>JAEOAD010001317.1:6370000-7040000 GCA_036365145.1 Orientallactaga sibirica
TTGATGCTGGCTGTCCTTGAGCCCAGGGGTGGTTTTCACTCCGTGATGAGGACAAGTGCTTGGCTGGAAGCAGCAGGGGGACCTTAGCAATGACTTGCAGCCATCTTGCCTTCAGGCTCAATAATCCATAATATGCAACCCCAGGCTGCATGATAGAATAGCCAGAGACCCTGATTTTACCCAAGTTCCCAGTGTTTCCTCTCTTCTGCCCATTCAATATCCCTCTTTCCAACATCCCTCCTGGTTTGGGCTGTGTTGCAGTTAGCTTCATGTTGCTGACAGAAAACACCCAACCAAGAGCAGCTGCTGGGAAGAGAGGGCTTATTTTGGCTTACAGACTTGAGGGGAAGCTGAGACTTGAGGTCATGGCAGAGGAAGACGATGGCATGAGCAGAGGGTGGACATCACCTCCTGGCCACCATCAGGTAGACAGTAGCAGCAGGACAAATGTTCCAAACACTGGCAAGATGAAGCTAGCTACAACACCCATAGCTGGTCCTAGCAGTTCACCGCCTCCAGGAAGCATTAATTCCTAAATAGCCACAAGCTGGGAACCTAGCATTCAGAACATACAAGTTGTTGGGGGACACCTGAATCAAACCACCACAGGCTGGGAACACTTCCCCAGTCAACCGTACTGAACACTTACATAGCCTGAGTCTGTTGATTTCCAAAGCACTTCCCATTGTGCCATTTATCTGCCCGGGTGGATGCATCAGCAGGTGCACATTTTTAGGTTTATATCACAAGTGAGGAAAGGAAGGCTCAGAGATGAAATCACTCGCCAATCCACACAAGTCACGAGATGAGACACCCAGGAAAGTCCTTGTATCCTATGTTTCTATTTCCAGAGTAAGAAAATCATTGTCCATCACCATGAGCTGTAAGAACTGCCTATTATTCATGTCCCTATAGCCGCACAGCACCTGCTACATTTTACTTTTTTTTTTTAATTTTTAAAGATTTATTTATTTATGACAGTAAGAAAATGGATGTGACAGAGCCTCTCACCACTGCAAACAAAGTCCAGATGACATGCGCCACCTTGTGCATCTGGCTTACATGGGTACTGGGGAATCAAACCTGGGTCTTTAGGCTTTGCAGGCAAGCACCTTAACTGTTAAGCCATCTCTCCAGGTCCTACTATATTTTACATTGAAAGCATCCATTTCAAAAATACAGTTCCTTTCTGGAGTCTAACGTTCAAATGTTTGCTATTATGTAGTTGAACATGTCTATTACATAAACATTGCTTTACTCTGTGTTTATGAAAGATCTCATATCTTCTGCTTGAGGGGACTTAAGCAAAAGAAAAACTGTTTTGCAAAAAATAATGGAAAATCTATAAAAGGATCCACATGAAAACTGAATTATTAAAGGAATTACTCTTATTTTCTACTCTTGGAAATGATACTGAAATGCATACAAAATAGTTAATAGTACATCTCTGGACAGTGTTGGGATTGGGACCTGCATTACTTGTGTGTATGTGTATAGATTACACTTTTCTGTCATTTGCCAGTGTCCAGTGTAGTGTTGTCCCGAGAACCTGCTTGGCCTCCCACAGTATTACAAAATGGTAATATTTTTCCCTCTGTGGAATGGTACCATCTTCATGTATAAGAAAATTAATTCCTTATGCATAGTTTATTCCCAAAGCACCCGAATTTCATTTGTTTCTTTGTCTTTGGAGACAGGGTTTCTTTCAGTTCAGGTGAACTCAATGCTTGTTAAGTAGTTTAGGCTGCCTTGACCTCCTAATCTTACTGCTTCTGTCTCCGAAGTGCTGGGATTCTAGATGTTCATCCCAACATTCGAATGTCTTCTAAGATAACATTACCAATAATTATCTACAATTCCCGGTTCTACCATTTTTTTCTGCATTGTTATATATATTGTCTCCCAAGTTTTATATTTTACATTTACCTATGTGATTCATTTTGACTTTATTTTTATGGCTAGCTTAAGTCTCTATTTTTCGGTCTATTGATGTCCAGTTATAGCAATATCATTTTTTTTTTGAGGTAGGGTCTTATTCTAGCCCAGGATGACCTGAAATTCATGATGTAGTTTCAGACTGGCTTCAAACTCACAGCAATCCTCTGACCTCTGCCTTCCAAGTGCTGAGCACCATTTTTAAAATGACTCTCTATTTTCTTTTATATTGCTTTAGTTCTTTTTCCAAAGATCCATTGTCCATATTTATTTTGGTCTATTGTGGGTTTTTTGTAGTTATTATTTTATGTTTTCACTAATATTACAGTGCTCTGATGACTATGGCTTTACAGTAACTTCTGAGTTAACATCAGCCCCCAGCCTTGTTCTTATACAGTATTGTGTTGGTCACATTGAATTATAAGTGTTAAACTATTTGGTCAATACGTGTGTGTGTGTGTGTGTGTGTGTGTGTGTGTGTGTGTGTGATTTTAAGCTGTCCAATTTGTGGTATTTTGCAGTAATAGAAAGTTAAGACAGATAGGTGTGTATTCCAATAGTGAGATCATTTAATAAATTATGTCACTGGAATAGTTCCAAAGAATTAGCGAAACTGATTAGAAGTGGTTAAAAGACAAGCAGCTGGTCACCACATATATATAGATGCCAAGTGCAAGGGTCTCCTGGGCTTTCCACAGTTCCTTAGCTGCGTGTTCATTTCTTTGAGAATGGATGCCTTTGACATCCTTTGACTCCTGTCTCAAATATGTGTCTCAAATACCTTCTGAAGGGCTGGAGAAATGCCTAGGGAACCTGGTTTGATTTCCCAGTTCCAATGTAAAGCCAGATGCGCAAGGTGGCGCATGCGTCTAGAATTCGTTTGCAGTGGCTGGAGGCCTGATGTGCTCACGCTTTCCCTCTCTTTCTCTCTCTCTCTTTCTCTCTCTCTCTCTCTCTCTCTCTCTCTCTCTCTCACACATACATGCACACGAGTAAATAAAAGATACATAAAATCTTTTAAAAATACCTTTTAGAATCACTGTAGCTAAATACAGCCTTTGCATTCAAGGCCATGCATTAATTTTATCTGCTTTATCAGAAGAAATACTGTTTGTTTGCCACTGAGGGTGGGGAATTTCTTTTCTGTGTCTTTAAGTTTAGTTCTCATCCCCTTCGGGGCATTTGAATGATCGTAATTTGAGAGGGGCTGCAGTGGGCAGCAGCCTTTTGTCTTTATTTTCTTAAAACTGGGTTGCCAAAGAGGCCAAGGTCACAAGCTCATTGGCTATTAGGTACCTATGGATATCTTGTCCCATTGTATTAGGATTCTCTAGAGGAAGAGAACAGATAGAATGAATTGCGTTAAAAAGTAAATGTATTGGATTAGCTTAGGGCAATCTAACAATAGCTGTCTGCAGGCCCTAGAGTCAAGGAACCCCGTAGCTGCTCAGTCCACATGGCAGGATGCCCCAGCAGTCCCCATATGGCCTGGAGGCTTCCTGGAGAGACGCTGCTCTTCAGTCCATGCTGGAAGGCTGAGGAAACTTGGTTCCAATGCCAAGGAAAGAGAGCTGAACAGGAGTGATGCATGTTCAAGTGAAGGCATCACCAGCAAGCCGTATTGGCAGCCAGGCGGAGGAAGGGGCTCTCTTCCCCCAGAGCTTCCTTACATAAAGACCCCACCCAGGAGGGTGCCGGCTCTGGGTAATGGATCACTCTGGAGGAAGGACTTCCTGTTTCAGTGAATCCTTCTCAGGAAGTAACCTCACAGACCCACCCAAGAGGCATGTCTGTGGATTCCTAAACAGCGCAAGCTGACTGTAGAACACCCATGTTCTGTTTGTGTTTTATTAGGGTACATCATGACCTTCCTCTGGATCAAACCAAGCCAAACACTTCAGCTCTGGTCGTTCCTATCTCAGGACCTGAGGGCAAAGAGTCTCAAGTTGTTGTTTTAGCTTGTCTTCTCCCTGGGTGATCTCAGAGATAAGAGTTTCTCTCTCACTGGCCATGTATTTCCGAGACAGCTGCCACTCCACCCAGTAGAACAGACTCCAAGGCACATGCTCCGCCTTCAGCCAAGTGTCTGGCAGGGCGACTGATCAACCCATCTGTTAGTGAGGTGAGCCTCTGGCCTGTAACTGTTGTGATTTGGGGGTGCATAGACTTTCCAGGATCCTTGGTTATTAGAGACCCAATGGGCCCCTGGGGCCTGCGGTGACTGTGGACGTAATTATGTGAAAAAGACTTAGATGACTTTCCATTCAGGCTGAGCAACCTCAGAGCAGCAAAGCCTGTTGTTAGATAACTGAACCCAAGGGTGACCTGAGGACAGCCAGGGATGGAACACTGAAACTCAAGCACTGAATGCTTCTCTTTATTTCAAACTTGCATTTCATTTTAGTTGAGGACCATACACGAATCATTGGTAGAATACTCCATGTGGTGGATACTGTCTATGCAAGTTGCAGCTAATAAAGTCAGCCTGAAGTTTTTAAAAACTATTTTTTTATTTATTTGCAATGAGAGAGAGAGAGAAACAGAGAGAGACAGAAAGAATGGGTACACCAGGGCCTACAGCCACCGCAAATGAACTCCAAATGCATGTGCCACTTTGTGCATCTGGCTTATGTGGGTACTGGGAAATAGAACCCTGGGCACTAGGTTTTGCAGTCAAGTGCCTTAACAGATAAGCCATCTCTCCAGCCCCTTGAGACTTAGTTTTAAAGAAAAGGGTAGCTAAAGGGATGAATAACAGGCCATGGTCACCTCGAATTTGTGAACACCTTTAATAACCATGATAATGTTTTGAGATACAAGACAGAGTGCTCAAGGTTAACTATTACACGAAATCACACAGTAGCAGAAAGGAGCTGAGCTGAGAATTAAATCCAGATGCCTTAATCTGAGCTCTGCTCTGTTTCTCTTACACAGCAGAGTGAGTGTCATCACCTACAAGGGTAATGTTATCTGAAGTGTTTTCAGAGCATAGGCTGTTCTCATTTAGACATCATCTACCACACTTTGGAGGTTATAATTGGCATTGGCACCCTTGTTAAAAAAACAAAAAAACAAACAAACACACACACACACACACAAAAAAAAAAAAAAAAAAACGACCCCAGGACTGGAGAGATGGCTCAGGGGTTAAGGCACTTGCCTGCAAAGTGTAATGACCTGGGTTTGATTCCCCAGTACCCATGTAAATCCAGATGCACAAAGTGACACATGTATCTGGAGTTTGTTTGCAGCAACTAGAGGCACAGGTGCACCCATTCTCTCTGTAGGTCTCTCTTTATCACTCTGTTTGTAAATAAATAAAATTTAAAAAGACCCCAAAGCTAGCTAGCTCCTCACACCATGTAAAAGACACAATGAGAAGGTGCCATCTACGAACAGTCCCATCTGTGCTCTCCTGAGTTTGGAACTTTCCAGCCTTCAGAACTCTGAGGAATAAATAAAACAAATTTATATTGTTTATGAGGTGTGTGACTGATGGCGTTTTATGGCAGCAGCTGAAAGAGACTGATATTTCTCAGCTCACACTCTCTGCCCACTTTGTGACACACAGGCATCTCTAGCTTTGAAGAGATGCCTCAGAGACTAGAACAGGGTTCCCAGTGGGCTGAGCCTTCCCACTTCCTGTTCTCTTTGATTTAACAATTCTCACTTCAGGTTGGAGAGATGGCTTAGTGGTTAAGGTGCTTACTTGTGAAGTCTAAGGACCTAGGTTCGATTCCCCAGTACCCACATAAAGCCAGATGCACAAGGTGGTGCATGCATCTGGAGTTTGTTTGCAGAAGCTAGAGGACCTTGTGCACCCATTCTCTCTCTCAAATAAATAAATAAGATTCTCACTTTGGTTCTCCATTTTTTTTCACCACCACACTCCCACTGTCCCACGCTAGCCAACCACATGTAGTGCCATTTGTCTCCCACCACCCCTCCTCATTAGGGTTTGTTCATTTTGCTGTCAGCCTGAGCTTTTGCAACCCTTGTCACTCTTTCTTCTTCTCTCCACATCCTCACATGCTACATCCTTGAGGGACTTCTTTCTGGGGCATTGCAGAAATGAGGAATGGGTGAGGAGATGAGCCAGGAAAGCCTAGTTGTCAGAACTGCATTGACCCCATTTCAGTGAGATATAATGGAAAAAAATAGAGCTCTCTATTTCACAATTTTCTGATGAAAAGTAAGTTCTAGAAGCTAGTAAGGATGATAGTTGCAAGACCACATAATAGTAGATAGTAAATTTTTGTGGGATTCACCAACAGGAATTAGCTGTCTTGAAGCTTGCCCACAACATGTTTTTTTTTTTTTTTAATATTTTTATTTATTTAATTGTAAACAGTTTGCAGAAATTGGCAAACATCTGCTTGGAAGCAATCTTACCTTTGGCTGTGTGTACATGTCCTGGGTTTCTACCCTAAGCATCTTTCTCTGCTTCCTAACACTCCAAAGGGAAAGAGTTCAGGGCTAGAGAGATGGCTTGCAGGTTAAGGTACTTGCCTGCAAAGTCAAAGGACCCAGGTTCAATTACCCAGTACTTATGTAAGCCAGATATACAAGGTGGTGCATGTATCTGGAGTTCATTTGCCGCAGCTGAAGGCCCTGGTGTGCCCATTTTCTCTCTCTCTCTCTATCTGTCTCTTTCTCTCGCTGTCTCTCAAAAAAAGAAGATAATTAAGCCAGGCGTGGTGGCACAGGCCTTTAATCCCAGCACTCCGGAGGTAGAAGTAAGAGGATCACCATGAGTTCGAGGCCATCCTGAGAATACATAGTGAATTCCAGGTCAGCCTGAGCTAGAGTGAGACCCTACCTCCAAAAACCAAAAAATAAAAATAAATAAATAAATAACGAGTTCAAAGAACCTTTAACCCTGGAATCCACAGACTGTTTCCATACAAAGAAAGCTGCGAGCAAACATGTTAGTCGGTTGTAGCTTCAGCGGTCCTGAGTTCAAGAACTTATTATGCCGTGATAGCCTGAAAGCCACGGTGACCATGAGCAAGCCAGAAGATCAGTGTGGCCGGATTTTTATTTTATTTTATTTTAATATTTTTATTTATTTATTTGAGAAAGACGGAGACACAGAGAATGAGCAAGCATGGGCACATTAGACCCTCTTGCCACTGAAAATGAACTCCAGATACATGAGTTCCTTTGTGCAATTGGCTTTATGTAGGTACTGAGGAATGGAACCTAGGCCATCAGGCTTTGCAAGCAAGGACTTTTAACTGCTGGGCCATCTCTCCAGCCTTCCTGTCTTCCAATGAAAGATTCTGTGCAGCTGGATGCATGGTGAGGTGGTGTATGCATATAACCCAGCACTTGAGAGGCTGAGGCAGGAGGAGGATCATGAATTCTAGGCCATCCTGGGCTACCTGAAATCAACTGTCTCAGAGATAAGGGGAAAGAAGGGACAGAGGGGGAAAAGGAATGAAGAAAAGAAAGAAAGAGAGGTAGGGAAGGAAGGAAAGAAGGAAGCAAGGAAGAAGGAGAGGTAGGAGTGAGGGAGGAAAGGGTGGTAGGAAGGAAGGGAGGGAGGTAAGGAGGGAAGGAAAGGAGGGAGGGAGGGAGGAGGGAAAGAAAAGAAAAGAAGAGAAGAGAGAAGAGAAGAGAAGAGAAGAGAAGAGAAGAGAAGAGAAGAGAAGAGAAAATATAAATAGGAGACTGGCTGGATAGCCAGATGGCCAGATTTGGGCACCCAGGGGCTGTAGTCAGGTAGAAATTAACCCTAGACAGAAGTTCACTTCGCACAGCCAGCCTGTCTCTACAAATCCATGTCCTTTTAGTTGAGGGATAGAATTCTTTATAGATGGGACCACATGCATGACTGACTAAATACTAAAACCAGGAGGGTTGTGAGGCGGGGGCTTGGAGAGATAGCTCAGCTGTTAAGGAGTTTGCCTCAAAGCCTGAGGATCTGGGTTCAATTCTCCAGTCATGTCAGATGCACAAAAGTGGCACACATGTCTGGAGTTCATTTGAAGTGTCTGGGGGCCCTGGCACATCCATTCTCTCTATCTGCCCCCTTCTCTCATAAATGATAAAATAATATTAAAATCAAGAGGAGGATATAGAGATGGCTTAGAGGTTAAGGCACTTGCCTGTCAAGCCTAAGGACCCTGGTTCAATTTCCCAGGACCCATGTAAAGCCAGATGCACAAGGTGGCACATGCATCTGGAGTTCATTTGCAGCAGCTAGAGGCACTGGTGAACCCATTTTCTCTCTCTCTCTCTCTCTCTCTCTACCTGTTTCTCTCTCTCTCTAATAAATAAATAAATAAAATAATAATAATATAAATAAATAAATCAAGAAGGGACACAGCACACATCTGCACCATTACTTCATTTTGTGCCTATGAGAGACAAGGCCCAGAAACATAAATTGCTCAATACAACTTACAGATGAAAGAAGTTGGAAAATTTGGGATCTGGTGTTATTATCAAATCACTTTTGCAAGAAAGGCCAAAGAAAATATGTAACTATTCAACCTAAGTCCCAAATGTGGATCTCACAATTTGTTAACACTTAAGCTTTCTAAACTTTTGCTTTTCATTTGTATGCATAATGTTAGAAACCATTAAGTAACGAAAACCATTAGAGCTTGTAATGTTTTGTAAGATGTCCCCTGGGGACTCCAGCCTGCAGAAGTGGAACAGTTGCAGGTTTTTGTCCACCGACTAGGATGGGAAGTTAAAGGAGTAAGATTTCCTCCTTGACGAAAGGAGATGCCCTGACCACATGAACACACTTAGCGGCATTTCCACGACACCCTGCTTTTGTCACCTTTGCTCCATGGCAATGTTCATTTCTCCATTTTCCTCTTTCTTTGTGCTATACCACTGCAAGCTGACATCAGTGTCATTCATTAAACTACTAACACAGTGTTTTCTTAGTGTTAAAAATGGCCCAACATGAGATCAAAACTATTGCGTACTGTACTGGAAGAAGAGCGATTGCATGATCAGGCCACACTGCAAAAAAATACCTAAGAAAAGAACAGAAAACACATGACAAAGTGTCCATTCCGCACTGACCTTTAAAAGGCCATTTGCGTCCCATGAGAAAACACTTGTGAATTCTAGAAGTGAGACCTCTGGTCAATGGAGAGCGACAATGCTTTCTGATGGGGTTTGGTCAGGCTGGCTTGAGTGACACTAAGTGTGTGTGTGTTTTCCAGGCCTTGCTTTTTTACTCAGCCCTTGATTTAACATATATATAATTAGGAAACAAAAAGAAATAAATAAGCTGGGCATGGTGGCATGCACCTTTAATCCCAGCACTCAGAAGGCAGAGATAGCAGGATCACCATGAGTTTGAGGCCAGCCTGGGACTACATAGTGAATTCTAGGTCAGCCTGGACTAGAGTGACAACCTACCTCAAATAGTCAAAAAAAGAAAGACAAAAGAAAAGAAAGAGGGCTGGAGAGGTGCCTTAGTGGTTCAGGCACTTGTCTGCAAAGCCTACGAAGGCAGGTTTGAATCCCCACTACCCACAAAATGCCAGATGCACAAGGTGGCACATGCATCTGGAGTTCATTTGCAATGTCTAAAGGCTCTGGCACACCCATTTTCTCTGTCTCTGTCTCTCAAATAAATAAGATATTTTAAAAAAAGAAACAAAGGAATGAAGGAAGGAAGGGAAGGAAGAAAAAAAAGAATAGGCCTAAAGGACCAAGCCATGAAATGTCACATTCTACAATTTACAACCTTTATGAAGAACAAGTATAGCTTGCATGATATAGCCTGTGGGGTGGGGAGGGGCAGGGAGGTTTCCTTAAGAGACCTGAGTTTGTGCCTAACGCACATCCTGGAGAGAGGACTCGGCTGGAGAGAGACAGAGCTTGCCAAGGTTTAAATAGCAACTGGTGCCTCTATGGAAACAGTTTTCCTTGAGAAAATCACCCATCTGCCTAGTATGAAGCCCATCTGCACATGTCAAACCTAGATGGCCACCTCTCCTTCCGGAACGCTGCATCCTGATGCCACCTCTCCTAGGCCCCAGAGGACTGATGAACCAAGGGCATTTACCCTCTTTTTTTGCTTCCTAAAAAATATCTTATTTTATTTCAAGAGGAATCTAAGGTTAAGTGTAGAAAACTCCTGCACTTCAAATACACAACTTAAGAGCTGGAGAGCTGGAGAGATGATGTTTTAGCAGTTAAAGTGCTTGCTGCAAAATGTAAGGACCCAGCTTCAATTCCCCCATACTCACATAAGCCAGGTGCAGAAGATGGTACATGCATCTGGAATTTGTTTACAGTGGTTGGAGGCCTTGACCTACCCATTCTCTCTCCCTCTCTATTTCTCTCTCTGTCTTTTTCTTCTTTCTTTCAAATAAATAAAGACATAAAATATTTTTTTAAGAAAACACTACAATAGAATAGCGATTGTTTCAGATGTTTGCTTGGCATAAGTAAGACCATAATTCTTTTTTCCTCTTGCCAAACTTGATCAGAGTGCATCTTCTTCCTCAGAGCTCAGGGCCTCTAGCCACTACAAACTCTAGCCACTACAAACTCCAGATACATGCACCACTTTGTGCATCTGGCTTTACGTGGGCACTGGGGAATCAAACCCAGACTTGCAGGCTTTGGAAACAAGTGCCTTTAACTGCCAAGCAATCTCTCCTGCCTGTAACTTGTAATTCGATTTTTTACAGTTAAGACACTACTTTAAGACTTCAGACTTTTGGACTGTGTTGAGACTGGTACAAATGATGGGGAGTTGTAAAGTTGGACCAAATGCAGTTCGTATCATCTGATGGCTGTGAGTTCATGAGGATGAGGATGAGGGTGAGGGTGAGGTGTGGTGGTCTGAATGTGTTTGAATACTTAATCTCTGCTTGGTGATGCTATTCATGGAGGCTATGGAAACATTAGGAGGTGGAACCTTGCTGGAATAAATGTCACTGGGAATCGACATCTATGTGGCACTGTCCAGCCCCACTTAACCTTTATATGTGTGTGTATGTATGTGTGTGTGTGTGTGTGTGTGTGTGTTTTTTTTTTTTTTTTTGAGAGAGAGAGAGAGAAAGAGGTAGAGAGAGAGAGAGAGGGAGAGAGAATGGGTATGCCAGGGCCTCCAGCCACTGCAAACAAACTCCAGATGCATGTGCCAATTTTGTGCATCTGGCTTTACATGGATACCGGGAAATCGAACCTGGATCATTTGCCTTTGCAGGCAAGCTAAGTCATCTCTCTAGTCCCCACCGCCCCCCACTTATCTTTCTTTCTCACTACTTCTTCCTGCTGATATCTGGGGCTGAATTCTGTTTTTGTTATGTTTTCTTCACAATGATACACTTCCCCTAAAACTATAAGCCAAAAATAAACCCAGTACCCATGAAAAGCTAAATTCACAGGTGGTGCATGCAGCTAGAGGGTTTTTGCAGTGGTTAGAGGCCCTGACACCCCATTCTCTCTCTCTCCCACCTTACCTCTCTTTGGGCTGAAGAGATGGATTAGCACTTAAGGCACTTGAAAAGCCAAAGGACCCAGGTTCAATTCCCAGGACCCACATAGGCCAGATGCACAAGGTGGCTCAATGGCGTGGAGTTTGTTTGCAATAGCTGGAGACCCTAGCACACCCATTCTCTCTCTCTCTCCCTATCTGCCTCTCTCTCTCTCTCTCTCAACTAAATAAAAATTAAAATTAAAGCCAATATTCCTCCCTAACTGTCCCTATTCCCAAGTCTTTCTCACCAAAACATGTCAGTTTCTATTCCCCTATTTCTGGAGTGGGGGAGGACTCATCACTTGTGTTTTTACTTATAACAGAAGTATTTTGGTCTTGATTGATTTAAAAGTTTGGGCAGTATATTTTAAATTTTGAAATGTGAATACTACATAAACTCTCATCATCTGAAGATAATTAGATCATAGATTTAATTAAATCAATATTTTGGGCTCTCTTCATTATGTCTTTGAACCTGGTGCTCATAGTGGAGCCAAATAATGGGCTGTAATTACTTTTGCTTTATTGTGTACTTTCTTCTCTCTGGGAGTTACATATTGTTTTAATTTTTTCACTTGATTAAGGGGATATCTTCTCCGTACCTTCAATAGTATATGGTGCTGTCCAGAAAAGTTAACTGCTTTTAGCCTTCTCTCCTGATGCCCTTGGTCCCCTTTCCCTAATGTAGACCAGCTGTCCTTGAGGCTTCCTGTACTTTCTTCTTCTTCTTCTTCTTCTTCTTCTTCTTTTTTTTTTTTTTTTTTTAAGATTTCACCATGTTTCTTTGAGGCAAGCCCAAAAGATTGCCCTTTTCTTCTTTTTTAAAAAATCTTTTCTTAATTTTTAATTATTTATTTGACAGAAAGAAAAAGAGAGAGAGAGAGAAAGAGAGATGAAGTGGGCACTCTAGCCCCTGCAAATGAACTCCAGACACATGTACCATCTTGTGCATCTGGCTTACGTGGGTCCTGGGGAATCGAACCTGGGTACTTTGGTTTTGCAGGCAAGGGCCTTAACTGCTCAGCCATCCCTCCAGTCCAAAAGAAAAAGCTTTTTTCTTTTTCTTTCCCCCACCTTGTGCAGTTGCCTTATGTGGGTTCTGGGGGAATTGAACCACGGTCTTCTGGTTTTGCAGGCAAGTGCCTTAACCGCTAAGTCATCTCTCCAGCTGGTCTTTTTTTTTTTTTATGAGAGAGAGAGAGAGAGAGAGAATTGGTGTACCAGGCCCCCAGCCACTGCAGTTGAACTCCAGATACATGTGCCACCTCATGCGTATGTGTGACCTTGTGTGCTTGCAGCACCTTGTGTCTCTGGCTTATATGAGACCTGGAGAATTGAACCTGGTTCCGTAGGCTTCTCAGGCAAGCTCCTTAACCACTAAACCATCTCTCCAGCCCCTGTACTCTGTTTCATCTTAACATCCCAGTTGCCTTCCTATTGCAGAATTCCAACCTTGCAGTGGGTATTGGATTGCACAACTCAGGGCTTTGCCTCCATATCTAACGTACCTAGATTAATCCCTTGGCAACAAACATTCCTCTTACAGTAAAGAAAAAGAGCATTTTTTTTGAATAATAATGTACCTCAAAACATTTTTAAATGATTTTTAAAATATTTTTATCTATTTACTTATAAGCAGAGAGAGATAGAAGAGAGAATGAGTGTACCAAGGCCTCCAGCCACTGCAAATGAATTCCAGATGCATGCACCACTGTGCATCTGGCTTTACCTGGGTACTGAGGAATCAAACCCTGGTTGTTAGGTTTTGAAGGCAAGTGCCTTAACTGCTGAGCCATCTCTCCAGCTGCAATACTGTTGACTATTAAAGTCAACATATAAATGATATTATACAGTACTTTAACTACAATTATAGCTTTTTTTTTCTGCTCAAATCCAATTCAATAAGCACTTAATGCATACCTACCTTTCCTTAATGGCATTGTGCAGGAAAATTGGAATGTAAATATGATACTTTTGGGTGGGGGCCATGTCTTGCTCTAGTCCAGGCTGACCTGGAATTCACTATGTAATCTCAGGGTGGCCTTCAACTCATGGCGATCCTCCTACCTCTGCCATCTGACTGCTGGGATTAAAGCTGTGTGCCAATACACTTTAAATTTATTTCAGGATTTTTGTTTGTTTTTGTTTTGCGAGGTAGGGTTTCACTCTAATCCAAGCTGATCTGGAATTCACTATGTACTCTCAGGGTAGCCTCGAACTCACGGTGATCCTCCTACTTCTGCCTCCCTGTTGCTGGGATTAAAGGCATGCACCACCATGCCTGGCTCAATTTCAGGATTTTTTAAAACATGACTTCACTTCACTTTCAAATATTCCCTATTTGAAAAAGCCTGTTCAATATTACAAATATAAGTGATAGAAGAGGAGATCCCAGTCAGCGCTCTCTCTCTCTCTCTCTGTCTCTTCTCTTTTCTCCTGTCTCTCTATGTTTCTTTTTTCTCTGTTGACTATATTTTCCCAAGATCCCGTCCAAAGAACTTCCCACATTGTTCTGAATACTGTCCTCCTGACTGTGCTGGGAGAGGACAGGCCACAGTGTTCTGTGCACAGCCTGCCAGGAAACGTCCTGACCAGAAATGTGGATATTCCCAGCCCAAAGAAAGCAAGAAAGGAGTGAGACTATAGGGCTTTTCTGGGGATGTCGGTTTGTATCTTTGCTGTTTGCTTTTGCATATTTCAGAGTTTAAACACATACAGTTTACAGCCAATGGATATAGTGCCTCCAGCAAGAATTATTCAAAAGGCTTTAATCAGAAAATTTGCTCTCATTCCTAGTGCCCTGAAACCACATATCTTCTCTTAGTTCATTATCAACAAATCAATCTATGCTGGGCCATCAGAGCAAAAACAACTTTTGCATACCCCCCATTGTGCAAAAACCACATGTGGAACAGAATGGCATTAGTGCTGACAGAAAAATAAGGCCACTTATACTTTTCCGTTTGGTAATTCAGAAAACCAAGTTGCATCTAAAGTAATTTTTTTAGCATTAAGCTCTTCCATGTCTATGAACATATGCTAATGAATGAAATCAACAGACTTTTTGTATAAACAAACCTTATCTTTTAAACCAGAAACTAATTCCCAAGTTAGGTCTCCAAGTATATAAATATATTTTCTGAAGCACTTGTGGTGAAATAGACCATTGTGCTATTTTAGGAATTACACTACCAGAAAAGGAAAGAAAAAAAGAATAAAGAAAAAAATTGCATTTATTTAAGCCTAATAAGAAAATGTAGTGAGTTGAACACATGTGTTTATCTTCATTCTTGCCCCAAACCAGACTTAAATGACAGCGGGGGATTAATTTTTTTTTTTAATTTAGGAATCAGAATTAGGAAAGCAAACACTATGTGAGGGAGGGTGACTGATTTGTGGAAGGAAAGAGAAAAGGAGTAGAGATGAAGGTTAGCACAAACGAGGAGATTGATGTGAGAGCCCAGGCCCTCAGAGAGTCTAGATTTAGACTAAAAAACAGTTAGATTGCCCCCCCTCAGGGGCAAATAAATAAATAAAAAATTAAAAAAAAAAACAGCATTAAAGCAGTTAGCAGCATGGTGGCTCCAAGGGGCTGGGGAGAGGAGAAGATGGAGAGCCATGAATAAAGGGAACAGAGTTTCACAAATACACACTTCAGAAGCTCTGTGTTCAACTCTGTGACTACACTTAACATTGCTTTGTATATTAACATAGAAATTTGCTGATTGCAAATGTTTGGTGGGGACACACACAGTCAATTCCCATAGGAAGTGATAAGGTTGTGAACAAGCTTCACTGGGATAATTATTTCTCAACATATATGTATGCCAAATTGGGACATGTTGTATCTTAAATATGTACAACTTTCAGTGCTTAATTAGTCTTCAGTGAAGTAAAATAGGGGTTGGACATGACACGGTTGCCACTGTGGTTGCATTTTTAAAAATATTATTTATTTTTGGGTATAAGAGAGAGAGAGAATGGGCACATCAGGGCCTCTAGCCACTGTAAATGAACTCCAAATGCATGAGCCACCTTATTCATCTGGCTTTATGTGGATAATGGGGAATCAAACCCAGGTCCTTAGGCTTTACAGGCAAGTGCCTTAACAGCTGAGTTATCTCTCCACTCCCCTGGTGGCCTTTTGGGGGCAAATTATAAAGGCACTGTTATTCTGAGTTTTAAAAAATCCAACTTCCCTTGCCAGGGGGTATGGTGACATGCATTTGCCTCAGGCATTCCTCAGCGATAAAACAGTGTGAGCAAGTGAACATTTGCCTTGGTCACAACTTTCATGGGGTCACCAAAACCCTCAATAATCAACATAAATGCTATCTGATTTTATTTTCTTTTTTAATTTATTTTTTGTTTTTTCGAGGTAGGGTTTCATTGTAGCTCAGGCTGACCTGGAATTCATTATGTAGTCTCAGGGTGGCCTCCAATTCACAGTGATCCTCTTATTTTGGCCTTCAGAGTGTTGAGATTAAAGGTATGTGCCACCATGTCCAGCTTAATTTTAATTATAATAGTTTTGCTTTAATTTATTTTAATTAATTTATTCATTTATTTGAGAGAAAGAAAAAAAGGGCAGAGAGAGAGAGAGAGAGAAAGAGAGAGAGAATGGGTATGCCAGGACCTCCAGCTACTGTAAACAAACTCCAGCTGTATGTGCCACCTTGTCCATCTGGCCTACATGAATCCTGGAGAAGCCTGGGTTCCTTGGCTTTACAGGTAAGCACCTTAACGGCTAAGCCATCTCTGTAGCCCTACAACAGTTTTTAAATTAGAATGCCTATCATCCAGACATTGACCTTTTGTTCATGTGGGGAGCACTCTACATCCTCTCTACTAGCTACTCTGAAATATTCACTTAATGATAAGCAACCAAAGTTATCTGACTGTGTTATAGAATATGTGATTAGGGC
This sequence comes from Orientallactaga sibirica, assembly GCA_036365145.1. Lineage (NCBI taxonomy): Eukaryota > Metazoa > Chordata > Mammalia > Rodentia > Dipodidae > Orientallactaga > Orientallactaga sibirica. The sequence continues at coordinate 6,386,324 of JAEOAD010001317.1, forward strand.
TGGCGAGATGGCTTAGTGGGTCAAAGCACTAGCAAAGTAAGCAAAGGGCATCAGAAGTCAACCCCAAGCACCCACAAAAGGTTTGAGACACAGACAAGCATGGTGGTGATACCAGTGCTGAGGGAGACGGAGACAGGAGAATTTCTGGGGTTGATTGGTTAATACTTTTTCAAAAAAAAAAACAATTAAAAATAAAAATACTGGCAGCATCATGTTGAGTTAGATACTCTCTCTCAAGGAAATAGTGTAGAAGAACAGGAGACGAGAACACCTGATGTTCTTTCTGGCCCCAAACACACATGTGCATGAGACACATGTACCTGGAGACATATGCGTACACTCCACATATACATGCCACATCATACATAGAATACACATGCCACCAAGAAGAGCAAAATTTGGTCAGTATTCACTGTCTGTAGATATTGATATTGTCACACATGTATGGAAATGTTTCTCACAAATTTGTAGTTACTGTGTTAATAAAATGTAGCTAGTCTATAATCATGCTATGCACAGCCCAAGGCAAGAGCAGAAATCAGCAAGATTGACATACTAATGTAAAATTTTGATTTTTCTTTCTTCCTTTGGGTTCTTTCTCACACACATATTGAGTTTTAGAAATATTGTAGTGTTATATATACAGAACATGATGTTATAATTCTTTAATATATATAATAAACTTAGTTAAGTTAATAAAAATATTGTTCATGATGATTACTGAGATAGTGCACCATAAATTTTGTACCTGAATAGAGCTCACACTGATTCCATCAGGCTCTTATCCTGATTATCTTCTCCTATATTTTTTTAAAAAAATATTTTTTATTTATTTATTTTGAAGCAGCAAGAGACAAAGAGAGAGAGAAGGAGAAGGAGAGAGAGAGACAATGGGTGGGCCACGGCCTCTAGTCACTGCAAAGCAATGCCAAATGCATGCACCATTTTGTGCCTTTGGTTTACAAGTGTACTGAGGAATTGAACCCAGATTGTTAGACTTAGAAGGGAATGCCTTGACTGCTGAGCCATCTCTCCATCCCCTCGTTTCTGATTATTGCATATATGTGGGTACATTTATAGGATACTTGAAAGTAAAATATTTGAAACTCCTCTCCAGCTTCCATTTTTCTGAAAACTGTATGTTATAAAAATCTATTTAAAGCACACAGATACCAAACTTAGAAAATTGAAGTGTCAGCAAAATGCTTGAAATGATTGTATTAGTGCCATAAAAAGTAACAGGGAAAGATAGGCTTTGAGGTAAATAAATAGGTTTTCTACACTGAAGGTTGTTTAGAAAGACTTGCCCACTTTTGATCCCCACCAATAACCAATCATTTCCTTTGAAGCATATGGGTTTTGAAATTCTCCATGATTGATGAGTTTCTAAAGTTTTATTCTTGGCAGAATTTCTCACAGTAACTCAGCTCTAATCCCCATAGTGCTCTAAATGACAAACATCTCCTGAGAGATTGATAAATGTGTGTGTGAGTGAGTGAGCCTCCTGGCCGCTGAATTAGACTGCTAATCCTGATAGCAGGCATCTGTGAAGTCTAATAGAAAGAGGGGAGGAGAGGGTCACTGGCTCAACTTTCTGGAAGAACTTGCTTGCAAGCTGTATTTTGAGTCTTCTCATATAAACATAGGAAGTGGGTGTCTATCAAGATATTTTAAGAAAGGCTCAACTTTCCCTTAGTTACTTTGTAAGCTTTTGATGTTTTCTCATTCAAATAAATGATCCACATTCATAAGGATATCAGCTGCCTTTGCCCAGGGACTGCTTATGTTATCTTTACTAATTTACATTTTAAAGAGCATTTGTGCCCCTATAATTGTTCTCTTCTTGGACCCAGAAAAACTGTGTAAAAAACTGTGACTAAGCAGTGGGAGAAGGACAGAGAAGGCACACCCTAGTGTGTGGGGGAAGCAAGAGTGATTTGTCACCAGCCTATGCTGGGGCATTATGTTTTTTGTTAGAGTTCCCAGGGGTGGCTGAATCTTCTGTTAGCATGATCTAGGTGGTCAGGTGATGTATGATCTAGATGGTCAGGTGATGCATGATCTAGGTGGTCAGGTGACGCATGATCTAGGTGGTCAGGTGACACATGACCTAGGTGGTCAGGTGATGCGTGATCTAGATGGTCAGGTGATGTATGATCTAGATGGTCAGGTGATGTATGATCTAGGTGGTCAGGTGATGCATGATCTAGGTGGTCAGGTGATACATGATCTAGGTGGTCAGGTGACACATGACCTAGATGGTCAGGTGACACATGTTCTAGGTGGTCAGGTGACACATGATCTAGGTGGTCAGGTGACGCATGATCTAGGTGGTCAGGTGACACATGATCTAGGTGGTCAGGTGACACATGACCTAGGTGGTCAGGTGACACATGTTCTAGGTGGTCAGGCTAGGTGGTCAGGTGACGCATGATCTAGGTGGTCAGGTGACACATGATCTAGGTGGTCAGGTGACGCATGATCTAGGTGGTCATGTGACACATGATCTAGGTGGTCAGGTGATACACGATCTAGATGGTCAGGTGGCACATGATCTAGGTGGCCAGGTGATGTATGATCTAGGTGGTCAGGTGACACATGATCTAGGTGGTCAGGTGATACATGATCTAGGTGGTCAGGTGATGCATGATCTAGGTGGTCATGTGACACATGATCTAGGTGGTCAGGTGATACACGATCTAGATGGTCAGGTGATACACGATCTAGATGGTCAGGTGCTACATGATCTAGGTGGTCAGGTGAAGCATGATCTAGGTGGTCAGGTGATACACGATCTAGGTGGTCAGGTGACACATGATCTAGGTTGTCAGGTGACACATGATCTAGGTGGTCAGGTGACACATGATCTAGATGGTCAGGTGATGTATGATCTAGGTGGTCAGGTGACGTATGATCTAGGTGGTCAGGTGATACATGATCTAGGTGGTCAGGTGACACATGATCTAGGTGGTCAGGTGACGTATGATCTAGGTGGTCAGGTGACACATGATCTAGGTGGTCAGGTGACACATGATCTAGGTGGTCAGGTGACGTATGATCTAGGTGGTCAGGTGATGCATGATCTAGATGGTCAGGTGATACATGATCTAGATGGTCAGGTGATACATGATCTAGGTGGTCAGGTGACGCATGATCTAGGTGGTCAGGTGATGCATGATCTAGGTGGTCAGGTGATACATGATCTAGGTGGTCAGGTGATGCATGATCTAGATGGTCAGGTGATGCATGATCTAGGTGGTCAGGTGATATATGATCTAGGTGGTCAGGTGACACATGATCTAGGTGGTCAGGTGATATATGATCTAGGTGGTCAGGTGATGCATGATCTAGGTGGCCAGGTGACGTATGATCTAGATGATCAGGTGATGTATGATCTAGGTGGTCAGGTGATATATGATCTAGGTGGTCAGGTGATGCATGATCTAGGTGGCCAGGTGACGTATGATCTAGATGATCAGGTGATGTATGATCTAGGTGGTCAGGCGATGCATGATCTAGGTGGTCAGGTGATACATGATCTAGGTGGTCAGGTGATGCATGATCTAGGTGGTCAGGTGATACATGATCTAGATGGTCAGGTGACACATGATCTAGGTGGTCAGGTGACATATGATCTAGGTGGTCAGGTGATGCATGGTCTAGGTGGTCAGATGATACATGATCTATATGGTCAGGTGATATATGATCTAGGTGGTGATACATGATCTAGGTGGTCAGGTGATGCATGATCTAGGTGGCCAGGTGACGTATGATCTAGATGGTCAGGTGATGTATGATCTAGGTGGTCAGGTGATGCATGATCTAGGTGGTCAGGTGATACATGATCTAGATGGTCAGGTGACACATGATCTAGGTGGTCAGGTGACACATGATCTAGGTGGTCAGGTGACGTATGATCTAGGTGGTCAGGTGACACATGATGTAGGTGGTCAGGTGATACATGATATAGGTGGTCAGGTGATACATGATCTAGGTGGTCAGGTGACACATGACCTAGGTGGTCAGGTGATACATGATCTAGGTGGTCAGGTGACACATGATCTAGGTGGTCAGGTGACGTATGATCTAGGTGGTCAGGTGACACATGATCTAGGTGGTCAGGTGACGTATGATCTAGGTGGTCAGGTGATACATGATCTAGATGGTCAGGTGATATATGATTTAGGTGGCCAGGTGATGCATGATCTAGGTGGCTAGTTGATGCAAATCTAGTCTCTCAGAAACTCTTTTCCCAGAAGGAGCATGTGTCTTCATGAGACTGTGGTATTTCTCCTCTCCCCTTTGTATCATTTCCATGGACAATGTTTCTGGCTTTTCTGCCACTACTTTTTCAGTGGGTGTATCTGAAATTCTAGGACAGCTTTATTTTTGATTATATAATTTAATGTAAGCCCTGGCTATATTAAACTTTACACCTGTTAGACCTTTTCTGCAGAAATGGTTTATTATCTAAATCTTTCATTTCCATCTTGTTTCAGAAATCAAGTTTACAATCAGGAAATTAACTGGGATCCCTAAATATAATTTAATAATATTCTCCTCCTATGATGAGCTTGAAATAATGAGTCAAAGTAGAGAGAGAGAGATCAGTTATCAACCATGAAAAATAGCAAGAACATCAGGGCAAAGGTCAAGGACACAAGTAGGAAATGTACTGAGGCAAACATATTGTAGTTATATCATGCACTGCATCTCCAAGTATAAATTCAATCATAATTACATAATGAATTTTCATGTTAAGTGAACCTAATTGCCCAACATGAAATGTGACCAGGTCAAATTAAGTTAAATGAAGTTCCTCCTCCACCTCCCTCATTATCCTCTGATAAAACATACCATGACCTACATGTTCATTATTTTTCAGTGCATTTTATTTTATCACCTTTTCTCAATGAATAGTGGCATGGAATTAACTTTTATAAAGTACTTAATGTTCATGTTTTCTAGGAGTATTCATTTTTTATTAGTTCATATTTTCTTAGAGTGTTGCCTAATTTAATTCTCCAGATAATAATACTAGGTAGAATGTTACACTGGTCATGAATATTAAAGAGGCATATTTTCAGTTGGGAGGGAAAAATTTCCAAGGGCTTAAGTAACCTGCTCAAAGTCAGAAGGGCTTCAAATCTATAGAAGCTTAAAGATAAGCAATGGTTATAAAAATTAAATTGATATCTACTCATAGGATGAAAATGAGAATGACCAGACTCTTGATTCAAAAGAACACTCAATCAGAATCTCATTTATCTATAGTCAACTGATAAGCCTGACCAAACCTGGTGATACTCTCCAAGGCTCTGTTTCCTCATTGAAAAATTGCTTAAGGATGGAGAGATGATTCAGCAGTTAAGTTACTTTCCTGCAACGCCTTAAGGACCCAGGTTTGATTCCCCAGTGCTCATGTAAAGCTACATACACAAGGTGGCACATGTGGCTGGAGTTCATTTTCAGTGGCAGGAAGTCCTGTTGCAACCATTCTCTCTGTCTCTCTCTCTTTCTTTCCGTCTCTTCCTATCTGCCTCTTTCTCTCCTTTTCCCCCACCCCATCTCAAATACATAAATGAGAAAAAAAAAAAAGAAAAAGAAAAAGAAAAAGTGTTTAAACCCTGTGTACTCTGAACTTCCTGCAGGTGGCAGATTGTTTCTCAGTTCCAAACTGGAGATCTCATTTTAATGCTTCATGAAGATAAATGGTCACATGTGCCCTCCGCTTGGCTGGCTCTTGCTCCATACTGCCCATTGTCTGCCTCGAGTGGACACTAAAACTGGCAGGCACAGGTTCAGAGCTCTTACCAGAGCGACTGTTACCCTCCTGGAAAACGAGGGCAGCATTGTTTGTCTCAGGATGAATTGGGGCCTCAGGTGCATTAGATGAGAAGAGGGGTCATTCTGCGTTCCAAGTCTTTATATGAGTCCTTGTCATCACAAGAAGGAGCAGTGTATCAGGCAAGTGGCATAGATAAGCTCCCCCCACACATGTGGAGACAGAGACAGCTAAGAAAGTCAGGTGCTATTTTACCAAAGAGATAATTTTCATCATCTGAGAAGTAATAAAAGTATTTTGTCTGGTGCCTGTGGAGATGGTTCAGCTGGTAAAGGCACTTGCTTGAATAGCCTGCTGGCTTGGGTTTGATTCCCCAATACCCATGTAAAGCCAGCTGTACAAAGTGGTGTATGCATCTGAAGAATGTTTACAGTGGCAAGAGGCCCTGGCATGCCCATATAGTATTACTTTATTTAAAATAAATAAATAAATAAATAAATAAATAAATAAATAAATAAATAATTTTTTTGCAGAAATAGTTGTTGGTAGGGATTAGAGAGTTGGTTTAGCTGTTAAGGCACTTGCCTGCAAAGCCTAACAACTCAGGGTTCGATTCCCCAGTACCCACATAAAGCAGACTCACAAAGTGGAGCTTGCATCTGGAGTTCATTTGCAGCAACTAGAGGCCCTGGTGTACTCATTCATTTTCTCTCTCTCCTTCTCTTCTCTGTCTCCCTCTGCTTGCAGTTAAATAAATAAATATATTTTTTAAGCCAGCATGGAGATGCATGCCTTTAATCCCTGCACTCAGGAGGCAGAGGTAGGAGGATCACTATGAGTTTGAGGCCATGCTGAGACTACATAATAATTTCCATTTCAGCCTGGACCAGAGTAAGACCCTACCTCAAAAAAACAAAATAAAACAATAAATAAAAAATAAAAACTTTGCTGTATGGACATATCATGTGTTGGTCCCATTCCCCTCCTATCTGCCCCCATTCCACTGTGGTCTCTCCTCACTGGGATTGCTGGTATTCACCATGGGGTTATGAGTTATGAGAGTAGCACTCACTTATGGGATGGGGGCAATACCTCTGGACACTCCTTCCTACCCTGTGGCTTTAAAAATCTTTTTGTCCCCTCTTCTGCAATGTTCCCTGAGCCTTGGAATGGTGTGTTATAAGTCTTCTTTAGTGTTGAGCTTTCAGCAGCTTCTGGATTTCTGCTTTGATATGTTTTGAGTGTCCTCAGTGTCTGTCGCCATCTCCCTGGTGCAGGTTGTCAGGCTCTCTGTGAGAGCAGCATTGAGTACATCTCTTGATTATAACCTCATAGCTTCTCTGTCCCAAACAGGGTGGATCCATTACAATTATTGCCTCGAATTTTCTCAAGTATGGTGAGTCTAAAGCTTATTACTTTCAATGCTGACATTTTAAGTAATTGTCACATCAGCTTGGAGAATTCTAGTCAGCTGTGCATACTCATGGATTTCCCAGGAACACTTTGGTGTTTTGTTGCTATTGTTGATACCTGTGTATTGTGTTGACCACATGCTGGGAATGTTCCCTTAAAATGTTTCCCTGGGTATAAAATTTAGAGAAGGGATTTGAGCATAATGAGGCATCCTCATGGGTTATCCTGTTAGAATGCTGTTGGGGGCAGGAATGTGGACTTAGTTGACTAATTGACTCTATCCTTGGAGCACTTTCAGATGGGCCTTCTACTATCCCTAAGTATCCTGTTGAAAGAAAAACATGAATACTCATCAGCAAGCTCACGCTTAAAGTATGTGAGGCTGGGCTGGAGAGATGACTCAGCAGTTAAGGTGTTTGCCTGTAATGCTAGTGATCTAGGTTTGATTTCCCAGTACCCATGTAAAGCCATATGTACAAGGTGGTGCAGCATCTGGAGTTTGTTTACAGAAACTAGAGGCCCTGGTACTCCCTTCTCTCTGTCTTTTTTCTCTCTTCATCCCTCTCTGTTTTCAGATAAATAAATAAATATATTTTTTAAGTAAGTTCGGGTGTGTTGGTACATGCCTTTAATCCCAGCACTCAGTAGGCGGAGGTAGGGAGACTGCTGTGAGTTCCAGTTCAGCATGGACCTACAGAATGAGTTTCAGGCCAACCTGGGCTAACGTGAGACCCAACCTCAACAACAACAACAACAACAAGATGATAATAATAATAATAACAATAACATAATGAACATAATGACACTTTTCTGTAAATAAAACCAACACATTATACAAGTGTATAATGCACATAAGGGTGACTTTGAGAAAGAAAATATACAAGTTGAGCAGTAGAAACAAAGATAGGGGGCTGGAGAAATGGCTCAGCAGTTAAGGAACTCGCCTGGAAAGCTTAAAGATCAGGGTTCAGTTCCCCAGTACCCATGTAAAGCCAGATTCACAAATTGGCAAATGCATCTGGGATTCGTTTGCAGTGGCTAGAGGCCCTGGTGTGCCCATTCTCTCTCTCTCTCTCTCTCTCTCTCTCTCTCTCTCACACACACACACACACACACACTTTCCAACCCTCCTCTCTCTTCCTCTGTCTCTGCTTGGAAAATAAATACAAATATTTTTTGAAAAAAGAAAAATAATACAAGAGGAAGAGAGAGAAATATCAGGGGCAGACTCAGTAAAGCAAGCCACAAATCCCCTTCTCGTGGTAGCCATGACACTGTGGAGAAGGCTGTGTTCTGGCTTCTGGTTTCCACTTTGGCTAGGAGCTCTCTTGTCCTCTTTTCCTTTGAAATGTGTGGGGCTTGTCTCAGTTGCGTAAGAAGACGAAAGAAGTTTATACAAGTTGAATGTCTAAGACAGAGCTAGTCTCATGGTATTGTATCTTTGTTCTTTATTTACATTTTTAAAAATATTTTAATATTTATTTATTTATTTGAGAGAGAGACAGAGGGGGGAGGGAGGGAGGGAATGGGTGTGCCAGGGCCTCCAGCCACTGCAAATGAACTCCAGATGCATGTACCACCTTTGGCTTACATGGGTCCTAGGGAATCAAACCTGGGTCCTTTGGCTTTGTAGGCAAGCACCTTAACCGCTAAGCCATCTCTCCAGCCATTCTTTGTTCTTTTTTTTTTTTTTTTAATATTTATTATTTGTAAGCATAAGGGGCATGGACATATCAGGGCCTTCTTCCACTGCAAGTGAATTCCTGCTGCATGTGACACCTTGTGCATCTGGAGTTACGTGGGTATTGGGGAATCAAACTTGGGCCCTTAGGTTTTGCAGGGAAGTGCTTTAACCACTAAGCCATCTCTCCAGCTTACTGAAACTGTTATAGGCCCTCCAGAAGTATTTTAGTTCTGTGGAGCCAGTTTCATGTTGTAGTTACCTTTTCATTGCTGGGACAAACACCTGACCAGACACAGCTTCTGGGAGGAAAGGGTTTATTTCAGATTTCAGGGCAAACTCCATCATGGCAGAAGAAGCTGGCTCACTTTATTATACATCCACAGCAGAGAGAGAAAACTCAACACCAGCCAGCTTAAGATGCTTCTCTACACACCTTAGGGCTGGCCTCAAGCCCTCCCTCAGTGACACATCTCCTCCAGCAGGGCTCCATCTGCTGAAGACTAAGTAGAAAGCTTAATCTTAACCAAAAATACCTCAGAGCTAGGTGCGGTGGTGCATGCCTTTAACCCCAGCACTTAGGAGGTAGCGGAGGAAGGATTGCTGTGAGTTCAAGGCCAGCTTGAGAGTATTTAGTGAATTACAGAATTCCAGATCAGTCCGGGCTAGAGTGAGACCCTACCTCGAAAACCAAAAACCAAACACACACACACACCAAAATATATATATATATACAGGCTATGGGGGACCTACATTCACATTCATATCATCACACATGTATTACTATGTAGCTCTATACCATTTCCTGGCATACCTGTCAGCTCCTTGGAGTGACTCTTCTTATGACCCAATCTTTATACTTATGAGTGAACAAGTCAACTCGGAAAGACCATGCTTAGACATGGCATTTGGAGCCAGAATTTCTTCTGAGTAGTTTTTTTAATTTTAAATTTTAGATGTAAATTTAATTTTTAGATTAAGCCTAAGGAAATAGCACAATAAAATTGTATAAAATGTGATTTGGAGTAATTGAGTTAGTAACTCCCTGAACTCTTCAACAGAATGGCAAATCTGCTAAATTGAAGGACCCGCTAGAATGTGTCAGTATGTCTAGGTACCTGGTGCTTTCAGAGTGCAAATAGATGCTTTAGAAGAAATCCTTATTATTTTTTGCAATAGAGCTTTCTTCCGTTGCAATAAATGGAAGAGCATACATAAACCATGTGGCATTCTGCAAGACCTGAGTAGATATTAATTTCCCACCCCCATCTTTCTCTCTAAGATAAAACCTGTCAGAGGAATTTTTTTTCTAGCCAGGTGTTGTGGCACATGCCTTTAATCTCAGCACTCAGGAAGCTGAGGTAGGAGGATTGCTGTGAGTTCGAGGCTAATCTGGAGCTACAGAGTGAGTTTCAGGTCAGCCTGGGATAGAGTGAGTCCTACCTGGAAAAACACCTATAAACTAACTAAGTAACTAAATATTTTAAATAATAATTTTTCTTCCTAATTCTCACTAAAAGCCATTGTATAAGGTCAATGCACTGAACTTGCTGATTAAGATAAATTTTGAATTTAATTTTGTTACATTTCCCAATACAATAGACTAAATATTATATTTTAGATCAGTTTATATAAAAACAACACTCAGATGTCTTGTTTTTAATATTTTATTTATGTATTAATTTGAGAGGAAGAGAGAGAATGGGTGTGCCAGGGCCTCTAGCCACTACAAACAAACACCAGATGCATGTGCCCCCTTGTGCATTTGGCTTACATGGGTCCTGGAGAATCGAACCGGGATCCTTTGGCTTTACAGGCAAACGTCTTAACCACTAAGCCATCTCTCCAGCCCCAGGTGTCTTGTTGTTAATTAATTAATTTATTTACTTGAGAGTGAGAGGGAAGGAGAGAGAACATGGATGTGTGGTATCTCTTGCTGCTGCAAACAAACTCCTTAGGCGTGCACCATGTTGAGTATCTGTCTTTGCGTGGGTACTGGGGAATTGAACGCAGGCCACGAGGCTTTGCCAGTAAGCACCCTTAACGACTGAACCATCTCCTCAACCCAGCACTCAGACCTCTTAACTGCCTTTTCCTTGCATACTTAGAAAGCAGAAGAAAATAACCATGTTATTTCTCCTCATGGGCTGTTCAGGCAGAGCTCGGTGTACGTCCTTTGATTCCCTTGGGGGGTTGTGACCACCACAATACCAATTCTTTTGACTTCCATTATTTGCCTAACGTTGTGTCACAAAATATGTGGCAGCTTGGAGGTTTGTCATGTCACAGCTGGTCCTGGCTTTGTCACTGGAGCTCAGTGTACAGTATGTGCCAGGGGTTAAATCCAACAGTTATTCCTAATCTACGCTTGGCTACGGGTGTCCTTTGGTCCCTCAGGCCTCCGAGTGGTGAGCCATGTGTGCGTGGGCTCAGTCCTCCACCCTCTTGGTGGTTTGCTCATAATCTGGTTTTCTGGGGGAATGTTGTGCCTGCTCCAGTAAGCTATGGTTTCTTAGCTTCAGCAAAGCAGAGCTATTAATAGGATCTGGTCCGCATATAGTAATGTTCCAGACTACATGCCAGATGATAATTTTGTTTCCCTAAAATATGTTTTAGGGAAACAAAATATATTTTCATCACAATATTTTTTCCTTGAGTGTGATGGCTGTTTGTAAAACATTGGGCCATAAGTGGCTTCTGGATTCTGATAAAACCAAGTCACAATATAATCCTTTGAATGACCAGGGTATGGATTCATATCATCACTTTCAAGTTGTAAATGAAACACAGTCATTGTTTTGTATCATAAGGAATCAGAAATGATATGAAGTGACATGACGTCCCTGTCTCATCTGAGACAGGTGTATATACATGTTTTTCAATGACTGTAAATTTTATTTTCCATAAACCATGCCCTGCATCAGAATCACTTCTCTGCATCTTTTAAGATCCTGCAGTGGGAGAGTGCCTGATTGACTATGGAGAGTGCCAAGGTATAGATTACTCCTGTGAGAGGAATAGGAAATAGAAAGATTACCCATTTCTGCACTCAGCTATCACCTCCTTTCACTCAAGCTCTTTGCATCTCCATGGGTAGGAAAAAGTGAAGTATTACAAAGGAGCTCTGAAGATAGACAGTGGGGTGTGTGGGGGAACATAATATATATATGCTGAGAAATGGTTCCTTACAAACCAAGCACTCAGGCTGGAGAGATGGCTTAGCGGTTAAGGTTAAGGGGCTTACCTGCAAAGCTTAATGACCCAGATTCTATTCCCCAGTAACCATGCAAAGCCAGATGCACAAATGCACAAAGGGTTCATTTGCAGTGGCTGGTGGCCCTGGTGCACCTCTTTCTTTCTTTTCTTTCTTTCTTTCTTTCTTTCTTTCTTTCTTTCTTTTTTCTTCCTTCCTTCCTTTCTTTCTTTCTTTCTTTCTTTCTTTCTTTCTTTCTTCCTTTCTTTCTTTTCTTTCTTTCTTTCTTTCTTTCTTTCTTTCATCTATCTATCTATCTATCTATCTATCTATCTATCTATCTATCTATCTGCTTGCAGAATAAATAAATAAAATATTATATAAAAAACAAACCCAAGCTGACAGTGGAAGACACATCTCTGGAGCTGTACACGAGGAAGGAAAAGGGTATCACCTCTCCTTAGTGAGGGGCTTTGTCTGTAATGGAGGATTTTTGTTGCTTTTTGTAGCACATGTAGGGTGTGTGTTGTAGAACTCCTGAGAGGATTGAGGGGGAGGTCAGGTAGCTCTTTTAGGCAGTTAGGGTGACTGGGTCCCTGAAAGTAGGAAACAGGAATGTGTCTGGGCCTCTCCTTGCAGACTGCACTGGCTAGAGATCAACAGGTGATCTGACTCCTTACCACTTGCCTAAAGGAGATCTGTTTTTCCACAAACATCCTGGACCCCTCCCAGGAGGAAGGTCTTTCCCAGGATTTAAATCATATCCCAACATTGTGTTTGGTCAAGCTAGGATCCCAGAGTCTGGGGTCATGGCTGGCTTCTTCCTGGGGCTGCCCCTAGCACAGACCAGTCAGCTGTCCCTCAGCTCGAGGGAGCAGCAAGGTAGGGCCCACCACCCTCAGATTATAAGGACATTTGGGGGCGGGTGGGGGGCGAACCAGGTCTCGGAGTTGCCTGAGCACTCCCGAACCTCCGCTTCTGGTGAGTTTGTCCCCCGCTCGGCCCGGCCAGGCCCAGAGGCAAGCGCCTAGCCCTGACTTTCCATACGGGCTTTCTGTACATGACAGGAGCTCTTTGTGCTTTTTTTTTCTGTCCTCTCTACAGTTTTACCAGGCCCACCATGTGGGCTTTCAAGCCACATGGGTGTCTTTCCTTTCTGTACTTCCATAAATAAAAACTATTTAATTATTACCCTCTCAGTCATATTTTATTTGATTTTTTGGTTAAAATTAGACATGAACTTAGGGTGTGGGATTCAAGTACTTTCTTGAACCCCCAGCACCCTATTACAGGATCATACACGTTTACTACTGCTGTTGAACAGGCCATTCCAGAGCCCAAGCTGGTTCAGCTTCTACTGAACCTGTTCTGTGTTAGACACCTGTTACTTCTCTGCACGGGTTTAGGTGCTCTGGGCTGGCTCTGGGCTGGCTCAGCAGAGAAGACTGGCTTCAGGCTGGTAGTGTTGGGGAGCCCGTGGTAGGTTTTAAACCAGGGAGACTCAGATCTGCAAACCTGTCATTCTCCTTGAACCAGTTGCCTTATCAGGGAAGGGTCATCCCTTGGTGGTGCTAAGGGACCCAAAAGCTAGGCTAAACTATGGCCACCTCATTCTACTAAACAGGTGACAAAACCAAGTCCAAACAAGGGTTGGGGCAGGAATATAATATGCCTGGTAGGACCAAAATTAAAAACTTGCATGGCAAAGGGTACAGGTATGATGAGGGGACAAAATTGGAGTAAAAACAATGCAATTTCACATCGTGATCAATCTATGTATTGCTTCGCATGGGAGGGTGTGCCTCCTTCGATCAGCTTGAGAGAATTCGTGCCTCGTGAGTGTCTGAGAATAGGTTCTGCTCTGAGCGTCTGTGGTGCTGGGCTGCTCTGTGAACTTGAGACTCTACTCATCTTCTCTCAGCATCTTCCTTGACTGGGACAGAGAATGTGGAACAAAGCGGTGGTTCATGAGCAAAATTTCCTCTGCACCTATTTATGTTCCTTAAAAAGTAAATTCAAGGGGCTGGAGAGATGGCTTAGTGGTTAAGGCCTAATGACTCAGGTTCCATTATCTGGTACCCAAATGAAGCCAGATACACAAACTGGCACATGCATGTCGAGTTCATTTTAGTAAGAGGCCCTGGGGCACACATACACTCTCTCTTTCTCTAGCTCTCTCTCTCTCTCTCTTCATCATCCCTGTGTCTCTCTGCTTGCAAATAGTAAGTAAGTAAGTAAGTAAGTAATAAGTAAATAAATAAATAAATAAATAAATAAATAAATAAATAAATTTACAACAAAAGATTCAAAAAGTAAATTCAAGCCAATATGATGAGAATGAGTTTCTGATAAAGATTTTTTTAAAAAAAAAAAGCCATTCCAGTCAGAGTGGATTTATCCAAATGCAAATATTTTCAACAAAACAGAACTTTGCAGTTACACACAGAAATGTTTCCATGCAAGCCTACTGGGGACATTTTCTAGTTTACATAATGTAATTAAGTTCAAGCCTGATGAATTCAAATTTATCCCAAAGACATTATTGACAACATGGTCCCAGGTGAGCAAATGGCTGAAGAAGTGGCGTGTTTGGGAGCCAAGAGGGAATTAGCAAATTATATCTCAAGCTCACAGCAACTGTTTTCAAGGATTCTTTTCAACACTCCTTAGCAGTGATGGCAAGGGGGCTGGGAATCTTAAGGGACTAATCTTAACCCTGAAACCCAACTGTGTCCTCACACAAAAGAGAAAATCTTCCATTTATTCCCACAGCAATAGCAAGCTTACCTTTCTCATGAGGTCCTAATACCTCTAAGAGGTAATGTTTCTTTATTCTTTGAGAAATTGTAACTTTTAAACACTATTTCTATATATTACCAACTTAAATTTATTTTCTCCTTGAAGGAAAGTCCTGATGCCCCATATAGAAATTTTGTTTTCATGGGGCTGGGGAGATGGCTCAGCAGTTAAAGGCACTTGCCTATAAAGTCTGACAGGCTGGGTTCAATTCCTCAGTACCTACATAAAGTGCATATATCTGGAGTTCCTTTGCAGTGGCAGGACGCCATGGTATACACACACACACACACACTTTCTCTCTCTCCTTGCATATAAATAATTAAAATATTTTTTAAAAGCAATTTTGTTTCCAGAGGCTCAAAGAGTTTTTCGGTATTCCAGTTATCTCTGAAGCAAGTCAAAGTCCTCAGGTAAGGAAAACACTGAATATCAATGAAAAGTTGATAAAGGACATTGAGAGAAACACACATACATATTTCCTCTATAAAAATGTTAACTGAAATAATGAAAAGTAAATGCAAATAACAAACATACATTTACATATATTTCCTCTTTTAAACTTAATTTTTTAAATATATTTTATTTACTTATTTATTTGAGAGAGAAAGAGGGAGAGAGATAGAGAGAGAATGGGTGTGCCAGGGCCTCCAGCCACTGCAAACCAACTCCACATGCATGCACCCTTCCTTCCTTCACACTTGCTAATCCTTCTCCCTCCCACTCCTTGACCCCAATCTTTCAATATAACCCCCTTGCCAAATGCTACACTGCCACCTTGCATGTCCAGAGTCCCCATTGCTGAGATACAAAGTGCCCCTCTATGACTCTCCCTCAATGAAGTCTACTTTCTTTGTTGTAGAGATTCAGTACTTCTTTTCTTTGTGTGTGGGGGAAGGGGCATGCGGACATATGTGTGTGGTGTACACATGTATATGCTTGTGGGTGGAGGCCAGATGTCACGTTAGAATATTCTCTACTTTATGACTGAGGTAGGGTCTCTTCGCCCAGAGCTCACTGATTCAGCTAGTCTAGCTGGCCCGCTTTCCCTGGGATTACACGTGGCCACCGTGCCTAACCCAGCCACCACCTCGTGCTCTCCTGGGAAGTGCTCCATTCCATTCCTTGAGCCATCACCCTAGACATCTTATATTCTTATATCTCATATTCTAGTCTACATGTTTCTTCCTTCCTTCCTTCCTTTCTTTCTTTTTTTTTTTTTTTTTTTTTTTTTTGAGGTAGGGTCTCACCCTAGCCGCAGGCAGACCTGGAATTCACTCTGTAATCCCAGGCTGGCCTCAAACTCATAGTGATTTACCTCAGCCTCCCAAATTGTGGGTTTAAGGCGTGCACCACCAAACCCAACTCGTTTTTAAGTAAAGAATACATCTTAATTTTATGATCAATGAAATCTGCTGATTATGGCAATGATTGCTCATAAGAAATATATATTAATTTTTGCTATTAAATACTCAAATCATGTACTCTAGAAATAGATCATTAATTCAGTAAAAATGATCTCTTCCTATCACACAATGCCTTATAGGTTTCAGTATGCAATTTTAATTTTTATTTATTGATTTGAGAGATAAAGAGACAGATATGTATCTGTATCTGTCTATCTACCTATCTATCTATCTATCTATCTATCTATCTATCTATCTATCTATATAGAGAGAGAGAGAGAGAAAGAATGGGTAGACCAGGGCCTCCAGGCACTGCAAATGAACTTCAGACACATGTGCCACCTTGTGCGTCTGGCTTACATAGGTCCTTAGGCTTCATAGGCAAGCACCTTAACTGCTAAGCCATCTCTCCATTCTTACAAATTTAATTTTGTAAAGTTATAGATGAATAATTGATTCATAAGTACCTAAGACATTTAAGATAACATGATTAAGGGCTTAAATTTGGAAAATAGATACAGATAGGTTCCTGACTTCTAGAAGAGAGACCAAGAGAGCTTAACTTCAGGTGAGGTGCAAACAGCTTCAATGAGAGTTTGACTATGTGACCCTGAGGCTCTAGAAGGAATACTGACTGCCCTCTTTATAAGCAGAAGTCAATCTTGGCTGCCCTGGCTTTCACAGGTCCCCAGGCAAGTGGCAGGACACACAGGTGTCCAGAGAGACAGAGCCTGAGGCTGGCTTAGGGAACAGATGGAAATTCCTGTGGCAGCCTTGCAGCCTGCAGTTAATACAGAAGACAGATGAGTGACACAGTGAAGGGTCCCCAAAGCCATCCCTCACCCAGTGTAACTTGCTCACCATTCCAAGGGCACCATTTCTCTTACTTCGTGAATCAGCCCCTGTGCAATGGAGCCAGCTTGTACCCTCTTACAGGTGCCCACTGTGCTCATCTATTTTGTACTCAGACCATGAAATTGGTGTGCTGGGGAGCACCCAAGCATGGAGGGTGACACATGTCTCTTCTAGTCAGGACTTTGTTTCCATTGACAAGCACTCACCGTCCCACCATAATGTAGACCTGCCCTTTCTTATTCAGCTTTCTGATGGCATGTCACCTCCTTGTCTTTTAAAACATTGTATTTATATTTATTCTGTCTGAGAGGAAGGGAGATAGAGATAGATAGATAGATAGATAGATAGATAGATAGATAGATAGATAGATAGAATGATAGAATGATAAGTGATAGAAAGAAAGAAAGAAAGAAAGAAAGAAAGAAAGAAAGAAAGAAAGAAAGAAAAAAGAAAAACGAACTTGCATTTGGTACCTTATGTATCTGGCTTAGGTGGGTCCTGGAAAATGGAACCTGGGTCCTTTGACTTTGTAGGCAAGTGCCTTAACCTCTAGGCCATCTCTTCAGCCCTTTTTGAATGTTTTATATTTGTTTTTTTGCAAGCAGGAGAGATAAAGAAAATGGGTACACCAGGGCCTCCAGCCCTGTAAACGAACTCCAGATGCATGAGCCACTTTATGCATCTGGCTTTACAGGAGTACTGGGGAATTGATTCCAGGTCTTTAGGCTTTGCAGGCAAGCACCTTCACTGCTGAGCTCTCTCTCCAACTCCTCCTTGTTTTATTTTTAATGTTTTTTATTTGCAAACAGAGACACAGAGAGAGAACATAGGCATGCCAGGGCATCTAGCCATTACAAACAAACTCCAGATACGTGCACCACCTTGTGCGTGTGGTTTTACATGGACACTGGGAATTGATCCTGTGTCCTTAGGGTTTGGAGGTAAGTGCCTTAACCACTGAAAATCTCTCCAGCCTTCACCTCCTTGTTTTAAAGATGTCAAAAACACCTTATCTTCACTTGCGAAACTTCGTCCTCAACTGGACATCTGTAGAATTCTGCATATCATGTATCAGTGACGGAATCTGAACAGGACAAACCAGTCATCTCTTGTTTGAGGATTTTTAAAAATGTTTTATTTATTTATATGCAAGCGGGGAGAGAGAGAGGAGGGGTGGAATATGGACAGACCAGGACTTCCAGCCACTGCAAATGAACTCTAGATACATGCACCACTTTGTGCATCTGGCTTTCCTTGAGTACTGGGGGAAAATTGAACCTGGGCCATTTGGCTTTGCAGGCAAGTGCTATAATCACTGAGCCATCTCTCCAGCCCTATTTGAGGTTTGTTTGTTTGCTTGCTTGTTTGTTTGTTTGTTTGTTTGTTTGTTTGTTTGTTTGTTTGTTTTGTTGTCATCATGACAGGCACTAGGATCACCACTGAGGAATTAGGTGAGCCTCTGGGCATGTCTGTGAGGAATTATCTTGATTAGGTTCATTGAAGTGGGATGAACCACCTTAACTGTGGGCTGCATCATTCCATGCACCAAGATACTAAACTACCTTAAAGGGAGAGTGGTGCTCGGCATTCATTGCTGTCTGCTTCCTCTTTGTAGACTGGATGTGAGCAGCTGTCCCAAGCTCTTGCCTCTCTGCCTTCCCTGCTCTCATAACCGTTACCTGGGACTGTATGCTGACAAAACCCCTTTGTCCTTTTTCTTTTTGAGGTAGGGTTTCATTCTAGTCCAGACTGACCTGAACTTCATTCTGTAGTCTCAGGCTGCCCATGAACTCACAGTGATCCTCATGCCTCAGCCTTCCAAGAGCCCGGATTAAAGGCGTGCGCCACCACACCTGGCTTTCCTTTGTCCTTTAAATTGATTTTTGTCACATCTTTTGTCCCAGTGATCAGAAGGTAACTAATATACTTAGTCACATCTGTTCCTGCATCAGCCCCTCCGGGGTCAACAAGCTTTCTTAAACATTTCTCAAATAGATCTAGCCTACGTCTGCATGCACCGTCCTATCTTCTCTAGGAATTGTTCATCATTATTTAATGTATTTTTTTCCTTTGATAAGGGCTTTGTGGAAGCTTCATTTCTCTGCTTCCATCAGAGAATCTGATCCTTTTGAAAGTAACTCCTTCCATTTGACCTTTATTTTCTGTGTCTATATATGTGTATGTGTGCGTTGTATGTGTTGTGTGTTTGTGATGTGTATGACATCGTATGTGCCCTCTGTGAGACGGGGTCTCTCACTGAACCTGGAACGACCATGACAGGTTAGCCCTGGTGATTCTCCTGTCCCTGTCCTTGTCCCTGAGCACCGCGACTGCAGGCACGCATGGCCATGTCTGTGTTTTTACATGGGGGCAAGGGATAGCACTCAGGTCCTCGCGCTTGTGCCGCAAGCACTCTCACTTGCTGAGACATCTTTCCAGCCCCGTGATCCCTGTTCCTAGAGAGAAGGCAACTTCAGGGAAGAGAAAATAGGGAAGTGTAAAGCTGCCAGGTATGAAAGCAAAAGATAGTAATTTTTTTGGTCATTTTTCAAATTTTGTTGTTATTGTGTTCAAATACATATAACATAAATTGGCTGGGTGTGGTGGCACACACCATTAATCCCAGCACTCAGGAGGCAGAAGTATGAGGATCATTATGAGTTCAAGGCCAGCCTGAGACTATATAGTAAATTCCAGGTCAGCCTGGGCTAGAGCAAGAAAGACCCTACCTCAAAACACCACAAGAAAGCCAGGCATGGTGGTGCACGTGTTTTATCCCAGCACTCAGGAGGCAGAGGTAGAAGAATCATTATGAGTTCGAGGCCACCCTGAGACTACGTAGTAAATTCCAGGTCAGCTTGGGCTAGAGCAAGACCCTACCTCAAAAAAAAAAAAATTATTAAAATTAAATTAAAATTTAAAAAAGAAAAAGAATGAAAAAAATGAACATCTTCATTATGTTAGAACATATAGTTTGGCAATAACACACACACACACACACACACACACACATACACAAAATCACTGCTTAAGGTGCATCTTATAGTCTAATCTTTCCTGCCTTCACTCTGCTATGTTGTAGATACCTGCGTTGGTTTGCAGGCATCTGCAGCATGGGAGACTGTGGGGCTGAAGTTAAGCAGCTGTTTAAGGTAGGAACTTCCCTCATCTACTGAATATTCATGAAGCTGGGTTTCATTTGTAGTGGCAAGAGGTCCTGGTGTTGTTCTCTCTCCTTTTCTCCTTCCCCCTCCCTTTTTCTCTCTCTGCTTGCAAATAACTAACCAACTAACTAACTAAATAAATAAATATTTAAGAACAACAGAAGTAATGCTAGAAGTTTGAAATACACTGCTAAAAGGAGCGGCAGGCCACTCAGGTGGAGAGTTACTCAAGGGCACCAGGAACCAGGGGTTTCTCTTTATGGGATTTTTGGGGGGAGAATGGCCTCATTGCTAGGGGCACTGTTTGGATGGTCCTCTGGTTTGGTGAGCAGATCTGGGTTATATAATATTTTCTCTACTGTTCCAGTTCTTTCCAAGAATGCATCTGGTTTGAATCACATGTGCAGAGAGGGGCTTAGGCATGACAACTGTGCGATGCTCCCTCAGAGGACACAATTTGCCTTACAATGCCTGCACCCCAAATAAGTCAAGGCTAGATGGACCCCTTCTGTTCTGATTCTAGATTGATCTAAAAACATATTTGAGGCCAGGCGTGGTGGCGCACGCCTTTAATCCCAGCACTTGGGAGGCACTTAGGAGGATCGCTGTGAGTTCAAGGCCAGCCTGAGACTACATAGTGAATTCCAGGTCAGCCTGGACCAGAGTGAAACCTTACCTTGAAAAACCAAATATATATATATATGGGAGGTGTTGCAGACAGCTTCAGGTTCGCTGAGATGAACTTCCAGACCAGGCACAGTTATGGAGGAAGGGATATTTATTGAAGCTTACAGATCCAGGGGAAGTTCCATAAAGGCAGGAGAAGCGGCCTGCTCTCCACAGGGCCAAGCAGAGAGAGAGAGAAACCAACCAGCCAGTCACCACAGCACACAGAGCAAAACTACAGCCAAAAGGTCATACAGCACACTTCAGGAACTCCTGCTAGGCACATTTGCATATCTTTACAATGGAATCTCAAACCCACACCTTAAGACCAGCCCCCAGTGACATTGCCTCTAGCAAGGTGATTGCAGATGCAAACTATAATTAATAAAACACTGAATATATTGGGGGACATATATTCAAACTATCACAGGAGGCAATAGACATGGCTCAGCAGTTAAGGCATAAGGTTAAGGCATAAGGTTATGTCTCAAAGCCTAACAACCTGAGTTTGATTCTCCATTACCCATGTAGAGCCAGATACACAAGGTGGTACATACATCTAGAGTTCATTTGCAGTAGCTAGAGCTAGAGGCCCTGGAGCATCCGTTCTGTCTATTTCTCTTCTCTCTCTCTGTCTCTGCTTGCAAACAAACAAACAAACAAACAAACAAACAAACAAACAAACAAAGAGATAAAAACTTACAAACATATTTGAATAAGAACTGAACCCACATAATGGTCTCTAAGAGGAGGAGCAAACTTGATCTTGGTTTGCTCCAGTGTGTCTATACAGCTCAGTACAGGTTGGTCTCCAGCAGGTGGTGGGGTACATTAAGAGAAGGGTGGAGGCTAGGGAGATGGCTCAGCAGTTAAGGCGCTTGCCTGCAAAGCCTAACAACCAGGGTTTGATTCCCCAGTACCCACATAAAGCCAGATGCACAAGGTGGTATATGTTTCTGGAGTTTGTTTATAGTGGCCATAGCTCCTGGTACACCCATTTTCTCTCTCTATTCTCTCTAATAATTTTTTTTTTTTTTGTAAAAAGAGAAGGGTGTGTTTATTGCCAAAGGCAAGTGATGTCCCAGGTGAATGAACTGTTGCCTGTGTTTGCCTGCCTCAGTACTCCAGGTTTTTGCAAGCTCTGGAATGAAAGATCTGACTAACATAGAGCAAATAAAATTCATGTTTCACAGAGTCACAAGCCAGGGAAAGAAAACAACACACAAATGAGCATGTTCCACATGTTGTGTTCGACACTTGAAGAGAATCATGTTTAATTTGAAAATTAATGGAGAAAGGTACAGCTCATCCATTCCTTGTACAGGGGTATTTAGAGTCATATCTCTTCATATTTTCAGGACATTTGCTAAACTGGCTTGATACAGGCAAAATTTCATAGTATCTTCATTTTTGTTCGTGAAACAGAAAGAAGAAATGGGGCGGAGGGGCTCGAGAGATGGCTCAGCAGTTAAGGTGCTTCCCTGCAAAGCATAACAACCTGAGTTCGATTCCCCAGTACCCATGCAACACTAGATCTACAAAGTGGCACATGCGTCTGGAGTTCATTTGTAGTGGCTGGAGACCCTGGCATGCCCATACTCTCTGTCTGTCACTCTTCTCTCTATTTCTCTATGCTTGCAAATAAATTAAAATATTTTTTTAAAATTGAAATATGCATATGTATACATATACACATATGGAGAGGGGGGAGAAAAGATACAAGTGAATGAGTAAAACATCATATTTCAGTTTATGAGTAAGTTTGTATGGATTTTAAGCTTTCTGTTTTATTCATTCATCCTTAAATTTATCAAAACAAAATTTAAAAAGTACATTTTATTTTCACATTACAAAATCATTTTATTCTGCCTATGAGAGTCTCTGGCTCTATCTTCAAGAGATCTGATCTGCTTAACCAAAATGCAGACATATGGCTCCCAGCATCAGAGACCCTAGGGAGTCTGAGTGCCCACGTGCAAATGACCTACTACTCTGTCTCCCTTGAGTATTTGCTATTACACACAAGGCAAGAAATGAGAGAAAATGGAATGTTTCTATAATCCTTTCATACTTATGTGGATAATGACAGTAAATTCTAGCAGTCTAAAAATAAGAGTATCCTTTTAACTTTGGCTAGAATATATGATAAGGTTGTATTTCAGGTGGATTATGTTAGGATATCTATGACAATATAAAAAATATTGCAATCATTCTCATGCCTTAACCTGTCACTATACATAAAGTCCTGTTTTATTACTAAAATTTCCCCAACAAATGTGTTTTTTTATTGTCAAATATTTACAGCTATGCCTTCCTGGTACTCACATCACAGTATATAAAATCCTTCATAAAGTCCTCTCTCCAGTTTCTTCCAATCCTTTCTCTCCTGCCTAATCCTCCTCTTCTCCCTCTCTCTCTCTCTCTCTCTCTCTCTCTCTCTCTCTCTCTCTCTCTCTCTCTCTCTCTCTGTCTATTTACTATCCATCCATAACCCCATCTACCTATGTGTATATGGGCATGTATTGGGTATCTACTGCATTCACATGAGAACCCTAAATATATCAGGGGTGAGCTGACGGAGGAATCTGCTC
Source organism: Orientallactaga sibirica (assembly GCA_036365145.1). Lineage (NCBI taxonomy): Eukaryota > Metazoa > Chordata > Mammalia > Rodentia > Dipodidae > Orientallactaga > Orientallactaga sibirica. The sequence continues at coordinate 6,409,874 of JAEOAD010001317.1, forward strand.
TCAGGAATCTTCCAATCCACAAGAGGATGGGAAAGAGTCAAGGGGACCATCATAACCAGTTACAGAATTACAGATATGGTAAGAAGAATAGATTGAGGCTGCATAAGAGAAGACCATCAGTAGAGTCAGGGAAGGCTCTAGAAGAAGTTCTGTCTGTGCTTGGGGTTAAAGGGTGCACACAGTTTGTCAGGTAACGGGGAGATGTTCTGTAAGTGTCTTCTGTGGGATGATGATACACATCTGAAAAGCACGCAGCCTCGGACTTGCTGGAGGATGGCTACCTCATACTTATGTGGATTTCTCTAAAATTGGTGATTTCTCTTTTAAAAATGTATTTATTTATTTATTTCAGGGAGAGAGAGAGAGAGAAAAGAGAGACAGAAAGAAGGGGCATGTCACGGCCTCCAGCCACTACAGACAAATTCCAGACATATGCACCACTTTGTACATCTGGCTTTACGTGGGCACTGGAGAATTGAACCCCAGTTGTTAGGCTTTGCAGGCAGGCACCTTAAGTGTTGAGTCATCTCTCCAGCCCCCAAAAATCTGTGATTTCTGAAAGACTCTCAACTGATGATACTTGGCTAGCAAATATTTCAATTCTGGCTTCAGCAGCAGTAAGTTGGGAGTGAGTGAGTGAGTGAGTGTGTGTGTGTGTGTGTGTGTGTGTGTTTATATACACTATTTAGCCATTTTTCATGAGCAAAAAGAACAGATTGGATTTGAAAAGATCTTATACCTGATAGCTATATTCAATATGCCACTGAACCTACAACTTGAGTCAAGGATTGGATTAGATAAGATTTATATTAATAGAATCTCATCTGTCTGTGCTCCAATCCTGGAGCCACAGGAGTATTCAAGTATGAGTTCAGCTGCAGATAATTTTTTCCAGGAAATACAGTTTTAACTCTGCGTCCTGGATTTCAGCTTTCTTCACTACGTCTCCCTCCTTTCTTACTCATTCTGTCCTTCATGCTGCTGTCACTCCCCAGAAAATATGTTCTTTAAAATGTACTCTGTTCAGCTGACGATATGGCTCAATATTTAAATAATTAAGTAATAATTAAATAATTTGCTTTCCTACAAAGCCTAACAACTCAGGTTTGATTCTCCAGTACCTGCGTGAAGCCAGATGCACAAAGTGGCACATGCATCTGGAGTTTGTTTGCAGTGGCTAGAGTCCCTTGTGCACCCCCCACTTGCAAATAAATAAATTGAAAAATAGTTTTAAAAATTGCATGTTAGGCCTGGAGAGATTGCTTAGCAGTTAAAGCATTTGCCTTCAAAGCCAAACGATCCAGGTTCAATTCCCCAGACCCACACAAGCCAGATGCCCAAGGTGGTGCATGCATCATGAGTTCATTTACAGCTGCTGAAGGCCCTGACAAGCCCATTCTTTCTTTTTCTCTCTATCTGCCTCTTTCTTTCTCTTTCCCAATAAATAAAATTTAAAAATTCAAATTGAGCCGGGTGTGGTGGCGCACACCTTTAATCCCAGCACTCGGGAGGCAGAGGTAGGAGGATCGCCGAGAGTTTGAGGCCACCCTGAGACTACATAGTTAATTCCAGGTCAGCCTGGACCAGAGTGAGACCCTACCTCGAAAAACCAAAAAAAAAAAAAAAAAAAAATTCAAATTGCATATTAAAAATACTGACTTCCTTGTGTATCTGCTTTCCAGGGTACGTATAAGACAGGAAGCATTGAAGATCTTGATTCTTACCATTATATGCAGATTTTCGTAAACTACCAATGGGGAACAAAGATTAGCAGACAACATTTTTTCATTTGGACACTGGAAGCCATTTCATGTCCCTTGTAGGTCCCTTATTAGAGATGGTTTCTTCATTTCCCCATTGTTCTTTGTTCCCTCAGCATACTTCTCTCTTTCTCATTTTTATTTATTTGAGAGAGAAAGAAAGAGGGAGAGAGAAAGAAAGAAAGGTGTGCCAGGGCCTCCAGCCACTGCAAATGAACTGCAGATATATGCACCAGTTTCTACATCTTGCTTATGTGGGTCCTGGGGAATCGAACCTGGGTCCTTTGGCTTTGCAAGCAAACACCTTAACCATTGCTCAGCACTAAGCCATCTCTCCAACCCCTCCATTCCTCTTACTTCACAGGGGGTACCATCTTGCTTTCTGTTGCTGACAAGCATTCAAGTCACCAGGTAGTAGGAAAACACTTCACAGTGGCTCCTCCAGGTTCCTGTCAACAGAATCTCTTCACTTAATTAAGGGGAGAATTAAAGATTTATTGGGATTGGAGGAACAGAGGTATTAAGCTTGCCTTGGGGAAAACATAGTATTGTGAAAGAGCATGTGAAAAAAAAAACCCAGAAACTTACAAGAATGTGCCACCTTGTTCCATCCTCTGTCTAGTGCGCTCTCTCTCTCTCTCTCTCTCTCTCTCTCTCTCGCCATGCTTATCTGTGTGGTGCATGCATCTCCCTGACTTGAGTCTATTCGACCCCACATCTCTGGAGTGACTCAATTGACAAGTCCCCTCATTCTCTCTCTGCCTCCTGGTAGAGCAAACATGATTGTTGCAGTTTATATTTTCAGTCGAGGCCACACCAGCTTGACCCCCGTCACGGGTCTCAGAAAATCCTTTCCCAAGGTCATTATAATCAAATCGGTTATGTTCAGGGTTGAATCAGCCCCACACATTTCATACTGAAGATAAACTCTCCCAAGAGGAGCCTGGCTTGCAGCTGCTCTGACATATGCCAGAGTTCCTGCATTGCCATCAGTGGTAATGCCTTACTTATATTTCTTAGAAACAAGATTGGGAAATGCATGACACAAGTGCATACGTTCATACAAGCACATACATGAAATGTTGATGCTCTAAATGCATCTTTTAGAAACTGGTGTTATTACTCTTCTTCATTCTCTCTCTCTTATTTCTCAAATAAATAAATAAAACATTTTTAAAAGTTTTTAAATAAAAAAGAGGGATGGAGAGATGGCTTGGTGGTTAAGGCACTTGCCTGCAAAGCCTAAGGATCCAGTTCAATTCCCTAGTATCCATGTAAGCCAGATACACAAGGTGATACATACATCTGGAGTTTATTTGTATTGGCTGGAGGCCCTGGCAGGCCCATTCTCTCTCTTTCTGTCTGCCTCTTTCTCTGTCTCTCTTTCCCTCTTTCTTAAACAAATAAATAAAATACTAAAAAAAGTTTTAAAATAGAAACTGGTGCTATTTGAAACACACACATGAAACTTTAGTGCAAAAACAACATTACAAGTCATTGCATTTATTTACTTGTGGCAACTGTAAGGCTTCCCCACCTAAGAATACTTCTCAGAGCACACAAGTCTTTAAAGCAGGGCCATACCCAGCGTGACAGTGTGACGAAGGAAAGCTGTGGGAGTAAATCAGACAAGAGAAAAAACATTGAACTTGAGAGTCAGAAGTGTATGAACATAGACTACAACTTGTAGATAAACATCACCATCCTTGAATACAGTCCTCACAGGATCATTTCTCCCATCCGTTTTCTTCCGTCATTTTATTCTCAATATGAGTGGCACAGAATTCAGTCCACATAGCAATCTGTCTCTGTTCTTGTCCCTTAAGTGCTAAACTGGGTCAACTGTCAGGCAATTCACTACTGAATTTTTGCCCTTGTTTTCTTTCTTTCTTTCTCCCTTCCTTCCTTCCTTCCTTCCTTCCTTCTTTCTTTCTTTCTTTCTTTCTTTCTTTCTTTCTTTCTTTCTTTCTTTCTTATTTTTTTAAGGTAGGGTCTCACTCTAGCACACTCTAGCAGACTTGGAATTCACTATGTAGTCTCAGGGAGGCCTCAAACTTACAGTGAATCCTCCTACCTCTGCCTCCTGAGTGCTAGGATTAAAGGTGTGCACCACCATGCCTGGCTCTGTTTTCAAAAAAAAAATATTTTATTTATTTATTTGAGAGTGAGGGGCACAGATATATGTATAGAGAGAATGGGCATGCCAGGACCTCCAGCCACTGTAAACAAACTCCAAACACATGTGCCAACTTGTGCATCTGGCTTACATGGGTTCTGGTCTTAGACTTTGCAGGGAAGTGCCTTAACTATTAAGCCAACCCTCCAGCCCTGCCTTTGTTTTCAATGTTCAGATTTCATCACGGAAAAAAAAAATCTCACAACTGCTTGTGATGGTTCCTAATGTTTGTTAACTGACAGATTAGGTTAGCCTCTGTGCAGGTCTATGAAAAGTTGCCTTAATTAGGTTAATTGAAGTGGGAAGATCCTCCTTAACTGTGGGCAACATCCTTCCATGAACTGGTTCCTGGACTGTGCAAAAAGGAGAGAACGGATTGAGCAGTCACTCATCATCTCGGCCCCTCACTGTGCCGATGGTGACCAGTTGTCCCAGGCTCCTGCCTCCGTGCCTTCCCCTCCACGTTGGACTGTTAGGTGAAATTACAAACCAAAGTAAACCTTTCTCCCTTAAGCTGATTTTTGTCACGTGCTTTGTCCCCAAAACAGAAGTCAACTAATATACTGGTTAAATTGGTGAGTCCAAACTAGATGAGACAACCCCATGCAAAATTATTAGCCAGGCATGGTGGAGCATGCCTTTAATCCCAGCAATTGGGAGGCAGAGGTAGGAGGAGTGCCATGAGCTCGAGGCCACCTTGAGAGAATACAGAGTCAATTCGAAGTCAGCCTGGGCTAGAGAGAGACCTTACCTCACCCCCCCCCCGAAAATTATTATTATTAGTAGTAGTATTTTTACTGTTGTGTGTTATTGGTTGTCATTTTTTAAAACTTTTTTCTGTTTTATTGCAAGCAGAGAGAGAAGACAGGGAGACAGAAAGACAGAAAGAATGGTTGCACCAGAGCCTCTAGCCACTGCAAACGAGCTCCAGATACATGTGCCACCTTTTGCATCTGGCTTTACCTGGGTACTGTGGAATGGAACTCAGGTCGTTAGGGTTTGTATGCAAGTGCCTTAACCACTGAGCCATTCCTCTCGTCCCAAAGGCAGATTGCTATTTATTTATTTATTTATTTATTTATTTATTTATTTATTATTTATTTGCAAGGAGAGAGAGAGAGAGAATGGGTACACCAGGGCCTCTTGCTACTGCAAACAAACTCCAAATGCATATGCAGCTTTGTCCATTGGCAAGTGTCTCAACCGCTGAGCCATCTCTCCAGCCCCAGGATTCTTACTTTCATGTAAGTACTTGGAGCTTAAATTTCTATGTGTAAGCATTGGCTGTAGACATACATCCTCAATGTCTGTGTAACAAACTCACACGGAGGTAGTGATGCTGGTGGGATGTTTATGAAGGAGTGCTCTGTGAGTTTTGTGAAAGGGAGAAGCAGAGGGGACTGGGGACACAAAGAGAAGTGTTGCTTAGGGGGCTCTAAGTTCTCTCAGGTTGGTCCATGATGGCCAGGCCTTGTTACTCCTTTGTTGATGCACTAAGTACCTTGGCCATGGGGCTCAATGAGATAGACGATGACACGTGGAGAGACAGTCCACAGCATTCCCAGAGATGGAACAACAAGCCACCAGGTAAGGAGCTCTGGGTGAGGTGTTACATGCAAGCATTTTGAACATACTGAGGGACAATAAAATAAATAAAAGAAAGAAAGAGAGAGAGAGAGAGACAGACAGGGAAGGAGGGAGGAAGGAAGGAAGGAAGGAAGGAAGAAAGAAAGAAAGAAAGAAAGAAAGAAAGAAAGAAAGAAGGAAGGAAGGAAGGAAAAACAGACTGGAAAGATGGCTCAGTGGTTAAGGTGCTTGCCTGCAAAGCCTAAGGACCTAAGTTTGATTCCCCAGAACCCATATAAAGCCAGATGCACAAGGTGGCATGTGTCTGGAGTTCATTTGCAGTGGCTAGAGGCCCTGGTGTGCCCATTCTCACTCTCTATCAGACTCTTTCTTTCTCTTACTCTCTTTCACATAAATAAAAAAATTAAAAAATAACAAAATAAAATAAATGAGACTTTGAGACTTGCTAATTTTCCAAAAGAGATTTCACATTTATAAATAGGGCTCAAAGGAAGGGCTCAAAGAATAAAGAGAATTCACTTTGAGGCAAAGGGAAAGATATCACGAATTATGACTGTGACAAAAGAGAAAAGCCTCCTAGAGGAGGAGTCATGAGGTCATCACCCAGAGGTGAGGGGCATTTGTACAGGTGGAGGAGTGGGGACAAGAGCCACACTGGAGGCAGGGAAATGTGACACCAAGCACAGGGGAAGGGGGCTAGGAAATGGTAGGAGGTCAAGAGTGAGGTGCAAGTATAGATGTAATAATTGGATGAAAGGAAGAATGGATGTAACACCTGAATCCATTAGCAGAGGTTCTTGGAAAATTGGGAAGTGAAGAGGGAGGGAGGAAGGAGAGAAAGAAAGAAGAGAGAGAGAGGCTGTTTCCAACACACTCTTGAACCTCCATGGCTTCAAATTTAAGTATGACTGAAGTTCATTTATATTTATTTGTTTGTTGAGGTAGGGTCTCGCTCTAGCCCAGGCTGCCAGGCTAACCTAGAATTCGCTCTGTAGTCTCAGGGTGGCCCTGAACTCATAGTGATCCTCCTACCTTTGCTTTCCGAGTGCTGGGATTAAAGGTGTGCACCCCCATGCCCAGCTTAAAGCTAAAGTTTATAATCACTTGAGTAATGTTTAGTCATTAAAAGAAAAGGCTGGGGAGGAAAAGGATATCAACATTGGGCCACTCTCTGTGATGCCATATAGTCACAGTGGCAGCAGTGATGGTTGGCACACACTCTTTCACCTGCATTCTCCAGTGCTGTCTTGAAACATGTATGGAGCCTGCTCTTTCCTAGACTGATGACATAACTCACCCCACATCATTTCATAGATTAGGAAAGCAAGACAGAAAGTCCTTTCCTAGACCCTGCACCTACCTCTATCTAAGTTAGGTAGGGTCTCGCTCTAGCCCAGACTGACCTGAAATTCACTATTTAGTCTCAGTGTGGCCTCAAACTCACAGTGACCTTCCTATCTCTGCTTCCTGAGTACAGGGATTGATTACACGTCACCACTTTGGGTAATATTAAACAAAAGTACCATTGTCACAACTGAAAAATAAGGTCTCGTGATGTATTGGTCATCTACTGCTGTGTAAAGAGTAACTCCAGGGCTGGAAGGATGGCTCAACAGTTAAGGCATTTGCCTGCAAAGCCTAATGGCCTGAATTTGATTTCCATGCTTTCTGGAATCCATTTGCAGTGGCTGGAGACCATGGCCTGTCTGTTCTGTCAGTCTGTCTTCTCTCTCTGCTTGAAAATAAATAAACATTAAAAAAAAAAAAAATAGGGGCTGGAGAGATAGCTTAGTGGTTAAGGTGCTTGCCTTCAAACATAAGGCCACAGGTTCAATCCCCCAGTACCCATATAAGCCAGACGCACAGGTAGCAGATGCATCTGGCATTTGTTTGCAGTGGGTGGAGGCCCTGGCATGCTCATTCTCTTTCTCTATCTGCACCCCATCCCAAATAAGTAAATAAATAAAATAGTTTTAAAAATAAAATAAGGTCTGGAGAGGTGGCTTAGCAGTTAAGGAGATTGTCTGCAAAGCCAAAGGACCCAGGTTCAATTCTTTAGTACCCACTTAAGCCAGATGCACAAGGGGTGCATGCATCTGGCATTTGTTTGCAGTGGCTAGAGGCCCTGAAGCACCCATTCCCTCTCTGTCTATCTCCTCTCTCTCTCTCTCTGCTTGCAAATAAATTTAAAAAAATAAAAAATTAAATAAAATTTAAAAAGTTACCTCAAATTTAGATGCCTAAAACAACATACACATCATCTCACATTGTATATATGGGTTGGTGATATGTGCACAGCTTAGCTGGCTGGTTCTATTTTGGAGTCTCTCGTGACGTAGCATTTGGAATGTTGGTTCTAAATCCAGGTTTCTGGAGGCTTGACAAAGGCGGAACAAGTTACTTCCAATGTGACTTTACACACATGTGCCATTGGTGCTGGCTGTTGGCAATGATTTTCTGTTCTTTGTTTCACACATCTCTTTAGAGAATTGGTGTCCTTACAGCATAGCAGCTGGCTTTCCCTGGGGTGTACGATGAGAGAAAGAGAGAGAGGGGGAAAGAGAGAGAGAGAGAGAGAAAGAGCCAATTTTTCTTTTGGAACCTAATCTAGAGAGTACAACTCAGTCATTCCACATGATCCTAATGGTTAGTAGCCTTATTCTTCATAGGGAAGGACAATACAAAGATGTGAATATAGGGAAATAAGCATCAATTGGGACAACACTGGAAGCTGGATTTCTCGTAGGAAAGGGGGTCCATTCCTTTCTTGTATTTCTTCATCACTACACATGTCTCACTCTGTAGGTAAACCCATTTTTAGTTCCCTGTGCCATCTGGTAGTTATGAATGGGCCTTCATATAGTCAACATGTGATTATATTTTTCAAAATACTTTTAAAATAAAATTCAACTAGGGCTGGAGAGGTGGCTTAGCAGTTAAGGCATTTGCATGCAAAGCCAAAGGATCCTGGTTTGACTCTCCGGGACCCATGTAAGCCAGATGCACAAGGGGGCACATGCATCTGGAATTTGTTTGCAGTGGCTGGAGGCCCTGGCATGCCCATTATCAATCTCTCTCTCTCTCTCTCTCTACCTCTTTCTCTTTCTCAAATAAATAAATAAATAAAATATATTTAAAAAGAAAGTTCAACTATGGTTGTTCAGCATTTAAAAATGCAAAGAAGTATGCATATAGATAAAACTACATTTAACATATACACATTTTGGGGCTAGAAATCTGGCTCAGTGGTTAAAGTGCTTGCCTACAAAGCCTAAGGAGCCCAGTTTGATTCCCCAGTACCCACGTAAAGCCAGATGCACAAAGTGGTGCGTGCATCTGGAGTTCATTTGTAGCTGCTAGAGGCTGTGACACACCCATTCTCTCTTCTCTCTGTCTTTGTGCTTATAAACAAACAAATAAAAATATTTTTAAAAATTTAAAAATACAATTTAACTTTATAAGAAATTCAGCTATGATGGTTCAGCATTTAAAAATGCAGCAAACTGTGCATATAGATAAAACTACATTTAAAATATACACATTTCAAGCCAAGTATTCCACAAACTTGACTCACTGAGAAATCCAATACCATTACTGCTTTCTTCTCTCAGTTGATGCCATCTGTCACCCAATATGTCTCCCAGTGGTCAGTGATAATGTCCAGATACTCTATATTTAGTCAGTCCTGCTCCTGATAATGCCTAAGTACCAGCATTCCAAAGAGAACATGAAATGCAGCCTTTTCTTTCATGTGCATAATCTGGGTCCAGAGCTCCAAGCGCTTTCTCAAGCAGAGACTGCCTAAGTTTTGTGGGACTTTGTAATCGTAAATATGAAATGCATATGGTTCCTTCAGACCAGAGTAGCAGCAATGGTGTGTGTCTGCATAAACCTCTCAGCACAGAAGTGAGTGAGCATTTACCTTTGAAAATATTTTCCCAAGAGGTTGTGTGTGGAGCCATTTTCAATAAGTGGAAGACCGGTTGACCAGACAGTGGCAAAACTAATGAAAGGCATCATCAACGTGACAGCAAGATTAATTAAGTTCCTCCAGCGCGTGCATGCGTGGCTGTGTGGAGTTCCTGTGGGTACCACTGTTGTTAAATGGTATTCATGGGTGACAAATACTGTAGATTTCTAGAACTGACACTTTTGAGTCAAGGGTAAAAATCACATCCGGTCATTGCATCTACTGCAAGATCAGAGATGAGCCCTAGGGAGTTTTGGTGTGCTTGAGCCGAGCCCCGATGAACTTGAAATATAATTAATGGAATGTTGAGATGGTGATGCTTTGTTTGGCAATTATACATTTTTAAAATGTATTTTGGACATTCTAACAGAGGAAGCCAAGCACATTTCCACCCACTGTACTTGACAGGAGGCACAGAGTTATGCACACTTGGAAACATTTTCAATTTCTTGGTGAGTTCTTGCAACATCAGGGCACACAGTTGCTTTGTCTCTCTGCTCACTCTATACAGCTATCATCACAGTATATGTAAAGATAGAATGTCCATGACCTAAAACATGCAGAACTGTACTCAATTTGTCTTGAAAGATTTTTTTTTTTCATTTTTAAGGCAAAAGAAATTCATTCTAATGCTGCTTATTTCCTCCATTTTGTTTGTGAGTGCATTTGTCGTGAAGCTGGGGAGGGCAGGGGAGGACTGATTCTCAAACAGGAGGACATAAATGAATGTGATTTTAAGAAAAATTGGAAACCTCTGGAAAGTATAATATCTCTCAACCTGTTACACAAGATATATTAACCCATGTTACTGTGTCACCAAATGTCTTCAAAGGCATATTAATACAATTTTGTCCTTGGAAATACATTGAAGTTCATTCACATATTTATTCAGCAAACACACCTGACATTTATCTGTCCAATAAAATTTAAATCATTTAATATGAAATGAGAGATCACATCTCTCATGGCCTCTGCATTTTCCTATCCAACCTTGTTTTTCCTGAAGATCTTTTAAGAGACTTGCTGTTCAAGACACTAATTGCTCTTGGCCTCCTGGATGCATCACTTACAACCTGACCCTTGTTGTATGTCATTTGTCATTTGTCTGGCTTGGCATGTAAGGTCTTCCCCTTCCCTGCATCTTCTTAGGGCCGCTGAAAACCCAACATCACTTACTAAGTCCTTACACGTGTGTCCTACAGAATTCATTGGTTATCTTGCTCACTTTTGCTTCTCCTTGCCCTTGGGATTTATGTTCCATTTCTTCAACTCAGATGTCAAGTACTATAAGAAAGTAGATCCTGATGGTATATCCTGGAAATCTCAGCTACCTGGGACAATGAGGCAGGACAATGACAGGTTCAAGGCCGACCTAAGATGAACAGCAAGTTCAAGTCCAGCCTTGGCTATAGACCAAGTTTAAGTCCATCCTAGACAAAGGAAAAACTGAAGGTAGGGATAAGGATGTTGCACAGTGGTCGAGCATCACACATGTACAAGGGTCTAGGTTCATTTCCCAGTATCACAAGTACTACAAAGCAAAAAAAAAAAAAAAAAAAAAAAAAAAAAAAGAAAGAAAGAAAAAGAAAAAAGAAAGAAAGAAAGAAAAAAAACAATGATGATAGGATATTGTTGTTGTCAGCTCCATGTTGCTAAGACAAGCATTCAACCAGACACGGTTTACGGGAGGAAGGGGTTTATCTCAGCCTATAGATCCTGGGGAAATTCCATCAATGACGGAAGAAGCTGCTTCCATACACCCAAGCAGAGAGAAACAACTGCAGCAAACAAAACACCAACATGCAACAAGCACCAACCCAGAGCTCAAACTGCTCTCTCCACCCCAAACACATCTTAGGGCTGGACACCAGGATCTGCCTCCCAATGACACCTCCTCCAGTCAGATGGCTGGAGACCCAAGTTAAAAGTCTAATTTTAATAAAACACCTGAGTCTGGGAGGGATCATATGCTCATACTATCAAATTCAAACCACCATAGACATATACCCTTTTTCTTTTCAGCAATGACGATGATACCGATAATAATTTTTAAAATTTTTTAAATTATTTTATTTATTTTTGGAGAGAGACACAGACAGAGACAGACAGAGAGGGAGAGGGAAACAGATAGAGATGGGCGTGCCAGCAGTCTCTCAGCTGCTGTGAACGAAATCCACATGTGTGCATCACTTTGCATCTGGCTAAATGTGGCACCTGGAGATTGGAACCGGGTTCTTAGGCTTAGCATGCAGGCGCCTTAACCGCTAAGCCATCTCTCCAGCCCTGATAATAATTTTTATTTCCTATGAGTAAGGCACAAAACTAGGTGGCCCAGAAATAGCAAACTAAATGCAGGATGCTCTTCTAATTTTTCAGTGATAGTATCTTCACAGATATGAAAGAAGAGAGCAGAGGCAATATCATAAACATTGGATAAGGACATATACAACTTGAAGGACTTTGGGGACCAAGGGTACTAAATAGAGAAATGAGCAAGATTGCCTGAGGGTCTGTAGAAAGGAAGTGTGTGGTTAGGACTATCAATGGAAATCCACAAACAAGAACCCACCTATGTGAGAATCCTGGGGCTTGGTTACCTGCCCCTAACCCCGCCCCGCTTTAATCCCGTTCCCCTTTCTAATGCTTGGCTTCTACATTTGCCTCCCTACCTGTTTCACCCACAAGAGCACAGACCTGCCTCTTGCCTGATGGGTCAGCAGCTCTGGGATTCCTGGCTGGCCTTTCTCAAGGCCCCGGGACTTCTTTCTCTATCACCAAAGTGGCTCTTGGAGTCTCCTGTTTTAGGATGGTGTTTTCTTCCACTGCAGTAGAGGCTACTTGGGCAGTCAGAGCTCGTGTCTGATGGCAAGGGCATGCTCCAGTCACCAGCCACTATGCTATGTTCTTGGAGTGCATTTCTGCTATGTTTTGGGTTATGTTAATACATTTGAAGAACTAACATACATCTAGCATTTTCCTGGACTCCAAACAGCCTTTCTTCGGGTCACAAATACAACTTGGTGTCTACTGCAATGGGGTTATGCAAAATAGAGTGTTTGAGAGTTCTTTGAAGTAACACGAGTCACACGTGGGACTTCAGAGGACATCTTGGAACACAAACTTGTTGGGCTAGAGAGATGGCTTACCACTTAAGGTACTTGACTGTGAAGCCTAAGGACCCAGGTTCAATTCCCCAGTACCCATGTAATCCAGATGAACAAGGTGGCATATGTACCTGGATTTCATTTACAGTAGCTGGTGTACCCATTCTCTCTCTAGCTGCCTCTTTCTCTCAAATAATAAACAAATAAATAAAATAAAAAGTATTTAGAAAACAAACTTACTGAGCCATGTTGGGTATCTGGGGGTTGGGGGATGAGGAGGAAGCACCTAGAGAGATTAAAATAAAAAAGGAGGTATTCTTAGAAGAATATATGGCAGCATCCCTCATTATAACTTGAAAATGATGTATCCCTTCTTGCTCACGTATATTAACACTGGAATGACAGCTAGTGATACTGTCTCATAGGTTGTGGGATCTGGCTGGTCTAGGCAGGTCCCTGTAGGACAGGGCGTCTGAGGGTTGTAGTCCAACTCTGCTTCCCAGCCAGCCATGATGTGAACAGCTGTTCTGTCTCCTGCTTCCACCATGGAAGACTGACCTGTTGCCAGGATTTTTCCCCAAATGATGAGCCAAACTCCAGACAAAATAAATATTTCTTCCTTTCAATGGTTTCTACAAGGTATGTTGGTCATAGTAACTCAAAAAGAACTAAAATACCCCTTTTTTCACAATTTCATTATATGAGTTTTGAGTTACTATGTGTCTGAAATATCAATTGAAAAATGTTTTTAAAAAACAGGAAACAAATGATTAGACTTAAATTACATGCCACCCTGTGTAGCACAATGCAAGCTCATGCTATCTTGCTCTGTCATTCCTGGGGAAAGAATCTTCCTTGGAGTCCAGTGTGTTCTCCACCAGTCACAGCACATGTCTTGATTACCAGATCCACTTTCATGGTAGCACTGTGCTTGTGTTTGAGTCAAGTTTACTTAAATAATGTCCCCCATGTGCACACATGGTTTGGATATGGTTTAAGTGAGGAGTTTTGTTACAGTACTGTTATAGTTTCAGAAGGTTTGAGGTTGTCCCTTCCAAAATTTCACAGGCAAAATTTTGATTTCCATTGTGATTTCCCATGGAAATCTAATCCAAACATTGTGTGTAGAGAGGGTCTTTGTGGAGGGGTGATTAGGATTCAGATTACATAGGGTTATTAAGGTGAAGTGCCCATGACTAAATCCTGGTGGCTTTCTAAGTAGAGGGACACAAGACCATGCACATACATGTGCATGCATTCTCATTCGTGTGTGTGTGTGTGTGTGTGTGTGTGTGTGTGTGTGTGTGTGTGTTGCTATGTGGTGCCTTCGGCCATCTTGGAACTCTTCCCACAATGAAGGCATCACAAAATGAAATATCTTGGGCTGGAGGGATGGCTTAGCAGTTAGGTGTTTGTGTGCAAAGCCAAAGGATCCAGGTGCAATTCCTCAAGACCCACATTAGCCAGATGCACAGGGGATGAGTTCATTTGCAGTGGCTAGAGGCCTTGGCATGCCCGTTCTCTCTCTCTCTCTCTCTCTTTCTCCCTTTCTCTGTCAAATAAATAAATATAAAATGAAATATCTTGACCTTGAGCCCCCAGAACTATTAACCAAATTAGTTTCTTCCTTCCTTCCTTCCTTCCCTTCCTTCCTTCCTTCCTTTCTTTTTTTCTTTTTTTCTTTCTCTTCCTTTTTTCTTTCATTCTTTTTTCCTCTCTCCTCTTTCTTCCTTCTTCATCTCTTTTCCCTCCCTCTCTTCCTTCCTTTCTTCTTCTTTCCTTCCTTTCTTTCCAGTCTCTCTCTTATACATATGTGGTAGTTTGAATGGATGGCCCCCAATCGATTCAGGAGTGTTATTAAAGCTTGTAAGCTGGTGTCACTGTGGGCGGATCCTAGAGTCCAGCTCTAAGGTATGGGGTCAGATCTGCAAAGTGCTGGAACTTTGGAGTTCCTGGAGTGGGCTTGCTTGTGCTGGTGGTGGTTGTTTTTCTCTCTGCGTGGACTTGTGAAAGTGGGCCAGCTTCTCCTGCCATTATGGAACTTTCCCTCTATCTGTAAACTTCAATAAATCCCTTCCTCTATAACTGTCCCTGGTTTGGAAGTTCATCCCAGCAACTGAAGCTGACTGTAACAACATGCTAAATGAAAAATCTGCTGCAGAGCTACATCCCCAGACCGCTCCGGTCTTTATAATCTTCTAGTGTGTTATTGGTAATAGAAAACATAGACTAATGCAAGGACATTATTATAATCATGGAATCATAATAATTACTATTAATCTTTCACAGTGCCTAAATTAAAAAAAAATAAACTTTATCATAGGTAGTTATGTATATGTAAGAAGAAAAATATAGTATAGAGAGAGTTGCATACCATTTTTGTATTCACATACCAAGGCAGTTCTACTCTGTTTATATTCTCAATATGATGAAAAGAGAGCAAAATTAGATGGAGAAGTTTATTACATTCCTCCTATTTTTTATTCACAGCATGAATGTGACAGACATGTCTGCCCCCATGCCAATGGTACTGAGAGAGAGAAGCAATTAGCAATGAATGGATGAGATAATGAATAGTTCTCGGTCCTGTCTTGTGTTTGAGAGATTAGTCTCTATCCCTACTGGATCCATTGAAATATGGAAACCTTAGAAGGTCAGTTCCATTTCTGTAATTTCATCTAGTTACCGTCAGTATGTAGGATAGCCCATGGCATATGGGTACACAGTAACTAATTTTTGAATAAACTTTCTTTAGTCTCAACAAGCTCTAAAGTAAGAATTCTGCAAAGGCTTTCAATGCCAGTTATTATAAACAGAAAGGATTCCCTATTAATTGACTATGGGGAGAGACAGGCCACATACATAAGAAAAATATAGCTAGGTATAATTGGGAAATATTATTTTATTTATAGGTTTTTATTCTTATCATATTGTCAGCACATCTCTTCTTATGGATGATTAATTTTTCAGATTAAAGTTCCCAGGCATTTAATTTCCATCGGCGCATCAAAAGACAATCTGAGAATAAGAATGATTTATGAGTTAGTAACTCTGTCCACACAATCTAAACAGCTCTGATTAAAACACTACATAGATTAATTGAACTCTGCAATTGTTCTCATATAGACACATTATTTTTCCACTTTTCAAGCTGTTTTGACACTGGGTGTTGGTGTGTCAGAGACACACGCAGGTTTAAAATAAATAGCCTCCCATCACATGTCATTCATGTCAACAGACATCGCAGAAATTCGTACGCTTTTAACAAATACTCAGTCAGCAAACATCACAAACTTGTCCTCTCATTCTTGTGATGCCCCTCTGTTCAGCACCAGCCTTCTTTTTCTGTTTTCCTTTGTCTTCCCTCAAAGGTACCATCCAGCCTCATAAATTTTACATCATCTATCAAATGATAAGTTCCAAATAAATATGAAGTCCCCAGGGACTCTGACTATATAGCCAAGTAGCTGAAGACCCTTATCACTTCCATATAGAATAGAAATGACTAATTCAACGTGGCCCACACTAACCACCTCCAAACTTTCCTGCAGTTTTTCCAGTCTTCTTTGCATCAGTTGGTAGAAATAACATCTCCTCAATTGCTAGGTCCTCTGGTTTGTAAAAATCCATACTCAATTTTCAGAAAATCCTACTGACTCATTTTGACACAGGTATTGAGTCTGACCACATTTCATCATCTCTACCATTCTTACTCTAGTTGAGCTACCATCACTTTTCTCAAGTGGTTACACAGGTTTCCTACCCATGATGGTTTGATTCAGGTGAACCCCATAAACTTATGTGTTCTGAATGCTAGGTGCCCAGCTGGTGGCAATGTGGGACTTACAGCCTTGCTGGAAGAGGTGTGTTGTTGAGGGTGGATTTATGGGTGTTAAAGCCAGCTTCCCCTTGCCAGTGTTTGATACACTTTCCTTCTGTTGTTGTCCATCTGATGTTGGCCAGGAGGTGATGTCCACCCTCTGCTCATGGCATTGTTTCCCCCTGCCATCATGGAGTTTCCCCTCGCGTCTTTAAGCCAAAATTAACTTTTTCCTCCCACAAGCTGCTCTTGGTCAGATGTTTTCTGCCAAGCTAACTGCAACATTACCTGTTCAACCTGTATTTTTCCATTCTACACACACTAGCCATAGTGACCATTAGCATGAGTGTAATGATGCTACTTCAAGGGCACACCACATATGCCCCTATAAAAGTAATGATGCTACTTCAAGGGCACACCCCATGTGCCCCTATAAAAGTAATGATGCTACTTCAAGGGCACACCACGTATGCCCCTATAAAAGTAATGATGCTACTTCACCAGGGCCCCTATAAAAGTAATGATGCTACTTCAAGGGCACACCACGTATGCCCCTATAAAAGTAATGAAAAGTAATGATGCTATAAAAGTAATGATGCTACTTCAAGGGCACACCACATATGCCCCTATAAAAGTAATGATGCTACTTCAAGGGCACACATGCCCCTATAAAAGTAATGCTACTTCAAGGGCACACCACATATGCCCCTATAAATAAAAGTAATGCCCCTATAAAAGTAATGATGCTACTTCAAGGGCACACCACGTATGCCCCTATAAAAGTAATGATGCTACTTCAAGGGCACACCACATATGCCCCTATAAAAGTAATGATGCTACTTCAAGGGCACACCACGTATGCCCCTATAAAAGTAATGATGCTACTTCAAGGGCACACCACGTATGCCCCTATAAAAGTAATGATGCTACTTCAAGGGCACACCATGTATGCCCCTATAAAAGTAATGATGCTACTTCAAGGGCACACCACGTATGCCCCTATAAAAGTAATGATGTTACTTCTTCACAGCGGGCACAATAAAAGTAATGATGCTACTTCAAGGGCACACCACGTATGCCCCTATAAAAGTAATGATGCTATTTCAAGGGCACACCCCATGTGCCCCTATAAAAGTAATGATGCTACTTCAAGGGCACACCATGTATGCCCTTATAAAAGTAATGATGCTACTTCAAGGGCACACCACGTATGCCCCTATAAAAGTAATGATGCTACTTCAAGGGCACACCCCATGTCCCCCTATAAAAGTAATGTGGCACACCATGTATCTATAAAAGTAATGATGCTACTTCACACACCATGTATGCCCCTATAAAAGCAATGATAGTACTTCAAGGGCAGACCACGTATGCCCCTATAAAAGTAATGATGATGCTACTATGCCCCTATAAAAGTGGCAAGGGCACACCCATGTGCCCCTATAAAAGTAATGATGCTACTTCAAGGGCACACCACATATGCCTCTATAAAAGTAATGATGCTACTTCAAGGGCACACCCCATGTGCCCCTATAAAAGTAATGATGCTACTTCAAGGGCACACCCCATGTCCCCCTATAAAAGCAATGGTGGTACTTCAAGGGCACACCACGTATGCCCCTATAAAAGCAATGGTAGTACTTCAAGGGCAGACCCCATGTGCCCTATAAAAGTAATGATGCTACTTCAAGGGCACACCACGTATGCCCCTATAAAAGTAATGATGCTACTTCATGGGCACACCATGTATGCCATTATAAAAGTCAAGGTCTTTATCATGACCTACATCACTAAGTGACCACGTGATGAAGCATGACTCTCTTTACCCCTTGTATTTTCTGCCCCATTCTTTTTCCTATCTATAGAACAATGCCTAAAATATAAGGAGCATTAAAAAGATACTGGAAGCATTACAATATTGAATCCATTAAGAGATCATTGGTTAGATGACTGTTGCAGTCAGCTTCACATTGCTGGCAGAAAACATCCGACCAGGAGCAGCTTGTGGGAGGAGAGGGTTTATTTTGACTTACAGACTCGAGGGGAAGCTCCATGATGGAAGGGGGAAACGATGTCAGGACCAGAGGGTGGACATCACCTCCAGGCCAACATCAGATGGACAATAGCAACAACAGGAGACTGTGCCAAACACTGGTAAGGGGAAGCTGGCTGTAACACCTATAAGCCCACCCCCAACAATATACCACCTCCTGGAGACTCTAGTTCCCAAATTGCCACCAACTGGGCACCTACTGTTCAGAACACATACGTTAATGGGGGATGCCTGAATCAAACCACCACAATGATTCATTCATGTTAGAACATGGTGACAAAAAGGCCCATCATCTTTCACTTGACAGACAGATAAGTAAATGTACATTTCCACACTTTTATCTGTTGTGGTTAACTTCATTGTTATGATAACGCCCGACCCAAAGCAGCTGATGGGAGGAAAGGTTTTATTTTGGCTTACAGTGTTAAGGGGCGTCTTCATGATATCAGGGGAAGCATGGTGTGAGCAGAGGCTGGACGTCACCTTTGCCACAGCAGGTGGACAACAGCAGCAGGAGAATGAACTGATCTCTTGCAAGGGGGTGCTGACTATAATACCCCAAAGCCCACCCCTAACAACACACCTCCTCCAGCAAGGTTTAACCTTCCAAACTGCCATCAGCTGAGGACCAAGCATTCAAAACACACGAGTTTGTGGGGGACGTCTGATTGAAACCACCACAATGTTCAAGCACTGGAGTAGGAATGAGGGTCAAACACCATATGGAATTCTGGCAACTCCCCATTTGATCTCATAGACATGAAGATTTCCTCATATCAGCAGATGTGAGGCTTGAATAGGGTCCAAAGATTGAGTAGGAACTGACTCCAATAAAGATCAATGAGAAGAACTTCGTCTTCAAGGGAAGTGTACTAATCACGAGAGTTGCATTGAAGGAGGAGAAGGAGAAGATGTTCAAATGGAGAAGCCAAGAAAGGCCTGCTTAGGAAAGGCTTTATCTACCGTGGTGGAGGGAAGCACCCTAAGCAATGAGGTAACATAATCAGATATTTTATTTTATTTTATTTTATTTTATTTTATTTTATTTTATTTTATTTTATTTACAGACAGAGAAAGAGGTAGACAGAAAGCAAGAGAAAATGGGTGTATCAGGGCATCCTGCCACTATAAATGAACTCCAGCTGCATGAGCCACTTTGTGCCTCTGGCTTTACATAGCTAGTAGGGAATCAAACCCTGGCACCAGGCTTTGCAAACAAGCAGCCTTTGACCACTGAGCCATCTCTCCAGCCATTCATCTTAAAAAAAAAAAGAAAATTTATATTAATTTTCAAGCAGGAGTGGGGTGGGGAATGGGCATGCCAGGGTCTCCCACCATTGTAAATGAACACAAGATGCAAGTGTATCTTTGTTCATCTGGCTTGGGTGGGTACTGGGGAATGGAACCCCGGACCATCAGGCTTTATAAGCAAGTGCCTTCAATCGTGAGCCACCTCTCCAGCCCTGCGATCATATCTTTTAAAAAAATAATAATAAGGGACCAAAATATGGAGCATGGATTGGCCTGTGGCAAGCCTGGAATTAGCCATGCTGGATAAGATTGTGTTGCAGCCACACAGGCACGAGATAACACTAAGTTCAACTGAAGCCCGGAGGAATTAAACAGAAAACACAGACAGAGTTCAGCTCACTCAATGCTAAATGACTGCTGCGTGCAGCTATGAGAATTTGAAAGTACAAACAAGTTCACACACTGTGGCCGGCGCCACCACCTGGCATCTGCGTAGCATAGAGCTTTTGGAACAGCTGCTGCTAAGCATGGACAGATTCAATTTGTGTAAACACTGTGCACAAAACACCATCAATCCTGAAGAAGTAACTGCAGTCACAGAGAAATGTGAGGTGTTGTACACACAGTACAGCTTACTCATTCACTAATTTGTTCATGTACTCACAAGTATTTCTTTTTTAAAAATATTTTATTTATTTATTTGCAAGCAGAGCGAGACACACACACACACAGAATAGGCATGCCAGGGCCACTAGCTGCTGCAAATGAACTCCAGATACATGCACCACTTTCTGCATCTGGCTTTAGGTGGTATTGGAGAATTGAATGTGGGTCATTAGGCTTTGCAGGCAAATGTTTAACCACTGAGCCATTTCTCTAGCCCACAACATGTGAGGTTGCTTTAAGGATAATAGAGGTACTGTTGAAAAGATGAAAATCCCTGCCCTCACGGGGATTGTATTCCAGAGAGGAGAATTAAAGTAAACTGATGTCTACCATACTATGTTTGATGATAACTGGAATGGAAAACAATAATGCATGTTAGGAAACACCAGGAGAGGGTTGAAAGCCTTTTGACATTGTCAAAAGGGAGAAATGAATGATTGATGAACCTGCAATGAAGATTTAAGGGTGGTGGGGACCAAGGCTGGAAGCCACTTGTATCATAGAGCAGAAAGAAAATTCTCACCTGTCTACAATGCTTCAATCTAAAATGTGTAACTGGTGTGTAAGTATCCCTTGTTTTCATAGCAAAAGGTATTGTGGTAGTTTGAATGTATGACCCCACAGACTCAGGTCTTAGGGGTGTGACACGAGGGTTGATCTTGGAGTCCAGCCCTAAGGTGTGTGGAGAACAGTTGGAGCTCTGGCTATTTTGTGCTGCTGGCTGCTGGTGGTGGCTCTGTGCTTGCATCTATGGAAGTGAGCCAGCTTCTTCCCCCATGATGAAACTGCTCTTGGGTTCTATAAGCCTGAAATAAACCCTTTCTTCCCATAAGCTGCTTCTAGGCGGGTGTTTGTCCCAGCAACTTAAAGATGACTGCAGCAGGTATATTTCAATCTGATAAGCAGGTCAATGCCATGGCTAGCCCCAGAGGATCTGTCCCTGCCTCTGGAGATATACCCAGGTTGTCAGAGCATCTTAGAGATAAGAGTCACATAAGAGTCTGAGATGGAAACCAGATAGATCCTTCCTGGGAAGCTGTGGGGTCACTGACTAGAAGTGACATATAGGAGTGCCTCTCAGCCCATCTGGCACATTTGTAACTCTATGTGGAGCCAACAGCATGTTTGATTTCTTTTGGATGTTATTATACTTCAAATAAGAAATGGTATATTGGCTGGGCATGGTGGTACATGCATTTAATCCTAGCATTCAGGAGGCCAAGGTAGGAGGAGCCTACCTGTGAGTTTGAGGCCACCCTGAGACTACAGAGTGAATTCCAGGTCAGCCTGAGCTAGAGTGAGGCCCTACCTCGAAAAACCAAAAATAAATAATTAAATAAATACACAGATAACTATAAAAATACAAGTAAAATAATTTTAAGACAGAGAAATGTATAAAATCTAAACAAATATCACATGTTTTCATCAGAGACAAGCACATAGTGTCTCAGACTTTGATATTCCAGATGATCCTTAACTGAGTGGAGAGAACAACACACCCCCTTTTAAAAAAAATTATTTTGGCTGGAGAGAGGGCTTAGTAGCTAAGGTGTTTGCCTGTGAATCATAAGGACCCAAGTTCAACTCCCCAGAACCCACATAAGCCAGATGCAAAGGTGGTGCATGCGTCTGGAGTTCATTTGCAGTGGGTGGAGGCCCTGGCATGCCCATTCTCTCTCTCTCTCTCTTAAAGAAAAAAAAAAAAAAAACCATTTGCAAGCAAACAGAGATAGAAAGAAAACTTAAAGAGAGAAAGAGAGCTCCACTTTGTGCATCTGGCTTTTCATGGGTACTGGGGAATTGAACTCAGGTTGTTAAGCTTTGCAGTTAAGCACCTTAACCCCTGAGCCATCTCTCACACCTTAAGTCTGGACCTCTAGAAAGGAGAACACGCCTTAAAAAAAAAAGGAATACTGGCATTTTCTTGATTGAGCAGGGTTCCATTACATTGATAGAGCACCCATGTACACCTTGAATGCCAAAATATTTCTGTGGCCACATCCTGCATTCAAAGTGTAACACTCTATAGACCAGTCAGAGACCATATCATATTCTGTCACCCCAGACTCCCTCTGCCTATAAGTTCATGGCCATATAGAAATATTTGTTGGTTTTTTTTTTTTGTTGTTGTTGTTGTTGTTGTTTGTTTTCATTTTTTGAGGTAGGGTTTTGCTCTAGCCCAGGCTGACCTGGAATTCACTATGTAGTCTCAGGATGGCTCTGAACTCACAGTGATTCTCCTACCTCTGCCTCCCACGTGCCGGGATTAAATGCATGTACCACCACATCTGGCCTGTTTTTCTAACACTTTATTTATTTATTTGCAAACAGAGATACACACACACACACACACACACACACACACACAGAGAGAGAGAGAGAGAGAGAGAGAGAGATATGGGGGGGGGGACAGAGAATGGGCCAGTGCCACTAGCTACTGCAAAGTAATTCCATATGCATGAGCCATTGCATCTGGCTTTACATGGATCCTGGGGAATTGAAACCGGGTCCTTAGGCTTTGCAGGCAAGCACCTTAACCCCTCAGCCATCTCTCTAGCCACTATATTTGTTTTTCTACCATGCAGTGACATGAGCATTGAGGAAGGCCTTTTCCTGAGCCATTGATTGGCAGGTGTATTTTAGGTAAGGGCATCTGTCGGGGGACTCTTACATGAATTCTACATGCAGCTATTTTAACAAATATTTTATTTACTTATTTATTTGAGAGAGAAAATGGGCACACCAGGGCATTTAGCCACTGCAAGCGAAATCCAGATGCATGTGCCATGTTGTGCATCTGGCTTTACGTGGGTCCTGGAGAATGGAACCTAGGTGCTTTAGCTTTGCAGACAAGTGCCACGAAGTCATTTCTCCAGCCCTGCATGCAACTATGAAGACAGTAGTTATTAATTAACCTGATCATAGGGAACCTTGCTTAAAATCTCTTAGGTACTTGTGACACAGATAATATCTACCTTTCTATATCTACACTTGTCACTATAAGAGATGATATGCGTGGAAATCTTGGTCGCTGTAAAATCGGTGTGGTCTCTGTAAAATGCCACACCAATGGGAAGGGTGTCATTAGTGAGGGAAGCCGTCCCTTAGCACTTCAAACCTGTTTTAAACTCAACTCTTCAGGCTTGCATCGCCCAACTACAGGAACTCAAATGGACCAAAAACTCTAATATTAAACTGCAGCGCCCCCTAGCCCAAGTAGGAGGCCAAGGCAGCTGCAGGGCCTCGTGCCTAAGCTTCCTGCAGATGGTTCCTTTGCCTGAGGGAAACACCATTAGCTGTACTTTTGGATGCTTTCCATCTGTCCAACAGGAAAAACACTTAAGGATTTTCTTCCACATTTGACTGTGACAGTGTTTTTATTTTTAATTTTAAAAAAGTAGTAGAATAGTAAATTTACTATTTAAGCTTCCCTCCTCCACATGCCTTTCAATGGATATTTTTAAAGAATATGGGACTGGAGGGGCATCTTGGTACATGCCTGGAATCTCAGCACCTCCAAACTTGGGGCCCAAGCATCAGGCGTTCAAGGTCAGCATGGGCTACATAGCAAAACCAAAACCATATCTCAAACAGAAACAGACAAATGACAAAATTGAAGAGAATCGACTGAATTTGTTTAAGATTCACGGTGGCTCTGATGTGAACTTGATTCCCTATTTATCTGATTGTACTCTACACTAAAAGTGCTGCTTGCCAAGGAGACCTGGGAGTTAAGTGGGTTTTGTTGTTGTTTGTTTGTTTTTTAGAGATTGCACACAAAATGCTTAAGAGCTTCTGCCCCTAGACATCCACCAATGAACGCATAATTGTATAAAGAAGCATCTTTGAGTATTTGAATATCAGATTGTTAGGCTATTAGCTCCCATGGTTTATGAAAGCTCATGGTGGTGGAGCAAGTCTTTAATCCCAGAGGTAGGAAGATCACCGTGAGTTCGAAGCCATCCTGAGACTACATAGTGAAGTCCAGGTAAGCCTGGACTAGAGTGACACCCTACCTGGAAACAACAACAACAAAAAGTAAATAAAAGCCCAGATTAAATAAAACAAACAATTACTTCTTTCAGAGGCACTTTAAATCTCCATAGCTTTTAGAGAAATTTTCAAGTTTTAACAGTCCAGTGGGTAAACTAGACCCCACAGTGGTCAGAGGGAATGTGCTGTTAGGTTTATTCTCCACGTTGACCATTTGTTCATTAACGCACAGCTTTTTATGTACAGTAAGGGCAGAGGATCCAGAGACTTGGCTAAGCTCCACCTTTTGCGAATGGCGGCTCTCAAATGTAGTGTATGTGTCAACCTTGATGACCAGTCTTGAATTCTGACATAATCTTGGTCTCCTTTCCATCCCAGTGTCTTCCCCTGTAGAGGATCAAAGATCATTCCCACCCAAGTGAGCTTTCTGCTACTTACTGAAAGAGGAGGGAGAAAAGGTGACATGTGACAGCGGGAGATGACTTTTGTCACACTATCCCTCTTTCCATCGCTCTAGCAACCTAGATTAGGAAACACTCCGGAAATGAAAAACACCTTTCGCCAGCTACTTTCTGTGATCCGATGGCCCAAGTCAGTGTCTCCTGATTTCCTCTTAAGAATAAAAAAAGAAAAAAAAAAATAAAGCTTAAACCATAGACCCTCAAGCTCAGATCAACAAGCAAATGGTACAGTATTCCTCCCCCTCCCCGCCCCCAGCTGCATCTTCAACTTGGAGAGAAGGAGGCTCAACTTTGGCCAGAGGTGATGGTACCCACATAAAAGTACGTCTTAATTTCACATTCATGGTAGAATTCTCCTGAGTCAGGTGCCCTTCCCACATGTGGGATGAATCCCTCCTTCCTTAAGACAGCCTGGGGGGAGCCCCTCACCCCTCCACACCGCCTGCCCAGGTCCCAGGGTTGGTCAGTTCAAGCTTCCCTCATCAAAGCATCTCTAGGGGAGGGGTCAGAGCATCTCCAGGGAGGGGTCAGAGCATCTCCAGGGGAGGGGTCAGAGCATCTCCAGGGGAGGGGTCAGAGCATCTCCAGGGGAGGGGTCAGAGCATCTCCAGGGGAGGGGCCAGAGCATCTCCAGGGGAGGGGTCAGAGCATCTCCAGGGAGGGGTCAGAGCATCTCTAGGGGAGGGGTCAGAGCATCTCCAGGGGAGGGGTCAGAGCATCTCCAGGGAGGGGTCAGAGCATCTCCAGGGGAGGGGTCAGAGCATCTCCAGGGAGGGGTCAGAGTATCTCCAGGGGAGGGGTCAGAGCATCTCCAGGGGAGGGGTCAGAGCATCTCCAGGGAGGGGTCAGAGCATCTCCAGGGGAGGGGTCAGAGCATCTCGAGGGAGGGGTCAGAGCATCTCCAGGGGAGGGGTCAGGGCATCTCTAGGGGAGGGGTCAGAGCATCTCCAGGGAGGGGTCAGAGCATCTCCAGGGGAGGGGTCAGAGCATCTCCAGGGGAGGGGTCAGAGCATCTCCAGGGGAGGGGTCAGAGCATCTCCAGGGGAGGGGTCAGAGCATCTCCAGGGGAGGGGTCAGAGCATCTCCAGGGAGGGGTCAGAGCATCTCCAGGGGAGGGGTCAGAGCATCTCCAGGGAGGGGTCAGAGCATCTCCAGGGGAGGGGTCAGAGCATCTCCAGGGAGGGGTCAGAGCATCTCCAGGGAGGGGTCAGAGCATCTCTCAGGGGGGAGGGGACCGGCGTCTTCGAGCCAGGGGTGGGGCTCGCTGGGGGTGGGTGGAGGGAGGGGGTCTGTTGGTTGTACTACTCCCAGTTCCTGATGTCACAGGCGCGGCAAGGACATCGCAAGGAGGAGTCGGGTTACAGTGAGGATGGGCAGCGGCGGCGCGCGAGGCCCGAGCGCACGCTGCAGCGGCGGCCGGCGCCGGGGACCGTAGCCAGGGAGCAGCCTGGAGCCGGAGCGCGCGGGCGCCCGCGCATCCCGCCTGCCCACCCGGGGAGGAGGCACATCGCTCGGCGGCGCTGCTTGCTCGCCACGCCGGGGAGGGGACTGGACGGCGACGTCTGCACCGACCGTAGCATGCCACGGCTCTGCCCTGCGTGCCAGCCTTGGGTGCCAGCAGCGGAGGCTGAGAGACGCCGCGGTGGGCTTCCAGCTGTCTGATTTATGAGAAACATAATGTATTTTGGTGAGTGTCCACTGCGATGATGCAATTCTGGGGGTGCCCCCGAGCGTCTCCATCATGCAAACAAGCATTTTGAGAAAATAAATAAACCTTTAAGCTGCTAGGATATATTACAATCCAGCACTCCGGGCTGGGGCAGCTTGGGAGGCTTCCTTTATGCTATCATCTGGGCCGGTCATTTGCTGTGCGTGAGTTTAAGTTGGAAAAGAAAAGAGATCGGGGGTGGTGGTAGTGTATAAAGTTTGGCTTGATTTGTGGTCCTGAAGTTGGCTTTTTTTTTTTTTTTTTTTTTTTTAAGCTACGTGGAGGTGCAGCGTGGGAAGTCATGGGCTAACTTAACGGGATGAGGGACAAAGTTCCTTCACCGTGGATGCTGTGAGGGCTTGGTCAGTAGGAAGATTTTCTTAGGCGTTTGGTTTTCCCCTACTTGTGAGGCAGAACAGGAAAACGTCTAGTGAGTGGTGGCTGAGTGGCTAAGGACACCCCTGCATCTGAACCCAGGGCTCCCTCTGGCTAGGGGCAACCTAACACTAACCTAACACATCTCAACCTGCAGGGGTCTGGGAGCTGTTAAAAATCTGGGCGTGTTTTAGCTCAGGACGGCAGCTCCTGAACTGGAAAGCTTCCTGAAGGTTTCAGCCTAGCCGCCTGCATCTCCAGAAAGCATGTGGAAGCTTCCATGCTGAGCAATGTTAGCAGGCTGGGAGCTGAGCCGGATACTTGCATTGGAATGCTGCAAACTTGCAGCTGGGAAAAAGAGGCAAAACCCCCTCCACTTCAGAAGAAAGCGAGGATTAGGAGGGAATAGAAGTTATGCTTTCCCTATCTAAGTCCCATCCGGAGTCATCATTGAACAACATCTTTCTGATATTAAAAGGTTTGTGGGAGCAACTGAACAGGGGGTTAAAGGGAGCGTTTGTAAGGTGCCAACGCTGTGGGTAATTTCAGGGTTTGCTTTTACTGTGAAGATCTTTATTCTTCTGAAGAGATATTTAGATAATCCGTGCTTTGGGGTCACCATTGGCTTCTGGGCATCGTGTTGGTATTTGTTTTGTTTGGTCTTGTGAAGCCTTTGGAACATCTGAGAGAGTGTGGAAGGACCCGAAGTTGCCACAGCTAAATGCTTGTCGTTGTCCTCGTTGTCTCTGACAGCAGTTTTGATTTCTCTATAATTTCTGTCATATTAGAAAAGACGCCTTAAAATAACCTGAATGGATTTAAAGGAAAAGATCCTCATTTCATAGCCAAATTTAAGCAGAGTCCAGATTTCAGCAACACCTCTCTTCCTGAGAGTAGCGATGAGGGGAAGGGGAAAGCTTATTTATTGACAAGTAATATCCCAGCATTTATTATGTATGTATTTTAATTTATCTTGTGAATCAAGTAAAATTTCAGCGTCAGTGATGAGACTGAGTAATGGTGAAGATTATGATTTTAGTTTACGGTCTCATGGTCTTGATGGATGTGATTGTGGCTAAAGGCGAAGCTGGAGTGTGTCAAAGTACCAGTGTGAAGCTATCCGTGCTGCGCTGGGCTGGGTTCTGGACTGGTGATGGGACAATGTTTCGGGGCTAGCTCGTGTTCATGGTAAACTTGTCCAGCTGTCTCGTGAAGGAGGGTGAGTCACAGGGTAATTAGTTTCATTGTGTCACGCAAGTTTTTAATAGTATGCATTGAATAGTGATGTCCTACTTCCTCCAGCTGAAAGTATACTCTCGGAAAGGCCAGGAAAGATGCCCTGTGTGCGTAAGCATGGTTTTGTCCAACTATCGTGCCTGGAGGAAGAGCATCCTCAGACATGTTTCTCCATTCCAGGAGGAAGTCATGTGCTCGGGAATGCTGGTGCTGTCAGGTTATGCCGTGCAGCCTCTCTAGAGCTGGTTGAAAGCCAGAGCTTGAGAGGTCAGCTCTGTCTAGCACATATCTGGTCTAAGACCTAGAGCAAAAAGACTCGTGTGGAAGACCCCAGGCATCTTTAAAGGCCATAACATGCTAGTATTTGCAACCTCTAAAATTGTGTGGTGTATGCACATAGTCATGTACATGCATCTGTATGTTTATTTGTTATGGGGATCTCAAATTTCATCAATTTCATGTTATTTTTCAAAACAGTGTTTTCACTTCACCAACGAGTCTACCAATCACTGTGTCCCTCATTTCTGAACCACAAATGGTTTCTCAAGTCAGAATTAACAGGAGGAAAGGAAAAGTACAGCTTCACGCATGGGCTTTTCTTGCAACTTGTACAAGGCAGGAGATGTCAGGAGTCTTGTGATTGTGTCTCTAGCATGGTGATGGAATGGTTGGAGGAGAACGGCTGTGAAAGCCGGACATCAACTTCCCTGATACCTAGTCCCTCATCTCACGTGTGAGGTGTTACCATGCCCCCCTTCAAATGCTCCTGCCTTAGTAGGTTGGCTGTGACTCCCTGCTTCTCCTTAATCCTCTAGCCCCAGAGGGACTGGATAGTGGACCTGCCCAAGGTCAGTTGGAGTAAGTTGCGTGTGTATGCATGTTGGTGGGAACTGTACTAGATCCAGCTCTGAACCACAGGTCCTATCTGAGTATATTCTCTCATATGTACAGGACAAATGGAGCTTTTGATAACTTAAGCCTCACTCTGATGTCCTGTTGAGATTTGAGTGTCGTGTTTTCAATAATCATTGGCTGGCTCTTGCTGCTCAGGGATTTAAGAGTTTGCTGTTCAATCACCGTGGATACTTTTGTTACTTACTCTATCGATCTCACATTCATTACTTGTAGCTGAAGGTTCATGGGAAAGAAATAGAGGGGATATCTCAGTCAGCATCCTACCCAGTGAGATTTACCATAAAAGGAAAGGGGAAATAGTAAATGCTTGTGAAGTCACCTTCTCTGTCCCCGTAAATATTTTACATAGTTAAGACTTACATGCTTCATGGGCAAATAGCCGCTAATAATTTATCCAGTGATAAAAGTCAGGCACCTGGAGGACTTCTTCCTGGACCAAAGGAAAGGCTATGGGCGATTGTCTGCACAACAGACAGAGAGGCCAGGTCACAGGTGGCTTGAGGAGCGTGCCTGTAGGAAGAGCAGGATGCTAGGTTGAGCGCTTCCCAGCAGTGGCCCAGTGCCCAGGAGAAGGCTAGAACTGGGCACTGTCTCCAGCTCCAGGCACCATATGTCCGACTCGTTTCCCCTCCCATCTGGCCTGACACATTCTCTCCTGCTGGAGGGTCAGCGTTGACAGGGCTCATGTGATGCATATAGACTGTCCCTGGCCAGGGAGGTGCCTGCTTCATCCTTGGCCATTACAGTAGGACATGGGAGGCTGGTTTTATGTAGGGAATTCTTCACATACCCCAAATCAGTATGTTTTCTGACCATGTCAGCTAAACAGAGATGATGGTGAACTTGTAGCCTGGGGTGAGAGGAGGAGTGTAGGTTCTGAGATTGCTGTTGCAAAATGAAATGATCCACCTGAACAAATGAGGAGAACTGAGAGACAAATGTTAACACTTGCTGTAAATGTTACTATTAATAGTGTGTTAATTAAACCCAGAGAAAAGGGCAAGTAAAATTTAGAAATGAAGTGTGAATGAGCCATTCCAGTTGAGTTTGACATTAATTGTGGATCAGTCATGTCCTTAACAATGTCCCAGAAAGTGGGAAAAGGACCTGGGGAGGTACCTATCACAGCACAAAAGGCTTCGAAGCCTGATGCTTTCATGCAACAGCTAGGAAAATTCTAAGTGAGAGAATGGCAGTCATTGCTTGTCGTACACACACACACACACACACACACACACACACACACACACAGTCTCAGGAAGGACCTTGGCTTTCCTTGAGCATGTTCAGAACATTCTCACTTGTCCTTTGGGCTGTGGTTAAACCATCAAGCTTCACTTCCAAAGCAGTGTTAGAAAAACAGGTGAACAGCAAGGTTATGAGGAGGGGAATGGTCAGAAAGCCACAGGAAACATTTAACTCCTTCTAATTAGTCTATAGGAAGCAATCCATCATGGGGAGTAAGGTCCAAGAGAATCTTTCTTTCCACTCAGGAGATAATTCTGGCTTCCCTGTGCCTGACAAGAGGAGAGAATAATGATTTAGGAGGAAAACGTCATGTCCCAATCCATCCATTTAAATTTGAGAGTCATAATCATTATGTCTTAATAAAAATGGATCTCAGTGATGTGACTACATCATGACAACACAGATGGAGATCTGGGCAGATGTATTCTGTGGGGAAGGAACCAGAAGTCCTAGAGGACAGCAAACCCATGATAGTTTCTCTCTAGACAACTGTCCTTTAAATTCATATGAACTTCTCAGTTTTAAAAGCCAAATTCCAAATTTAATCAATATGCCAGTAACAGAGATTCTTTAATGCAGCTTTAAATTTTCAGCTATTTTTTTTTTTTTTTTTTCTTAAAGGCCCTCCTTAGTTGCTACAATTATATGGAAATGAGATGAGTTTATTTAAGGGCTAAGTTCCAAAATTCATGAGATAATGAGAACTTACGAAGTTACCCTTTTGTGGGTGGCATAATCGTTCAAAAACAAAAAACAAAAAAAAAAAAAACAAATGAAAAAATTTAAATTAGTGGTTTCTGACTCCCACTCTAGAAGATATGGTCACAGCTGTTTTTAGTGGAGACCATTGATAAGACAAAATGTGTTGTTTAATTGTGTATGTGTGTGTAACATTGGAACATCAAGCACTACCATATTACCCAGTATTATTATAATATTATTCCTCACTCACAGATTTTATATATCCCTGAATCTTTCCACGTCATTTTAACTCTTATGCTTAAGTATTGATTTAATGAGATAGATATTAAAATGTTTTTGAGCCCAGCTTGTTTTCAAGTTTAACTATTATATACATTACAGGTTAAAAAAAAAAAAAAAAAAAAAAAAAACAAGTGATGAGGTTTATGCTGCCTTAGAAACAGTGATGCTTATATAAGCAGAAACCCATTTCTACTTTGACCTTGAAAAAGGGATGTTTCTATTTGTATTACACTATGAAAAACATGTCAGAAAACAACAAAGGTCATAGCCATTGCCCTCTCTTTTTCTTCCTGTCTTTAAAAAAGCCATTACTTATCATTTCCTACAAAGATTAGTTTTGCAACAGAATTTCACACACGATTGGTGGCATTAGGAGAAAAATATAGCAGAAGAGGTGGCTAGAAAATCAAAGCTTGAAGTGGCTGAGATCATGCTTGAACCAAATTGCTGGGGTTGAAAATAGGAAGAGGCTTTACACTGTCACAGACTTACAACCCGTATGAAACAGCTGGGAAGCCAGCCTCCTTTGAATGCAAACCCCATGTTTGCACAGCCTTTCACGTGGAAGATGTTGCTGTGAAACCCTCATGCTTTCAGAACCTCAGATGCATTTGGAGCTCTGGAGGGGATGCAGCGAGCCCCTTGTCCTTATCCATCGCTCAGAGTTCTCCGTTTTGTCTTCCTGCAATATCACAGTTCGGCAAGGTGAGAAGAAATAGAAAAGTAACATGGCCAAGGTCAGCCACGAAAGCAGCCGCAGGATCCTGATTGAGGCTTTGAGGAAATGCTGTCTACCTATCCCAAAGTGCTGTCACTGGTGGGAGATGGACCAGGAGTGGGTGCAGAGGGGCGAGGTGGGGGAGGGGCTGGGCATGCCAGGGCCTCCAGCCACTGAAAATGAACTCCAGATGCATGTGCCACCTTATGTGTCTGGTCTTACATGGGTACCGGGGAACTGAACTTCGGTCCTTGGGCTTTGCTGGCAAGTGCCATAACCACTAAGCCATCTCTCCAGCCCGAAAGCTATACTTTTGTGTTCACAGGAGGAACAGTCCTTCTTGCTCATGAAACATTAAGTGCTATTTTTTTAAAAATCTATATAAGTAAAAGACTACTTCTCAATATTAGATCATAAATTCAATGCAAAGAATTCCCCCATCTCTTTTCCATTTCTGGATGGCACTTTGTCACGTTAAGGTGGGAAGAGAAGACCGAATTCTACAGAATCCTGGGACTAGAGGACTGAAAATCCCGAAGGATATCTAACGTCACTCTATAAGATGCTTCAATTCATCTGACCCTAATTTCAGCTCTTGGCTCTAGTGCATGGGGAGGGGAGGGTATTCTGTACCAATAGCTGAGCATGCTTAGGAAGGTCACCATTCTGAAGGTCACTGTTTTGTGGCCACTGAAGAAAGTGAGTTAACATTGACAAGACTTTTGAAAGACATTTGTGCCATTGTCGTTCACGCATACTTTTCCCACGTTCGTGCATTTTGCCTAGGGGGGAGGAGCAGTAACAGATCGCTCCCAGGACTCAGAAGCAATCATGAATGCAAACGCCCTGTAGTTAAACATGATCTCTCAGACTTGCACAGCAATTTGTTTTTTTAGAAACATTATGCCTTTTTATCCTCAAAATGACCCCTTTTTGAGCCTCAGAGAAACCAAACTACTTTTTCAAGGTCTCACAGCAAGTTAATGTTAAGGCTCAGATACTTCTTCATTCAGAACTTCTAAAATGTATTTAGTGCTTTTATATATAGCAGAATATAGGAATCATGGAGATTGATTTTTATGAATGAAAGCTATTTGTAGTAGTTATTCTAGAAAAACATCCCCACTAACAATTAAGGACATGAATACAACTATCTACGATCTAAGATGTATCTATGTTTTGACTTTGTAGAATCATGATTGTTAGCAGAAGTCTGAAAATAATTCATAATTTTATTAATTTTACATTTTTTTTTGGGGTAGGGTCTCACTCTCGCCCAGGCTGACCTGCAATTCACTATGAAGTCTCCAGTGGCCTTGAACTCACAGGGATCCTCCTACTTCTGCCTCTGGAGTGCTGGGGTTAAAGGCCTGTGCCACCACGCCGGACACACCATGTCCACAGTATGACATGTTGTCATAGCAGCGTGCATTGACTATGGCAGTTGGCCCCAGGCAGAATCCAGCCTTCTACAACACAGCTTTTATAAAGCAGTACCAAATATTAATGTTCATGTTACTTTAATGGTTTATATTCCCACTCATGGTAGTTAACTCAATGGTGTAAAAAAAAAAATAGAAGTCACTTCTTATGTTATTATAAGATCATGGATATTTACAATGACCTTATCACCGCCATTGATAAAGACGGTATCACAGCCTGCTGTCAATTTCATGACAAAAAGAGGGAGAAATGGCCTTATTTACAATCTTACTGTTCCATCCTCAGGCTTCCTGTCCTTGGGCAAATGACCTCACATATTTGATACTTTCTTTCTTTGTAAAAGAATAATGCCTGGGTGTGGTAGCACACACCATTAATCCCAGCACTCAGGAGGCAGAGGTTGGCGGATCCCTGTGAGTTACAGGCTGAAACTACATAGTGAATTCCAGGTCAGCCTGGGCTGGAGTGAGACCCTACCTTGAAAATCCAAACAGCAAACAACAATACAAACAATGTTTTAGGCCAGGGGTGGTGGTACATGCCTTTAATCCCAGCACTTGGCAGGCAGAGGTAGGAGGATCACAGAGAGTTCGAGGCCACCCTGAGACTACAGAATGAATTCGCCTGAGCTAGAGTGAGATCTGGAAAAACCTAAAACAAACAGAACAACATTTTCTGGGCTGGTGAGATGGCTCAGTGGGTAGGGTGCTTGCTACACAAGTGAGAGGACCCGAGTTCAGCCCCCGATAACCCCTATAAAGCTAGACACAGTAGCACATGTCTGTAACCCCAGCACTCCTGTGGCAAGATGGGAGGCAGAGATAGCAGAATCCCCTGGAGAGCCCAAACCCTGGTGGATGAAGCACCCAACAGCAAGATGTCGCGCCTCAAACCAGATGGAACATGGGACTGCCACCTGAGGGGACTTCCACATGAATGATCCCCCCATCTCTCACCCATGTACAAAGATAAAAATAGGGGCTGGAGATATGACTTGGCAGTTAAGGTGCTTGCCTGTGAAGTGTAATGTCCCAGGTTTGATTCCCTAGTATCCACATAAGCCAGATGCACAAGGTGGCACATGTGTCTAGAGTTCTTTTGCAGTGGTTAGAGGCCCTAGCATGCCCATATTCTCTCTCTCAAATAAATAGTAAAATATTTTAAAAAGATAAAAATAGGATGATATTTCCCACAGTTCTATTTTGAGGACTAAAGTATACAGCAGATAGGAAAGTGCTTAGGAATAGTAAGTGTATGGTTATAGGTAGACGTTTAAAATTTAGTTTTTATACATTTATTGTATTTGTAATAGTTCGAATGTATGCCCCCCCCAATAGACTCAGTTGTTTTATTAAAACTTGTAACTTATATTTCCAGGGCCTAGCTGGACGAGGTGTCACTGGGGGCGAATCCTGGGGTCCAGCCCTAAGGTGTTACTGGGGATGGATCTGAGTTCCAGCATAAGATGAGCAGAGTAAGCTCTGCCTGGGCTCCCTGAGGTTTGGCTGTTGAGCTGCCAGTTCAGCTGTTGCTAATGGTGCTGCTGCTGGTGTTTTTCTTCTCTGAATAGATCTGAGAAAGGGGCCCAGCTTCTTCCACCATCACAGAACTTCCCCTGGATCTGTAAGCCTGAAATCAACCCTGTTCCTGCTATAAACTGTGTCTAATTCAAAGGATCATCCCAGCAATGTGGAGCTGACTACCCCTACACTCATGCAGTCTGTATATAAATGTATAAAACCAGGGGATTGGATTTGTATCTTTTGAGGCCAGACCTGGAAATTAGACCATCTAAGTACTTCATGTAGAGAAGCACTTTAACTGGGAAAACTGGTCACACTGGTGACGGGAGAGTTGAGAATTTGAAGGAGGGGGATGGTGAGTAATCCATCAAGGTATGAATAGAAAGACAGGAGCGGGGCTGGAGAGATTCTCAGTGGTTAAGGTGCTTGCCAGAAAAGCCTAAGGACCCAGGTTCTATTCCCCACTACCCACGTAAATCCAAATGTACAAGGTGGTACATGCGTCTGGAATTCGTTTGCAGTGGCTAGATGCTCTGGCACACCCATATTCTCTCTCTCTCTCTCTCTCTCTCCATATATATATATATATATATATATATATATATATATATGTATGTATGTATGTATGTATGTATGTATGTATGTATATCTACCTCTTTCTCTCAAATAAATAAATTTTATTTTTATTTATTTATTTGAGAGAGAGAGAATGGGCATGCCAGTGCCTCCATCCACTCTAAACAAACTCCATCCACATGCATGCACCACCTAGTGCATCTGTCTTATCTGGGTTCCAGGGAATTGAATCTGGGTCCTTACCCTTTGCAGACAAGTGCCTTAACCACTTAGCCATCTCTCCAGCGCCCTAAAGTTAGAATCATAGAAAACCCAAGACCAGAAGCATGGAGGAATTCTAGCCTTGGCCTCAGAGGGAGACAGAGCCAGTGCCGGTTTCTCTTTCTCTCACCCTCCAGTGCTTTGCTTCAGCCTCTCATTGGT
This sequence comes from Orientallactaga sibirica, assembly GCA_036365145.1. Taxonomy (NCBI): domain Eukaryota; kingdom Metazoa; phylum Chordata; class Mammalia; order Rodentia; family Dipodidae; genus Orientallactaga; species Orientallactaga sibirica. Next base: position 6,445,864 of record JAEOAD010001317.1, read on the forward strand.
GAACTGTTGTAGACAGCTTCATGTTGCAGGGATGAACATACAAACCAGGCACAGTTTTGGGCTTACAGATCCAGCAGGGAAGTTTTGTCAGTGGTGGAAGAGGCTGCTTCCATACATCACAGCAGAGAGAAACAACCAAACAGCCCATGAAAAACAAAAGCAGCAGCACTAACAGGCAACAAGCAGCAGGGACCCTGCCAGAGCTCGACTGCTCTGTGTGCCTTTGGCTGGAAGTCAGATCCGTGTAGCTGGCTGGAGATCCAAGTCACAAGCTTAATAAAACACCCAAGTCTTGGGCTGGAGGGATGGCTTAGTATTCAAGGTGCTTGCCTGCGAAGCCAAAGGACCCATGTGCGATTCCCCAGGACCCATGTCAGCTAGACACACAAGGTAGCACGTGAGTGTGGAGTTTGTTTGCAGTGGCTGGAAGCCCTGGCATACCCATTCTCTCTCTCTGTCTATCTGCCTCTCTCTTTGTCTCTCAAGTAAAAATTTAAAAAATAAATGAAATAAAACATCTCAGTCTATGTGGGACACACAATGCAAACTACGACATGAACCCTCAGCACAGACCAACTGGCAAGGCAGTCTAGCAAGTGTGACGTGCCTCAGGGTAAGAAAGACATCCAAAGCCAGGCCTGGTGGCGCATGCCTTTAATCTCAGCACTTGGGAGGCAGAGGTAGGAGGATTGCCATGAGTTTGAGGTCACTGTGAGATTATATAGTGAATTCCAGATCATGCTAGGCTAGAGTGAGACCCTACCTTGAAAACCAAAAAAAAAAAAAAAAAAAAAAAAAAAAAAAAAAAGATATCTGAGGCACAGGCCACAGGCCAAGCCACGGGCAGGACCAGCAGAAAGAGCCTGCAGCTGTTGTAAGCACGAGAAGCTTCTTCCACAGACCTCTCCAACATCAGTGGGAATTTGAGGGAAAAGTGAGAGACAGTGGTTGAAGTATAATTGGAGAACTTTTGGCAATTTCTGCCAGTTCATGTACCCCTCTTGTCCCTTCCCAGTGGGATGACCTTGGACAGATTTGTAAATTCTTTCTGCATCGTGATGCTTTTCCCTTTATTTAATGGATGAGTTCATCTGACAGTGAAGTTCAGTGATATTTGAATATAGTTGCATAAGTCGCAAAGCAGCGCTATCAATGGCCTTTGTGGTGATCACCTGAAAAGTCAGAGAATTGGAAAAAGAAGAGGGGAGTTTGGGATTCAGCATGTAACTAAATGAACATTTAACCAGCAGCTTAGTATTCCAGCAGCGATTTCTGAGTGCTCTTGGGAAGAGAATATTTGGTCATTTCCTCAAACAGCCCTGAGTAATGTAGGTTTAAATGTATGTTACCGCCAGGCATGGTGGCACACCTTTAATCCCAGCACTTGGGAGGCAAAGGTAGGAGGATCTCTGTGAGTCTGAGGCCAGCCTGGGCCTACATAGTGAATTCCAGGTCAACCCTACCTCGGAAAAGCAAACAAACGAACAAGATTAAATGTCCATTACAGGTCAGGTAATTACAGGTCCTGTCATCACTGTACAACAAAGGGACCTTGCAACAGGATAGGCAGGAGTGAGGAAGTCAGCAAGGATGGGGTCATGATACACCATGCCACAAATTCCTACCTTCCTTCCCGGCCAGCACTCAGCTGTGGATAGATGCCTGGGAAGCATTATGAACACCTGTTTGGGATGGGAAGTGGGATTTGATATTGATTTTGTTTATCTCTCTTACGTTGCTGGCCTTTTTTTTTTTCTTTTTAAATTTATTTATTTGCAAGCAGAGAGAGAATGAAACGAGAGAGAGAGAGAGAGAGAGAGAGAAAGAGAGAGAGAGAGAATGGGCACATCAGTGCCTCCAGCCACTGCAAGTGAACTCTAGTCACATGAGCTACCTTGTGTATCTGGCTTATGTGGGTACTGGGGAATTGAACCTGGGTCTTTATGCTTTGCAGGCAAGCACCTTAAACCCCTGAGCAATTTCTCCAGCTGGGTCCCCTTGTTTTGAGGCAATGATGCATTAAACTGCTGGGAAGCATTTCCTGTGCAGTGAGCAACACAGAAGGTGTTGATAACCAGCAGGTATGTTAATTAGCTGAGGCAGGATGAGCTAGAACATTAAGGGTTACAGGGATCGATTCTTAGAATTCAATTCCTAGGGAAGATGTATTAGCTTAAAGGTGTATTCAAAGGGAGAGCTCTTGAGAAATAGCTTTCCTTTAAAAAAAAATTTACAAGCAGAGAGAGATAGAAGAGAGAGAGTGTGTGCACCAGGGCCTCTAGCCCCTGCAAGCAAACTACAGGCACATGAGCCACTTTGTGCATCTGGCATTATGTGGGCACTGGGGAATCGAACTCTGGTCCTTAGCCTTTGCAGGCAAGTGCCTTAATCACTAAGGCATCTCTCCAGCCCGAGAAATATCTTTTTTTTTTGTTTTGGAGAGAGAGAGAGAGAGAGAGAGAGAGAGAGAGAGAGGGGGGAGAGAGGGAGAGAGGAAGACAGAGATGGGCGCGCCAGCAGCCTCTCAGCTGCTGTGAATGAAATCCTGATGCGTAAGCCCCTTGTGGTCAAGTGCAGCATTGCGCCCTTGCGTTACTTTTGCATCTGGCTAAACGTGGGACCTGGAGATTGGAACCAGCGTTCTTAGGCTTAGGAGGCAGGCACCTTAACCGCTAAGCCATCTCTCCAGCCCCTGAGAAATATCTTTTCTTTATAAAACAGTTACATAGCATAATAAATACTAACCTTTAGGAGAATTCTTTCTGACAGCATTGTCAAGTCATCTTTCTTTTAAAATCTCCTGTTTAGTGAGCATATTATAGTGAGAAGCCTCAGGTATGGGCTTCTTGTGTCTCTGGTTTCCTCAGAGAATTCTTTGCCCCTTTGTGATCTTCTCTGTAGCTGGCAGGCAGTGTGGACTGGCTCATGGGGTAGAGGCACTTAACCACAGCTGCGCACTGCTCTGTTCCAGGGGCTGACAGTAGTTAAGGACTTTGCCACCATCCTTATGTGGAAGATCAGGGGCTCTAAATCCTGTCATACAAAAGAATCACTAGTGGACTTTGAGATGCTACTAACATCCAAGCCTTACCAAGGTCCAATAAAATTCCACTCTGTGGTCATAGAGCCAGGCACCTGCACTTTCTCTTAAAACCCTCAATGGATTTTGTGGGACAGTCAGAACCACAGAGAGGGTCAGTTCACCTGTCTGACAGAGTCATGTGTGGTGGCAGACACCTTTAATTCCAGCACTTGGGAGGCGGAGTTGGGAGGATCACCCAGTGTTCGAGGTCAGCCTGGACTAGAGTGAGACCCTACCTTGAAAAAAACAAAACAAAACAAAATAAAACAAAAAAACTCAAATCAATTATCTGACAGAAATCCTCCCAAGGATCAGCGAGTTCCCAGCTTGTACTATCCAAACAGCAGGTGGTAAGGTCAGGCCCCTCGAGGAAGTCCTCTTGTGACACATGACTCCTCTCACTGTAGCATACAGTGTGGACCTACTTGGAGACTGCTTTGTGCCACCCACACCCACTCCTGGGTCCCAGAGTAAAAGCCCCTTGTAGACAAGAATTCCTCCTTTCTTCTTGGGACCCTGTGAAAAGCTGGTACCCCTAAAGAGACTTGTCTTATATTAGCTGATTCTGGATCTCAGGATATAGCTCTGGAAAGAATTTTAGAGTTGTGTTGCTCAAAATGCAATGTCCCTGCCAATCACCGGAGGATCAAATTAAGCTCAGATCCTGACCCAGTGGGTGTGAGATGTGGCCCAGGATTCTGCCATTTTAAGAAGCCACTGGTTGATGTTGATGCAGCTGGTCCACTCACTGATGGTGCTTTGAGGAGTACAGGCTTTACAAAGACCAAAGGAGGGGGCTGGAGAGATGGCCCAGTGGTTAAGTCACTTCCCTGCAAAAACTAACAACCCGGGTTAGATTCCGCAGTACCCATGGAAAGCCAGATGCACAGAGTCATGCATGTATCTGGAGTTTGTTTTGCAGTGGCTAGGTCCTGGCTTGCTCATCCTCTCTCTCTCTCTTTCTCTTTCTCTCTCTCCTTGCTAAATAAATCATTTTTTTAAAAGGCCAAAGGTGCCAGGTATGGTGGTGGCACACACCTTTAATCCCAGCACTTGGAAGGCAGAGGTAGAAGGATCGCTGTGAGTTCAAGGCCACCCTGAGACTGCATAGTGAATTCCAGGTTAGTCTGGGCTAGAGTGAAACCCTACATTGAAAAACAAAACAAAAAAAGGCCAAAGGAGGGAAATCAGGTCTAACACTTCAGCCTGCCCACCTGCTTTGAATTCTGCCAGTACGTTGCTGTGTCCCATTCGAGTGAAGGACAATTTGTTTTGCCTTTGACCATGAACTTCCAAGACATGGGACTGGGCAGTACACTGAGGTTTGACCCCTTGCTTCACCCCTGAAGAGTGGGAGAGGTTAGGCAGCTTGATCTCCTTGGGCCTCAGCTTCCCCTTCTGTGGAACAGGAATAACCAATAACCAATGACTATAAAGCCATACCACTATTAAATTCTATGGCATACGTAAAGGACTGAAATGTGGTCAATAGCTGTGGCCATTTATTCACATACATGACTCAGCACCATCCCCCTTGACTGCAAAGAGACCCCCCCAAAGATCAAGCGTAGGTGGCCACAAATCCTCTTTGTTGTGTCGTCTCTGCACAGAATGGCGCAGCTTTATAAAGACTGCAATAGGGGGTGGGAGAGATGGCTCAGTGGTTAAAGCAATTGCCTGCAAAGCCTAATGACCCGAGTTTGATTCCCCAGTATTCACCTGAAGCCAGATGCAAAAGGTGGCACATGCATCTGGAGTTTGTTTGCAGTGGCTAGAGGCTTTGACACGCACACATTTTTCTCTGCCTTTTCTCTCTTTCTCCTAAATAAATAAATAAAATGATATATTCTTTTAAAAGACTGTGATAGGATGGACAAACTGGCATGATGCCATTCTCAGCCCCGCACACAATTTGCCCATCCCAATACAAATGTTTTTTTTGTTTGCTGTTTTGGGACAAAGTGCCCTGGCTAAGGCTTTGCCACCTTGGGACATGTACACTGGCCGCTGGGCCTCCTGCTGAGCTTACTCTCCATTAGTGTCTCTGAGCACTGTAATAACACATGAGGTGACTGTAGCTAATGACGGGGCCTTCTACCTCCTGCCCATTCTCGTGGTCACGGTCGATAGCCTTATAAACAATACGCAGCCAGGGAAGGTAGAGCCATTGTTACCACCTCCACAAGCTGCTGAGCAAGAAAGGCTTTTAACTCCTGCCCTTCCCAGCACCAAGCCTGGTACAGGACACCGGAGTCATCAATGGCTGTGCGGGGCGAGGCCAGCTGCAAGGCTCTCGTGCTCTTTCTCGCTCTCTGACACAGGAGACCCAAGCTCCACTGTCTCTTGCACCATGGGCTGATGTCGGCTGAATGAGGCCAGCTTCACCCGTCCTTTACCGAGGAAGGCCAATTCACTGGCCTCCTGACAGATGTCATCCTCTTATCGGAGATTTCCTTTGCAGCTATGTGACTGTGGGGAGAGACGCAGGGGACACTGTGGTTTTGCTGCTGTGGCTAGAAAGCGGGGGAGCTTCTAGCAGTAAATCATTCCACAGTAGGGGTGGTGGGGTTGGACCACAGCACACAGTGAATCAGTGTTGCAAAATGGTGCCACTCTCACTGTCCCAGAGAATTAAGTAGGGAGGCAGAGGGGCCTGGTGGAACCATGATTTCATTTGACAGGGAGAGGGGGTGGATTTCTGTCTCTGTTCTCAACTCAACTCCCTACAATGGCGGTCTGCTGTTGTGAAAGGGCTTCACATCAAACACACTACAGTCTTATGGCATAGCCAGGAAAATAGAGCCCAAGTAATTTTTCAATATTTGGCTATTAAATGCTCCTACTAAAACTTAAAACCCAGGGCTGGAGAGATAACTCGGTGGTTAAAAGCACTTGCTTGCAAAGCCTGAAAGCCTGATGGCCCAGGTTTGATTCCCCAGCCCATGCCAAGCCAGGTGCACAAAGTGGTGCATGTATCTGGAGTTCATTTATAGTGACATCAGGATGCTTCGGTGTGCCATACTCACTCCCTGCCTACCTCTTTCTCTGTCTCAAATAAATAAATAAAAATATTTAAAAAACAAAACAAAACAACAACAACAAAAACACCTCTTAAAACCCCAGCAGTGATCTTGAGTTTGCACTGGAGGGCTTGTCTCTGTCTCCACAGTGAATTAACACTGGCCGCCCACAGACCTAAGCTGAGGCCGTCACTGCTAATATTAGCTGAGAACTCCTGAGCATTCATTCCCTGCCAGCCACCGGTCTCAGGGTGTCAGCTCAACCAGCCACAAAGAGAGTGCTGTTGGGCTGTCGGAATGGCTGCCTCACAGAGGAAAGAAGGAGGAAACAGGAAGAAGCAGTGAGGGTGAAGGGGCAAGTTGGGCCACACTGTCTGTGGCATAGCCCCGGCCTTGCTTTTGACCTTGAACAAAATACCAGCTCCTGAAATCCAAAACCTGGGAGTATTGTCTCAGTATTCAAACACAGCAGATATGTATACAAAGAGACAGACTCCCCTTAGTGTAACAGCAGGGTGAGGCCTGAGGCCAAGGTCAGGGAAGAGCCCTTCCCTTCCAGAAAGTCTGAACTAGGGCAGGAAATGCAAAATCCTGTCCAGGGAATATGTAGCCCTAAGCCCCAGAATTCTCACAAATTGAGATTTATCATGCCAGTCACACCAAGAGCTTCTTTGATGTCCCTGGAGGTGGGTTATGACCTTTATGTCTGTAAGTTTGTGACTCACCCAAAGGGAACCACAGATTTGTTTTTGAACCTGTGCTTCATGGGTGTGTTAGCTGCCTCATGTGCAGGGATGCTCTCGCTCCTGGTAAAACCTTGGTGCACCAAAGCCCAAGAACCATATAGCTTAATAGAATAGTCATATATTTTCGAAAGGGTATGTAAGCACAATTTTAATTGAATAAGAGATAGTTCAACAAATGAAAACTGGGGGCTGGAGAGATGGCTTAGTGATAAAGGTACTTGCCTGCCAAGCCTAAGGAGCTAAGTTCAATTTCCCAGGACCCACATAAGCCAGATACACAAGGTGGCACATGCATCTGGAGGCCCTGGCACGCCCACTCTCTCTCTCTCTCTCTCTCTGTCTCTCTCTCAAATAAATAAATAATTGAAAAATGGGGGTGGCCAAATGGCGTAGCAGTTAAAGGCACTTGCTTACAAAGCCTGATGGCCCGAGTTTGATTCCCATGTGAAACCATACGCACAAAGTGGCACATGCATCTGGAGTTGATTTGCAGTGTAAAAGGCACTAGCATGGGCTCCCTTCATTCTATCTCTTTTCTTCCAAGTAAATTTTAAAAAATTGAAGGAATACCCTCTAACATACACTGATGTATTTTGTTTTGCATTTGTTAAATTCTGAAAGCATGCTATGAACATTGTTTACGTATTGCATTATTTATCATGCATCCATATTTCATTTTCTTTTTGCTTTGTGGGTACATTGTATTCTGATTCAGGACCAAATTACACCTTATTTCTCTGGTTTTTTTTTTTTTTTTTTTAGGTATGGTCTCACTCTAGCCCAGGCTGTCCTGTCCTTTCCTGGAATTCACTACGTAGTGTCAGGCTGGCCCTGAACTCATGGCGATCCTCCTACCTCTGCCTCCCAAGTGCTGGTATCAACGTGCCACCTCACTTGTCGTCTCTGGAGCTTTTAAAGAAACAAGTTCTTCCCATTCCTTGTCTAGTAAAAACAATGGGTGTCCCTGTATTCACAATATTCTTTTATTCTTTGTGCATACAGCCTGGCATCTACAGGATAGCTTCTTAGAACCAGCATTGTTGGGCTGGAGAGATGACTCAGTGGTTAGGGCACTTGCTTGCAAAGCCTAATGACCGGGGTTCAGTTACCCAGTACTCACATAAAACAAGGTGATCCATGTGTCTAGAGATCATCTGCAGTGGCTAGAAGCCTTGGTGTATACATTTCACTCTCTTTTTCTCTCTGCCTCTCTTTTCTCTATCTCTTTCTGTTTGCAAATGAAAATTTAGCTGGGCATGGTAGTGTATGCCAATAATTTAGGCACTCAGGAGGCAGAGGTAGGAGGATCACTGTGAGTTCAAGGCCAGCCTGAGACTACAGAGTGTGTTCCAGGTCAGCCTGGGCTAGAGTGAAACCCCACCTTGAAAAAAACGGAAACAAACAAACAAAAAAAAAAAAACCTAGCACTGCTGACGTAAAGCATATTGAATTCTCAAAGATACAGCCAAAGTGTCTCATGAAAAAAATTATTGATTAGTTTTATCACTGAATGTGGAATATCTGCTTGCAAATTGGTAAACCATTCATAAGAAAATCATTGTACTGACTTCTCAGAGTGCGAGTTTTCGGAGCAATTCAACATGACCCATCTTCCTATATTTTGCCCTTGCTCTCCCCTCCTAGTGTATTTCTTTGTCCTATTTTTACAGTTCTAATTACATATTCATACTATTTAGAAACATTTTTACTTTGTTTATTTGAGAGAGAGAGAATGGGCATGTCAGGCCTCTAGCCACTGCAACTCCTACACATGTGCCACCTCGTGCATCTGGCTTATGTGGGTAGTGGGGAATTGAACCTGGGTCCTTAGGCTTCACAGCAAGTGCCTTAATCATTGAGCTATCTCTCCAGCCCCCATGCTATTTTTTATATTCATAAAGTCATTTGGGCCATAAAATTCACAGACACCGTATATCTTAAAATAAGGATCAATCAATGCAAGGGGAACAATGTACCCTGTAAGTGAACTTGTACTTCCTGACTTCAAAACCTCAAGACTGTTCCTTGAGAGATCTCTTAAGTCAGGTGAATCAAAAATCAAACATACTTCCTACAGTGATTGCAAGTGTTATATCATTGAGTCAATGGACATTTAAAGCAATGAGCCTGGGCTGGAGAGAGGGCTTAGTGGTTAAGGCACTTTCCTACAAACCAAAGGACCCAGGTTTGACTCCCCAGTACCCACATAAGCCAGATGCACAAGGTGGCGTGTGCACCTAGAGTTCGTTTGCAGGGGCTAGAAGCCCTGGTGTGCCCATTCTCCCTCTGTTTGCATCTCTCTCTCTCTCTCTCAATAAATGAATAAAATATTTTAAAGCATTGAGCCCATTCATATCATCCCATATGCCAGTGGTTATTGCAAATGTCACATTCTATGTTTTCGGCATCTTTATTTAGCACACATTGGCTTCAGAAAGGGCCTAGGATGTCCATGTGATGTCTTCCACGTGTCAGTATAGTAGAAAGGAAAATGCTACATTTATTAAAGAAACAAAGTCTCCAAGCCTCCGAGCAGTGATTATGAACACCCCTTACTGAGCTTTCTGGCTCCTTACAATCATAAACCCATTCAGTCTTCACAGTGGAGCTGTTTCAATGAACTGCATAACATTGCCTCTGTGCACAAAACAGGAAAAGGGGATTGTAAGGTGAAGGTTTCTCACCAAGGACACAAGAGTCCAGGAAGGATATTATGAGCAGATATCTTTTATTAATTTATTTACTTATTTTCAAGTAGCGACAGAGAGAAGAGAGACTGATAGAGTAAGAAAGAGAGAGTGAATGAGCACAGCAGGACCTCTAGCTGCTGCAAATGTACTCTAGATGCACGTGTCACTCGGTGTATCTGCTTTACTTGGGTACTGGGGAATCAAACCCAGGTTGTTAGGCTTTGTGGGCAAGTGCCTTTAACTGCTGAACCATCTCTCTAGCCCATGAGCTTATACATCAAGATGTTAATATTACCCTTTGGTATTTTCTGCCCAGTCTACCAATTCTGAGTCGTGCTGAGAATCGGACACTCTTGTCTGAATCAGAGCCCTCCACTAGCTGCTCCTTACGGTTACTCTTGAGGACAACCAAAGCAGTCTTCCTCAATGTTGGATCAGTGCTGCAAAATCCCTTGCACAGTAAAGACTGTCGAGGGAAGAATTCTTCTGTTGTAGAAAACGAAAATGTTACCTGCTGTCTCTTTAGGCCATGACTAGCCGTTCTTAGCAATGCCAAAGCAAAGACAATTAAATGAAGGAAATCATTATGCTTAATTATACACTAATTAGAAATGCTATATAGACATTAGAGTCTACAGACTTAACTTCTGTTCCCTCTGTTTTTTATTTATTTATTTGCAAGCAAAGAGAGACCACACACACACACACACACACACACACACACACGAGAGTGAGAAAGAGAAAGAGAGGGAGGGAGGAGGGAGAGAATGGGCACTCCAGGGCCTCTGGAGCCGGTAAACAAACTCCAGATGCGTGTGCCACTTTGTGCCTCTGGCTTTCATGAGTTCTGGGGAATCATACCCAAGTTGGAGGCTTTGCAGGCAAGCACCTTCACCGCTGAGTCATTTCTACAGGCCCCATTTGTCTGTTAAGCCGTAAGGTTCTCCCCCATCCAACTGTTATGCAATAGGAGCATCTCTCACATTAGCTGGCAGTGTCATCTAAAATCACCTGACATGCCTCACGTCATGTTTCAGGTGAGAAAAAGGAAAATGAGCAGACCAAATTTCCTAACCAAAACCAATAATTGGCAGGGAATGTACTGTTGGAGCTGCAAAGTCCGCTTGGTTTTTTTGTTTGTTTGTTTTTTTGGTTTTTCAAAGTAGGATCTTACTCTAGTCCAAGCTGATCTGGAATTCACTATATATTCTCTCAGGCTGGCCTTGAACTCACAACAATCCTTCTACATCTGCCTCCCAAGTGCTGGGATTAATGGTGTGCACCATCTAGCCAGGCCCAAAGTCTACTCTTGACAAAGTCTTTGTTCTCCTAGGAATAAAGGGATGGTCCATGTCTCATTCTTTCTTCACACCAAGCGTAGGCAGGCGAGGGCTATTATCCATTTCTCTTAGTAGAGGAGAATACTGCATTACGTTTCCTCCTCAATGTCCTACACAAAATGGTGGAGCAGAGCTGACTCCCCGCTTCTTGCCTTCAAAGCTCCATACTGTCATGATTTGCACCAGGTCTGATCATGGGTGAACGCCTGTATTTCACAGGACTTAAATGAATTCGAGCATCTTCCACAGCTCTCCTTGTCCCTGACCATACAGTAGGAGCTGTGCGGATCAGGGGGTGGAAGTCTCGAGCAATAAATCACAGCAGCTCACAGGAGTCCCAGGGGCGCAATGAGCCTCCTGCACCCCATCCCTCACTGTCGGCAGTGCACATCATTTACCTCTAGTGTGAACTGCTCTAATCACCCCTAATGAGTTTCTGGACCAATGCTTCAAAATCAACCCATATTTTGTTGTCCCAAGGCATAACTGCAGGCATAATAATGCTGTGTGTACAAGTGTGTGGCACACACACACACACACACACACACACACACACACTGTCATTAATCCTTGTTCCTGGTACATGAGATTGAGAATCCTTAGCCAGGTAATGAATAAAGAATGCATTCTAAAACAAACAAGCAAACAAACAAACAAACAAACAAACAAAAAGAATGCATTCTAGGGCTGCAGAGATGGCTCAGCAGTTAAGGCACTTGCCTGCAAAGCATAAAGACCCAGGTTTGATTTCCCAGTACCACGTAAAGTCAGATGCACAAAGTGGCCGCATGCAGATAGAGTTCATTTACAGTGGCTGGAAGCCCTGGTGTGTCCATTATCTCTCATATAAATAAATAAAATATTTATTTTTAAAAACAACTTATTCTAGCCTCAATTTCCCTGGCAATTTTATTTCTATAGGACTCCCTGGTATCTCATCCTAAATTCCTTCCCTGTATAATAACTTCCTGTTTCCTCCCCTTCTGTCTTTGCTTCATATTCTAGCTAACTAACCCTACCTGTTTTCACATCGTGTCCTCCAAATATGGGCATTATTTTTTTCACTCTTCCTTTTACTACCTTTAAACGTTTCCCATACATGCATATAAATCTCACAAAGGCTTTCTAAGGGCCCACTGCCAGTGGACTTCCTTCAGAAAGACCCACATAGCCTCTTGCATAAGGAGTGCCCTGTCCCCTGATTGTCCATGTAAACAAAAGCTTGACCAAAATTCTGTTTTCTGTACCCTACTGGAGAGCTTTTCAGTCAGAATGTCTATGGGGATAGCCTAGGAATTACCCCAAATTTGATGTCACAAGATCATCAGCTCTCTATAAATAACCTGTATGTGTGGTGTGAATGCACTGCAGGTACTAATTCGATTGCACTTCAGATACTCATAGGATTTGACATTGAACTCAGCAGATATTACAATGTATATGAAACCATAAGTGAACACTCCAGGAAATTATAAGAAGGGAATTTCTGACAGGGAAAGTTGTCTCACAGTATATCATAGAACAATGATTAATAATGCAGCCCTCAATAATACACAAGTAATAAGCAAGATTAGAATACTAAGAATTAAAAGTCACTACTTTTGTAACTGAAGACTTAACCTTAAAAATGAATATTTTGGCTGGAAGTGGTGGGGCACACCTTTAATCCCAGCATTTAGGAGGTAGGAGAATTGCCATGAGTTTGAGACTAGCCCGAGACTACATAGTGAATTCCAAGTCAGCCTGGGCTAGAGAAAGACCCTACCTTGAAACTGAACCCCCCAAAAAAAAAAAAGAATGCTTCAATTCATTGGTGAAAACAGAAACTATTTAATAAATGGTTTGGGGACAATGGAATAAGCTTTTAAGCAAATAAATCAAGTAGATTCCTATTCAACCTCTCACATAAAAATATTCAGATTTGGGCTAGCGGTTTGATTCCACAGTACCCACTTAAGCCAGATGCAGAAGGTAGAACATGCATCTGGAGTTTGCTTGCAGCAGCTAGAGGCCCTAGCATACCCATATTCTTTCCCTCTCTCCCTCTTTCTCTCTCATATAAATAAAATATGTTTTCAGCAGTTAAGGTGCTTGCCTGCAAAGCTGGTTGTGATGGTACATACATACCTGTAATCCCAGCATCTGCAAGATTGAGGAAGTACTGCTCTCAGTGAGACTCTAGGATTATAAAGGGGGAAAATACCTACTAAGTTTAATTACATAAAATTAACAACTTGTGGGCTGGAGAGATTGTTCAGTGGTTAAAGTGCCTGCCTACAAAGCCTAATGACACAGGTTCAATTCCCCAGTACCCACATAATGCCAGATGCACACAGTGATGCATGCATCTGGAGTTCTTTGGCAGTGGCTAGATGCCCTGCTTTGCCCATTCCTCCCCCCCGCCCCCCGTCTCTCTCTGCTTGCAAATAAATAAAATAGTTAAAAAAATTAATAACTTGTGATCACCAAAACTTGGACCAGCCAGGGTGTTCATTGGAAGGTGAACAAATAAAATGTGGTATACCCAGGCAATGTGATATTAGAAGAAATGAAATGGCTCAGGGAACATTGTGGAAGAAGGGGCAGAAAGACTGTAAGATCCACAGAGTGGGTAGGAGTACCCTGAGGCCCCGTTCCCTGCTATCTCACAGGGACTGACAGTGATACTCTAACCCCACTGAGGAGGTTCCCAGGGTAACAGGGGCAGGAGCGAGGGGAGAAAAGTGTATATCCTGTTACATATAAAACTTAAAAATGAGAGAAGACATGCCATCAAACACTTATCCAAACACAGTATATTCAAACCCAAGAGTGAGCCCTAATGTAAATTTGAGGCACTGGGCTGTTCCTTTGTGTGAAGGTAGGTTCACCCATTATAACCAAGGAACTGCTCTGGTGCAGGACGCTGGTGATGGGTGAGACTATGCATGGGGCAGAGGATATATGGGAAATCTCTCTACTTAGCTTTGTACTGCCATGAGCCTACAATGAACCTAAAATAACTATTTAAAAATATTTTATTTATTTATTTGAAAGAGAGAGAGAGCGCGCGCATGCCAGGGCCTCTAGCCACTGCAAATGAACTCCAGACACATGAGCCACCCTGTGTATCTGGTTTTAGGTGAGTCCTGGGGAATCAAACCTGGGTCCTTAGCCTTTTCAGGCAAATGCCTTAACTGCTGAGCAATCTGTCCAGCCCCTGAAATACCTGTTTAAAAACATTTTTACTATTTATATGCAAAGTGAGAGGGAGGAAGAGAAAGAGAGAGAGTGGGCACACCAAAGCCTCCCAGCTGCTGCAAACGAAATCCAGATACATGCACCACTTTGTGCATCCAGCTTTATATGGGTACTAGGGAATTGAACCAGGGTTGTTTAGGCTTTGCAGGCAAGTACCTTAACCACTAAGCAATCTCTCCAGCCCTGAAAATACCCATTTTTTAAAATTAAAAAATTATTTATTTGCCGGGCGTGGTGGCGCACGCCTTTAATCCCAGCACTCGGGAGGCAGAGACGTAGGAGGATCACCGTGAGTTCAAGGCCACCCTGAGACTACATAGTTAATTCCAGGTCAGCCTGGGCCAGAGCGAGACCCTACCTCAAAAAAAAAAAAAAAAAAAAAAATTATTTATTTGAGAGAGAAAGAGGCGGGGGTGGGGAATGGGCATGCCAGGGACTCTAGTCACTGCAAACAAACTCCAGATCCATGTGCCACTTTGTGCATCTGCCTTATGTGGGTACTAAGGAAATTGAACCTGGGTCCTTAGTCTTTGCTGGAAAATGCCTTAACCACTAAGCCATCTCTCCAGCCCTGAAAATACCCATTTTTAAGTAAGGAAAATGAACAGCCACATTGCACATAAAGAAATACATATTACCAATGACAATAAACTCAATTCCACACATGATCAATAAAAGACAAGCATAAACAACAGAGTATATATTATATAGAAAATCTTTCAGGTATCAGGATCACCATGAGCTTGAGGCCAGCCTGGGTTACACAGTGAATTCCTAATTGGCCTGGGCTAGAGTTAGACCCTATCTTGAACACAGTAACAAAAAAATCACCTGTTGTACAAGAATTCCACTGTATCTTTGGTCTTTAATCCTCTAGACTAGTGGTTAAGTAAACAAATGACACTAACAAATTGTCAAAATTAACTAAAGGTTTTGACTTCTTTAGCTTAAGGAACTGCCATTTTTTCTTCTAAACCTATGATCTTTTGTAAAACATCAATTATCTTCTCATAAAATAAATACTGAGTGCCCCATACAAGTTAAGTAAATATATATTTACATATGTATATGTGTGTGTGTGTGTGTGTGTGTGTGTGTGTATTTATGAGCTATCTCTTAATGGGAGACATATCCTATTAGGAAAATCAGTTTTATTATTATGTGATTCATCAAGAATGGCTCAAGCTGAGGCAGAGGCTTGCCATCAAGCAAAAGCTTTAATCCATTTGAAAATAGATAAAACTTGGGCTCAGCAGTTAAGGCACTTGACTGCAAAGCCTAATGAATTGGGTGCGATTCTCCCGTGCTCATGTAAAGCCAGGTGCACAAAGTGGTGCATGATCTGGAGTTTGTTTGCGTTGGTAGGAGGCCCTGACACACCCGTTTTCTCTCTTCCTCTCTCTCTGTCTCTGTTCTCTCTGTCTTTCTCTCTGTGCAAATCAATAAATTAAGTATCTAAGAAAATATATACACACTATATGAATAAAAGCTAAACCTGTTATTTAATAAAACATAAAACAAAACGAAAATCTTTCAGTGTTGGTGATGTAGCTCAGTTGGGGTGATTGCATAGCTTACATGAGGCCCTGGTTCCGTGCCGCAGCACCGTGTAAACAGGCGGTAGTGATGCATATCTGTAATCCCAGCTCTTAAGAGATGGGAGTAGAAGGATCAAAAGTTCAAGGTCATCTTCAGTTACATTGGGAGTTCAAGGCCAAGCTGTGTTAGAAACCCTGTCTCAAAACAACAATAAAAAATAACAACTATTCACTTAGAAGAATGTCCGAGTTAAAAAAAAAAAAATTTTATTTATTCACAAGGAGAGTGGGAGGAGGGAGAGAGAGAGAGAAAGAGAAAGAATAGGTGTGTCAGGCCTCTAGCCACTGCAGACAAATTGCAGATGCATTTTGTGCATCTGCCTTTATGTGGGTACTGAGGAACCGCACCTGGGTTGTTAGGCATTGTAGACAAGCACATTAACTGCTGAACCATCTCTCTAGCCCCCAATTTAAAAGGCTTTTTAAGATGTGGTGTTGAAAGGGCCATTTTGCCACAGAGTTGTGTGAGGAGAACACTTTTGTTTTTGTGAGTTCTGAAGCAGTGATTTGATAATACTCATGTGACCATATGTATATGTAGAATAAAAACTCATTGATTTAATAGTCATTCTGATGGGAATAAACTATTTATTACTAAAAAATACACTCAGACTTGCCATTACCATTAGCATATTAAAGTCATCATTGATTTTTGAGACAAGGTCTTTTTAAAATTTTTAATCTTTAATATTTTTATTTATTTATTTATTTGCAAGTAGAGAATAATAGCAACAGGCAGAGAGAATGGATGAGCCAGGGCTTCCAGCCACTGCAAACAAACTTCAGATGTATGTGCTACTTTGTGCATCTGGCTTTTACGTGGGCTCTGGAGAACTGAACTTGGGTCATTAGGCTTTGCAGGCAAGTGCCTTAACGGCTGAGCCATTTCTTAGCCCTCAGCATTAAATTTTTAGAAAATATTTCATGTATTTATTTGCCAAGAGAGAGAGAGAAAGAGAGAGAGAGAGAGAGAGTGTGTGTGTGTGAGAGGTGTGCAAATGAGCTCCAGATGTTTGTGCAATTCTGGGTACGAGGGTTTCTGGTGGCAAACTCTCATGGACACTAACAAACTCTCATGGGTACTTGGGGGTACTGGTGACAAACTTTGCAAGCAAGTATCTTCAAATGCTGAGCCATCTCCCCAGTCTCTCAGCCCGGATGCATGTGCCACTCTGGGTATTAAGGGTACTGGCTTCAAACTCTCACGGGGACTAAAACCCTCGCGGGCACTAGGGGTACTGGTACTCGTTGGCACTAAAACTCCCGAGGGTACTAGAGGTAAACCCACAGGCACTAAAATTCTCGTGGGTACTAGGGGTACTGGTACTCGTTGATACTAAAACTCCCGAGGGTACTAGAGGTAAACCCATGGGCACTAAAATTCTCGTGGGTACTAGGGGTACTGGTGACAAACTTTGCAAGTGAATGTCTTCAAATGCTGAGCCATCTCCCAAGTTCCTCAGCATTGATTTTTTTAAAAAATATTTTATTTATTTATTTATTTGAGAGAGACAGACAGAAAGAGGCAGATAGAAGGACAGAGAGAGAATGGGCACACCAGGGTACTGAGGAATTGAACTTGGATTTTTAGGCTTAATTGATAAGCTATCTCTGCAGCCCATGTTTTTTAAATACATTATCTTTTTTAAATTTTTTATTTGTTTGCTTTATTTTTATTTTTATTTTTATTTTTTGGAGAGAGACACAGGGAGACAGAGATGGGTGCGCCAGCTGTCTCTCAGCTGCTGTGAATGAAATTCAGATGTGTGCGCCCCCTTGTGGGCATGTGCAGCATTGCGCCCTTGTGTCACTTTGCATCTGGCTAAACGTGGGACCTGGAGATTGGAACCTGGTTCTTAGGCTTAGCAGGCAGGCACCTTAACCACTAAGCCATCTCTCCAGCCCTTTTTGCTTTTTTAAAAATTGACAACTTCTATACTTACAGGCAATAAACAAAATACATTATTATTGTTATTATTATTTTGTTGTTGTTGTTTTTTCAAGGTAGGGTCTCACTCTAGCTCAGGCTGACCTGGAATTAACTATGTAGTCTCAGAGTAGCCTCAATCTTATGGCAATCCTCCTACCGCTGCCTCTCGAGTGCTGGGATTAAAAGTGTGCGCCACTAAGCCGGGCTTTACATTATCTTTTCAAAAAAATATATTTATTTATTTATTTAGGGAGAGAATGGGCGCCAGGGCCTCCAGTCACTACAAACAAAGTCCACATGCATGCAGCACCTTGTGCATCTGGCTTTATGTGGGTGCTGGGGAGTCAAGCCCAGACCCTTAGGAGGAGTGTGGAAAGAAGTTTCCTGCTGGTTCTTTTCTTTTCCCCCATTTGGTTTTTTGAGGCAGAGTCTCTCTCTAACCCAGGCTAACTTGGAATTCACTATATAGTCTCAGGCTGGCCTCGAACTCATAGCAATCTGCTTACCTCTGCTTCCCAAGTGCCGTGATTGAAGGTGTTTTCCAGGGCTGGGGAGATGGCTTAGTGATTAAGATACTTGCCTGCAAAAGACCTAGGTATAATTCTCTAGGACCCACATAAGCTAGATGCACATGGTGGCGTGTATGACTGGTGTCTGTTTGAGCAGCTGGAGGCCCTGGCATACCCATTCTCTCTCTCTTTCTTTCTCTGCCTCTCTCTTCTCTCTCTGTCAAATAAAAATAAAATAAAGGTGTGTGCCACCATACCCGGATCCAGTGGTTCTTTTCATCAGCTGGTATTGGGGGGCATGCTGGGCACCTCATTCCCCCTTTTGGACCTTGTTTCTTTCAGTTGGCAGGAAGGTCAGGAACGACTGCTAGTGTGAGCTGGTGGAGTGGCCTGTCACAGTGTTGAGTCTGAGCCTACATTCTTTGGTTTGGTTTTAGTCCTACCTTTGTACCTTTCAGCTCAATGACCCTCACTCATGAAGTCCTCTGATGTTTGTGTCTCACTTTCTTCACAGAGTTGTTTCAAAATGAGAACATGTGTGTTGAGGATGGAAAACAACTAATTCACAAGATTAGGCAGAGGTAGGAGGATCGTTGTGAGTGTGAGGCCAGCCTGGGACAACATAGTGAATTCCAGGTTTGCCTGGGCTAGGGAGACACCCTACCTTGAAAAACTGAAACCAAAACAAACCAAAACAAAACAAAAGAATGAATAAAGGAAGGAATGAGCCAGTGTGCTGAGACTGGCCTGGGTCAGATGACACATCCATCTCAGTACTTGTGGAGGCAATTTAATGATCACTCAGCAGATGGTTGACCCAAACTGAGTATAGCATGTGTCCCCTGCTAGAGGCACGTAGATTTTGGTGTCCTTTATGGTCCTTAGCTGAGTCCTTACTCAAATCCAGTTTCTGTCAGTCTCAAGAAGGGCATCATGTCCTGGACCAGCTGTTGTTGGTGCAACTCCCCCCCCTCCCCGCCCTGTGATGGTTTGATTCAGGTGTGCCCCATAAACTTATGTGTTCTGAATGCTAGGTCCCCAGCTGGTGGCAGTTTGGAAATTGGATCCTTGCTGGGGGATGTGTATTATTGAGGGTGGGCTTATGGGTATTATAGGCAGCTTCCCCTTGCCAGTGTTTGGCACATTCTCCTGCTGCTATTGTCTCCCTGATGTTGGCCAGGAGGTGATATCCAACCTCTGCTCATGCCATCGTTTTCCCCTGCCATTGTGGAGCTTCCCCTCGAGTTTGTAAGCCAAAATAAACCCTTTCCTCCCACAAGCTGCTTTTGATTGGGTGTTTTCTGCCAGCAATGCAAACCTGACTGCAACATCCCTTTTCTTTGTTTGAGCCAAATTTTCTGTCTAGTTCATGGACAGCCCAACCAACTCAGGGCTGATTCTGAGAGATTTCTGACATTCTGACTGGCAAGGCATTTGCTGAGTCCCAGGTAGTATCTTTATTTTTTACAGTTTTTATTTATTTTTATTTTTTAAGGTAGGGTCTTGCTGTAGCCCAGGCTGACTTGGAATTCACTATGTAGTCTCAGGCAGGCCTCAAACTCATGGCAATCCTCTTACCTCTGTCTCCCGAGTGCTGGGATTAAAGGCGTGCACTACCACATCTGGCTCCAGGTAGTAACTTTAAAAGCCCTTTTGGGAAAGAGAGGTCTCAGTCTACCAGAGTTGCTCAGCATTGACAAGATTGCCAGAGCCCTTGAGTCACACTGTCTTCTACCGCCTGTGGAAATGACAGCTTTCTCTTCAAAGACAGTGGAGTGGGATGCTAATCCACTTTCACTGTGGGTTATAAAACAAGAGCTCTCTCGTCTTCAAGGAGCCGAAGTAAAGTTGTTTTAGTGCCTGCAAACCAACACTTAGAGAAATGTGCCTTACTGAGCAATTAATCCTTGGGCTTTTTCGTTTTCTGATATCTGACTGCTTGTCAGTCTTTATATATCATGGTGTGTGGCATATGTGAGAACTTTCAGCTTTCAGTTTTGCCATTAATGAGACCAGAATGGTGGGCGAAGACTTTTTCTTGCCTGTCCTTAATCTTTGCCAGCCAGAATGGCCCAGCAAGGAATGGAATAGGTTCTATTTCTGCACGCAGAACATTGTAGAACATCCATTCAGTGTGTAGGCTGTGGAGACATTCAGGCGTGTTTGGCATGGTTCTGCACGTGAGACGTGAATCAGGGAACAAAACAATGGACTTGGTCCCCAGAACACTTATGTTTTCTTGAGAAGGGACAGGTATGTTTTCATTAAAAGAATTTTTTTTTTGCAAACAGAGAGAGGGAGAGAGAGAGCGAGAGAAAGAGAGAATGAGCGTGCCACTGCAAAAACAACCCCAGATGCATGCATCACTTTGTGCATCTGGCTTTGTGTGGGTACTGGGGAATTGAACCTGAGCCATTAGACTTTGCAGACAAGAGCTTTAACTAGTGAGCCATCTCACCAGCCCACGAGACAGGTATTAAACAAGCAACATTTCCACCTTAAAGGATGTAGCATGTTTGGATATAATGAATGCCAGGAGTGAGAAATGGGGTTTGAGAGAGTTACTTACTGCAAAGCCATAGAACTGTGGACCAGCCTAATAAAACCAGCCCAATAAAAGAAAGGTTTAGACAAAGGTTTGATGAGTTTCAGCCCCATCTCTGTGAGTTACTAGCTGAGACAGTTGGGCAAGTCAACCACCAACTGAGGCTGTTTCCCCAGTTACAGAGTGACAAAATAGATGTAACTTTTACTGGGGTGGGAATAGACATAGACTGAGTCCTCAGGAATCAGTAGCTTTTTCTATTTTTATTTATTGTGATCAGTTCAAGTTATTTATTATTAAATTTTTTATCTATTTATTCACTTTCAAGCAGAGAGAGACAGAGAGAGAGAGAGACTGGGTTCATCAGGGCCTCCAGCCATTGCAAACAAACCCCAGACACATGTGCCACTTTGTGTACAGGCTTTACATGGGTACTGGGGAATCGTACCTGGGTCTTTAGGCTCTGCAAGCAAGTGCCTTAACCACTGGGTCATCTCTCCAGCCTCTGGAGTTTTGTTTTAAAAACACAAGGTTTCTGTAAGTGATACTTGCTTGCAAAGCCTGCCCTTCCAGGTTCGATTCGCCAGTACTCACATAAAACCCGAAGTGTAGTGGCCCAAGTATCTGCAGTGGTGGTGGCAAGAGTTCCTAGCCCACCCTTACTTTCTCACTCTCTCAAAAACAAACAAATAAAACAAACCAACAAGATAAACACAATCATTTTTTTCAATGGAATGTATGTATGTATGTATGCATGTATATACATATGCATCATGTATTTTTGAGGTGAACATGCATGATGTCACTCAGGCCTTAGTCTGGGTAACCTGCTAAAACCCCGAGACTGGGAACGACAGTGACACCCACTCGGGTGTGCAGGCACATTGTCCTTTCTTCCTTCTGCTTCCTATACTGTTGGTGAACCACGTGAGTCTTCCCATGAACAGGGCTGATAGTTAAAGCAGTTCATAGATCACAAGGTAAAGGGCAGAACGACAGGGAATCCCTGTCTAGGGACGAGTGGGGTATGAACCAGAGCGTAGACCCAACAGCCGCAGGTGCAGCAAGCTCACGTAGAGGTGCCGAATGGCCAAGAAGGAAGAGGGGGAGATCCGCTGGAGAGGGTTGAAAACCCTGGGTTGGGAGGAGGTGAGGTCTCCTACAGGCTTTAGGCCCTGGCTCAGTGCCCCAAGTGCACAGTTAGTTGGGAACATTAAAGGAAGGACTTGGGGGCTGGAGAGATGGCTTACTGATTAAGGCGCTTACTTGCAAAGCCTAAGGACCCAGATTCAATTCCCCAGGACCCACATAAAGCCAGATGCACAAAGTACCGTGTGCACTTGGAATTCATTTGCAGTGGCTGGAGGCCCTGGTGCACCCATTCTCTCCTCTGTCGTTCTTCTCCCTGTCTGTCTGTCTCTCTTCTCTGTCTCTCTCTGCATGCAAATAAATAAATAAATAAATAAATAAATAAATTAAATAAAATTGTTTTTAAAAAGGGCTGGAGAGATGGCTTAGCTGTTAAGGTGCTTTTCTGCGAAGCCTAAGGACCCAGTTTCCATTGTCCAGAACCCATGTAAGCCAGATGCACATGGTGGCGCATGTGTCTGGAGCTCTTTTGCAGTGATGAGGAGCCCTAGAGCTCCCATTCTCTGTCTAAATAAATAAATAAATAGATAAATGTTGAAAGAAAGAAAGAAAGAAAGAAAGAAAGAAAGAAAGAAAGAAAGAAAGAAAGGAAGGAAGGAAGGAAGGAAGGAAGGAAGGGAAGGAAGAAAGAAAGAGCCAGCGGACTTAGTGTCGCTGGTGTCATGGCTGACCAGACTGTAGGTTGCGTGGGGTCAGACAGCACTGAGAGCTTGTGGTGCGCCCTATGGAACTTCAGTGAGCTCAAAGAGGGAGGGACATGAGGCAGAGCACCCTACAGCTCAGAGGCCAGAGTGGGACCATGTCTTGTTTCCTGAGGAAGGGAAACATCCGGGAAGCCAGCCTGAGCCTGCCTGTGGGTGTCATTGAACTTGCTGTCACAGAGACGCCAAGAGGAAAAGGCAAGCGAGAGGGGGCTGTGCACCAGACCCACAAGAAAGGCTACAGGAGAGTGGGGAAGGGACGTATATTCATGTGCGATTAAGTCTCTACTGTCCACACTCCAGGGTGTCCAAAAAGAAGTTTAGAAGCTGAGCCGCTTGCTGGTTTGTACAACCTCAGGGAAGGGAGAAGCTCTTGCTCAATATGCAGCCATGCTAGGGGCGACTGCTGACCTCCTGTCCTGGACACCCCCTATCCCGACTGCTGACCTCCTGTCCTGGACACCCCCTATCCCGACTGCTGACTTCCTGTCTTGGACACCCCCATCCCGACTGCTGACCTCCCATCCTGGACACCCCCATCCCGACTGCTGACCTCCTGTCCTGGACAATCCCCCCATCCCCTGCTATTTGTTTGCATAAATCTCCAGGAGATAAGACGCTCTTCCAGTTCAGACAGAAAATGCCAGGCTTGCTTCCAGATGCCATGCTGAAAATTAAAAACCTAGTTGAGAGGGATTGTGTATTTATAAATACATCTTTTCCATGAAGTATAACATTTCACTCAGATAACTTAATACAGGGTGGATTAATATAACTATGATTGCTGAGGGACTTAAGGATCAAAAATATTTTGAAACAAATTAGGTTCCTTCCAAATAAGGTTTCTCTGCCCTCATTTTGAGTATTAAGCCTCAGAGAAATCCAAGGAATAAGAAAATGATTTCTTTATATTTGAAGGTGGAGTTTTCCTGCCTTGTAGGGTCTGAGGACCTGCCAAGTTTTGATGTTTTCATGTCTGCTTCCCTGCATAGGTCTTTTGTGAAACCATGGAAGGATATTTCAGACCAGGATGGGAGAGCCTGGCTAAGGATAAGGATTGCAATGGCCCAAGTGAAATGTCCCATAATATTTTAGATTTTACCCACTACTTTACTTCCTGCCCGAAGGTAGTCAGACTGGTCTTGTGTCTTAGGCAGAGTATGTGCCAATATTGGCTTAGATCTTGTAGGGGACATAAAGTGACCATTCTTACAATGGAGGTAGGGGGTAAGGACTTGGAGTGGTCATGCATTTTTACAAAAATACAGAGCAAAAAATTTTATATATGCTGTGGATAAATATAAATATTTGGATAAATAATTCCGTCCTGGGGAGATTACTCAGTGAATAAAGGCAATCACTACCAAAGCCTGCCATCTGTGATTTAATTCCCCAATGCCCACATAAAGCCAGATGTGCAAGGTGGCACATGCATCTGGAGTTTATTTGCAGTGGCATGCAGAGTCCCTGACATGCCCATGCTCGCTCACACTCTCTGTGTCCTTGCAAATAAATAAAATAAAATATTTTAAAAATAAAATAATAATTCTATTACTAATGAGGGATACCCAAAAATTAATAGGAAAGAATTCTAAGTGAAGCTCACAGTTGTATGTAATGGATACCATCCATCCCCTTCAATTATCAAATAATTGCATGGTCACATTCAAGGAAAGGATACTTCCCCAAGAATCATCTTCTGTTTCCAGACTTTACCATTATCCTAAAATAGAAGGTATTCAAGTTCATTGCCATGGGACTTATGGGCAGGCATACTTTTAACTTTCTCCATCAGAGAATATATGTTAAAATTACAGCTATCTAGGAAGTAAGAGACCATGGGGAGGATTGCCGGCTGCTGTGCTCAAACTGGAGTGTATACCGGGTGTTGTAGACAGCTCCACGATGCTGGGAGGAACATCCAAACCAGGCACAGTTTAGGGGAGGAAGGGATTTATCTCAAACTTACAGATCCAGGAGGAGGTTCCATCAGTGGGGGAAGAAGTTGCTTCCATTCAGCCAAGCAGAGAGAAACAACCAATCAGCCAGCAAACACAAACTAGCAGCAAGCAGCAGGGACCCAGGAAGAGCTCAGACCACTCTGCACACCTTAGGGCTAGAATTCAGATCTGCCCCCAGACCCTCCTTATGGCTGGACCTTGGGATCTGCATCCATGTTGTGATACCTCCTCTAGCCAAGCAGCTAAAGACCCAAGTTACAAGGTTTAATAAAACACACATTCTAATTACCACACCAAGAAAGTCCCCAGAGGATTTGTTAAACAGCCAGCCCAGAGCTGTTGAGCCAGTAGGGCTTAGGCAGGACCTGGGCATCTGCATTCTAACATGTCTCCAGGAATGCTAGTGGCACTGGCCAGAGGACCACACATCCAAAGTTACAACTCTTGTCCAGTGGCTCTCACCCCTAGCTGCACATTCAGGTCAGCTGGGGAGAAGCTTCCACATCCTAACATCTAGCCTGGTATCCTACCCAACCAGTTTAAGTCAGGTTTATTAGAAGTGAGAATGAGGCAAGGGTATTAATTACTTCAAAATTCCCCATGATTCCAGGGGATAACTGAGTTTTAAAAACCATTTTTCTAGGGATGGAGAAATGTCCCAGTGGCTAAAGGAGCTTTCTTACAAAGCCTGATGGCCCAGGTTAGATTCCCCAGTACCCACATAAAGCCAGATGCACAAAGTGGGACAAGTGTCTGGAGTTTGCAGTGGCTGGGGGCCCTGGCACACCCAACTCTCTCTCTCTCTCTTTCTGTCTGCTTCTTTCTCCCTATCTCTCTCTCAAATAAGTAAACATTTAAACAAAACATTCTTTTACTTCTAATTCTCTCTCTTAGGTTTTTGTTAATTTTTTGGTGTGCATAGTATGTGTGGTATATGTCTCTGTGTGTGGTTGGTGTATACTTAGGGTATGCACATGGTGTTTGCAAGTGCGTGTGTCCTGTGCACCCATGTGTGGAGACCACAGGAGAACGCCAGGTGTCCTCCTCTATCGTCTTCATGGCCTGCTCTGAGGCATGGTCTCTCACAGAATGTGGAGTTGCTGTTTTATAATATATATATATTTTCTGGTCAGACTGGTTGACCAGTAAGCCCCAGTGATTTTCTGGTCTCTTACCTTATAGGTGTCTGTGGACCTGCCCAGCTTTTTACATGGGTGCCAGGGAATTGAACTCATGCCAGCTCAGACTCTCATATATTTGGCATGTGCTTTTAGCCACAAACCATTTCTCCATCCTTCCTTCTTATTTTTCTTTTTAGAAATATATTTTATTGTTATTTATTTGAGAAAGAAAAAGAAAGACAGAGACAGAGAGAGAGAAAATGGGTGCGCCAGCACCTCTAGCTACTGCAAATTAACTCCACATGCATATGCCACCTTGTGCATCTGGCTTTTGCGGGTAGTGGGGAGTTGAACCTGGGTCCTTTGACTTTTCAGTCTTAACTGCTGAGCCATCTTTCCAGCCCTCCCTCCTTATCTTTCAAATGAAGACTGAAAATGGAAACTTAATGAAGTGAAATGAAGCTAAGGCATACACCTGGTTATGAGATAGGGTTCACCTGCTGTCTGGACCCAGGTACATTTATGATGCCTACTTCTTACCAGCTTGCTCAGATTTAAAATTTAGCCAGATGTGGTCACATGACCGTCTGTGTGCTCATTTTAATCTAGAATCCGACTCAAGGTTGGACCAGGTGGCTTCTGAGATTTCACATTTCTAACAAGCCCCTGGGGTTTGTCTGCACTGAGTGGGGAAGTGGAACTGTGCTCTTCTCTGTTCTTTACCAGTATTTTATCTTTAGCAGCATCAATACCGATGCTTAGGATGCAGACCTTCTAGAAGCTGTGGCTCCAGGTGCAAAACAATAGCGATTACAAGGAAAATTCGTAGATTTTAGGCAACTGTCTTAGACCAACTTATAGTCAGTTATCATATCAGAGACTTTGAGTAACTTTCTTTCCTTCCCCACCCCCTTTGGAGATGGGTAGAATTCGAACAATTTATTTTTTTTTTCAGCTTCTGCTGAAAATGCAACTTACTGAAAAAAAAAATTGATTTGGAGACAATGAACCCAATAATATTGTTTTTGAAATTGATCCAGTTGTCTTCTTAAATTCTGCTGAACATCCTCAAATGATATGGAGAAGAAAACACTGTCTTATTTTTTCTCTTTCTTGGTTTCATATTTAGGGTGAGGTCATGTAACGTTGTGGTTATTTTAGCCTCTGAAGTTAGAATGTCTGCTCAGCTTCTCCCCGACCACTAACAAGGAAGTTAATTATGAATTCATTACTTACCCTTGATGAGACTCACTTTCCTGATCTATAAAATGGAATTAGTCATGATTCCAACCTTATAGCATTTGCAAGGATTGAATCATGTAACATATATAAAATCCGAGTGAATACCCAGACACTTAGTAAGCACTTATCTAAATATTGGCTTTTATTGCCACCTTGTCTGGTTGGCTGGTGGCTACAGCTGACAGATGTAGAAACCAGTGGTTCCCAGGACTTAGTTCTCTGACTTGGTCTTCCAGGAATGTCCCTGGAAGGGTTTCTCAGAGGCCCAACAAAGAAGGGTTCATTATATCAACTGTAGGAGATCAAATTGCAGAGTGGAGTCTTAGTAGGAATCCTGGAGGAGTTGATCAGAAGCAAATTTAGAAAAGTATTCCAAGAAAGCTCCTGATGGGCTTGCTTGCAGAGCCTTTGCTGAGGAATTTCTAAACCATAACTGTGTAGCTTTGTTCGGATGGCCAGTGATTGGACATACGACAATGACACATGGTCACTTTCAAGCCACGTGGTTTGTAGCACTAGTAAATGGGGTACAATGCACATTACCTGGTCCCCTACAACCAGTGAAGTTGAATATGAGGGAGGGGACCCAGAAATTGTATTTTTAAAAAATTTTCAAAATTCTTATTTATTTACTTTTGAGTGAGAGAGAGAGAGAGAGAGAGAGAGAGGAAGATAGAGACAATGGGCATGCCAGGGTCTGCAGCCACTGCAAATGCTTCTGGCATATGTGGATCCTGGAGAATCAAACCTGGATCCTTAGGCTTTGCAGGCAAGTGCCTTAACTGCTAAGCCATCTTTCCAGCCCAGAAATCTGTATTTTAAGCAGCTCTTCAGGTGCTTCTGATGTAGATGGAAATTAGAGAAGCGAGCCTGGGAAGAGCAGGTCAGAGAAAGAACTGGTCCTGGCATAACCCGAGACCAGCATCTCTATGTGGCATGAGGTGGGTGGAGAGTTGTAAAAATGATGAATTTTGACTGCTAAGGATGGTGGCGTAGTCAGAGCCACATTGCTGGGATGCACATCCAAACTAGACACCCTTTATGGGAGGAATGGGATTTATTTCAGGCTTACAGATCCAGGGGAAGTGCCATCAATGGCTGAAGAAGCTGACTTCTATTCATAAATCAAAACACAGAGAGAGACACCATCAAGAACACAGCACCACACGCCAGCACAGCCAGAGCTCAACCCTTTGTGCATACCTTTGGGCTGGAATTCAGATCCACCCCTAGTGACACACCCTCTGTTGAAGGTGTCAAGCTGCTAGGGGGCTCAAGCTGCAAACTCAGTGCTTTGGTTGTTGTTTTTTTGAGGTAGGGTTTCACTCTAGCCCAAGCTGACCTGGAATTCACTATGTAGTTTAAGACTGGCTTTGAACTCTATGCAATCCTCCTACTTCTGCCTCCCAAGTGCTGGGATTAAAGGCGTGCACCACCATGCCCGGATGCAAGCTCAATTTAAAAAAAAATTAATTATTATTTTATTTATTTTTGGAGAGAGACACAGAGACAGACAGACAGAGAGGGAGAGGGAGACAGATAGAGATGGGCGCGCCAGCAGTCTCTCAGCTGCTGTGAACGAAATCCAGATGCTTGCGCCCCCTTGTGGGCAAGTGCAGCATTGTGCCCTTGCATCACTTTCCATCTGGCTAAACGTGGGACCTGGAGATTGGAACCAATGTTCTTAGGCTTAGAAGGCAGGCGCCTTAACCGCTAAGCCATCTCTCCAGCCCGTAAGCTCAATTTTAATAAAACACCTGAGTCTATGGAGCCATACATTCAGACTACCACAGATGCTCATATGGGCATCATAGAAGGAGATCATGGGTTGATCAATGGGTGGGTGGGGCTTCATAACATTACATCTTTGCCTTTACTCTGGGGTGGGAAGTCGTTGGCAATGTCTGAACTATCATCTCGCCATATCTCCTTGGTTGCTGCATTGGGACTAGTGTGGATACCATTGGAAGCAAGGAGACCAGTTACAGAACTTTGAGAAGATTTCCAAGGAGGCTGGACAAGGAATGGAAGAGCAGAGGCGGGAAGCTGTCTGCTCTGTGGGTGGAATTGTCAGGATCTGTTGTTGGGTGTGGGGAATTGTGGGTGGTTTCTTCAAGACTTCGTCAAAGTTAAAGATAGTTTCCACTTCCTGAGGTGGAGATGATTTTAAAAGGAACAGACGAGAAGGACAAGTGGCCATAAAAAGACATGTCACATCCAAGGTCGGTGGCGCGCGCAAACTTGGGGCTCCCTTTTGACGCCTGCTGTACACAAGTGCAGGTTTGCAGAGGGTCGGCCTGGCGCTTGCCCTGTCCTCTGATGTCCCCCATCCTCAGGAATTCCTCTAAGGCCTATGGGTAGGGGGTTCTGACTCCAGGCATGTGGAGATGCCCTTCACTGCTGACCTTGGGCACAGAGAAGCCACCTTCAATCAAGTACACAGTCCCTTGTCAGCTATCTTCACGGGAGTGTCTAAGGACCCCTGAGATGGCAGAGCAGACAAGTGAAACATTTTTACAATGAAAAGTAATTCTTTTATTCAAAAATGCTTCACTCCTGGCAAGTTGAAATTGTGTGTGTGTGTGTGTGTGTGTGTGTGTGTGTGTCAGAGAGAGAGAGAGAGAGAGAGAGGCAGAGTTAGAACTGAAATCATCAAAGCCCAATAGGAATTCATTGCAGTATTTCAGAAGATTAATGTGGAATGAATTAATTCTCTGCCAGGAGAGGCTGAAAGGATATGATAAATACAGGAAATAAATCAGGAAATAAATTACTCTTGATTGAATGGAGGAAACTGTACTTGTTCATAATAGATAAAGACAACCAACAGATTTGATATACATAGACAACAATAAAACTCGTGTTTTCAAGTGCTTATGTATTTGCAAACTAGAATCATTCCTATATGAACTATTCTCATTTCTTTCTACATAAAATTTTCACAGGTACCAGTATGTCTAACTAGTGAAATTTCTCATTAAACCTTCTTATTTACTAGAAATTTGCAAGAACACACAAATGGCTGAGAAGTGTTTTAGGAGTGTTCTTATCTGTTATCTTAAAATAACATTATTGATCATGACTTTGCTCAAGACAATTTTAATGTTACTGGTTGTAGAAAAGTTGTTGAAATAGTGGCATGGGAGCAATATTCCATGATGAACTCAGCAGAGAAAAGACCTTGAGTTCAACTGACCAGGGGCTATGCTAGAGCAGGCGAGTAAGCAGATTCCATGGAGAATAGAGAATGAGGAGGGCTGGAGATGTCTAAATCATTAAGGTGCTTGTAAACACAGCCTAATGATTCAGCGCTGATTCCCCAGGACCCACATATAGCCCGATATACAAGGTGGTGCATGTATCTGGAGTTCATTTACAGTGGCTAGAGGCCCTCATGTTCTCTCTCTGCCTGTCTCTCTCTCTCTCCTTACAAATAACTAAATAAATTTTATATATATATATATAGAAAGAGAGAGAGAGAGCGCGCCAGGCGTGGTGGCATATGCCTTTAAACCCAGCACTCAGGAGGCAGAGATAGGAGGATCGCCGTGAGTTCAAGGCCACCCTGAGAATACAGAGTAAATTCCAGGTCAGCCTGGGCTAGAGCGAGACCCTACCTCAGAAAAAAAAAGAGTTCAGTAAAAAGAATGGATCCCTGGCTGTAATAGGCAGAGACCCTATTGCATAACACATGAGCCTCATGTCTGGAAAGCAGACTTGTCCAAGGGAGGCAGCGGAGGATTGCAGATAGCTAGAGTGGTTTGCAAGAGGGAAGGGTGTGCTAAAGCCAAAGACCATAGTGACCGGAGATACAAAGTTCACTACTTGCTCATGGCCAGCAAGTCTGAGAGTTGATGTTATCAAAGGGAAGGGCCCTGATGAGTTAGTCAATAGTGGCCAGAAATTCTGAAATCACCTTTTGAAAAGGCCTGAAGTGCCCCCTCAAGAAAACATTGAGTTTCATTCTGTTCATTCATTATGATGTAAATATATATTTATACAGAATATAGTTTATTTTCAAACTAGATACTGAAAGACCATGTACAGAATTGGTTATAGATGCTTTCTTTGTTAAGTCTATGCTGTCAATGAAGTTTGCTCCTATGACCTATTCAACCTCGAGAGGTTTTGTTCCAGTTCTATTTAAGAGTCATACTTGTACAGAATTAGGAGACCATGAAACTGATGGTTTAGGACTATAAAAGGAAAACTAAAGAAAGAGAAGAGCATTGTCCATGGAATCTGAGGAGAGGCGGCTATTGCAGAGCCCAGCTTGTGTGAAGAGGTCGGTCGGTTTCTTACACAGCCTGGATATTAACCCCCTGCGGACACACGGGTTTCCTCAGTTTCTGGTGATTGTCTTCTCCCTCTGTTGATTGTTTGTTCTGCCGGGTGGGAGCTTCTCAGCTTGATGCAATCCAGTCTGTCTGTGATTGCTTCTCTTCCACACTTCCCTAGTTCCAGTCTTTCACCCATTCTGTTGCCTTGGGTGCATGCTGAGAGATAATGGTCTAATGTTATCCTTTTGCATATGTATATCCAGTCGTTCTAGAGCCATTTATTCAAAACTGCACTTTTTCAATGGTATATTTCTGGTACTTCTATCAAAAATCAGTTAGGCATAAATATATGGGGGCTGGAGAAATGGTTCAGCTATTAGAAAGTGCTTGATTACAAAGCCTGACGGTCTGGGTTGGATTCTCCAGTACCCGCGTAGAGCCAGATGCATAAATTGGTGCATGCATCTGGAGTTCATTTGCAGTGTTAAGAGGCTGAGGTACACCCATTTTCTGATTCTCTTCCCTTGACAATAAATAAATAATTAAGTATCTGTATTTTTTGCTGACTTTTTGCATTCTGTAGTTTGATAGGATGACATAACACACAAAAGTTTATTATGTAATTCAAAATAACAAATATGGAAGTGTTTGCTAGTTCTGAATACAAAGAAGAAATGCAAATCACCTTGAGTTATCATGTCTGTCTGAATCAAGTTCTCATATAGTACTTCATAAATGTGTACAATGAGCCAGGTGTGGTGGCGCATGCCTTAGCCCTCATGAGGCAGAGGTCAGAGGTTAATCGTGAGTTCAAGGCCAGCCTGGGACTACAGAGTAAGTTCCAGATCAGCCTTGGAGTGAATCCCTTACCTAAAAAAAAAAACAAAAAAAAAAAACATAAATACATATGTATAATGACTAGATATCAATTTAGAATCTTAATGCGTGATAACAGAGTGAGAAAGGTAAGTTGGGGTTAGAGGATGTATAGAAATTCAGGAACGACTTTAATTGATGAGGAGAAAATGCAGAGAACCCTGAGTCACCAATTCAGAAAAGCATTGAACATTTGGAAGGGAACTATGACAGAAAACAGACCAAATCTACCCTTTAGGGAACTCACCTAATTGCAGCAAAATGTACCTATGTCTATCATTATTGGTAAAGGTGTGTGGGGTCCTGAGGAGGTGGAAAAAAACAGCTTGGTATCCATTCCCAACACTGTGAAATAGAACATGTGCTTCTGCCGTGCCTTGCATTATATTTGTGGCCTCTTGTGCTTTTGGTATAAGAAATCTGAAAGGAAATATTGTACCTATGACAGTTTCAATCACACCCTAAGTTCCAATGTACCCACATGCTCTTTAATCTCTCACTGTGAATTCTTCTGTTGAGGAAGCTTTGAAACTAGCATTTATCTGCAAGGAGAAATGGCAATATGATACTTAGCTCTTAGTAACACTCAGGGTATTAATATCAACGCGCTGTGTGTGTGTGTGTGTATTGATATTAATACCCTGAGTGTTACTGGGAGTTAAATATAATTCTGCCATTGACTCTATCTTGAAAAAAAAAAAAAACATCGAGTTCACAAATGCAAACACGTATGTACACACACACACACACACACACACAGAACATGTGTTTGTATTTGTGGACTTGATTTTGTTGTTGGTGTTGTTGTTGTTTTTCAGGTAGGGTCTCACTCTAATCTAGGCTGACCTGGAACTCACTCTGCATTCCTAGGCTGGACTTGAACTCACAGTGATCCTCCTACCTCTGTCCCCTGGGATTAAAGGTGTGTGCCACCATGCCTGGCTCTGATGTTTAAATCATTGACTCAATTAAACAGGTTGGTTATAAAGAAGAAACAAAAACTATTGGCAAATCAACTGAAAATGTTAGACAATTAGATGCATTGTTCCTTGAAAGTTGGTGGTGAAGCATAAATACTGTAATTATGAGGACTGAAACCAAGCTCTAATAAAAGAATCTTTAAAATTTAGCACAGTGTGAAAACTCATAAAAGATAAAACAGTGAGGAAAAAATGGAAACATTACATTCTAATAAATATACCAAAAATCATGCCAAATTTATTTCCACATCCTGGGACTTGGACTGAATCCTTTTTTAAGGAAAATTGATAAAACATGTTGGTATGGGGAGGCTGTGAAACTGGCTAGAATGTTCTGGAATGTGAAGGTGATGGTGGGTCAAAGCAGTAACATTGGGCAGAGTTTATCTGAGTTGAATCCTGCTTGTGCCTTTGGAGAGGTATCGTATAGGACATGACTTCACCTACCAGACAGGTAGGGATAACATATTTCTCATTAAGTTGCTATAAGCAGAACATAAGATGTTGCCTGCCACGGGCTAAAGAGATGGCTCGGCAGATAAAGCACTTGCTTGCAAAGTCTATTGGCCTGGGTTTGATTCCCCAGTACCAACCTAAAACCAGATGCACAAAGTAGTGCATGCACCTGGAGTTCCTTTGCAGCAGCTAGAGGCCTTGGCATACCCATTTATTCTCTTTCTCTCTTTGTGTGTGTGTGTCTGTATGTCTGTGCTTACAAATAAATAAACAAAATTTAAAAGAAAGATGTTGCATGCCATGTGAGCCCAGTGCCTACAACACAGTAAGCACTCAGTATTTACCACCGAAGCAAGGGGCTCCTGGGGACCTTTGGTCTAACATTAGAACTCACCATGTCAAGGAGCTTTGCAGGTTACAATTAAAGTCCAGGGCTAGAAAGATGGCTTAATGGTTAAGACGCTTGCCTGTGAAACCAAAGGACCCAGGTTCGATTCCCCAGGACCCACATAAGCCAGATACCAAAAATAGCACATGCATCTAGAGTTTTTTGCAGTGGTCAGAGGCCCTGGTGCACCTATTCTCTCTCTATCTATTTTTCTTTCTCTCTCAAAAAATAAAGTCCAGGTATGATTTGAAGTTGCTCCTCTCTGATTTCTGGGGAGGCTATGTCATGAAGGGATTTGTGACTTTCCGAAGTCCTCTATGCCCATAGTGCCAGACCCAGTACTAAAGACCAGCTGTCTCTCCCAGTTCAGAGCTCCTTCCCATTAACACAAAAGCACCCCAGGTTGCCAACAGACACACATGTGTTTCTGCTTGTTCAGCTCACATCTTTCGACGTTTTTTAAAAAAACTTATTTATTTGCAAGCAGAGTGAGGAGAGAGAGAGAGAAAATATGGGCATGCCAGGGCCTCTAGCCATTTGCAAACAAACTCCAGAAGCATGTGCCACTTTGTGCATCTGGCTTGATGCGGGTACTGGGGAATTGAACCTGTTAGGCTTTGGAGGCAAGCACCTTAACCACTCAGCCATCTCTGTAGCCCTTGTTTTAACATTTTTAAAAGAGCTGATCTAATCAAGACAGGGTTTAGGAGTGCAGTGCATTCTTGCATGAGTTAACCTTCAGAAAGTGTAAACCTGCAGTCAAGTGAACCGTGCCCTTTCCCAATGGTACCATCTCAGGGGACTCTTTCTCAGGTTTTGCCCTGATTAGCACACACTTCTACAAATGACAATTTTTGTTCTCCCTAGAGCATTTAGGGATGAAATTTATTTCTAATTGTCAGCATCATTTTTCCTCTTTGAAGTCCCTAACCAGGAAACACTTATGATGTTGTATAAGGAGCTGCCATGTCAGGCAGGGGTTGAGCTTAAAATATGATCTGCCTAACACTTGCTTCATGGTTTAAGCCTCCTTATAATGATCCTAGCATTTCAGAGTTAAACGGTACTTATTGCACTGTGAAATATAAATGAAAGTTTGACGTTAGACTGTGCCAGAGGACTGTAAACAGCCCCACACCTGTGCACAATTTATAGTAAATCAGGCATTCAGAATTTCATTTCATGCTGCATATTTTAAGTGCATTTAATAAAGATGAGGTGATGTGTAAGTCACATAATGAAGCAAATCTAAATGGGAGTTATTAAAAGAGAATAATAACTCTTTAACTAAGCTCCCTCTCTCCCCCAGGCTGTGTGATCCATATTACCAGTTTGCTCGATTTTTCTCTAAATAATAACAAATACACTTAGTAAATAAGACTCCCTTGTTCTTGAAGCACATCTGGGTTGTACTTGTCTGAAACCTTCTCAGGCTTTTCAGACTGTCTCTATGGATGTGTTGTTATATACAGGTAAGGGCAAGCTGACGCCACAGCTGAGAGGGAAGAAAAACCCTCGGGTTCTTAGGCCCAACTGCAACTCTGAGATAGGAATTTGTATCCTATCTGTCTTATCTTCTGTCTGTCATCTGTCTATGTACCTATAGCTAGCTAGCTAGCTAGCTATCCATCCATCCATTTTCTTTTTCTTTTTCGTAATTAAAAAAAATTATTTGCAATCAGAGAGAGAGAGAAAGAGAAAATGGGCACACCAGGACCTCCAGCAGTTGCAAATAAACTCCAAATACATGAGCCACTCTGTACATCTGGGTATTGGGGAATCAAACCTGTGTCATTAGGTTTTTCAGGCAAATGCCTTAACTGCTAAGCCATTTCTTTGGCTCCATAAAACATTCTTTTTTAAAAAAAAAAAAAAAAAAAAAAAAAAGTGTCTTTTAAAATTAATTAATTAATTGCAAGCAGAGAGAAGACAAGAGAGACAGATAGAATGAAAATGTGCACATAAGGGCCTCTAGCCACTGCAAACAAACTCCAAGTACATGTACATTCTGTGCATCTGGCCTTATGTGGGTACTAGGGAATTGAACCCAGGTCATTAGGCTTTGCAGGCCTTAATCACTGAACCAACTCTCCAATTACTATCTGTCTATCCATCACCCATCTATATCTACCTACCTGTACTATCATCTATCTCTATGTATCTATCAATCTAATATCATCTATATCTCTTCCATGTATGTGTGTATGTATGTATGTGTATGTATGTATGTATGTATGTATGTATGTGTGTATGTGTGTGTATGTGTGTTTGTATGTATGTATGTATGTATGTATGTATGTATATGTGTATGTGTTTATGTGTGCATGTATGTATGTATGTGTGTATGTATGTACTATACCATCTGAAGAGGAGATGGTGGATCTAGCTCCCTATTATTTTTACAGGAGTCTTTGTGGTACTTATATGTACAATAGTTTCTGACATTGATCTCAATTATAATTGATATTTCAGTACCTAAAAGATTAGCAAATATAATAACTACGATCCATGATCACTTCTATGATAGTGCTGTAAGGTAGGCTTGAGTTTGGGAACATGCTCTGGAAGCCACACATTCTGCCGAGACAAGTACATGACCATATGTTAGGAAAAATAACTTATTTATTTTTTTGTTGTAGTCCCTCAAATCCTAAGTATGCTAGGACTCATAAAAAATTAATTCCTGGGTCCTATTTTCCACCAGAATATATATTTCCTTATCAAAATATGTTCCCCACCCTACCAGTCCAAGTATAAGAAGTAGACTGTGGGGCTTGAGAGATGGGTCGGCGGTTAAGGCGCTTGCCTGCAAAGCCCAATGACCAGAGTTAGATTCCCCAGTGTCCACATAAAACTTGAAGCACAAAGTGGCACATGTGTTTGGAGTTGGTTTGCAGAGGCTGGAGGCTCTGGTGTGCCCATTCTCTCTGTCACTCTTCTCTCTATCTCTCTCTGCTTGCAAGTAAATAAATAAAAATATACTTTAAAATGAAGTAATATGTGTGCAGCCCAGTTACTTCTCTACAAGAGGATGAATTCTAGGGCAGTGGAACCCTGCTTCCATTAAACTACTGTGAAGAAACAAGCTGATTGCATAAAAAGGGCAAGTTGAAAGCATTTGAAGTCGATGTGAAATTAGGCACAGTTGTGTGGCCTTGTTGAAATCCGTTCTGTTGTTCTTTGGAGCAAGAGG
The DNA here is from genome assembly GCA_036365145.1 of Orientallactaga sibirica. Taxonomy (NCBI): domain Eukaryota; kingdom Metazoa; phylum Chordata; class Mammalia; order Rodentia; family Dipodidae; genus Orientallactaga; species Orientallactaga sibirica. The sequence continues at coordinate 6,482,911 of JAEOAD010001317.1, forward strand.
AATATTTCTGTCATTATTAGTCCTGTAAAAATGAGTAACGTTTTTGAGGTCAAGTCAACGCGTGGGAGTGTGTTAGCTCCTCGGAGGAGGCAAAGGGGTGGATCATGTGTTCCAGGGTGCAGAGGGCTGGGAATTTCCACTTCTCAGCCACACCTCAGCCATCATCAATCGAGTCACTCCTTCTCCCTGGTGACTGTGTTCATCTGGGCTCATGTCCCAAGCTGAGGTTTTAGCCATCAGGCCTGGGTGTGGGAATGGCAGGAATTGAGCCATTGGGTTCTGTATGGTCAGAAAGCAAAGTCAGGAGTCCAAGCATGAGTGGACCAACAAAGGCTTTCCCCACTGCAGCGACATGTCCTCAAGGAGGGCACCATAGAGCATGTGGGCAAGTGGGCTTGGGGGCTGGAGAAACAGGTACTGAAGCAGAGAGCGTCCCACCTCTGCTGCCATAAGACCACTTGATCTCCGTTACCCAGTGACATCACCAGCAAAATGTCTTTAGAGGAGATACTCTGGCCTTCTCTGTGCCCTCCATGCTAGCAAGAAAGATCATGTCTCACACAAGTTGAAGTTCGGGGCCTTATTAAATTCATTGATCAGTCCGCATGATGGAATTCGATTATGATCAAGTTTCAAATTCATTAGCAGGTTCTAATGAGTAGCTTTGTCTGATTCTGTGAGGAATGTCGATGTGAGAACATTATTGTAGCATAAATGGAGGAGCACTTGCTGCCACTTCATCATCTCAATGAAGAAATTGCTTTTATGTAGTTAAAGGACTTGTCAGTCTAGGCTGACAGTGTTTCTGTGAGCCTTGCATTGTGTAGCGCAAGCCTGTGTGGCCAAGTTGCCCACTGATAACTACCAGCTGCATCATACTTGCAGGCAGATAGTTCATTTTGGCCACATAGTAACTTGTAGTCATTTTTATTCCTGACCATTTGTTTTCTTGTTTTAAATATTTTTATTTATTTATTTATTTATTTTAGAGAGAGAGAAAAAGGCAGATAGATAGATGATAGATAGAGAGAGAGACAGACAGACAGATAGAGAGAATGGGCCCAGGCCTCCAGCCACTGCAAACAAACTCTAGATGCATGCCCCACCTTGTGCATCTGGCTTACCTGGGTCCTGGAGAATTGAACCTGGGTCCTTTAGTTTTGCAGGCAAGCACCTTAACCACTAGACAATCTCTCCAGCGCCCCCTTTTTCTCTGTTGTTGTTTATGAGATAGGTTCTTACTCTAGCCCAGACTAACCTGGAATTCATTATGTAGTCTCAGGCTGGCCCTGAACTCACAGGAATCCTCTTGCCTCTGCCTCCTGATGAAAGGCATGCACCACCATTCCCTGCTTAAGTCCTGACCTTTTTATTGGGGAATTTTAATGTGGACAAATCATGATGTTTGTTTTAATCTTCAAATTAAGGAACTGGTCATACCCAGCCTAAGATCTAAAATGGGGAAACATGATTACAGATATCAGGAGTGATGTCCCAGCTGCCTTTTGCAGATAGCAAGGGCTTGTCCCATCACAGAAATGGGGTACCACAATGGAACTCCTGAATGTTCCACTATGCAACTGTTCTTCTGTTGCAGTTAGAAGTGTAAGGTTTCAAGAGGTTCATTCTTTCATGTAATACACAGACTGTGACAAAAGTCCTACTATGTGTTGAACGCTGTTCCGACTAGTGGGGAAAGATGAGAAATAAAACACAATTGAATTAGACTTGAACTTTAGTGTAAGGTCATGATACTAAAAAATGAAGCAAATAAATATTTTTAGATGTTGGTAAAGACAGCGAAAAGTGTTATTTAAGGCAGACAGTTGAACCATGCATGACAGTAGCGAGGACTCAGGATTCTAACAGTGCACATACGTTCTTGCAGACACTTTTGGTTTTAACCTGAAAGCACTCCTTCCAACACAAAGCATTATAGGAAGTTACCAGAGATTTTGTAGAATTGCTCTGGGCACCTCACCAGCACATAAAAGTGACATTACTAGTACATATCACTTGAGCATTCCACCACGAAGGTCGCTGCTTGGCATGCATTGTGTGATTCCAGTAGCAGTCTCAAGCCATGGACCAACTCTGCGTGGAATTAGAAGAGGCATGCACAGTCTTCTTTGCCCTCCATTTTGAATCTCAGGAAGTGAGGCGCTGAGATTCTGAGTTACTTCCTGCCACAGATCAAAACGTTTTTCAGAGCCAGAGTGTATTCAGTTATGTCCAGCTGCTTTTCTATAATCCCTTGTGATGGGTTAATCCTGGATATTTCGTCTCAAGAGCAGGAAACCTACTCTTTAATCTATGATACAAATGTGTAGCTATAATTCTGAGATCAGTCTCATTTTAGTTTTTTATTTATTTATTTATTTATTTATTTATTTATTTATTTATTTATTCATCTATTTGAGAGAGAGAAGGAGAGAGAGAATGGCCTCTGCAGACGAACTCCAGACTCATGTGCAACCGTGTGCATCTGGCTTTATGTGGGTACTGGGGAATCGAACCTGGGCTTTGTAGGCAAGAAACTTAACCACTGATCCATGTCTCCAGCCCTACTTTATTATTTTTTTAACATTAGGAACCTTGGCAAAGCCAAGTGGGTTACTTAAAACAAATCCCAAAGCTTACTCCGTTACTCCTGTCAGAGATGAAGATGAAATTTGACTTAACATTTCGGACATATTATATATTGATTTGTTGTCTTCATGTGATTATAAACTTAATTTAAAAATATAATTTATTCAGCTGGGTGTTGTGGCGCAAGCCTTTAGTCTTAGCACTTGGGAGGCAGAAGAAGGAGGACTGCCGTGAGTCCGAGGCCACCCTGAGACTACATAGTGAATTCCAGGTCAGCCTGAGCTAGAGTGAGACCCTACCTTGAAAAAAAACAAGATAATAATAAATAATAATTTATTCATTTTTATTTTGAGAGGAATAAAAAGGCAGGGAGAGAGAGAATGGGTGTGACAGGGCCTATGCATGCACCACCTTATGCATCTGGCTTTACATGGATACTGGGGACTCGAACCTGGGTCCATAGGCTTTTGCAGACAAGTGTCTTAACCACTAAGCCATCTCTCCAGCATTTATATTTTTTAAAAAAATCTCTTTGTGGTGCTGAGCAATAAATTGCAGCTCTTGAGCATGGAAGGCATGCCCCTAAGCCACATCCCCAATCCTGATTATGAATTTGTAAAAGCAGAAAAATCAGTATATTCACTGTAGTGTCTGTCATATGTGGAATAGCGGTGCCCTCCCAAATAAGGGTGTAGACCTCGGTATGATGATAGCCATTTCCTGAAGCAGGTTCCCACTGACCCATTGTCTCAGAGAGAAAGCAGTGCCATCTCAGGGTCTCAGGGCCAGCTCACGGCCTTGAAGCCAGGCTGGCGACTCTCAGGGACAACTCCTGAAACCCACACACTCTTGCAGAACTAACAGCAACACAATATTCCTGACAGTTATAACAAGCTGCCGTTTCTGGATGTTTCCTTATGATTCTCTTTCAGATTATATATTCTCAAGGTAGGGTCTCACTCTAGCCTAGGCTGACCTAAAATTCACTTTATAGTCTCATGGTGGCCTTGAACTCATGTGGATCCTCTTACCTCTGCCTCCAGAGTGCTGGGATTAAAGGTGTGCGCCACCACGCCCAGCTATTTTCAGATGTTAAAGCAAGTCAAGAAACATTAACAAGACATAACTGTATATATAAAACACTAACTTTAGGTTCCTCATGATCAGCCAAAGTTCACTGGTTCAGTGATAATGTACTTGTTCCCTCCAGGTCACAATAATGACCTGCTCTAGTGATCTATGGGGTTGTCAGCTTAGGAGTTTAGGCTTGTTTCATCATAGCTAACTTTTCATGATTTTACTGGATGAGGCCCTCTGAATGCATTGCATAGCTTTGATGGACACTGATCAATTTGTTAAAGACTTATGCTTTGACAGACATATATATGTATCATGCGGGCACACAGCTGTGCTGATCAGGCCCGTTATTCACTGATTAAGTGACGTAAGAGAGAAATGTTTTCAGTGCTCTGGATGTTGGCTGAATTCGCTGTCTTGGTTTCACTCATATGATCCAGTTTCTCCTTGGCTGAATATATTGATTAAGTTACATCACAGTCCAATTATAATATTTTATTTATTTATTTATTTGAGAGGAGAGAGAAAGGCAGATATATAGAGAATGGGTGCAACAGGGCCTCTAGCCATTGCAACAAACTCCAGATGCATGTGCCACCTTGTGCATCTGCCTTACATGGGTCCTGGGGAATCAAACCTGGGTCCTTTGGCTTTGCAGGCAACTGCCTTAACCACTAAGCCATTTCTCCAGCCCTCCAATGTTATTATAACAATCAGAATTATTTCTTTCTGCCTACCATGAAAGGGCATGAATGTCTAGGTAGGAGCTTACTATCTCTATTTCATAGAAATACCAAGGAATATGCAGAGACAACAGCTCACCTGTATAACAGTGCCATGACTCATTTGGTCCCATTCAAAAGTCCACGTTCAGGACTGGAGAGATGACTTAGCAGTTAAGGTGCATGTCTGCAAGGCCTAAGAATCTGTTTGACTCTCCAGGTCCCATGTAAGCCAGACACACAAGGTGACACATGTACACAAGGTGGTACATGGGTTTGGAGTTCGATTGCAGTGGCTGGAGGCCCTAGCATACTAATTATCTCTGTCTCTTATAAAAAGAAAATTTAAAAAAACACAAAAGTCGGGCTGGAGGGTTGGCTTAGTGGTTAAGGCATTTGCCTGCAAAGCCAAAGGGCCCAGGTGTGATTCCTTAGGGCCCACATAAACCAGATACACAAGGTGGCGCGTGGGTCTGGAGTTTGTTTGCAGTGGCTGGAGGCCCTGGAGTGCCCATTCTCTCTCTCTCCTCTCTTTCTCTCTGTCAGACAAATAAATAAATATAAAAAATTTTAAAAACCACAAAAGTCCATGCTCAGGGCTGGAGAGATGGCTTAGTGGTTAAGGTGCTCGCTTGCAAAGCCTGATTGTGATTTCCTGGATTTGATTTCCTAGTACCCATCTGGAACCAGATGTACAAAATGGTGAATGCAGCTGGAGTCCATTTATGGTGGCTACAGGCCCTGATGCACCCATTCTCTCGGTCTCTCCTTGCAAATAAATAAATAAATAAATAAAAGCATTAATTAAAAAAAGTTCTTGGGCTGGAGAGATGGCTTAATGGTTAAGCACTTGCCTGTGAAGCCTAAGGACCCTGGTTTGAGGCTCAATTCCCCAGTACCCACATAAGCCAAATGCACAGGGGATGCATGCATCTGGAGTTCATTGGCAGTGGCTAGAGGCCCTGTGTGCCCATTTTTTTTTCTCTCTCTGTTGCTCTCAAATAAATAAATAAAAAATAAATAGACAAAACTGAGCTGGAGAGATGGCTTAGTGGTTAAGGCGCTTGCCTACAAAGCCAAAGTACCTTGGTCATATTCCCCAGGACCCACGTAAGCCACATGCACAAGGTGGCACATGCATCTGGAGTTTGTTTACAGTGGCTAGAGTCCCTTTATTTCTCTCTCTGTTCCTCTGCCTTACTCTCTCCTTCAAATAAATAAAAATGAAAATAAGCTGGGCGTGGTTGCACACGCCTTTAATGCCAGCACTTGGGAGGAAGAGGTAGGAGGATCACTGTGAGTTCAAGGCCACCCTGAGAGTGAATTCCAGGTCAGCCTGGAAAAACCAAAAAAAAAAAAAAAAGTTATTGCTGTCCCTGTCACTCTTGGGATCTTAAGGCTGCCTTCTCCAGTCTTCTCTGAGGACGAGTACTGGCATCGATGTGGTGCTCAGAAGAAACGATTCTCTGCCCAGTGACATGTAGTAGCTGCAGGAAATTGGGCATCCCCATCCTAAGCTTCACTTTCCTCGTTTGTAAAATGGGACAATCCACAGCCTGCACTGTTGGACGAGGAGCTGTCCATGTAGATTGCTTAGCGCAAGGGCTGGCGTTGAGCAGACACGGCCATAGCCAGCCTGTGGGCAGGATAACAGTGTATGTTGAGATCCCTGCTTATTTACAACACATCGTTTTGCACTAAAAAACAAATCACAGTAAATATTAGAATCCAAGAGGGAGTTATTTTAAAGGAAGAAATTGAACCATCTCCATGAACTCTATATGTGTTCAATATATATTAAATAGCACCTCAAGTTTTGGCTAGCAGAGATGAAATTATTATGAGGGCTCTAAGATCTCATGCGCCTGGCTTGAGCTGGATGGCTACTGGGCGTCAAGAATGACTCTGTCCGTAGTACTGTAAAGCAGGGAGGAATGTTGGACACACTTTCCACTGAGGAGGGTGGAATATTTTGAGGAAGAGGTCTAGCAGGAAGTCGATGGTCTACTGGTTGTTTGCACTCATGCTGCAATGCAGGCTGAGTAATACAGTGATGCTTGCTTAAAATCATGCCTGTCTGCAACCTTTGAACTCAAAACCACGGCCTGACCAGGTGGCATCTTGTGATGACACACATTTTATAGAGTAGGCTGCCTCAAAGGATCGACTTTCCTCTCACTCAACTACTGCACATTACCTGTCTCTGGAGGCATCTGAAGATTAATTTAAAAGGGAAAAGAAAAATAATTTCCAAAGGCACTTTAAAAGAGAAAGAATAACTCCATTACACTGCTTTTCTTTGGATGTCCTTGGAGATGGCTGACTTCCTGCTTTGGGGGGTTGCATGTTTATTTTCTGGAAGGTGAGAAGATGCTAAGCATCGCATGGATACTGACCGCCATGTATATGTCACACTTGTGTGTTAGGCACAGTCCATCCCACGTGGCTGGTGACCTTCCATTGATAGAGCAGATAAACACAGTCTGTGGTAGAGCGAGGACTCAGGTCCACGTCGGACTGACTCCAAGCCAAACATGCTCCACTGTCTCCCCAGCTCCCCTTTCATTCCCCTACCTTCCCTTTTGTTGTAGTTAGCTTCTTGTTGGCAGAAAGCACCCAAACCAAGAGCAGCTTGTGAGAGGAAAGGGTTTAGTTTTGGCTGACACACTAGAGGGGAAGCTCCACGATGGCAGGGGAAAATGATGGCATGAGCAGAGGGTGGATGGACACCGCCTCCTGGCCAACATCAGGTGGACATGAGCAGCGGGAGAGTGTGCCAAACACCGGCAAGAGGAAGCTGGCTATAATACCCATAAGCCGGTCCCCAACAATATATCACTTCTAGGAGATTCCAATTCCCAAATTGCCACCAGTTGGGGACCTAGCACACAGAACAAGTAAGTTTATGGGGGACACCTGAATCAAACCACCTCACCTTTCTTTTGCCTTTTAAAGTTCTTTATTGATGGCTGTTTGTTTTGTTTGCTTGGCTTTTTCTTTTTTGTTTTCCTCCTGATTTTTTGAGGTCTCACTCAAGCCCAGGCTGCCCTGGCACTCAATCTGTAATCTCAGGTTGGCTTCAAATTCACAGCAAACCTTTTACCCGTGCCTCCCAAGTGCTGGGCTTAAAGGCAGCATGCCCCACCCTGCCCAGGTGGTATTTGCTTGCTTTAAGATTCAGTGATATTAAATGATATTAAACGTTTGTTTGCCTGGTTTTTGGTTTGTTCGTTTGTTTGTTTGTTTCAAGGTAGGGTCTCACTAGCTCAGGCTGACCTGGAATTCACTTTCTCAGGGTGGCCTCGAACTCACAGTGATCCTCCTGCCTCTGCCTCCAAGTGCTGGGATTAAAGGCGTGCGCCACCATGTCCGGCTTGTTTGCTTATTATAAAACTTATGTGGCCTGAGACCTCAGTTAGTAAAAGTTGGATCTCAATTGGAACCCCAATGTTGCTTCTTTGCGTTCATCGTAAGGTCCTAAATTGTCCTCATTCCTGGTCCTGAGAGGGAGTGAGGGAGTTTTGTGAGGTAGTTTAGGGTGACTGCGCCGCTGAAAGTCAAAACCGGGAATGTCTTTGGGCCTATCCTAGCAGTCTCCACTTTGCTAGAGATCAAAGTATGATCTGACGTATCTCTTCCTTAGATCTGTTTTTCCACAAACAACCTGAGCCCCTCCTGGGAGAGAATTCCCTTTCCTAGAATTTAAATCTAATCCTGCCATTGTGGTTGGGCAAATTCAGCCCCCAGATCTTGGCATCAAGGCTGGCCTCTTCCTGAGCCAGCCTCTAGACCCAACCAATCAGCTGTCTCTCTGGCTGACCTGAGCCAGAAGGTAGGGCCCACCACCATAGGTTATATATAAATATGTTTCTAAGGGAGGACAAGCTTTTGTGGTGGTCCATTCATCACTCCTGAACCTCCAGGTTCTGGTGAGTCTCCCCCTTGTCTCAGCCCAGCTGAGGCTAAGAGGCGGGGAGACCCCTGACCCCTATTCCCACATGGGCTCTCTGTCCATCCTCATGGCAGGAGCTCTTTGTAATTTTTTTTCTTACTCTTGTTTTACCTTTCTTCCAGGCACACTGTGTGGGCTCTCAGACCACGTGGGTGTATCTATTTTCCTTTTTTTTTTTTTTTTGATGTTGTACTTCCCTAAATCAATATAATAATTTAATAATTATCTTTCTCAGTCTTATTTTATCCAATTCTTTGGTTAAAAGCAGACATGAACTAAGGGTTTGCCGTTCAAGGAATCTATTCCCGAACCCCTAACACACTGTTTCAGCCCCATGTGGACGCCTGTGTTTCTACCCTCCAACTAGATGGCACAAATGGAAAATGAACATTCAGAGAACCATTGGGAGGGTCATTTCATTGCAGTTTGGATTTCTTTTCTCCCCCTTCTCTTTTCTCATTGCCTTCTTCAGGCTGGAGGGATTGCTCAGTGGTTAAGGTGCTTGTCTATGAAGCCTAAGGACCCAGGTTTGATTCCCCAATACCCACGTAAAGCCAGATATACAAGGAGACACATGCATCTGGAGGTCCTTTGCACTGGCTAAAGGCTCTGGCAACTCACACTCTCTCTGTTTCTCTCTCAAAATATTTTAAAATAATTAAAATGAAATACTGAAAAATCAATTCATTTTAAATTTTTATTTGTTTATTTATTTGAGAGAGAGAGGCAGAGAGAGAAAATGGGCATACCAGGGCCTCTAGCCATTGCAAACAAACTCCAAACATAGGTGCCACCTTGTGCATCTGGCATATGTGAGTCCAGGGAAATCGAACCTGGGTCCTTTGGCTTTGCAGACAAGCACCTTAACTGCTAATCCATCTCTCCAGCCCAAATAATTTATTTTTTTTCAAATATTTTTAATGAGAGAGAGAGAGAGAGAGAATTGTTGTACCAGGGCCTGTAGCCACTGCTATTGATGTACCAGGGCCTGTAGCCACTGCTATTGAACTTCAGACACGTGCACCTTGTACACATGTGTGACCTTGTGTGCATGTGTCACTTTGTGCAGGTGCCTTAAGTGGGTTCTGGGGAGTTGAGCCTGGGTCCTTAGGCTTCACAGGCAAGTGCCTTAACCACTAAGCCATCTCTCCAGCCCTCAGTTATTTTTTAATTGCATTAAACATTTCTTTGGCTGGAGTTGGAGGTACTACCTTTTCACTCAATTCATAAAAACCTTTTCTGAAATCAGTTTTGATGTTTATTACGATTAAGCCAGGACCCCACAGGGGACAAGTTCCAGCTGGCCAACCTCCTTCCCATCAATTCCCTCTGAGTGTACTTCTCTGGATGGGCAGCTGTTGAACTCAGGTGCTCTTCTCTTTGGACTCTTTGCTTTCCAGATCATTTTTCTTCACCCATTTCAGGAGAGCTATTGCATCTCTCTGAGAGCTTGAGATGCTCAATGTGTACATTAATTCTCTTGGCAGGAAGCTGGCCCTCAGTGAGCTAGTTCACATCAATGCCAACAGTAGGCTGAGAAACACTACAGGCAGTTCCAGTTTGACCACGTCAAAATTTGCATAGCATTTATTTTATTTTTTTATTTTGAGGGCTTTTTTTTTTTTTTTGAGGTAAGGTCTCCCTGAAGTTCTGGCTGACCCGGAATTCACTATGTATTCTCAGAGTGGCCGTGAAGTCTCAGCAATCCTCCTGTCTCTGCCGCCCGAGTGCTGGTATTAAAGATGTGCGCCACCACGCCCGGCTTATTTTATTTTTATGTTTTCACATTTTTGTTTATTTGTTTGAAAGAGAGAGAGACTATAAGTATGGACATGCCAAAGCCTCTTGCCACTGCAAACAAACTCTAGACACACGTGCCATTTTGTGTGTCTGGCTTTACGTGGGTACTGGGGAATCAAATCCAGGCTGCCCGGCTTTGCAAGTAAGTGCTTTAACCACTGAGCCATCCCTCCAGCCCTGTAGCATCTATTTTTGAACACTACTGATGTTCTCAATACCACTCCCCTTATGGTTTTGCATCTCCATGGCCACGGAATGACTCCGCTCGGTGTTGTTTATTTTTCAAAAGGACTAGTGAGCATGTACCATCCTTCTCCATTTTCCCTTTCTGTTCATCACATTGGTCAAAAAGCTTTATGAGTTTTAAGATTGGTCAGAAGTAAGCACAACTTTAGAACAGGTAACTATTGGGCTGGAGCAATGGCTAAGCAATTGAGCTTGCGTACAAAGCCTAAGGACCCAGGTTCAATTCCCCAGTTACCCACATAAGCCAGATGTCCAAGGTGGTACATGCAGCTGGAGATCATTTGCAGTGGCTGGAGGCCCTGGCATGCCCATACTCTCTGTCTCTCTTTATCTACCTCTTTCTTTTTCCCTCAAATAAATAAATAATGAAATATTTAAAATGGCAAAAGTTAAACTTTTAAGAAAAAAAGAAAGGGGTGACTGTCAAGGGGAAAGTCACTCCACTGAGGGCAGAGAAGTATACCAGTAAATTTCAGGGGAGGGGAGTGGGTGAGAAAGAGTTCTGGAGTCCTGTGGATATGGTGGGAAAGGCCAGAGCGCTAAAGTGAAATGCTTTAAATATGGGCCCTTTTCCTTAATACATCTATAAATGTGAACAAATTTCTTAATTTGACTAAGGCTTCAAATCTCCATCAGAAAATGCAGTTAAGGAGGATGCCACAGACAAGTGTTGTAACAATAAACATCACAGATGTCCATAGAAAAATAAATGAAGCCAGGCGTGGTGGCACTCAGGAGGCAGAGGTAGGAGGATCGCCATGAGATCAAGGCCACCCTGTGACTGCATAGTGAGTTCCAGGTCAGCCTGGACTAGAGTGAAACCCTACCTCAAACAAACAAACAAACAAACAAACAAACAAAAGAAAATGAATGAATGGGACTAGAGTGATTGCTCAATGGTTAAAGTGTTTGCCTACAAAACCTAATGACCCAGGATCAAATCCACAGTACCCACATAAAGCCAGATGGACAAAGTGGCACATGTATCTGGTGTTTGCAGTGGCTGGAGGCCCTGGTACACCTGTGTATCTCTGTGTGTGTGTGTCTATATCTCTCTGCTTGCAAATAAATAAAATATCTTTTAAAAAATAAAAATAAATGAACAAAATTGGGTATATACATAGAATAGCATACTGAACAATAGTAAAAAAAATTCTGATGCATGCTCAAGCACTTTCTGCTAAGTGAAATAAGCTGATTACAAAGGTACAAATATTGTGTAATTGTATTTATATGAAGTACTTAGAATCACCAATTTCTTATGAACTTACAGTAGAGTCATGATTATGAGAACTTGGGAAGGAGGGAGGGAGAGTTAGGGTTTAACAGGTCCGGAATTTCAGTTTTAGATCATGGAAAAGTTCTGGCCATAGATGACAATGGTCACACAATCATGTGAGTGTGCTTAATATCACCAAATGGTACATTGTATGTTACCTATATTTTAGCCCATTAAAAATAGTGTTAGGTGGGCGTGGTGGTTCAGATCTTTAATCCCAGCACCCAGGAGGCAGAGTAGGAGGATTGCTGTGGGTTCGAGGTCATCCTGGGACTAGAGAGTGAGTTCAAGGTCAGCCTCAGCTAGAGTGATACTCTACCTTGAACTCTCCCACCCCCCACCCCCCAAAAACACATCAATATTGAGATACTTAAATCAGGCCGTGGATACAAATAATAGATTCATAAAATGATGAGTAATCAATGATTAGTCCTCAAGATAGTAGTGGGATTTAAAAAAGGAGGAGATGGATTAGCAGTTAAGGCTTTTGCCTGCAAAGCCAAAGGACCCAGCTTTGATTCCCCAGTTCCCAAGTAAAACCACATGCACAAGGTGGCACATGCATCTGGAGTTCATTTGCAATGGCTGGAGCCCTGGTGCGCCCATTCTCTATCTGCACCCCCCCCCCGAAATAAATTTTTAAAAATAAATATAAAATATCAAAAAATAAATATAAATAAAGGGAAGTTTGTGATTTCCAGTAAAGTAGGCCAGGACTCCTCCTCCTATAGTAAAAAGAAGTGAAGGATAGGTAGTTTTTTTAAAAAAATATTTTATTTTTATTTATTTGCAAGAGAGGGAGGGAGGGAGGGAGGGAGGGAGGGAGGGAGGGAGGGACAGAGAGAGGGACAATGGGTGTGCCAGGGTCTACAGCCACTGCAAACGAATTCCAGACGCATGCGCCACCTTGTGCATCTGGTTTACATGGGTCCTCAGGAATCAAACTGGAGTCCTTTAGCTTTGCAGGCAAGCACCCAACCACTAAGTTAGCCCACTTTTTTTTTTTTTTTTTTTTAATGTCTGAGCTCTACCCTGGTGACTCTCTTCTTTGGGAAGGGGTGGGAAGGTTGAAGGTGAGGTTGGGGGTACAGGCAAAGTAGCCAGGCTGAGTAGCAGCTGTCGTGAGTGGGAAAGGATGTCAACTGGGATAGAATGAGAGAAATGCCAAGTCACAGACAGGAACCAGCTGAAGTTGTCATGGAGCCAGCAAGCATGGCTATGCCATTTTCTTCAGCAGTACTTGACAGTGCAGAACCAATCCAGAGGAACAGACAGTTGGATTGATTTATGGCATGGCATTGGCTGGACAGTTGTGGTCAGAAGTTAAAGACTTGGAGAAATGAAGGGGATTGATGGAGTTCAATTTAATTGCCCAGATTTTGTGGTCCAGCAGGAGAGGAAAGAAAGAGGATAAGAGGATTTGAGATATGGAAAGGAAACAGAGCAGTGTTCAAGGACCACTGATTATTTATTTATTATTTATTTAAGAGAGAGAGAGGGGAGAAATGGGCAGATAGAGAGGCCACTGCAAACGAAATCTAAATGCATACACCACCTTGTGTTGTGCATCTGGATTTACGTGGGTCCTGGGGAATGAAACCCGATCCTTAGGCTTTACAGGCCAGTTTTTTTTTTTTTTTAAAGAGAGAGACCGAGAGAGAGGGAGAGAAAGACAGATAGAGATGGGCACGCCAGAAGGCCTCTCAGCGGCTGGGAACGAAATCCAGATGCGTGCGTCCCCTTGTGGTCAAGTGCGGCATTGCGCCCTTACGTCCCTTTCATCTGGCTAAACGTGGTACCTGGAGATTGGAACCAGCGTTCTTAGGTTTAGGAGGCAGGCGCCTTAACTGCTAAGCCATCTCTCTAGCCCAACAGGCCAGTGTTTTAGCCACTGAGCTACCTCTGCATCCCGGACCACTGAATTTTAAGGATGGGAAGAGGCTGTAGGCACACATGGCAATATGAAATTTGAATCCCAGAGCAGTTCCTGATATCAGAGAAGAAAGTACATGTGCTGATAGCAGGGTGTGTGGCTGACAAAGTAGGCTGGTGGTCAGTGGCTCCCAAACTTTAAGGTGTGTTAGAATCACGCAAGATTCTAACACAGGTGTTGGGCTGAGGGTGTGCTCTCAGGACTGTGTGATATTTTAGATCTAAACCCTAATGGGCAGCAATTCTCACAACAGAATCTAGGCCAACATCCCCTGGGCATTTCATAGAAGTTATGTTGGAATGGGAGTAGGCTTAGAGACAGCATTCTGAAAAATCTTTATAAAATGTCATGAGAGAGAGAGAGAGAGAGAGAGAGGGAGGGAGAATAGGTGTTCCAGGATCTCCAACTTCTGCAAGCAAACTCCAGATGCATGCACCACTTTGTGCATTTGGCTTTACGTGAGCACTGGGGAATTGAACCCAAGTCATTAGGCTTTGTAGGCGAGCGCCTTAATCACTGAGCCATATCTCCAGCCCCTGAAAAATCTTTGACAGTCACTGCTTTAGAGCTTTTTGTCTATGAATTGAAACCCAGGCATATGTCCAACTTGCTTTCCCTATGGTCCAATATTGCTGCAAAACCAAACAAAGAGACCTTCAAAGATAGACACCTATAAACCAAATGACATGGCCACTAAACCTATACCTGGTTGATAATGCATCCTTGAGTATTCATGGGGTTTCCAATGACTATTCATGGCATTTCCAATGACTATCATGGCTATAGCTGCTTCTCAGTTTCATCTTTTTCACCCCCAAAAGTCCAGTCAGTCTACAGGTTGCTTGATGTGTGTGGGAGAAAGAGGACATGCTGGGTTTTCTAGACATGGTAGGTTCAGTCACCACATACTGCCATACAGTTGGTCACAGCTCTTCAGTGCATAGTTGTGGGTCCTTAGCCCTGGTCGTGCTCTTGTCTGGGCACTAGGTGAAGAAGCAAATCCTCCTACCCTGGTGGGTGTCTTTGTTCCGTGTTTCTAGAACACTGGAACCTGCCCTTAGTGCCCCAGGCTATGAATAGAATGGCATTCCCTATGCTTCAAAGAATGGAGACTAGATAATTGTAAATCTTTCTCATTTCTTGTTCTTCTTTTCCTTCTTCTTCTTTCCTGAGGTAGGGTCTGGCTCTAGCCCAGGCTGACCTGGAATTTACTATGTATTCTCAGGGTGGCCTCGAACTCACAGTGATCCTCCTACCTCTGCCTCCAGAGTGCTGGGATTAAAAGGCGTGTGCCACCACACCCAGATGATTGTAAATATGTGAACATCAGAAAAACCCTTGAATATTGTGATTGCCCAGCCTCACATAAGAATCCCTTAAAATTTATTTGTATACCCAAGTTCCCTTTGTTTGTAACAGGAAAGTTTATTTTACTTGCTTAACTGGAGAGCAGTTCTCCTGGCAAAGTGCTGTCTCTCAGTATATGCTGAAGTGTGTTGTTGGACACACAAGCATGGTCTAATAATTTCATTGCACACACAACCTGTTTTCAGATACTCTGGTGTGATTGTGATTGGTTTTATAAACATATGGCATAGTACAAGGCTGTTGAATGGGGAATGAGAGATTTCTCTTTGTGTAATTTTTGAAATTATAAAGTTTGTTATTTAGTTTTCTTATTGCATTTCTGGTGTAATTAATTAAATGCTGATTAGTGTTTCACCAGGTGCCAATAGTTATGCCAGACTTCATGAATTTAACAATTAGTTCATTGGATATCCAGACACTGGAGGGGTAGAGACATTAATAAGAACAATAAAAGCTACTAAGACTTGGAAAAAAAATGCAGCTAGTGTCTACCTGTGATAAAGATTTGTTTATTAAGTTTTTTTAGAAAGATAATTAATCAAAAATATTATGGTCTTCATTGGCTGCATCATCTTTATCCTTTCAGGGCATTTATGGTCTTCTTAATTTGTTTCTTTTGAAATAACATATTGGTAATTATGAAATGACTACATATCAGCTTTATTTATAATTATAGATAAAAACTGAAAGTATTCATTATGACCAGTGATAACACAAGTGGTTATATGAGCTACGGTATAGTCTTAAGTGAAACACATGTCAAAAATTTAAATGAAGGTTGGAGAGATGGCTCAGTGGTTAAGGCACTTGCCTGAGAAGCCTGAGGACCAGGTTCAATTCCCCAGTACCAACATAGACCAGATGCACAAAGTGGCACACGCTTCTGGAGTTTGTTTGCAGTAGCTAGAGGCCCTGGCATGCCCATTTAATTTTTTTTTAATGCCAGTTACAACTAAAAAGTTTTGAATATTTACTGTCAAAAATATTACAATTATTCAGACATTGTGGCACATGGTTTTCACCCCAGTACACAGGAGGCCGAGATAGGAGGATTGTCTGAGTTGGAGGCCACCCTGAGACTACATAGTGAATTCCAGGTCAGCGCCTGGGCTAGATGAGATACTACCTCAAAAGACCAAAAAACAACAACAACAAAAAATGAGTATTACAATTAGTTTTATATTATCTCCTTTAATCTACAGACCAATTCCACGGGTAGAATTCTAGGTTTAAAATTGAGAACCATTATTTTCTCCATTTAATAGAGTAGTGAAATTAGGTTAATAAATATTGCTCTGTAGAGGTGGCTCAGTGGTTAAAGTGCTTTCTTGCAAAGCCTGATGGTCTGGGTTCGATTTCCTAGCACTCACGTAAAGCCAGATGCACAAAGTGGCATAAGTGTCTGGAGTTCATTGGCAGTGGCAAGAAGCCCTGGTTGAGCCCATTCTCTTTCTCTTTGTCTGTTTGTCTCTTTGCTAGCAAATGAAGAAAAAAAAATAAAAAATATATTTTTGAAGACATAAACAGCAGGGTATGGTGGTGCATACCTTTAATCCCAGTACTGGGTGGGATGGGGAAAAGGACAGAGGTAGGAGGATTGCCCTCATGAGTTTGAGGCCAGCGGGGGACTACAGAGTGACTTCCAGGTCAGCCTGGGCTAGAGCAAGACTTTGCCTTGAAAAACAGAAACAACGACAACAACAACAACAACAACAAAACATATCAATGTTGCCTGGGACTTAGTTAGTTAGCAGAGAACTCCTGTTCCTGAACTGCAGAACATACCAGCCACATGTGGGCATTACATGCTTAAAGCTGGGCCACCTAAAGCCGGGTTATACTATATGTATAAAATGCATGCTAGTTTCTAAAAGCTGTATACAGTAAAAAATAATGTGAAGTAGTTCCTTACTATGTTTATATCACTTTGTGTGCTAATGATTGTTTTGCATATTGGCTTGTATAAAATATATTAAGTTAATTTTGCCACTTTTTTCTTTTTTGCTGTGGCTGCTAAGAAGTTATAATGCAACATACAGATGACGCAGCTCCTCGGCTCACAGTGTATTGCTGTTGGCTGATAATCCTTTAGACACTCATGCTTTTCATACGGTTTATCAGCTACAAATAATGGTTATTTCTTTAATCCCATGGTTAGGCTGTAAGTAATTTCCAAGTACAATATTTAAATCACTTTATACTTATGTTTCATCTGTGCTTGCCAAAATATGAATGCCAAATTTAAAATCCAAAACAAATCATAACTCTGTGTTTGACCAGTGCAGAGACTTAGAAAGTATTACAAATTGAAGACACATTTCTATGCATGTTAAGACATTTACAATCAGTTGGGCGTGGTGGCACACACCTTTAATCCCAGCACTCCAGGAGGCAGAGGTAGGAGGATTGCTGTGAGTTCAAAGCCAGCCTGGCACTTAAAGAGTGAATTCCAGGTCAGCCTGGGCTAGAGTGAGTCCCTTCCTCAAAAACAACAACAGCAAACAATACACACACACACACACACACACACACACACACACATATGTATTTACAATTACCAAATTGCTTCATTTTTTATTTAAGCCTTTTTCAGTTTTTATTTATTTATTTGCAAGCAGAGAGAGAAAGATAGAAGAGAAGCAGACAGAGAGAGAATGGGTGTGCCAAGGCCTCTAGCCACTGCAAATGAACTCCAGATGTATGTGCCCTGCCACCACCTGGCTTATGTGGGTCCTGGAGAATTGAACCGGGATCCTTTGGCTTTGCAGGCAAACGCCTTAACCGCTAAGCCATCTCTCCAGCCAATTTTTTTTAAGTCTCTTTTTACTTTCACTGTTACCATTTTCTTTTCCTCTGTTGCTTTTAGCTAATCATCCTTGGGTTCGTCTCATGGGAGGGTGAAGCATTTCAATTCGCTTTTGTAAAAGAATTTTTAAATTAATTTATTTGCAAGGGGGGAGAGAGAGAGAGAAGAGAGACAGATGGAAAGGGAGGGAACGAGCATTTCAGGGCCTCCAGCCACTGCAAGTGAACTGCAGTCCTCACTTCACTTTTGTCTCTTATCTTTTGGGAGAGCCAAGCTGGGCCTCTGAGGCTGTGAGTCACTGGTTCCCTTGGGTCTCTCCTCTGCTTTCCTCAGTGGTCCCATCCTCCCTGCTCTCACTGTCTCAGGTAAGGTGCCTTTGCCTCTGGGCGTTCAGCTGTCGGGCTTCCATGCTTGGCTTGTTTCTTTGCAACTGACCATATCTACCTCTGGCATTTCCTTTTTTTTTTTCTTTATAAATCAAAAGGTACAGATATTGCTAGGTCTGAGAGAAGTTTCCAGAAATCTTGTATCATTAGTATGAGGGGATGCTGATATTGTCATTTCCTCATGGGTTTGTGCTATCTTTAAAAACAATATATATGTTTAAAAACACTAGATATTCCTATGACCTCCTCTTCTACAGTGTTCCCTGAGCCATGACCTGACTATTGGCAGTCTGATTTAGTGTTGAGTTCTCTGTAGCCTCTGGATTTCTGCTTTCATGGGTTTTGATTGATCACTGTGTCTGCCACCATCACCCTGGAGCTGGTTGTCAGGCAAGCAGTGAGAGCAGGATCCATGTCATTGCTTCCTCTGCCATCTCTCCTGGGCTCTAGCAGATGTTGTAAAGGGGGAAGGTCTCTTGGTGGGCAGTCGGCTGTCTTCTTATCAATGGATCTTGGCTCGCTTTCATTTTCTCTGCCATCTGTAAAATAAAACAGATTCTCCAACCAATGGTGAGAGCAGCTTGGGTTAGAGGGGATATGCAAAGTTATTTGAGAAATTTTTGGTGTGCAAGCCCACTTGAGCCATACTACTCAGAGCTCTTGAAGCTCAGGCATTCAGTTCAAATAGCTCTTCAGAGGCAACACACATGGGCCCTCTTGACTGATTTGGAACATTCCTCCCAGATAGGGCTAGAGATATGTCAAGAAAAATGAGAGGTGCAGATATTTGAAGTTCAAATGCTCAGAAGTCTCCCATTTCTGGAAAAGGTGAGGCTGGGCCATAGTCTATGTTCATTTTTGTTGAGAATGAGCATTTTGAAAATGTGCTTAGGTTTCAAAGGTCTGGCAAATTCTTGTCACTAAGTCAAATAATGTTTCCAAATAGCCAGTAGCTGTCACATCTTCAGGGACACTCCACTTTATGGCATTTTAAAAAACATTAAAATAGTCTATTTTTCTACATCCAACAAGGGGGAATCTATCTAATAGCCCACTAGCTGAGACAAAATGGGAAGATACTTAAAGTTTAACTTATATAAGACCAGAATTTGGTTGTGTGTGTGTGTTACAAAAGGGTTATTCCTTCTGTTGAATACAAATTAGAAGAGTGTATTACTTGTCCCTAATGGACTCTTTTTGAAAATATTTATTTATTTATTTATTTGCAAACACAGGAGAAAGACAGAAAGAGAGAATGCAAAAAAAACTCTAGATGCACGTGCCACTTGATGTATCTGGCATTACATGGGTACTGGGCCGTCAGGCATTGCATGAAAGCACCTCAACCATTGAACCATCTTTCCAGCCCTAATGGACTCTTTTAAACATATTTATTTATTTTCAAGGAGGGAGGGAGAGAGAAAGAAAGGAGAGAATGGGCGCACCAGAGCCTTTTGCCACTACAGATGAACTCCAGATACATGTGCCACTTTGTGTGTATTGCTTTACACGAGTACTGGGTAATCAAAACCAGGCTGCCAGGCTTTGTATGCAAATGCCTTTAACCACTGAGCCATCTCTCCAGCCCCCTAACATACTCTTAATGATGTTTGTGGAGCCCAGCACTATATTTGCTAACTGGTGCTATAGTAGGAACTCTAGATACCTGAATTGTTACCGTGGTCTGCTGCATGGTCGTGTGTGTGCATCCCTCCTCCCTGTCTCTTGATTTCATAAACTGTACTCCAGCTTCATCTGATATGGAGACAGCCCTTTAGCACAGTTAATCATTAATTTTTTTCCCCCTAAGCAGGTCCTTAAAAATATGACATTCTTAAGTAGCTCATATGTTCAGAATAAAAATGGGAAGTTCCTTGGAAATCTGTTTGCAACCGAGCTTTACTCTGATTAATAACCCTTGCAAATGTGTGCTTATCATACCATAAACATGACCTTTATAAGAACATTAGAAAAATCAAGCTATGGATATGCCTTGTCAGAGACTTTTTAAATGTCAGAAAATGGAATGCTTTTAAATTAATGTGATTTCAGAAGACTTAACTTTTGAAAGTAGTTTGTGAACTTTTTTTTTGTGACTTGGGGCTTAATGAAGTTCATAGAAAGACTCTGCATTGAAATGGTCCAGGTTGGCTCATACACAATGCTAAAGAATTGTCAGCCACTTGGATGAAAGGGAAAGAGAAGTGTTAACTCATTTTAGGTTTATTACGACTAAGCCAGCCAAGTCTGTAAGCTATTTATGACCTCAGTTTCTCCGAGTTTCTGACCAGAAAAAAGGAGTGAGCAGTTAGAGAATGTTTGAATTCAGAGAAATGATTCTTGTTTGTTAAAATATTTTATTTATTTATTTGAGAGAGAAAGAAGCAGATAGAGAGACACACACAGAGAGAGAGAGAGAGATTGAGAGAGAGAGAATGGGTGTCACAGGGCTTCCAGCTATTGCAAACAAACTCCAGACGCATGCACCACCTTGAACATCTGGCTTTACATGGGTATTGGGCAATTGAACCTGGGTCCTTTGGCTTTGCAGGCAAGTGCCTTAACCGCTAAACCATCTTTCCAGCCCGAGAGAAATGGTTCTTTAGTCTGCTGATTCCAGGAGCAGAGGGGGCAGTGACCAGGGCCGAGCAGGCCTGGTAGTTGATATGGTATTCAGCAGTTGACCTGTTACTCGTTCACCTGGAGTATTTTAGGTCCGTAGCGGGACCAACACCCTATGCAGTGTTGGTTTTCTGATATGGTAACTTAATAGCAGCTTTGTGGCTTCAAACATAGTTCATTATCAGCACACAGTTCTGCAGGTCAGAAGCTGAGCACGTGTGTTGTGTTCTCTGCCACAGGGACTCAAGATGCTGAAGACAAAGTGTGGCTGTCCCGCAACACTGTAGAGAGCAGCTTCTCAAGTTCAGTGTCATTGGCAGATTTTAGTTGCTGTGGTTGTAGAGCTGAGGACCTCGTTTCCTTCCTGTCAACTTGGGGGTGCTCTTAGCAACGTTTGTCCACATGCAGCATCCATCTTCAGAGACATCAAGTATCCTTGAACTCTTGTAGTGCATCTGTGACCCATTGGAAAGTGGTCTTGTTTTTGGAAGTCTAGTGCTTAACTCAGCCTTCTCTGTATAATCTTTCATTCCCTATTTTTTTTTTTTTTTTGGAGGGGGTTTCAAGTAGGGTCTCACTCTAGTCCATGATGGCCTGGACTCAGGCTGGCCTTGAACTCATGGCGATCCTCCTACCTCTGCTTTCCGAGAGCTGGGATTAAAGCGTGTGCTACCACGCCTGGCCCTAATCTTTCCTTCTTGAGATGATGAGGTATACAATGTGCTCAGCACTCTTTATCACCTTCCTACCCCAAATCAGTACAGTAAGTTTTCGGACTGTGGTTGATTGTCACTCTCGGAGCTGGTTTTATTGATGACAAATTTGGCATGCCAGATCTTTTCACTGATGTCTGATGATTTTCAGTGGCCAAACTGGTGGTTGCACATATTCTAGGTACCCACCCTTAGCTTGGTGTTGCTTTTCTTATTTCTGTGTCAACATTTGGCCAAATGATTGGTAAATCAGTCATTGAGATGTCTTCCTTTTTAGATACATTAGGTTGATTCTTGGGTTAAATGGCCTCTGATTTGTTACACTAAAATCATAAAATTATGTTTTTCTTTTCTTTTCTTTTCTTTTCTTTCTTTTCTTTACCTATTTATTTATTTATTTATTTATTTATTTATTTATTTATTTATTTATTTTGAGGTAGGGTTTCCCTCTAGCCCAGGCTGGCCTGTAATTCATTATGTAGTCTCAGACTTGTCTTGACCTCACAGCGATCCTCCTACCTCTACCTCTGCCTCTGGAGTGCTGGGATTAAAGGTGTGCGCCACCACACCTTGCTTCATTTTTGCTTTTAATACTCTTGGTCTGTCTAAATTCTTCTCCTAAGCACAATTATGTGTGTGTGTGTAGGTGTGTGTGTGCATGTATGTGTTCCAAAAATATGCAGGACTATTTTTCTGGCTCCGTTGATTTCCCTTCTCCGTCCTCTCCCCACTTTATCGATGAGGTACATCTGGCCTCTTGGCATTTGGACTTCTTTGAAGGACAGCTAGTGTTTCTAAGCTTGCCCTTTGAGGTATGCCCTGTCATTTCCTCCAGCAGATTAAAGCATGCATATATGAAATATCTCATTACTGAAATCATCACGTTCGATTTACCAGTTGTACTGCTTCTACCTTTCCAGAAACATAATGAATAACAGAATTTGTCTCATGCCAATCAAATTTGCATCCCTTGTGCCAAAAAAGTGGTTTTACTCACAGGATGTACACATGGGCTTTCCGAACATGTGACTTACTTAGAGCTTATTATGTTTTAAGATTTAGGGATTGGAGAGGAGACTCAGTGGTTAAGGCTCTTGCCTGAAAAGCCTAATGATCCACGTTTGATTCCCCAGTACCCACTTAGAGCCGGATGCACAAAGTGGCACATGCATCAGGAGTTTGTTTGCAATGGCTAGAGGCTTTGGCGTGCCCATTCTCTCTGTCTCTGTCTCTTCCTCTCTCTTTCTCTCCCTCTCAAATAAATAAATAAAATATAAAATATTTTTTAAAAAGATTGATCTTACCATATTTAGCTTCAGATATCTTACAACAGTAGAATCCTCAGAAATGAAATAGGGCATCTGGAGTGGTCCTTCTTTACTCAAATCTATAACTGGAATTTATCTGTCAGTTGAAATTTAACTCATACTCAGGAAATAAATAGAGAGTCCAGGGCAATTTAATTTTTTAAAAATATTTTTTATCTATCTATCTATCTATCTATCTATCTATCATTTATTTGAGAGAGAGGTAAAGAAACAGGAAGAGGAAGATAGAGAGAGAAGGGGTGGCCAGGGCCTCCAGTCACTGCAAATCAACTCCAGATGCATGTGCCACCTTATGCATCTGGCTTACATGGGTACTGGGGAATTGAACCTGGGTCCTCAGGCTTCACAGAAAGTGTCTAGGGCAATTTCAAATAGAAGACAATTTTTAAAAATCAGAAAAAAAAATGCAGACTATCTCCCTGGTTTTGTGATAGGGATCATCAGAAGGATAGGTACATAATGTGGAACCTATCCAGAAAAATGACTGCAAGGTCATGAGCTGAGTGTAAGGGTACTATAGAAAAACTATTTCTGGGGTTGGAGAGATGGCTCAGCAGTTAAAGCACTTGCTTGCAAAGCCTGGGTTCAATTTCCTAGTACCCAGGTAAAGCCAGAGGCCCTGATGTACCCATTCTCTCTCTTTCTCTCTCTGTGTCTGCCTCTTTCTGATCCTCTCTCATAAAAAATCAATCAATCAATCAATCCATAAGTAAATGAAAAGAAAAGCAATTTCTGTGTTCAATTATGTTGTACTCACTATTTGGATAAGATTTTGAAAAAAAATTACCAACTAAAATTTTGGCTGAACTAACTGAATTCTCCAAGTACAGGCAAGGCTGCCACATACAATGACTTTCCAGATGTCCCCAGTGCCAGCATACTCTCTCAAAACTAGGGAGATGGCTGGAGATATGGCTTAGCAGTTAAGGCACTTGCCTGAAGCCTAAGGACCCAGGTTCAACTCGACAGTACCCAAGTAAGCCAGATGCACAAGGTGACACATACATCTGGAGTTTATTTGCAGTAGGTAAGAGGTTCTGGTGCACCCACTCTCTCTGTCTCTCTCTTTCTCTCTCTCTCAAATAAATAAATAATATATATATATTTTTTTAAAACTGGGGCAAGAGAACTGAGTGAAAATATAACAAATGGTCAGGAAAGGCACACCTGCAATGGAATGGCCATACGTCTAGTATCTATGCGTAGTTGAACATGTCATGCAAGGAAGTATCAGTTGTGCCAGATGTAATGGTGTACACATACCCTCCTGGCACCTGGGAGGCTCATGCAGGAGGATCGCTATGAATTTGAGACCAGCCTGAGTTATACTTAGTGAAACCCTGTCTTAAAATCCAAACTCAGAGCTGGGTGTGGTGGTGCATGCCTTTAATCCCACCCGAAGTAAAAGGATCACAGTGAGTTTGAGGCCAGCCTGAGACTACATAGTGAATTCCAGGTCAGCCAGGGCTAGAGTGAGACCCTACCTCGAACCCCCCTTAAAAAAAAACTCAAACTCAGGGCTGGAGAGAGATGGCTCAGCATGAAAGGCACTTGCTTGTGAAGACTGCTGGTATGCCCTTAAAGCCAGATGCGCAATGTGGAGCATGTGTGTGGACTTCATTGGTTGTGACAAGAGGTTCTGGCACACTCATTTTCTCTCCCCAACCCCTCTCTCTCAAATGAATACATATTAAAAAAAAAAAATACAAACTCAAGCAAAACAAAAACATGTCGGTCATGGGATCTGATACTGGTAACCCAACATTACCTACGATGGGGTGCTCGTTGCTGAATGAAGTTGGTTTCAAACTGTGAAAACATGGAAGCTCAGAACAAGTGGAGGCCTGCGCTGTCCTTTTGTTAAGCTACAGTACACTATCAGGTTATCCTTGTGTTCACTAGGCACTTCCAAAGAGGGGTTCTTTCATGGACCAAAAGAAAGTTATTGTTCCAAAGGAGAGTAGAGGATCAGGAAAACTCATTTCTTTGTTCCCTGTTATTGCTTTATTTTGATTTGAAGGACTTGCTTTGTTTATCTTTTCTCAAAAGTCTTGGAATCATATTTATGTTTATTGAAACTTAGGCAGTACTTTCAAGACAGTGGGCAACCAATAAACAGTTGATGAATGATTGTGGGGAAGAGTGCATGAGCCAGGAGGTAAGTCGGAGAGAAGCAAGAGGAGCAGTTAAGAGAAGAGGTGAGAGGTCAGGGAGCAGAGAACAAACCTAAAGGGGCTGGAGAAATGGATCAGCAGTTAAAGGGCTTGCCTGCAAAGCCTAAGGACTCAGGTTTGATTTCCCAGGACCCACGAAACGCCAGGTGTATAAGGTGGCGCGTGCATCTGGACTTTGTTTGCACTGGCTGGAGGCCCTGGAGTGCCCATTCTGTCTCTTTTTATCTGCCTGTTTCTCACTCTCAAATAATAAATAAATAAATAAATAAATAAATAAATAAATAAATAAATAAATAAATAAATATTTTGCTGGGTGTAATTCCAGTACTCGGGAGGTAGAGGTAGGAAGATCACTGTGAGTTCAAGGCCAGTGAGCTCCATGATGTCATCCTAGACTAGAGTGAGACCCTACCTCAAAAAAAAAAAAAGAAAGAAAGAAAGAAAGAAAGAAAGAAAGCAAGCAAAAGAAAGAAAGCAAGCAAGCAAGCTGAACGGGATGTCCTCTGTCTCCATTTTCCCACTGAGCAAAAATAGCATTAATGTTTTCCATCCCAACTTCCAAATTGGCTGTCATGTCTTACCTGATACATGTTTTACATGTCATACAGTGCTCTGTGTTAGGCACTGAGTCCATCTGTAAACCACCCAGTATTTTGTCAGATAACATCAGGTGGTGATTTTGCTTTGGTTCCTGGAGACAGGGTCCTATTATGTAGTTCAGACTGGCCTGGAACATATGATCCGCCTGCCTCAGCTTCCAGAGTGCTGGAACTACAGGAGTGTGTTACTTTGCCCAGCTGTTATCAGATTTCTTTTTGTTTGTTTTGTTTTTGTTTTTTTCAAGGTAGGGTCCACTCTAGCCCAGGCTGACCTGGAATTCACTATGTATTCTCAGGGTGGCCTCAAACTCATGGTGATCCTCCTACTTCTGCCTCCTGAGTGCTGGGATTAAAGGCGTGTGCCACCACACCTGGCTCGATTATCAGATTTTTGGTTGGCCTCCTTCCCATTTTAAAAGATAGAAATATTCCTGAGGGGCTGGAGAGATGGTTCAGTGGTTAAGGCGCTTGCCTACAAAGTCTGAGGACCCAGATTCAGTTCCCCAGTACCATGCACAAAGTGGTACATGCATCTAGAGTTTGTTTGCAGTGGCTCAGACCCTAGTGTGCCCATTCCACTCCCTCTTCTCTCAGTCAAATAAATTAATAAATAAAATTTTATAAAAAGAAATACTCCTAAGCTATTATGAGATCTTTTCAGAGTGGGTATCTTTTGTAGGATGACTTCAGACACTTCACACTATTTCCAGCCTATTTAAGGAATTTCAAGTAAGTTCCCAGATTTGGATATCAGATTTAGATATGATCATTTTCCTCAAACTATTTGCATTTTCCCTTCTATCACAATATGAAAATAAGCACCCATGAATACTTTACATTCTTAATACAAAACACTTAATAGTGTTAATGAAATTATATAGTTTTCCAATGCTATATACATTAGTTTTAAAAGCAATAATGTCTCATTTATTCATTCATTTATTCATTTACTCACCCACTCACTAACCACCAATAATTTTTAAGGCACTATGGGGAAAATGATATACCTATTCTTTCTTTCCACCCATTTTCAGAGGTTTTAAAAGGTTAAGTCCAAACCAAATACTTCTACTATGAAACAAATGACAATAACTTTAAGAGACACACTGGTTAATTATGTAAATAATAGAGCTAATAAAATATATTCAATGGGCTGGAGAGATAGCTTAGCAGATAAGGCACTTCCTAAGTGAAGCCTCAGGACCCAGGTTCAAGTCCCCAGTACTCACGTAAGCCTGATGCACGAGGTGGCACATGCATCTGGAGTTCGTTTGCAGTGGCTAGAGACCCTGGTGTGCCCATTATCTTTTTTTTTTTTTTTTTTCCTGAGCACACTGAAAGAGAAGAATGGGCAAGAAAAGGTCACAATGGCCTGGATAACTCAGAGACACCTATTTAGAAATGGGAAGACATAATAGGTTTTGAAAAGTCTATGCAGGACAGATTGGAGCAGTTCAGAAAACTACAGGGCCAATTGCAGGAGGCTTGCTTCTTACTGAAGACCTCTCTCCTCTCTCCACAGGCATTCCTGCTCACAGCAATTTGACTCATTCTGTATTGTTCTTCCTTGGGGATTAATATCCTTGCAAAAGCAGAAAATAATCTTTTCGATTTGAGGCAAACAAGTCCATGAATTTGAAAGGACAGGCACAAATTCTCCGAGGCTGTGAGCAGAGCCTCCTTTCAGGGTTCGTGGCTGTGCTGTTTTCCACAGAGCTTTGAGGTTTATAGTGATTAGGTGACGCCATAATCCTCCACTGTGTCAGACATATCAATGAGGAAGAAGGCTGTTGTAGAGCTTTCTAGTCTCAAAATAGGTTCCATCACGTTTGAATCATGGGGGAAGCTCAGAAAATATGCTTACTAGCTGTCACAGAAAGCCTAGGAACAAGTCTTGGGTTTCTGTAGAATTAAGAACTCATCTCCAGTGATTCCCATAACCTGGTCAAACAGTGACAGAAACCTCAGCTGCTCAGTCATAGTCCCTTCACCAGATTCTACCCCAGGGTGGCTGAGCTCAGGGCCAGATACCATCCTGTCAGAACACGGTCAGAATTCAGGCACTCTGTCTTCCAGCACTTACAAATGATTTCTGTGCATCTTCTGGCTCAGCAGGCCCTAATGTTACCTTGTCATGTTTGGGTTATTTGTGGCTTCTGTGTTGCACATAGTGAACTCTGATCAGCGGGTTCTGATAATGGTTTGTGTGAAGTAAAATTCTTAGGCTAACTGGAAGTGGGAGCAATTGGTAAAAATTGTCCTGAGTAGTAGAAAGGTGTGTGGTCACACAGGGTTTTATCGTGGCTTCTGAGGACAGTGAAGAGAGTGTGATTTTCTTATGAATAATTTGTTTATTTAACTCATAGTTCTGAAGACAAAAATGTCAAAGGTTGAAGGGTCGTATGTAGTGAGTGCTTCTTGCTGATCCTAACATGGGGGGTTGAGGGGTTGTAGCTAAATGAGGGCTTCTTTTTTGAAAAAAAATATTTTATTTATTTATTTGAGGGAAAGAGAAAGAGAGAAAATGGGTGTGCCGGGGCCTCTATCCAATGCAAACGAACTCAGCATACACACCACCATGTACAGCTGGTTTACATGGGTTCTGGGGAGTAGAACCTAGGTCCTTAGGCTTCACAGGCAAGTGCCTTAACTGCTGAGCCATCTCTCCAGCTCCTAAGTCGAATTTTTCCTCTGAGAAATTTACTCAAGTCTATTGTGTTTTGGCCACCCATTTTTGGAGGAATTATAGGAACATGCACCTCTGGTAAGCTGACTAAAAGCAAGCAACAAAATAACCAGAGACCACTTCTGTGACATGCTGCATCAACCGGTGAATTCTCGCACATTTTGAGCTGAGTCAATGCATGGGAATTAATCACTTGAGTCAAGATACATTCTGTGTGTGGCTCAGGCTAAGTCAGGGACTGCTGTGCTTTGGGGTACAAGTCAACAGAAAGTGAGAGCATGGTGAAGTTGACCAGAGACACCTGTGTTCTTTCACTGACCTTGAACTCTGGTCTTGGGCTTGGGTTGGTGCAGTGCCTCTCAGAGCTAAGGAGTGCACCACAAAGCCACCTCAGCTTTGAACCTAGTGTTTTCTTCTTTCTTTAAAAAATATTCTATTTCATTTATTTATTTTAGAGAGGGGAGGCAGGCATATATAGAAAGAATGGATATACCACAGCCTCCAGCCACTGCAAATGAACTCCAGATGCATGTGCTGTTTTTGTGCATCTGGCTTACGTGGGTTCTGGGGAATTGAACCTGAGTCCTTTGGCTTTGCAGGCAAGTGCCTTAACCGCTAAGCCCTCCCTCCAGCCCCTAGACCTGGTGTTTTTCACTTGCCCAGTGGGGAAGTCCTTTCTACTGGCTTTAGTTTTCATTGTGTCATTGTGTTTCCTGCAGTGGTGCCCTTTCATATGATCAGAATGCACACGTCTTATGTACCTGTGTCCTCTTGGTAATGACCCCATGACTCTGGAATTATGGTTTCTTCTCCTCCCTGGGGCCCACAAGCAATGTTTCTTTCTTCTGGATTTGTAAATCCTGCATCTTTTCCTGGCTACTTGAATGTGAAAAATTTGGTCCCTTCAGAAAAAAAATAACTTTTTCTGCCATCTATTGAATTTTCAATTTGGTCTACATCACAACTTGGTAGATAGATAAGAGAAAGCAAGGAGGTATAATATCATCAAAGGATATGAGCTTTGAAATCAGATGTCTCTGGTTTCTAATTCTTAGTAAAATCATTTAAGAAGGTGGTTTATCTTGAGCCAAATGATTTTAGTAAGGCTCTGTAACTTCACCTGTAAAATGAGAATGGGGCTAACTTCCATGTTACATAATAATATATGCAAAGCTGTGTAGCATAAGACCTGGGGTATAATCAAGGTTCAACATGACAGGATTTGTAAAAATAAAATAGCTTATGAGTATCTTCTTGCTTGTAGTCATTTAGTATAAATTTTATTTCTTTTCTTAAAGAAAATCATTTTTGAGATTCCAAAATTATTACAATCCCATTAGTAACCAGACATTTTTTTCCCCTAGAGACTGTTTCAGAATTAAAAGAAAACATAAAGCTAGGTTTGTTTTAAGCAAAATCTGCCAGAAGAAACAATCATATCGAAGCTGAGACTAAACAGCTCCACAGGGAATGTTTTTGAGGAATCTGGAATCAGAGTTTCTTTCTCTCACTTTTTTATTTTTCTTCTGAGGTAGGGTCTCCCTCTACATCACTGACCTGGCATTCACTATGTAGGCTCAGGCTGGCCTCAAACTCACAGTGATTCTCCTACCTCTGCCTCACAAATGTTGGGATTAAAGATGTATACCACCACTCCAGGCCAGAGTTTCTTTTTGCTATTATAACATCTGTAAGAATGTTCACCAAAGCAAGGAAACCAGAACTTGCAGTTCTCAGACCTTAGAAGCTAATCCCGGTACATGCTATGCACAGGTCCCATAGGGCAGTACTAATGTGGCCTTCACTGTTCTCTTTTTAAAATAATATTTTTAAAAAAGATTTCAGCTCAGGGACCATTGCGGAAGAGGGGGCGGATAGAATGGAAGAGCCCAAGGAAGGGTATGACTTCTTACAATGCAACCGCCCAGACAGAAATTGGCCTCGATATCCATGACCTTGCAGTGCCTAGCAATACCTCCACAAGACCCTCAAAATAGAAGAAAAAGATGATGACATTAAATTAAAAGAGAGACTAATGGAGAGAGGGAAGGGATATGATGGAGATTGGAGTTCTAAAGTGGAATGGGGGGAGGGGAAGGAAATATCAGGTGGGTTTTTTTTGTATGTAAGTATAGAAGTTGTCAATAAAAAATAATAATTAAAAAAATAAAAAAGTAAAATAAAAAAGATTTTATTTATTTGAGAGAGAGAGAGAAAAAAAGGGGGGGTAGAATAGGTGCATTAGGGCCTCCAACCATTGCAAATGAACTCCAGATGTATATGCCACCTTGTGCATCTGGCTTTAAGTGGGTACTGGAGAATTGAACCTGGGTCCTTAGTCTTCATAATCAAGCACCTAACCGCTAAGCCATCTCTCCAGCCCCCCTTCATTGTTCTTAACATATTTCCTTTAATTTGATGGTGTGAGATACTTAGTGGTGGTTATATCCAAATGTTAGCCAAGGCCACCACACTGGGGCTTTCTAGGAATTTTCCTTCATAATCCTTATGAAAGCAAATTAGATTTCAACATGGAAACAATCACATTGGGGTATTGGAAGGAAGTATCAGAAGCAAGCAAATGATGTTGGAGGTATGACTTTAGGTTCAAGAGGATTACACGTGATCTATGTCAATTCATCGTCTGCTTTGCTGTTCTGGAATATGCAAATAAAGCAGAGGGCGGGGCTGACTGATAACAAGTAGCTAACACAATGCGCATGTAATACTTTTGGCAGAAGCCCAGGTAGGGCTCAAAGTATGCATAGTCTGTAATATACTGGATTGTAGACCCCAATAAAGGCAAGAAATATATACAATTTCTTCTTCTTTTTTTTTGTGAGAGACACAGAGAGAGACAGAGAGAGAGGGCAAGGCAGAGAGAGAGAATGGGTGAGCCAGCAGTCTCTCAGCTGCTGTGAATGAACTCCAGATGCGTGTGCCCTCTGTGGTCAAGTGCGGCATTGCACCCTTGCGTCACTTTGCATCTGGCTAAACGTGGGGCCTGGAGATTGGAACCAGTGTCCTTAGGCTTAGCAGGCAGGCGCCTTAACTGCTAAGCCATCTCTCCAGCCCTACAATTTCTTCTTGAATGATCCAGTGCCTTTATAAGTACCAATAGCATAGAATAAACTCAAAATGGACCAAAGACCTGAAGCTAAAGCCTGAAACACTTCAGTTGTTAGAGGATAAAACAGGGAACATGTTCCAGGATATCGTCATAGTCAAGAACTTTCTGGTTGTATCTTCTTAAATTACATTTATTTATTTGAGAAAGAGAAAGAAAGAGGCAGAGAGAGAGAGAGAGAGAGAGAGAGAGAGAGAGATTGAGATGATGGGTATGCCAGGGCCAACAAATGAACTCCAGACAGGTGCACCACCATAAGCATCTGGCTTATTTGGATACTGGGGAATCAAACCTGGGTCCTTAGGCTTTGCAGGCAAGCACCTTAACCTCTAAGCCATCTCTTCAACCTTCAAGAACTTTCTGAACAGGACTTTGAATAGCACAAGAAATAGCTCTCTAAGAATTCATACATGGGACTACACGGAAATTAAAATATTTCTGGGGCTCAAAAGAAACCATCATCAGGAGATGGTTCAGTGGTTAAAGGCACTTGCATGCAGGGCCTCGTGGCACAGGTTCAGTTCCCCAGTACCCACGTAAAGCCAAATGCACAAAGTGGCACATGTGTCTAGAGCTCTTTATAGTGACAGGAAACCCTGGCACACCCATACTCTTACTTTCTCTGTCTCTTTCTCTGTGTCTCTCAAATAAATAAATAAAAATAAATAAAACAAAATTTAAAAAGTTTAAAAAAGAAAGCATTATCAAAGGGAATGAACCACCAGCCTTCAGAATGAGACAGCGTATTTGCCAGCTCTGCCTCTGACAGGGGGCTAAATCCCAGAATTTACAAAAACTGTAAAAATTACACATCGCAAAATATTGTCAATTACCAAAGTGGGTCAGTGAAATAAATAGACAGTTCCCAAATGAGAAACATAAATGACCAATAGATACTTAAAAAACTGTTCACTATCCCTAGTCATGAGAGGATTGCAAATTAAAACCACTCCGAGATACCATCTCACCCCAGTCAGAATGGATGTCAACCACC
Organism: Orientallactaga sibirica; assembly: GCA_036365145.1. NCBI lineage: Eukaryota > Metazoa > Chordata > Mammalia > Rodentia > Dipodidae > Orientallactaga > Orientallactaga sibirica. The sequence continues at coordinate 6,515,312 of JAEOAD010001317.1, forward strand.
CCCCCCCAAAAAAAAAAAAAAAAAAAAAAACCAGGGGCTGGACAGATGGCTCAGTGGTTAAGGCACTTGCCTGTAAAGTATAACAACCCAAGTTCATGTCCTCAGTATCCATGTAAAGCCAGATGCACAGAGTGGTGCACGCATCTGGAGATTGTTTGCAGCTGCTGGAGGTCCTGGTTGTGCCCATTCTCTCTTACTCTCTCCCCTGCCTCTCTCACTTCCCTCTACCACACACAACTTTAATCTCGCCACTTAGATAACCAAAAGTAGGAGCATTATTGTGAGTTCCAGGCCAGCCTGAGTCTACATAGTGAATACCAGGTCAGCCTAGGGTACAGCAAGACCCTACTTTGGAAAACAAAACAAAACAAAACAGAGCACAAACAAAACTAACTAAAAATAATGGCAAAGATTCCAGAAAGAGCAAATTTCATCCACTGTTGGTGGGAGTGCAAGCTAGTATAGCCTTTATGGAAACCAGTATGGATGTTTTTCAAAAAATTAGAACTAGATTGCTCACACAAACAAGAAAGCTAGACCGTTCCTGGGCACACACCCTAAGGTCTCCACACTCTGCTATTACAGAGATACTTGCACATCCACGTTTGTGGCTGCTGTATTTACCCCAGGTAAGAACTGGAATCAGCCATATGCCCACCGACAGATGCCTGGATAATGATGATGTGGTGCATATACACAGTCGAATTCTATTCAGCAGCACAGTAGAATGAAATAGGTAACTTGCAGGAAAATGGATCATCCTGGGAAAAATTACATTAAGTGAAGTAACCCAAACTCAGAAAGACCAAAACCACATATTGGCTCTGATGTGTGGATCCTGGCTTGTAATATCTCTATGTATGTATGTATGTATGTATGTATGTATGTATGTATGTATGGTATGTATGGGCAATTGCGGGTAAAAGCTATAAAGATTTAATGATAACCAAGAGTGAATGTGAAGACAAGAGCAGGAAGAGAGGTGAAGGAAGGGCCCGTAGGACATGGAAACAAAGGGGAGCCATTGGGAGGGAGAACTGAAAGAGAGGAAGGATGTGGAGAGGAGAGATAAGAATTAATTAAACATTGTTTTTGAAAATTCCGTAATTATTGAGACCTAACCATCTGCATGCCAATTTAGAAAACATTCCAAGGCGATCTCTGAACACATGTAGACAGGGTGACTGTAGATGTTGGAACATACAAGTAGACTGTTTGCCATCACATCCTAGTCCTCTCACCATATACTATGCACGTCTGTGATCGTCAGCAATGCTTGTCACCTCACTATGAATGCATTTCCTCACCTACAGACTATGAACGTATCAAGGAAGCTCTTCTACAGACTGTCCAAGGCACAGGAGTGCCAATGCCAAAGCTGATGCATGAGGAAGCAAAGGATGTTTTTACAAGATGGAAGAAATTGACACCTAAAAATGATATCCATGATTTTTCAAAAAAAATAGGTTTATTTAATTACTTGCAAACTGAGAAAGACAGATAGAGAGAGACAGAGAGAGTATGGGTGCACCAGGGCCCTTAGCCACTGCAAAGGAACTCCAGACACATGTGCCACTTTGTGCATCTGGCTTTACATGAGTACTGGGGAATCGAACTCTGGTTGTCAGTAAGCACGTTAACCCCCGAGCCATCTCCCCAGCCCTTGATGTTTAGTATAATATTGTGGGTTATAACTCACATTTTCTGGGCTAAATTGCAAACTAAAATGGAGTATTTCAAAAGAGATTGACATTAGGTTGTCCGGATTGACTCAGTTCCTTTCCACACCTTTGAAACTTATTTCCTGTGTATCTGTCTCTTCTTCCTCTGCTTACTTCTGGTCAAAAGTTTCAAACAGGGCTGCAAAGATGGCTTAATGTTAAGGTGCTTGCCTGTGAAGCCTAAGGACCCAGATTTGACTCCCTGGTACATACATAAGCCAGATCCATAAGATAGCACATGCCTCTGGAGTTTGTTTGCAGCAGCTAGAGGCCCTGGAGTTCCCATTCTCTCTCTCTGCCTCTTTCTCTCTCTCGAATAAATAAATTAAATATATTTTTTTTAAGTTTTCAAATAATTGACTTCACTCAGCTGCATTCCCACCTTCATCCCTTACTCTCCTCACACTGCAGTGACTCATAAAGGTCACAAGTATCTGTATGACAAAAATCTAACAGGATCATTTCACACCCCTGTGTGATGTTGTCCACAGCCAAGGGCTCCCAGCCTCACAAGCTCATGCAAGCAAGTCCCAGTGGATGGGCACAGATGATGGAAGGTCAAGACAGGGTCATAGACTGTGGCATGTTTTTCTTTCTAAAGGATGAGATATATCAAACTTCTGTGAGAAGCAGAGGTAGTAGGCAGGGTGAACTGCCCACATTATCTCCATTTAAACACTTAGCTTTCCTGGATCATGACCCAGTGTGTTGGTAAAAATAAAAGCTTTATGAAAGCACTTGCAAGCGTCATTAAATACCAATCAACAGCCACTTGCCCTAAGTTTGGACCTTTTTGCTTCTTTGGTTTGAAAATGTGGTAACATTTCTACTCAAAGCCATCATTTATTGACATTTATTTGAACATAATTTTTTTATGCCTTATGCAATCATCATTGATCACACATGAAGAATTATGGATGGCCACTGTCATCTCCAGTAATTTATGAGATACTTTTTGGCAATGTCCCAATAGTGTTCCATCTAGCTTCGGACAGTGCCCGTATCTGGCTCGAAGAATGATTGAAGACAGACAAAGAGAATGGATATACCAGGGCATCCATCCACTGCAAACAAGCTCCAGATGCACATGTTACTTTGTGTATCTGGCTTTATGTAGATACTGGGGATGAAAGCATGGTTGTTAGGCTTTGCAGGCAAACACCTTAATCACTAAACCATCTGTCCAGCACCCCCTTCAAAAAATGTTTTATTTATTTGCAAGCAGAGAGAGGTAGAGAAAAAAGAGAGAGAATAGACAAGAAAAAAATTTTAATATTTTATTTTTATTTATTTATTTGCAAGAGAGAAAGAGGCAGAGAAAGGGAGAGAGAGAAAGAGAAAGAGAGAGAGAGAGAGGGAGAATGGTTATTCCAGGGCATCTATTCACTGCAAACAAACTCCAGACACATGTATCCCCTTGTGCATCTGGCTTACATGGGTCCTGGGGAAATGAGCCTGGGTCCTTGGGCTTTGCAGGCAAGTACCTTAACTGCTAAGCTATCTCTCCAGCCCTGACAAGAAAAGTTTTTACAAAAATTGCACTAATCTCAACTTTTAGATTTATTGTATGTTTATCAAAGAATTGTGGAAATGTACTCCAAAAAGGATAAATTATGAATTGTGAGATTTAGGGAAAAGTGATATCCAGGGAAGGGTTGGAATAGACACACACACACACACACACACACACACACACACACACACCCAGCAGGACCTGAAACCGCATGCCTACAGATTTATCCATGGGATAGTGAGTAGTGAAGAAGATTCTGGCTTGAAGGAGAGTCCTTGCTTGGTGGAGAGGGAGATCTGGAGAGTGAAGAGAAGGCATGAAATTCAGGTTTCAAGGGAAACTGGAAAGTGCCAGAACATTGTGGAGGGTAAGAGGGAAGGGCTCACCAGGAAAGGGATGAGGAGGTTCAGAAGCCAGGAGAAAAACTTAACACCCAAGATCCCCCCCCCAAGGGACTTTCTCATCACTCAGGTGGGCAAGGGAGAGAGTTGATTGGCTCAAGGACTCAAGGGGCTGACCCCAAACAGCCAGTGACTCCAGTCACTGCTAGACTGGGGAAGAAGTAAGGGGCAGTGCTGCCAGAGAATCGCTCATGACTCTCTTGGATGAGAGACACTGAGTTCCAGCTTTGCCAGGACAAGAAAGGTGGCACCTCCTGTTCCTTCACTCTGGGCCTTTGTCCCTGACTACCTATTCCAACAACTATAACAATTAAAAAAAAAGATTGTTTTGTTCATATTTCTCCCTCAATAAGTTTTTCATTTTGTTGTTCAGAATTGGGAGAAGTATGTAAACAATGAGAGACTGAATGGGAATTTGGGTTCCTGAGGTTTAAGAAAACATAGTAAGGGCTGGAGAGATGGTTTAGCAGTTAAGGTGCTTGCTAGCAAAGCCTAAGGACCCAGGTTCTATGCCCCAGTACCCATGTAAGCCAGATGTAGAAGGTGGCACATGTGTCTGGACTTCATTTGCAGTGGCTAGAGGCCTTGGTATGCCCATTCTCTGTTCTTTCTTTAGTAAATAAATATAATAAAATATTTAAAAAAGAAAGCATAGAAAATAATCTCAACAATAAAACAACTCAAAATCCTCAAACAACAACTTTAACTATTAGAGAGGCAGCCTCAGAAGGGATCCAAAAATCACACATTTGTCTAACAGACAAGTTAATATTAAACTCTATACTTCTTTATTTTATTTTATTTTATTATTTTTTGTTTTGGTTTTTTGAGGTAGGGGCTCACTCTAGGCCAGGCTGATCTGGAACTCACAATGTAGTCTCAGTGTGGTCTTGAACTCAGGACAATCCTCCTACCTCTGCCTGCCAAGTGCTAGGATTAAAGGTGTGAGCCACCATGCCCAGATAAACTTTATACTTCTTTAATTTACAAAGTATTTATTGACACGTTAAGATGAACATATTATAGGGTTACTCTTGTGTTTTAATATATGCATAATGTATGAATAATAACTATTCTCAAACATTTATCACTTGAGGCAAAATCATTCGAAAATTCTTTCTTCTAGCTCTTTTGTTTTGTTTTGTGAGGTAGGATCTCTCTCTAGCCCAGGCTGTCCTGGAATTAACTATGTAGTCTCAGGGTGGCCTCGAACTCACTGCAATCCTCCTACCTCTGCCTCCCAAGTGCTGGGATTAAAGGTGTGTGCCACCACTCCCAGCTTTCTTCTAGCTCTTTTGAAATGCATAATATGTTATTGTCTGCAGTAATTCTACTATGCAATAGAACTCTGAAACTTATTTCTTTTCTTTTTGATTTTTGGTTTTTTGAGGTAGGGTCTCACTTTAGCCTAGGCTGACCTGGAATTAACTATGTAGTTACAGGCTGTCCTCGAACTCATAGCAATCCTCCTACCTTTGCCTCCCATGTGATGGGATTAAAGGCGTGCCACTTCTCATGTATCCTCTTTGAATTGCTATCTGTCTATCCACCTATTCTTTTTTTAAAAAATATTTTATTCATTCATTTGCAAGCAGAGAGATACAGACAGATGGAGAGAAAGAGAGAAAGAAAGTGAGTATGGGCTCCCCAAGGCCTCAAGCCACTGCAAATGAACTCTAGATGACACACCACTTTGTGCATCTGGCTTATATGGGCACTAGGGAATCAAACCTGAGTCATTAGGCTTTGTAAGCAAGCACCTTAACTGCTTAGCCATCTCTCCAGCTCAAATACATTTTGTTTTAACTTTCTCTAAATTTTATGTGTATGTGTGTGTGTGTATGTGAAAGACAGAGAGAGAGAGAGAGAGAGGGACAGAATGGGTATGCCAGGGCCTCTAGCCACTGCAAACAAACTCCAGATGCATGTGCTACCTTGTGCATCTGGCTTAAGTTGGTACTGGGGAATCGAACCTGGGTTCTTAGGCTTCACAGACAAGTGCCGTATGTGCTAAGTCATCTCTTCAGCACCTTGGCTTTGTTTGTTTGTTTGTTTTTCAAGGTAGGGTCTTGCTCTAGCCCAGTCCAAACTGTAACTTACTCTGTAGTTCCAGGCTGGCCTCAGACTCACAGTGGTCCTCCTACCTCAGCCTCCTGAGTGCTGGGATTAAAGGCATATGCCACCACGCCCAGCTCATCTACCTATTATTTTGTCTATCCATTCATCCATTCTCTCCTTTGTCCTCTGGTGCCAGTCCTTCATACCGCCTCTTACAGCCTCTGTGATCCTGCGTCGCACTTCTGCAGTTCAAATCAGTCCTGAGGCTCGGGCTCCGTTCTGACTCTGTGGCAGCATGTCCGGTAACTCTCCAGCAGGGTTTGCTACCCACCCCCACAGGAACTCTTCATCCATACCATGTCTCTGCCTCTGCATCTGTCTCTACCTCCAATTAGGTATCTGTGAACTCCTTCAACTCTGATAAGGCTTCTTGAACCCTTTTCAAGGAATTCTGTAATCTACACCTGCACATACAGATATGGGTAGATATAATTACTGTGTGTTGTGTAAAGTGTGATCTGAGAGCTAACGTTAGAAGTTTAGATGGAAATAAAGCTTTTAATCAAAGCACTTGGGAGGCAGAAGTAGGAGGATCGCCACTGAGTTCAAAGCCATCCTGAGACTACATAGTAAATTTCAGGTCAGCCTGGTCAACAAAAGCAATCCCCACTTGCCAAAAAAGGATTGGAATAAAAGAGCCAGTATTTGTAAATACCCAGCTTCCAAGGAAAACCTGAGTCTGCTTGGCAAATTTCAGCCACAAAAACTAAAGTGACTCTTAAATGTACTGTTCTTCAATCACTTCTGACCTTGTGGAAAAACATGTTTGTGACATAGCATGCTCATGATGACAGCAAGACATGTAATCTTAGGTCTTTGCCAGTCTCTGCTCCATGGCAACTTCAAATTGCCTTCCTCAAATTAACAATATTAATATATCTAGAAGTGTGGTATTCCAATGAATGAAAGAAACTTATTGGTAAACATTACAATAGAATAACTCACAAACCCAAATGTCTGTAAGTTCATTTTATATCATCTTATATCTTAATAAATTAGTTTCATAAGGAAAATAATCAACATATATTCATATCTTGAATGCAAATTTTTCCATTTACAAGGTGAAGGAGTGAAATACCTTCTCACGGAGAGTAGTTTAATCTGTGTTGTAGATGAAACACATTATATATGCCACTTTTGATTTTGCCCTGTGCAAACTATATCATTGTTACTGAACACATACTGATTGATGGAACTACAATATTTCTGGACTATTTCAGATTTTAAAACCAAAAATATGAACTTCAGTTTTTGACTCAACCCTAGTGCTTTAGAGTTGGAGGCAAACATTGATTTTATTTATTTTTTATTTATTTATTTTAGTTTGTTTGAGGTAGGGTCTCACTCTAGCCCAGGCTGACCTGGAATTCACTCTGTAGTCTCAGGCTGGCCTCGAACTCACAGTGATCCTCTTACTTCTGCCTCTTAAGTGCTAGGTTTAAAGGTGTGTGCCACCACACCCGGCCAAATATTGATTTTAGAACATTGTGAGTCATTATCTCACTTAGAACCTGGACAGTTACACCCCAATACCACAGAGCCAGTTGTCCTGGAAATGGACTCGGGGGCTTTGGAGAACAGCCCCCTTGGAGGACAATAGGATATGGACCTGGGAGGGAAAAAAAAGGGACCTCAAACTTGCTTCCTTTACCCCACGATGTGCAGTGAAGGTGGCCAACTTCTGAGAGTCCTGCTCAAAGACGAAGGGGCAAAGTCCTTGTCCCCCCCCCAACCCCATGGAGGTCCTTTGTTCCAGAGCTATTTGTGAAGAGGACCTTAAGAGGGTCATGAGCCACCAACACTCCAGGACATCCCTTCCTCCAGGTGGCTCTGGTTAGCACATGTCAGAATTCACTAGAACTGTATTTGCGTAGCAAGTGGGTAAATAGTGTGTAGACACATGTTCTCTTCCTGCCATGATCATCTCCACTCAAGGGGGAAGAGATGAGATGGACTGCATGTTCTTCTCAACCTTGCAAAGTTGTTTTTTAAGATTTATTTTTATTTATTTATTTGTTAGAGACAGAGAGAGGGAGTGAGAATGGGTGTGCCAGGGCCTCTAGCCCCTGAAAATGAACTCCAGACGCATGTGCCACCATGCACATCTGGCTTACGTGGGACCTGGAGAATCAAACCTGGGTCCTTAGGCTTTGCAGGCAAATAAATGCCTTAACTGCTAAGCCATCTCTCCAGCTCCCTTTCAAAGTCTTGATGTGCTTATCTGATGATTTTTATCTCCTATGATGGAATCAAACACTTGATATGTTGAGAAATGTTAGGCATAGATATAAATGGAGGTGGGGGTGTCTTTGCTGGTGTAAATGTCCCACAATTTGCCTCATGCTGGACTAGATAAAAAGATAAGTCCAAACTGGGTGTAGTGGCACGCTCCTTTCTTCCCAGCACTTGAGAGGCAGAGGTAGGAGGACCCCCATGAGTTCAAGGCCACCCTGAGACTACATAGTGAATTCCAGGTCAGCCTGGGCTAGAGTGAGACCCTACCATGAAAAACAAAACAAACAAACAAAAAACAAAAAAAGATAAGCCCTATCTATCCCACAACTTCTTCATAATGAAATAATTGTAGAACATATCCTGGCTAAATTGCATTCTCATGATTTTTAAATATGGAATGTTCCTGTGGGAGCAAACCAATCAGTTAAAACCCACTTTTTCCTTTGACAGGATTTGAGCATACATGACCTAATTTTTTGGAAAATTAAGATCAAACACGATAATGATTATAGGGCTAGAGGGATGGCTTCATGGTTAAGGCATTTGCCTGTGAAGTGCCTGCGAAGCCTGAGGACCTAGGTTCTATTCCCCAGAACCAGGTGTACATGGTGGCACATGCATCTGGAGTTTGTTCCAGTGGCTGGAAGTCTTGGCACACACATTCTCTTTCGCTTTCTCATAAATAAATAAACTAAAATAAAAATAAAATATTAACAAAGATAATGAGTATAGATTCATATTCTTTCACATATGATATAAATGAGAACTTTTTAAGACATTGTTAAAGCTCATTATTATTTGTGGACATGTTAAGCCGTATACCTCACTTGAACTGAAACCCGTTTTCCAGTTTTTTTTAGACATGCCAGCCAAAAATTTATTGGGGTTCTTTAACGTTTTATTAAAGGGAAACTTTTAGCAATACTAAATGCATGACAAGCCTATCACCAGGGTTTTATAGTTGACCTAGGGTTATTCTCCCACATTCAGTACACTACCAGGTGGATCATAAAATAGGTTTATGGTATGCTTTGGTGAACATAGATGCACCATATCTTGTGTTTATATCGATTTGTTTTAACATCTGCCCTCTATTTCCGGATTTGTACTTAGGAAAAAAAGAAAAAGAAAAACCCTGTTTTCTGATTTAAACTTGAGTTGTTACTCTAGTTGAGAACTACTTCAAGAGGGAAGTTATGATGACATAATTTGTCTCTGGCTGATTTTATACCTGGGAGCAGAGGAGCTGGTACTTGGTATGGTTAATTAAATCCGGCTGATCACTTCTCTTTGAGGTATTCAGTCACCTTCCTTATTAGCAAATCCTCTGCCCACCAGCGTTAGAATTATCACCAGGGACTCTTTTTTTTTTTTTTTTTTTTTTTTTTTTTTTTTTGAGGTAGGGTCTCACTCTAGCTCAAGCTGACCTGGAATTCACTCTGTAGTCTCAAGGTGGCCTCGAACTCTCAGATATCCTCCTACCTCTGCCTCCCAAGTGCTGGGATTAAAGACCTATACCACCACGCCGGGCTTTGTTTGTTGGTTTTTTGAGGTAGGGTTTCACTAAACTAGCCCAGGCTGATCTGGAATTCACTATGTAGTCTCAGGGTGGCCTTGAACTCATGGGGATCCTCCCAAATGCTAGGATTAAAGGCATGCACCACCATGCCTGGCTAACTAGGCAATTTTTTCTGACTGTACCCTTCACACGTACGTACCTGGTTCAAGGCAGGGTTTGGTCTATGTGTGGTTGGTCAGTGCTGTTTTGAGATCTGGATAGATAGCTTTTCCGAGACCTCATCCCAGTATGTTTTAACAGCAAGATGGCATGAAAGTATGAGAGTGAGTTGCAAAGGCATGATCTTGGCTTCCTGCCCCCCCCCCCCGCTTCCCCCCTCCTAGAATTCTTTTCTGGGCTTAAGGAAAATAATCTCTCTGCACTTTGTTTGCCGAATGCTTTCTGAATTCTCACCAGCAGGCTTTTACAGTCCGTTGCTTGTCTCTCAGATTAGAAGAATGCTGGCATATTTTAACAGTTTCCTAGGATTCAAACAGCCTTTAATTAACAGCAAATTGATGCTTTGGAATGTTATCAAAATATGGGAGACTGAACACTGGGGCTGACATCTCATCCTTGCAGCGTGTGAGAGCAATGGAGTCTTAAGACAGGCGCAGAGCTGTGGGCTCCCTTGCAAACAGCTGCCTGCCCACTGGTACGCGAAGGGGGCGGCTTTGTTGGTATAATGTTCCCACCGCCTGCTCATTGGTGCCTATCTAAATTCCTCCTACTCGTGACTGGAGTGGAGGCAGGCAGTTGTTGAATCCTCAATGCCCTGGGTTGCTGTACAGCTCAAGGTTGCCCGGCTTGTAGCGCTGGGTTTGCTGGGTTTTAATCCTCCTGTTGCCAGGGGCAGTAAGGTACGGCTGCCTATGCCTGCGGTTCAGTTTCTTGGTGATGCCAGCTTCCTGTCATCTTTCTGCCAGAGTTTTGGATTGGTGAAAAAGAGCAGTCTTAGAAAATAACCCCTCAGATCTGAAGCCTATTCTATAAGCAGGTTAGTTTTTCAAAGAGGGGTGAGAGACTGATGAAGGAGCTTTTGGAATCCAGAGATCTTGGTTGCAGATCTGTCACTGACCCCATCCTAAGCTTGAGGCAGAAAGAAAAAAAAGAAAAGAAAAAGAAAAAGAAAAAGAAAAAGAAAAAGAAAAAGAAAAAAAAAGAAAAAAAAGCCAGTTGTAGAATGTGAAAGGTTGACTGATCCTTACATAACCAGATAGTTAGAATCCAAGGCAGGAACAGTTCCACCAGCTCTGAGTGCTTGATGGCGAGAAGTCTGCTCCCTGGCTCCATCCCCGTGGAGGTCAGGAGACATCATGTCTTGTTTTTTTCAGTGACCCACAAAGCTTCTCTTTTTGTCTCAAAAGATCATGGCGTTTTTTCCATGCCTTCTGTTCCTGATCTCTCTCTCTTTCTCTCTCTGCTCTTGTCTCTGTAGGTGGTACGTGCCAGAGTCCTGCTCTCCCAGCCTTGGTCCGTCCAGCAGCCCCTCCTTTGCAGCCGTCGCTGGACATTAAACCCTTTCTGCCCTTTCCTCTTGACACTGCAGCCGCAGTCAACCTCTTCCCCAATTTTAATGCGGTAAGTACCACATTCCCATTCATATCTGACAGTGATGGGGCTGGCCTGGGATGAAGCCAAGAGGTTACTGCTTCTAGCTGACTACAGTGTTAACCCCATGGTGTTTCTGAATGTCTTGATGAAACTCGTTGTTCATGTGGTTCAAGGGAAACCCCAAGAACCAGGTTTCTCCAAGATAAAATGAAAAGAAAGTTAATTAACTGGTTGGTCACCCTTTGAGTTGAGTATCTACTGAGTAAAACAGAAAACTTTATTACGTTGCTGGAACATGTCAATCTGAACTTGAACAAATTTATTAGACAGAATGTTAAAATTCGAGTAGATGTGTAAAAAAGTTAAATGTGGGTTTCTTATACTTGGATCTTTACATTCCAAATCTCTATTTAAATATTTTCTTCTTTAAAAATATTTATTTATTTATTTATGAAAGAAAGAATGAATATGGGCATGCTGGCCCTCCTGCCACTGAAAATGGACTACAAATGTGTGTACCACTTTATGCAACTGGGGAATCGAACTTGGGCCATCAAGCTTTGCTAGAAAGCACCTTTAACCACTGATCACTCTCTCCAGCCCTGTCTACTTGTTTTCTAGCTTAGGAAGACAACATTGATAATGCTGGTCATAGATAAAACTATTTTTCTTTTGAGCATAAACCAACTCAGGTCTCTGGTAACAAGGGATTTTTTTTTGTTTGTCTTTGTTCTTTGGGCCTAGCTATAGTTGAGTCAAATCATGTTTTTTTTTTTTGATTTTTTTTGTTTTCTTCTTCCTCTTCTTCTTTCCTCCTCCTCCTCCTCTTCTTCTTCTTCTCCTTTTTTTGTTCGTTTTTTCAAGGTAGGGTCTATCTCTAGCCCAGGCTGACACTGGAACTCACTCTATAATCCCAGGCAGGCCTCAAATTCACCACAATCCTCCTGCCTGTGCCTGAGTGCTAGGCTTAAAGGCATATGCCACCATGCTTGGCTACAGTCACCATCATTCTTTGTGTGTGTGTGCAAGCTATGATAGTGTTCCTAGGATGGAAATGACCTGAACATTGGACAGGTTGGAAATGAGTGACTGATGTTTTTTGCCCATACCATGTTCACATTCAGGATCTGTCAGGGTGCAGGGCTGAGTTCAACAGGCAGGTGTGCCAGCACAGCTAAGTCAGAGAGGATGAAGATAATGACGTCACTAAGTGTCTGGTGGGCCAAACAGTACTGCTTTTGATATCTCACCCCATGACGGATAACAAGACAAAAAAGTAATAATCTGCTCACAATTAAATGATTGTCCTTCTGGAGATCAAGCTGGACCTACTTTCCTTCATTCCACTTTATTATGGGGACTTTGAGCATGCCGGCTAAGGGAATCATTAATGCATTAGTTAATGCTCACAAGCAAGGGGAAATAAAATAATCACTATGACTTTTGGCAAGGGAGGAAGTGGATAGGGTAAGCTAGTCATGGCAGTAGTGAGCACCTGCCATCCCAGCACTTGGATGGCTCAGGAAGGAGGATCTCACCTTTAAGGTTTCTGTGAGCTGCTTCTTGGAAGAACTTATCTCAAAATAAAAATAGAACAGAGGGCTGAAGAGATGGCTCAGCTGTTACAGGTGCTTTCTTGCAAAGCCTGATGGCCTGGGTTTGATTCCCTATTACCCTTGTAGAACTTGATGCACAGGATGGTGCATGTGTCTGGAGTTCATCTGCGGTGCTAGAGGCTCTGGTGTCCCCATCTCTCTCTCTCTTCCTCTTTATCTTTCTCTCTCAAATAAATGAATGAATAAATAACATAAAATATTTAAGAATAAACAGAACCAAAGAGAAATAAATAAAGAAGAAGGTAAAAGGGAAAGAAAGAAACAAACAAAAGAAGGAAGGAGAGGGGAGAAGAGGACCGAATAAAAATACATCAGACTAAAGATCATATTTATAAAATGTTCACAGGTTTCTAATCTGAGGTGTTTTAAGACTAGTATAGAAACAGCTTTCATAGTATCCAATTCCTTTTTCCTTAAATGACTACACCAAAGTCCCCCATGGTTCCTTCCCTGAGCTCCCTGTCTGCTCTTGAGGTTTGGGGCTTCCTGGCATAGTCTGCTCCCATCTATGGAAGATATGCCATTGAGGTGAACTACTTGGCCAGGAAGACTTCCTGGCATGCTGGCACTCAGATTTCCTGTTGGCATTAGAAGAGTGTAAGCAATAATCCTAAAGGTTTTAAAAGCCTGGTTTCAAACATTTGATTTGCCTCTTGGGAAACATTAAAAAACCAAGTGGTGAGTCTGATTGACAGTGAGGGTTGCTTGTCATGAAACAAGGATGAATGGTGTGCAGAGCCCTGAGCATCTCCTTGCCCGCTTAGCTGCGGGTTTCCTTTTCTTAAATATGGAAAAAGCCAAGTGTGGTGGCGCACGTCTTTAATCCCAGCACTCAGGAGGCAGAGGTAGGAGGATCACTGTGAGTTCGAGGCCACCCTGCGACTACATAGTGAATTCCAGGTCAGCCTGGGCTAGAGCGAGACCAGACCTCAAAAAAAAAAATTAAAAATCAATGGAATGAAATTGGGGCTGGAAACATGGCTGAATGGTTAAAGCATTTGCCTGCAGAGCCTAACAACCCAAGTTCAGTTCCCTAGTACCCATATCAAGTCAGAGCACAAAGTCACACATGGCATCTAGAGTTCATTTGTAGTGACTTCAGTCCTTGGCACACCCATCCTCTGTTTGTCTCTCTTCTATTTCTCTCTGCTTGAAAATAAATAAAGAAATATTAAAACCTACTTTAAAAACTGGAAGGAATCAGGCTGAAGAGATAGCTCAGCAATTAAAGATACTTGCTTGCAAAGCCTGACAGTCTGGGTCCGATTCTCCAGTACCCATGTAAAGCCAGATGCACAAAGTCGCACATGCATCTGGAGTTTGTTTGTGGTAGACAGAGGCTCTGGCATGCCCATTCTCTCTCTCTCTCTCCTTGCAAACAAATTTTAAAATTTAAAAACATTGAAGGAATGGGCCTGTTAGTCTCTGCCTGTGAGGGTTGTGCTATTCAAAGACTGGAAGTTTCTTCTTCGTTAGCAAACAGAGCATGTGTGGTACACAAGTTGGACTCTGCACCTAAGTTCAAATTCTAGCACTGCCTCTAAGCACACATATGCCCTTGGTAAGTCATATTGTCCCTCTGTACCTCAATATTTATAGCCACAAAATGAGACTAATAATATATAGATGTAACAATGATTATGTGAATCAAATAATATGGGTTGGCAGAAAGCAAGCCTGTTTGAATGATATTACTATGTTCTGGAATGTGGCAGTTTATTGATTAACTGATGATAAGAATTTGACTTGATTTTGTTCATTTCTCTTGGATTTTGTCTTGTATTGATATCTTTTAAAATCTTCTTTACTGATTTATTTGCAAGGAGAGAGTGACAGAATGAGAATGAATGGGTGCGCCAGGGGCCTTAGCTGCTGCAAGCTGATTCCAGATGCACGCGCCACTTTGTGCTTGTGTCTTTATGTGGGTACTGGGGACTAGAATCCTCCAGGTCATTAGGCTTTGCAGGCAAGCACCCTAACTGCTGTGCCATCTCTCTAGCCTTGATGTCTATTTTGTAAAACCCCAAGGGTTGATGCCCCGCCCCTGTTTCTTCTTCCCTGGTTATTCTCATCCAGTCATGCGATAGCTAAGGGTTAGACCAATCCCTCATTCCAACTTGGAAGAGTCATTGGAATATCCACAGCATGTGTTATTAGAAATATGACATATAATGTCTCCATAAGTTTCACTCAGGGCTTGATTTTATAGTAGATGTGACTGTCAGCCATAAATTTAGGGTGAATGAAATTTAATATTTTATTGCTATAACTGATTTCTGGTTCAAGAGAGTTCATTCCATCAGGGTGGGGATAAGTTCAGTCTAATTTCATGTTAGCGTATGCTGAGGTTCTGGATTCTAGTGGGTAGTATCAGCCTGTGGTTTATCATCAAGTTATTTGTCCACATAGGTGCTCATGAGACTCTCAGCACCTGGTTAGCTCGACCCTCTGAGCACCCAGCTATTTCTTTGTCATGCTCAGAACTCACAAACCTGACAAGGCTGTCCATGGTCTAGCTATACCTTCTTTACAAGGAAATGAAAAACAAGTCAGAGGTTGGAGAGATGGCTCATCAGTTAGGGTGCTTACCTGAAAAACCTAACAACCTTGGTTCGACTCTCAATAGCCACGTAAAGCCAGATGCACAAAGTGGTGCATGTGTCTAGAGTTCGTTTGCAGAAGCCAGAGGCTCTAGCAAGCCTCTGTCTGTCTTCTTTGTCTCTCTCTGCTTGAAAATAATATATTAATATATATATTTTAATTATTTTAATTATTTTATTTATTTTTTTGGAGAGAGACAGAGAGAGACAGAGAGGGAGAGGGAGACAGAGAATGGGCGCGCCAGCAGTCTGTCAGCTGCTGTGAACGAAATCCAGATGCGTGCACCCCCTTGTGGGCAAGTGCGGCATCGCACCCTTGCGTCACTTTGCATCTGGCTAAACGTGGGACCTGGAGATTGGAACCCGGTTCTTAGGCTTAGCAGGCAGGTGCCTTAACCGCTAAGCCATCTCTCCAGCCCTAATATATTTTTTTAAAAAAGAAAAACAACTTTGCCATCTAACAGCTTCCATTCATCTAACATTTTTGAAACACATTTCCTGATGATTACAGATAGTGTGTAATATAGTTCTTCCTCAACTACGTGAATATGAATAATTTGCTTGCTTAGGGCAAGATGTGGCAGAAAGATGAAGGAAAATTTATAAACAATTCTTGCAAAACAGAAATAAAGATATAAGTAGATATCTGTTATTAATGTCCTTCTACAAGAAGAGAAACCACTGGGTTTATATGTGGGTCAGACAGAATAGTGAAGGGTATGTAAAAATAAACGCAGGTGAAGGGGATAGAAAGAGACAGAAAGTCAGAGCAGGTGGTGTGGATATTAAAGGGAGTCAACAGAATTCTTAGGATCCCTTAACTTCCTCAAGGCTGATATTTAAGGAGTAAGAAAACCTTCCTTGCATTTCTTATGTCCTCCCCAGAATGCACGCGTGCATGCGCGCGCACGCACACACACACACACACACACACACACACACACAGCTGTATTACTTGGTTTTGTTTCACCATGACAGAAATAATTTTATATATATATGTATTTTTAAAAATTACCCCCCCCAAAAAAAAAAAAACAATTTAAGGAAGGAAAGGTTTGAAGGTGTTCCATGTTGGCTCGTGATTACATAGGATTGCTGGTCTCTGATAGCTAGGAAAGCAAGGTGGATGGATGACAACAAGAACGTGTGGTAGAGACCCTTCCCAGCCCAGCTGACCAGGATACAGTGTGCTTGGGATAGGAAATGGGTGGACATATCTGTCAAAGCCCAGTGTCCTCCACCCCCCCCCAGCCAGCCCTCCACCTGTACCCCCAATGGCTATATAGCCATTTTCCAAACATGAGACTGTGTAATGCTTTCAGATGCAGACCATAATGCCATGCACCTTCAGTGTCTTACCACATTATAGTTTCAATGTGCAAAAGCATTTTCGACTTCCTGAGCCTTCCAATGGCTGTGTTGCTTGAACAAAAGCAATCCTGGAAGTCGATATTTGATATTTAGAGAAGTGACATTTGGAAATGGCGTGAGTTAGTCAACTGTATTTAGGATGAATCCAATATGGAATTTGCCAGAAGTAGCTGTAAACAACATTATATTATGCACAGTAGCCAGGACCCAGTTGAAAAAACCACAGAGGAACTGGCGAGATGACAGAGTGTGCTTTTTCCACGGTGAGCCTGGCAACCTGCACCAGACGCTGAGGAGACCCCAAAAGCACCCAAGCAGAAATCCAGATGCTGATGAGAGCCCACCACGAATGTCAACTTCAAACATACACAACAAGGCTCAGGGAATTTGGGGGAAGAGGGAGCAGAAAGAATGTAAGAGCCATAGGGTGGGAGCGAACATCCAGAGGCATTGCCCCCCTCCCATGACTGACTGCTGCTCTCACAACTCATAACCCACAACCCCTTGGTGAATACCAACAACCCCACTGAGAAAGGCTGTCAGTGGAATGGGAGCAGGGAGGAGGGAACTGATGGTACCAACACATGACGTGACCTTACAAAGTGTATTTTTAATACAAAAAGAAAGATTATATTATGACCCCACAAATATAATTCAGTTTATGAAGGAGAATTAAAAAATAAGGAAATATATGGATGTTTTGATAGAGAAAGGTGTATGGGGTAGAATATCATGGGGACAGGAGACTTTATATGGCTCTGTTGTCTTAGTGAATGTTTGAAGGAAGAAATCAAAGCTATTCTTGGCATTCAAACGGGAGAGATTTAATGTAAGGATTTAGGTGCTAGCACAATCTTGGGAGTGCTGGGTAAATAAAAGGAAGTCTGTTCCTGGTGCTGGCTTCTGCTTGCTTTCATGAAGTGAGGGAGTTGGAGATGCAGAGTGTTTCCATAAATCTCTTTGCTTCCCCCAACTACACAGATTCCCTCACTTGAATGGAATCCAGCAGCAGGGATCTGCACACGTTCATATCTCAGGCTTGCTGGCCTGTGACCTGGGGCACAATGCTGAGCTATCCATGTCATCATTAGTGGCAGAACACAAATCTTCATGGAATCAGAAAACATAGAACATGTTAGGAGCCATAGATGGAATCCTAGACCAATGCAGGTCTCATTTCCTGTGCTATAAAATTAGAATAACAAAGCATTTCTCCCTTCCTTCCTTCCTTCCTTCCTTCCTTCCTTCCTTCCTTCCTTCCTTCTTTCCTTCCTTCCTTCCTTTCTTTTTTCTTTTGGTTTATCGAGGTAGGGTCTCACTCTAGCCCAGGCTGACCTGCAATTCACTATGGAGTCTCAGGGTGGCCTTGAACTCAGGGCGATCCTCCTACCTCTGCCTCCCAAGTGCTGGGATTAAAGGCGTGCGCCACCACGCCCAGCATAACAAAGCATTGCTTGCATTTGTTATGTGAACTTTAGGATTTCACAATTCTTGAGCTGAGAATGGGCTCAGGAAAAACCCGAGATTGTTGTTTAGAATGGCAGTGAAACATTCAAATTTGGCTATGGGGCTGAAGAGATGACTCAGCTTGCTTGCAAAGACTGTTGACCTGGGTTCAATATCCTGGTGCCTGCTTAAAGCCAGATGCACAAAGTGGTGCATGCATCTGAGGATTTGCAGTGGCAAGAGCCCCGGCAATGCTCATTCTCTGTCTTTCTCTCTCAAATAAATAAATAAAATGCCAAGAAAACAAAACAAAAAAAAAAAACCTAAAAATCCATGGCTATGCTCCTTGACAGATTTTCTTTTTCTGTCTTTAAAAAATATTTTATTTATTTATTTGAGAGCGAGAGAAAAAGGCAGGTAGTGAGACAGTGGGCATAGTGAGAGAGTGGGCATGCAGGGCCTCCAGCCACTACTGAGTGAACTCCAAACACATGTGCACCTTGTGCATCTGGCTTATGTGGGTTCTGAGGAATGGAACCAGTGTCCTTTGACTTTGTTGGCAAGTACCTTAACCACTAAGCCATCTCTCCAGCCCATTCTTGACTGTTCTTCTACCATCTTACAATCTTCCTGTTTTCTTCATTTCTCTTGCACTCTAATCTACGTTGCTGGCAGTAGAAACCTTCTGAATGTCATTAAGAAGGTTCCACATTCAGAGCATGGGTGTTCATGGGGCTCAGAGAATCTGGCTTCACCTCGCATTCTCTATGGCATGAGGATGAAGTGACAAAAGTCTCCCCAGTGGCAGATACTCAGCACACATTACTCCTCTCTTCTAAGAGCTGCAGGAGGAAGGACATGGGGGTCCCAAGAGGTCAGTGAGGCAGAAGGGAGGGAGCCTGGAGGACAGTGAATTCTGTCTCCTTTGGCTTTGGGTAATAGCTTTTAACATTAATAGGCTAATTTGCATGAAATAAGGTGATACTGTGGTTTTCAGTATTGATGGAGTATTTAAGGGAAAAGGGGAGGGAATGAAAAGAAAGCCAGAGGCGTGGAGGGGGTGGCTGGGAAAAACAAAGATGAAATCCCATCTCTGTTCTGTTTTTTAAGTATTTTATTTGTTTGTTTGTTTGTTTATTTATGAGAGAGAGAAAGAGGCAGGTAGATAGAGAGAATGGGCATACCAGGGCCTCCAGCCACTGCAGACAAACTCCAGATACATGCGCCACCTTGTGCATCTGGCTTATGTGGGTCCTAGGGAATTGAACTTCCGTCCTTAAGCTTTGTAGGCAAGAGCCTTCACTGCTAAGCTTATCTCTCCAGCCCTCCATTGTCCTTCTTGTTCTGGGTATGGTGGCTCACACCTTTAATCCCAGCACTCCAGAGGCAGAAATAGTATTACTGTGAGTCCAAGGCCAGCCTGAGACTACATAGTGAATTCTAGGTCACCGTGGATTAGAGAGAGACCCTACCTCAAAATCAAACAAAACAAAACACAACAACAGCAACAAACAATTGTTATAGGAATTATTGAGTCAATGAGAATAATTAGGCAAAATCCACTTCAGAGAGGAGAGAGAGCCTTTATTCGCGCCCAGACTTCTGCTGTCTAATGCCAAAAACCTGGCAGAGGCCCTGAACTCAGACTGTGCTGGACTTACATACCTTTTATAAGCCTTTGTCTGAATTCTCCTACCCTTACAGAGGGGAGAGATTTACATCCATAAGTGTAGGGTCCTGTCAAATAAAATTAAGTACAGGCAGCTGTCTCTTGAGATAAGGTAGTTCCATATTGTCCAAAGGGGTCAGGCTCAGAGTCACAGAATTCTTGTTAGCTACCATCAGAGGAATCCCCCTGTTGTTGTTTCAGAGGAGGGAAGTGCAACATCTAGCACTTCACTGGAAGTCCTAGGAGCATTTACATTTCTTACGGATACATTGATTATATTCCATCTAACCTAATGTAAGCTAGGAGCATTAAATATATAGTATTTCTTCAATACCATCATGTGCTGGCATCTTGGGTGTGGAGTTAGCTTGGGCTATTTGGAAGTTGTATCCATTGGCAGAATAGATGTGGGCTTTATGCTGTAGGTAGCTGTGCTTCTATAGATCATGGGAAATCATGCTAAAGTGTGTTCTGGTTCAGTAGTTTAGGGGTGAGGTCTAACAGCACATAGATGGGGAGCCAGGAGAAAGAGGAAACCATTGGACACTCCTGGGGAGTGCCTACTTGCTATCAGCAGACATGCATGGAGTTTCTAGCATGTCCTTGGACTCCTTTGAGGATTCAGCCAAGTGGGTGCACTTGTGGATCTTGTCTATTTATCGTGTGAATAAAGTTCCCAGAACAGCGCTGCATCTGCCGCACCTACTTCCAGCAAGGCTGAACGGACTGATCCAGCTCCTGTGACCAGAGAGGCACAATGTTGCACGTCAGAGCCAGATTATTTTAGCCCCTCAGTGGCCATTTACTGCCCTCCTCGATGTCTGACCTAACATCCTGGTGACTATCATTTGATCAAATGCAAACTTTCTGGAATGTACTAGCAGACCCTCAGCTTCCAGCAGCCCAAGGACTAAGAATGTCATCAGAGAGCACCTGAGGCCCATGGTGGCCATTTCCCCGCTTTGCTGTAACCCGCCTACCTGATGGTCAGCCAGTGTCTTTGAAAAGTGCCTTGATTATGATTTTCTTCTGTTCTGTAACTATAAAACCTTCATGAAATTGTTAACACGTTGGAACATGGAATTTAGGGTGACCTAAATCTGTGTTCCCAGGCCATGGTCGTTTATATTTGGCTCCAGAATAAAACAATCTCTTACCCACTTTGAGGTGAGGGCCTGTGTCCTTTGCAATGACAGGAGTTTGGAAGAGGACAAGTGGGGAAACTTGTGGTGTCTGGCAATGTAGCCAAGCTTCAGTCACGCTCCTTGTGTTGCATTTCCGCTTCCAGACTGCCTTTGTCCTCAGTGGCAGGATGGCAGCGTGGAAGGCTTTGCTGGTAGCTACTGTTTACCTCATACGCAACCACAAGCCACATATCTGGCATTGTCAGCTGGGTGGTTCGAGGCCAAGATTTCTCTTATGATATTTTCAAGCTTGTGTGCATGCCATGTTCTTAAAACTGTTGCTGAGAAAACACATGAATGGGTTGTGAAGTCATTAAAGATTTTTTTTTTTTTACAAATGTTCCAGCACTATTGAATAATTCTCAATATATTTTAAAAAATATGTCTACTGAACATAATTTCATTCAAAAACACAGTGGTCTTAAATATAATAATAATAATGTCTGATAAACAGGAAAAAAAGGAATTAAACTCTTACTAATGCACTTACAGGGCATTTGTTAGGAATTACGTATCTACCCGGTCATGTTACACAGTTGATTTACAACAACAATAGTAAGAAGGAAAGTCCTAGAGGAGGAAGAGCCAGGAGGGGGAGGGGGAAGTAAGAGGGAGGGGAGGAAAGAGGAGAAGGGAAGGAATAGGGGTTCTTATTTCTGTGGAGTTCACTGTTGCTTAATCCCTCCTAAAACCTCCTTCCCTGAGGAACCTCTCACATCTACATGGCCAAACCCTCCATTAGCCAGTAAGCTCGAGAAGTAGAACCTTGTCTATGCTGTTGATACACGTTGAAAAAAAAAAAAAAAGGGAAAGTGGTGAAACTGATGCACAAGGAATTGTGCTTAAGTGTCCAAATACAATTCTTTGAAGGTTTTTTGCTGCCTGAGCTCAAGGAAGGAGAGATAACTGGAGAGAGCCAGAGATAACTAGATGGTCGGGGCTCGTGTGTGATGTATTCTCTGAGATCCACTCGCAAATTTTCCTTCCTTTTCAATGTAAGAAGTTACCTAGTCCGTTTGAGGGGGCATCAGGTAGCTATGTTAGGAAGTTTAGGTGTCTGGGCCCCAAAAGTACAAAGCAGGAGTGTTTTTGGGGCTTTGCTAGAGGTCAGAGAAGAATCTGGCTTCACCTTATCTCTTGCTAAAGGAGTTCCCTAGACCTGGTTTTTCACACCTGAGCCCCTCACTTGCGAGGGAGGTCCCCTTTCCTGAAATGCAACTGTAATCCTGGCATGGTGGTTGGTCATGCTTAGACCCTGGAACTTGGCATCATGGCTGGCGTCTTCCTGAGCAAGCTCTAGCCCAGACCAATCAGCTGTTCTGGCTCGCTGAGGTCTGACCCACATAATAAACACGTTGACCAGGGGAGGGGGGAGGGCAAGCTCTCTTGGCTGTGATTCATGGCTCTGGAACCCCAGGCTCTGGTAAGTCTTCTCTCTGTCCATTTGGGAGGAGAGGAGGGGAGAACCCTCTTGATCCCTCTGTACCCTTCTGCCCTCCACATGGCAGGAGCTCTCTCTACTTTCTTTTCTTTTCTAACTCTCTTTACACGTTTCTTTCAGACCCACCACATGGGCACTCAGACACCGTGGGTGTATCCGTTTTCCTTCCCTTGGTTTTGTATTTGTCTAAATAAATATAATAATTTAATAATGATCCTTCTCAGTTTGGTTAAATTCTTTGGTCAAATACAAACATGAACTCAGAGTTTGGGGTTTCATACTTGTCTTGTTCATTAAGGTAAGCATAATACAGAGCATGTGGCACAGCAAAGACTTCACATCGACTTCTGCAAGGAATGAATGAAGGCAGGATGGGTGGACATGTATAGATGGTATGGTAGTTTCAATGGATGTCCCCCAATTGCTTCAGGAGTTTTATTAAAGCTTGTAACTTGGTGTCATGGTGGGCGGATCTCAGGGTTCAGCTCCAAGGTGTGTTTGGGATATTCCAGTTTAAAGATAGGCAAAGTGCTAGAGCTTTGCCCGGCCATCCTGGAGTGGGCTTGCTTATGGTGTGGGTGGTTGCTTTTCTCTCTGCTTGGATCAGTGAGAGGGGGCCAGCTTCTTCCACCATTATGGAACTTCCCCTGGATCTGTAAGCTTCAAATACATTTCCTTCCTCCATAACTGTGCCTGGTTTGGAGGTTCATTTCAGCGACCTGAAGCTTATTGCCACAGATGGAATCATGGAAGGGCATATGCGTGACATAATCAATAGAGGGAAAACAGCCCTAATATGTCCCAGAGGAAGCACTGGGAGAAGCAGCTCATTGATAAAAATTCTAGGCACAGTTTTATATACTAGATGATTTCTGTCTAACCAGAGTTATTCAGTTATGTAGTTATTAGGAAACATAAGCACAGTGCTAAAACGTCCCATTTTATTTTTATATTTTATTGTTGGTTTGTCTAGGTAGGGTCTCGCTCTGCCCCAGGTTGACCTGGAATTCTACTGTATAGTTTCGGGGTGGCGTTGAATTCGGGGTGATCCTCTTACCTCTGCCTCCCAAGTGCTGGGATTAAAGTAAAGGCATGCACCACCATGCCCAGCCTTAAACCATTCCATTTATTCAAATGGGAAGTGCTGTGAAAATCCCAGAGATTCGCTATGGGACATACTGTCCACTCACCCTTTTATAATATGCATATTTTTTTCATGCAAGCCCAGAATATCTACCAACTGATAAAAGGTTGCTCAGGCATTTTAGGACTCCAAAGGACAGATTCCATGAGTTTATCCCATAGAGAATACTTTAGAAATTTAAATGTACATTTTGAATATTATTGAGAAAAGTACAGAGCATTTCAAATTAATCCTTAGACATATGCCCTTCAGAAACTACACTTCTTTCATGTTTAATGTGTGTTGATTATCTCTAACCCCAAATACCAAAGTCTTAAATGTTCAAGAATCTGAAAGATTTTGAGGTCAGCAATGATGTCACAAGTGGAAAACTCCATATGTGAAAATTCCACTGCGATCTCAGGAGACATGTTATAGTCAGAATGCAGGAGCTGTAAAAGTATTTTATAAAATGGGGCATGGTGGCACACACCTTTAATCGAAGCACTTGGAAGGCTAAGGTAGGAGGATCACCATAACTTCAAAGCCAGCCTGAGACTACATAGTGAATTCCAGGTCAGTCTGGGCTAGAGTGAGACCCTATCTCAAAAAACAAACAAACAAACAAACAAACAAACAAACAAACAAACAAACCAGGGCTGGAGAGATGCCTTAGTGGTTAAGGCACTTGCCTGTAAAGCCAAAGGATCCAGGTTCAATTCCCAGATTCCCAGGACCCACTTAAGCCCGATGCACAAGGTAGCACTTGTGTCTGGTGTTCGTTTGTAGCAGCTACAGGCCCTCATGTACCCATTCTATCTCTCTCTCTCTCTCTCTCTCTGACTTTCTCTTTTCCTCTTTCTCTCTCTCTCTCTCAAATAAATGAATAAAAATATTTTAAAAACAAAACAAAAAGAACTTATTCTTGGGTTAATGATGGACTCTAGCAGTAGAGCTTTTATCTAGCATGCTCTGGGCTCCATCCCCAACACTGAAAGAATATTATAAATAAATACACTTCAAAACATTGGTGTTCTCTGTGGCTCTGGAACTTGTTACCTGCTCCAGCCAGGAAGTGCCTCCTTGCCCTTAGCCAGTGAATGGAGTGATAAAAATGGTGGTAAAGCACATGTCTATGTATTTGCTTCAAAGAAACATTAATTAAATTCCATTTATACATTGCTCTAAGTTTTTAAAAAATATTTTTATGGCTGGGTGTGTGGCACACGCCTTTAATCCCAGCACTTAGGAGGCAGAGGTAGGAGGATCGCTGAGAGTTCGAGGCCACCCTGAGACTACATAGTTAATTCCAGGTCTGCCTGGACCGGAGTGAGACCCTACCTCGAAAAAAAAACAAAACAAAACAAAAAATTATGCATTTATATGAGAGAGCAAGAGACAGAGTGAGAGACAGAAGGAGAATGAGTATGGGTGTGCCAGGGCCTCATTGCAAGCAAACGTCAGATGCATGCACCACTTTGTGTATCTGGCTTTACATGGATCCTGGGGATTTGAACTCTGGCTATTAGGCTTTATAAACAAGTGCCTTTAACTGCTGTGCCATCTCCCCAACCCTCTCACTAAGTTTTTGTAACTGTTCTTGTCACTAAAACAAGTAGGAAGAAAAGGTAAGATTCGAGGTAAAAAAGCGAGCTTGTTTTCCTCACAGCTGACAGAGGGGTGGAAGCTTTTCAGGTGAGAAGGATGCCTCTTTAAATGTGGTATTGATGGCTGAGCTCTTTGTCCCTTGGAGACAAATGTCCCTGATTACTACTTCCTCCTGAGTGTCTATGGTATGGTTTGTATAGCAGAAGCCTCTTCAAGGACATCTGCTTGTAAGATCTTCCATCTTATGTTTCATATGGAAATAAACATCCTTGCCTCTTTGCTGAGCCCTACAACTTCCTGTGCAAATGAAAGTTGGTGAAAGTCAAGCCAGTTTATAATGATTCTGAAGTATAAATCGAGTTTCATACAGAATATGCAAGCTTAGCTGGGCATACACGCCTTTAATCCCAGCACTCGGGAGGGAAGGTGGAAGGATCTCTGTTTGAAGCCAGCCTGAGACTGCAGAGTGAGCTTGAGAGAGGGTCAGGAGACCCTACCTCAAAAAAATAAATAAATAAATAAATAAATAAATAAATAAATAAAAAAACATACTCATGCACAAGACACAAATATTTTAATAGCTCAGTGTGTGGCCTAGTAGCTGTTATGGAGACCCCCACTCTACCCACACTTACTTAGATGTACAAATATTAGAAGTGAAAGGACGTTTTCGTTCTTAGAATAATTGGGTAAATTCTAGTTTCACAGCTAGCAGAGGGCAAAACTGAGGTAATAAAACTAAGAGACTCCTGATTCTGATTCCTGTTTCTCACAGGGAATGCCAGTCATTAAACCATAGTGTTCTGTTGAATTGTGCTCTTCAAATATACATGCTAAAGGGCTAACTCCCACTGAATTACAATGTGCCATTTGGAAATAGGATCATTAAAGAGATAATTAGGACGAATTCACTTGCTTGGTCCTACTGTATTATGACTGGTGTCTTTGGAAAAACTGGGGCTGGAGAGATGGCACAGTGGTTAAAGTGCTTGCCTGCAAAGCCTAAGGACCCAGGTTCGATTCCCTAGTAACCATGTAAAGCTGGATGCACAAGGTGACACATGTATCTGAGATTTATTTGCAGTGGCTAGAGGCCCTGGTGTGCTTGTTCTGTCTCTATATCTGTCTCTTTCTTTCTCTTTCTCAAATAAATAAAACATTTTTTTAAAGGGGGAAAACTGGACACAGAGATAAAATGAAAAGGATCGTGTGAAGATAGATTGGGAAAATGCTGCCTGCAAGGGAACATAGGTTAGCTGACCCTCTTGGCCCACCCTGCTGACTTGGATTTTAAACTTCTTGCTTCCAGAACTGAAAACAATATTTGTCTGTCATTTAAACTATTCATTTTTTTGGTAGCATTATACTAATCCTAAGGAGAGAGTGACTTTTAGTGTCATCTCTTACACATACTTGCTGGACTCTCCCACAACGTGTCTGATACCCGGTGATCCAGGGTGTCCCCAGAGTGAATCTTGAGGTAATATCGGAGCCCAACACTCGAAGCTGTGAATAAATTCCCTGTCACTTGCATTGTGAGGAAATTCTCTATTACTCTTATAAGCCAAGGAAGAAGCTGATACAAAATCTATTGACACTTTATAAAAATATGATTTGTTGGGCTGGACAGATGGCTTAGTAGTTAAGGAACTGCCTGCAAAGCCTAAGGACCCAGGTTCGATTCCCCAGTACCTGTGTAAAGCCAGATGCACAAGGTAGCACACTCATCTGGAGTTCATTCCCAGTGGCTAGAGGCCCTGGAGCACCTTCTCTCCATGTCTCTCTCCTCCCTTCTTTCTCTTGCTTTCAAAAAAATAAATAAAATAAGAAAAAAACATGATTTGTTGACCAAATGAATTGCAAGAGTTGAAAGAGAGCACTTTTGCAATTGTTATATTTAAATTTAAATTCCTAGGAGCCTTTCTTGTAAGCCTTGAATTATCTAGGTAAGTGGCGAGTATGAGAGAGAAAATGCCTTCCATATAGCAGTCAACCATAGGGTCTAGACTAGACTTCAGCTTCTGTGATCCAAGCCCTGTATAACTCACTGTGCTTGTACCATAGCTGGATGACCTCTGTCTAAATGGAAGCGGGTTCTTTAACTGGCTGTTAGCAATTCTGCACACTGTAGGAACAAAGCAGTTAGAAAATCTTCAAAACCTCAGAAGCTTAACTCCAAGAACTAAGGCTATATTCTGGACAAGACTCTGGCTTTGATTGGATGATCACAGACAGGAACATGCATGGATATGTGTCATCACCACACAAGCATCTATATTGTACATGGGCTGTCATGGTCAGTCAAATAACTAACTACATGGTTGTACGTAAAAAAAAAAAAAAAAATCTTGGGCTGGAGAGATGGCTCAATGGCCAAGGCACTTGCCTGCACAGACTAATGACGCAGGCTTGGTTCTCCAGTACCCACATAGAACCAGATGCACAAGGTGGCACATGTGTCTGGGGCTGGAGTTCATTTGTGTGGCTAGAGGCCCTGGTGCACTCATTCTCTCTTGCTCTCTTTCTCTCTCCTTATAAATAGGATATTTTTTATAAAATATCCTATCACAGTAGCAACGTGTGCTTTTTAAGATTCCTGACCTATTTGCATTCTTGGACATAAATAACAAAGCACAATACAAACCACCCACTGGATTTAGAATCTAAAGGATTTTAGGTTCATGTTTTATGTTTTTTGGGGGGTGGGGCATGCCTAACCTATGTTTTATGTTTTACTGGGTTTTATCATTTCCTGAAGCTGTATGTTTTCATCTGTGAACCTAGAATACTGGCCTCATACAAGGATCGATATTAAAAATTAAAAGCCCTGTAATAGTAAGCACAGAGGAACTCTATGGGTGCAGAACCTCAGTAGAGATCTTTCTTTAAAAATATTTATATTTTCCTTCATTGTGTCTCCCCTTTCTATTTATCTTTCCCTGTGTCTCTCAAATAAATAAATTAGTTAATAAAATATATTTTTTAAAATCCAAAAAAACATTTTATTTATTTATTCATTTATGTATTTATTAGAGAGAGAGAGAATGGGCTCACCAGGGCAGGCAAGTGCCTTATCCACTAAGCCATCTCTCCAGCCTTCAGTAGAGATCTTAATGATGTGTTATCCATAACCGCTTCAACCTGCTTTGTTTTGCCCTTTCATTGTGAGAGTCACCAGGTTCCAACTTGTAGCCAAAATTTCAAAGGGAAATCTAATTTCAGAGCTAAATACAGATATCCACCTATTCTAGCGATCACCTGAGGGGCTGTTTCTTCTGCACCTCCCTCTGGCCAGCAGCAATGCTGAGCGCAATGGTGGCCCAATTACTCAAAGGAATGGGGACCTACAGCCCATAGGTGCGCTCGCTTTGGAACATAACGTTTCTCCACGTTTGGTTCACGATCTGTATTTGTCCAACAAAGATTGTCAGCAGTGTGGCCAGTTCAGAAAGCGATACCAAACATTTAGAAGGCTTTTATTTTATTTTATTTTATTTTTTATTTTTTCAAGGTAGGGTCTTGATCTAACCTAGGCTGACCTGGAGCTCACTGCATAGTCTCAGACCATTTAGCAGTTTTCATAATAAGTTAAGATAATAATTTGACCTCCTTGCAAATTAAGAAAGAATGGTGACTATCTGTTGTATACCTGATTATTTGCATAGTTTCTCTTCCTGGAACTTTGTGAAAGTATGGTCTGGGATCTGTGGTGTCAGTCTTGGACTTTCATCAGATAGATCTGGGAATATTGCTCTGTTACATTGTGTTAGAGAGACAGGATTTCATCTTTATGTCTAAAATGATAGGACTTTGAAGACGTTATTTAGGGGGCTGGATAGATGGCTCAGAAGTTAAGCCTAAGGACCGAGTTCATTTCCCCAGTACTCACATAACACCAGATGTGTGCATCTGTGGTGTATGCATCTGAAGTTCTTTTGTGATGGCTAGAGGCCCTGGCATGCCCATTGTCTTTCTTTCTATCTGCCCCATCTCTCTCCCAAATAAATACACATATAAATAAATTATATATATATATGTTGGTTTTTCGAGGTAGGGTCTCACTCTAGCTCAGGCTGACTTGGAATTTGCTATATAGTCTCAGGGTGGCCTCAAACTCATGGTGATCCTCCTACCTCTGCCTCCTGAGTGCTGGGATTAAAGGTGTGAGCCTCCACGCCCAGCAAATAAAATATTTTTAATTTTTGTTTATTTTTATTTATTTATTAGCAACAGACAGAGAGAGAGAGAGAGAGAAAGAGGCAGAGAGAGAGCACATCAGGGCCTCCAGCCACTGCAAACGAACTCCAGATGCATGCTCCCCCTTGTGTATCTGGCTTACGTGGGTCCTGGGGAATGAGGCTTGAACCAGGGTCCTTAGGCTTTATAGGCAAGTGCTTAACCGCTAAGCCATCTGTCCAGCCCAAATAAAATATTTTTAAAACATGTTATTTGGGTAAGTTGTAAAATATATCATTGAGAATCACAAATACATTTTAAAAATATTTAATTTAATTTATTTATTTGAGAGAGTGATACAGAAACAGGCAGGGGAGAGAGAGAGAGAGACACAGAGAGAGAGACAGAGAGAGGGAGAGAATGGGTGCGCCACGGCCTCCAGACACTGCAAACGAACTCCAGATGCATGCACCTCCTTGTGCATCTGGCTTATGTGGGTACTGGAGAATCTAGCCTCGAAATGGGATCCTTAGGCTTCACAGGCAAGCACTTAACTGCTAAGCCATCTCTCCAGCCTCACAAATGCATTCTTGCATGTGTATTATTTGTGGATGTGTATTACATGTGTGTGGTGGGAGAAGTGTGTCACAGCGCACACGTGGAGGTCTTAAGGATCATCTTGAGGTGTTTGTCCTTATTTGGGACAGGGTCTCAGTTATTGGTTTGACTTCTGCATGTGGGCCAGTGTAACTGATGCACACCCTTTTAGATTCTCCTGGTTCTGCACCCGCACCTCCACACATTCATATTGACTCAAGTCCTCTCAGTTACACCCTACTATTATGTTATAAAGCAACTGTCCTTGCTTTCCTGGGAACTTGTAGAAAGAGAATAAGAGGAGAGAACTTTCTGGCACTTTTTGGCATGCTCCACATAAATGGAATGCGCATATGCAGGCAGTGTTTTGTGTGGTGGCTTGATGAGGAAACTACTGCCTCAACAATACTAATTGTCTTTCACATAATTTTTTTAAAAGCCTGACATGGTGGTGCACACCTTTAATCCTAGTACTTGGGAGGCTGAGGTAGCAGGATCACTGTGAGTTCAAGGTCAGCTTGAGAGTACGTCTTGATTTCCAGGTCAACTTGGGCCAGAGGGAGACCCTACCTCAAAAAACAAACAAAAGAAATTTTAAAAAGACACATAATATTCACTTGACTTTCAGAGGCAGCTTTACTCCTAAAGTCCTACTACTATATTCCAGTTTTAAGAAACTTGTTTAGAATGTGGCAGAAAAAGTATTTTCAGTTTAGGTGTTTTTAATTTTGCCCATTTAAAATCTTTTTTTTAAATCAGTGTAAAAAAATCTTTAAAATTTAAATCATAACAGGGCTGGAGAGATGGCTTAGCAGTTAAAGTGCTTGCCTGCGAAGCCTGGGGACCCAGATTCGATTCCCTGGTACCTACAGAAGCTAGATGCACAAGGCAGCGCATGCAGCTGGAGTTAGTTTGCAGTGGCTGGAGACCCTTGGTGCGCCCATTCTCTCTCAGTCTGTCTATCTGCCTCTCTCTCTCTTTCAAATAAATAAATAATTAAAAAAATTAAAATCCTAGTATTCAAACAATTTTTGTTGTTTTCCTCCCCCTCTCTTCTCTTCCATCTCCCTGAACCCCCTTGTATCTTTTTGGCTTCACTTTATGTATTCTCTTATATCCCACGCTACCTTACTTCTTCTAAATTTCTCTCTTTTCAATATATTCCATATATAAAAATATATATAGAGAGAGTTTATATATATATGTATATGTACTTATATATAAACAATAAAGCTAAGTAACAAATGCATGTGAGAGAGAATGTGCAGTAGTTGTCTTTCTGAGTTTTGCTTACCTTGCTTAATATAATAATTTCAAGGTCCATTTATTTTCTGGCAAATTTAATTTTTTTCTTCACAGCTGAATAACATTGCATTATGTAAGTGTATTTT
Organism: Orientallactaga sibirica; assembly: GCA_036365145.1. Taxonomy (NCBI): domain Eukaryota; kingdom Metazoa; phylum Chordata; class Mammalia; order Rodentia; family Dipodidae; genus Orientallactaga; species Orientallactaga sibirica. Next base: position 6,546,634 of record JAEOAD010001317.1, read on the forward strand.
GTTTTTAATAGCAAAAATCAAACAGTGGAACTATTAATGGGTATGTATATGTGTGTGCAATCTGAAAGTGTAATTTAAGAGATGTGTGAATGAATTGCTTTACATGGGACTATCATAGAAGTGTAATGTTGAGTGCAGGAGGCCCAGTCTGAAAATGCACCTAGGATTATGTGCATATATGTTCGCTTGTACTTTAAAATCATATGGAAATGAGGAGAGAAGAGGGAAAGGAGCTCGGGAGTGGGTGTGTGTGAGAGAGGGAGAGAGAGAGAGTGGGGAAGAGGGGGGAGATGGAGAAAGTAGAGAGAGACTTGTAGTGTATATCAACATGGGCTGAAAGAAAACTCGTGTTTTTTAAATATTTTATTAATTTGTTTATTTATTATTTGAGAGAGAGAGAGAATGGGCATTCCAGGGCCTCTAGCCACTATAAATGAGCTCCAGATGGATGAGTCACTGGGTGCCTCTTGCATTACTGGGTAACTGGGGAATTGAACCTGTGTCTTTTGGCTCTGTACGCAAGCGCTTTAACTGCTAAATAACCTCTCCAGCCCTCATTCATGGTTTCTTTGCTTTCAGTAAAGTGTTTTAAGGGATGAATGGAAGAGGATGGGATTGGGGAGGGGAAATAAAGGACATTTCATCATTTTATAACATTCAAGTTTTTTAATTTTTTAGAAAATATTTTATTGTGTATTTGAGAGAGAGAAAGAAGTAGATAGATAGAGAGAGAGAATGGGCACCAGTGCCTCTAGCCACTGCAAATAAAGTGCAGAAACATGCACCACCTGTGCGTCTGGCTTAAATGGACACAGGGGAATCCTGCCTGGTCCCTTGGGCTTTGTAGGCAAGTGCCTTAACCATCAAGCCTTATAATTTTAAAGAAAAATATCTGAAACACAAATGAAGAGATCCTGATCCTTACATAGGTGTTGCCATAGATCATGGGTGTTTTAGTATATTATAGATGCTTTGTATTTCACAACTTTTTTCAGGTTTTGTAACTTGCAGGTGTCTTTAGCCAAGTATTTCCTTGTGTGAATTACATCATCTATAATCCAGTGTAGTTAGGGCCCAGCTTAGGTTAGCTCTTAGATGTGATGACTTGGCACAGTAATTTGTATCATGTGATGAACACGCCTCAGCTCTCTGGCTTCTGTGTTACATGATACAACAATGTGATCATAGGGTTATAGAACTATACAAATTAACACCCAGTAGGAAGGTTAATTAATACGTCGATTCCCATAACCTTTTGCTATTTAGAAGTGATATACATAGTCAATCAGAAAATGTGTTGACCATGTTGGTATCCTACTCTAAAAGTAAAATGTATTAAAGCTGCTAGCAAGGGCTGGAGAGATGGCACAGCCATTCAGGCATTTGCTTTCAATGCCTAATGACCCAGGTTTGAGCCCCCATCCCATCTCCATATAAAACCACATCCACAAAGTGGCCCATGCTTCTGGAGTTAATTTGCAGTGACTGGAGACACTGGTGCACCCATTCTATCTGTCTTTCTTTCTCTATTGCTCTGTGCTTGCAAATAAATTTAAAAAATTAAAGATTCTATGATTTATTTTATTACACACTTGCATATTCAATGGCTATAAAACAGATTAGCAAAATATCTCCATTTTATTGACTTTTTTCTTTCCTTCTTTCTTTTTTAATTTTTATTGACAACTTCTTTAATTGTAGACAATATCCCATGGTACTTCCCTCCCTCCCCCACTTTCCCCTTTGACTGATCTCGTCTGTCTTCCTCTTCCTTCCTTCCTTCCTTCCTTCCTTCCTTCCTTCCTTCCTTCCTTCCTTTCTTTCTTTCTTTCTTTCTTTCTTTCTTTCTTTCTTTCTTTCTTTCATTTTCTTTTTTTTTTCTGGTTTTTCAAGGTAGGGTCTCGCTCTAGCCCAGGCTGACCATGAATTCACTATGTAGTCTCAGGGTGGCCTCAAACTCATGACAATCCTCCTACCTCTGCCTCCCGAGTGCTGGGATTAGAGTATGCCGCCACACCCAGTTTTTTATTAACTTTTGATTGCATCAGTTTCTTGAGCCTACTTGGGGTGGTGCTCCTTCCTGCATCATTTCATCATAAGGTAGGGAAGCAGTTTTCAGAGTCTCTCGCAAATTCTTGCCATTATTCAAGGTCTGCATGCCTTGTGGTTATTTCTCATAAATGGCCAACTTTATTTATACTTCCTTAAAAGAATTTGACCCAGGCAGAAAATTTAAAATGTCAAGTGGATAGTTAATTTTCTATGCAAAGTCTGTATTTTCAATAAATTTTTATAGACTTCAAATGAGCTCCAGGCTCCTAGGGAGATTTTAATTTTAGAAGCAAGGGTCAGTGAACTCACCATAACGTGTCTATCATATCCTGAATGAGATGAAAAAGTCCAATTCAAATTTCAAAGCGATACATTTAAGTAACTCAACTCAAATTTTCTATTTTTATTTTTTTTTAAATAATTTTAATACATGAACATACTGTAATTTGGTCATAATCCCCCCACAATTTTCTTTTGTCCCACTCCCCCACATCCATTCCACTGAGCCATCTCTTCTTTCCAAATGGTCTGTCTTCTACTTTGCTATCTCATTCCTTTTGTGAGAGCGTTGATGGGCTCAACATTGTGGGGCTCTTCTGGAGGTAGCAACATCCATTGTAAGGTCTCCTATCCAAGTGCTCACTAGGCCGGACCCTGCTCAGCTGCGATCAGACGAGATAGGGCACATGCAGGGAGGTATGGCCGTAGACTCGTTGTAAGGTCCTGGATACACCAGTCATTTCGTGTGCTGAGGACAGTGTCCCAAAGTACTCCTCCCCACCCTCTGGCATGTATTTGAAATAATTTTAGCAGTAAGTTGGAAGAACCAGTCCCTCACCCTACTACCAACACCTCCCTCTACACACACACATAGACACACACACACACACACAATCCCAAAGTGCTCTTCATACCAGACAAAGCGAACCATTATTTCCACACAGTCATGTTCAGTGACCACAGGTGTACCGTGTGGAACATCTGATGGATATACTCAATTTCAGCTGAATGCCAATAATGAAAATAACCTTAGTCAAGATAAATGAGATCATGTTTTATTCTGCTGTGATTTTCTTAAGTTTGTAAAGGACTTCAAATGGTTAAGATTAGTAAGAGCCCTCATACCTCCCAATTTCTGGTAAAAATAAATGTTTAAAAGAAAACATGTGGGGCTGGAGAGATGACTCAACTGTCAAGGCACTTGCCTGCAACCCCTAACAACTCTGGTTCAATTCCCTAGTACCAATGTAAAGCCAGATGCACAAGGTGGTGCGTGTATCTGGAGTTCATTTGCAGCGGCTAGAGGCTCTGGCGTGCATATTCTCTCTATCTCTTTCTTTCTCTCTCTCTTTCTCTCTCTGTCTGTATCTCTCTCTTCTTGCAAATACATAAAAGAAAAGAAAACATGTCTCCAAAAAAGGAAAACAACTACATTGACAGCAGCAAGGGAGTTTGACTCCATTAGCCCCACTGAGTATTGCATGACAACTTTAAAGCCACACATACTTCTCCGACCTGATTAGAGGAACAAAGCTGCAATGTCTAGTGCTGCACTCCCTCTGAATTTCAGTGAAGTTGATTTCTAACTTCATTGGAAAACTCTGCTAATTTTATAGGTGAACTGGAGAGTTGATTAATCCACAGAATTCATTTGAAAGCATGAAGTGTTATGTGTTTCATAGTAAATTATAGATCTTTTGATGATGCTTGTGAGATGATTGGAAGATTTTTGAAAATCAAATTCATGGTTCAAAATCATGCATGCATCTTTTCTGTTTCCATGTCATGCGGCAGTGAGCAGGGAGAAGATGGGGTCAAGTAAAACTGAAAATGAGAACGAACTCACCTCAGGAGGAAGAGAAGTTGCTCCCTTGCCCAGATCCACACAATATTGGGCCCTCAATATAAGACATCAAAATGGAGCAGGAATTAGAAAGAAGAACAGGTTCATTGGAGGGAGGCAGGACTGGCCAGGCTATAGAGGGTAAGGGGGGCAGATTATGATCAAAGGACATTCTGTACATATTTGAAAATTTGTCCATAAAAATGTTGTTTTAATATACTCCAAATTAAGTTTGGGCTCCTGAAATCATTCTAGGCATGTAAAATTGACAAAACATGAACTTTTAAAAAAACTATTTAATTTAAAAACAATGGGCTGGAGAGGTGGTTTAGTGGTTAAGAAGCTTGGCTGTGAATCCAAAGGACCAAGGTTCAATTCCCCAGTACCCATGTTAGCCAGATACACAAAGTGGCACATGTATCTGGAGTTTGTTTTCAGTGGCTGGAGGACCTGGCATGCCCATTCTCTCTACCTCTTTCTCTCTAATAAATAAATTAAAATATTTAGGGCTGGAGAGATGGCTTAGTGGTTAAGGTGTTGTCCTGCAAAGCTAAAGGATCTTGGTTCTATTCTCCAGGACCCACATAAGCCAGATGTGCAAGGGGGTGCATACATCTGGAGTTCGTTTGCACTGGCTGGAGGCCCTGCTGTGCCCATTCTCTCTCTTTCTTTGCCTCTTTCTCTCTCAAATAAATAAATTAATTAAAAATATATATAACTTTAAAAATAGGTTGGAAAGAGATGGCTTAGCAGTTAAAGTACTTGCCTGTGAAGCCTAGGTACCCAGATTCAATTCCCCAGTACTCACATAGGCCAGCTGCACAAGCTGATCCATGTATCTCGAGTTCATTTGCAGTGGCTAGAGTCCCTGGCATGCCCATTCTCTCTCTCTCTCTCTCCCTCTATCTCTCTGTGCCCCCCTCAAATAAATGAATTAATAAAATATTAAAGGGACATAGTGTTAAAAATATGTAATATGCAACTCCATGGATTTCTGGAAGTGTTGGCTGCATATATCTATTCCCATCTTTCCCACATCCTCAGTGTTGGAAATCTTAAGTCTTCTCAAGTTGGAATCTTCTCTCTAGGTTCAATGTTTGGCTGTGTATGTGGTAATAGTTCTGACATCATAGTTTGGTTCCATGTTTAGGACAGTTGGTACCCTGCAGTAGAAGTTCTGTTCTTTCTCTCATCTACAGATTAGATATTGTGTAGACAGTATGTTAATCTGATATGAGCATTATATATTTCTTTTTAAAAAAATATTTTATTTATTTATTTGAGAGAGAGAGAGAGAGAGAAAGAGGCAGATGGAGAGAGAAAGGGACAGATAGAGTGAGAGAGAATGGGTTTGCCAGGGTCTCTAGCCACTGCAAATGAACTTCAGATGCATGCGCCACTTGTGCATCTGGCTTACGTGGGTACTGGGTAATTGTATCTGGGTCCTTTGGCTTTGCAGGCAAACATCTCAACTGCTAAGCCATCTCTCTAGCCTCCTATATTTTCAAATAGTAAACTTAGAAGAATGAATAGTTCAAAGTTATTATATCTTATGTTATCTGTACACTGATTTTATCTTTTTTTCTCATTCAAAATAATGAAAACACTTTTTGCATATAAAATGCTCTATAGGCTGGGTGTGGTGATGCATACCTTTAATCTCAGTACTGGGGAGGCAGAGGTAGGAGGACCACTCTGAGTTCAAGGCCAGCCTGGGACTACAGAGTGAGTGCCAGTGAGTTCCAGAGTGAGACCCTACTTTGAAACCCTCCCCCAAAAAGAGCTTTGTAAAAGCAACCAGTTATAAACATCTGACAGAGGATTGCTGTCTAGAATATACAAATAACCAAACAACTAAATCATAAGAAATCAAACAACCCAAGCAATAAATGGGCTAATAAAATGATCACACAGTTCTCAGAGATGAATTTCAAATGTCCAATGAACACATGAAAATATGTTCAACCTCATTAACCATCAAAGAAATGCAACTTAAAACCATGTTGGAAATTCAGTCTCCCCCCTAATCAGAATGTCAGTCATTAATAAAACAAATAAAAACAAATGCTGGCAGGCTGGAGAGATGGCTCAGCAGTTAATGTGCTTGCCTGAAAAGCCTAAAGACTCAAGTTTGATTCCCCAGTTCCCACATAAAGCCAGATGCACTAAATGACACATGCATCTGAAGTTCATTTGCAGCAGCAGGAGGCCCTGATGCACCCATACTCTCTCTGTTGTCTCTCCTCTCCATCTCTGTCTGCTTGCAAATAAAATACATACATGCATACATGTGCTGGGAGGATGTGGTAAAAAGGCAAACCCTTATATGCTGATGACAGGAATGAAGACTGCTCCAGCCACTGTGGAAGTAAGCATGGAAGTTTCTCACAAGCAATCAATAGATCTAGATGAGGTCTTTATGCACATTGCTGAGGTGTCTCACACCCATGTTTACTGAAGCCCTATTCACAACAGCTGAGTCAGGAAGCCAGATTAGGTGCCATCAGCAGGGGAACAGATTAAAAATGTGATTAGAGGGGTTGGAGAGATGGCTCAGTAGTTAAGGTGCTTGCCTTCAGAGCCTAAGGACCCTGGGTTCAATTCCCCAGTATCCATGTAAAGCCAGATGCACAAGGTGGTGCATGCATCTGGGGTTCATTTGCATGGCTGTAGGTCCTGGCACATTCATTCTGTCTCTACCTACCTCTTTCTCTGACTCTAATAAATAAATGAATAAATGACTTTTTGAAGATGTGATATTATATATATATATATATATATGAAATTTTTGGCCATGAGGAAGAATGAAGTTTTACCTTTCCAGAAAAATGGATGTATCTAGAGCTAATCTCATTAAGTGAAATAAATGTATCTGTCTCAGACAAATATCATGTTTTCTCTTATGTGTGGATCCTTGATTTGTGAAACTGTATAGGGAAACAAGAAAGACTGGTGGGAGGACGAGTGTTGAAAAAGGGGAGGCTTGGGCTGATAGAGGGGAACATGTTCAACATATAATACGTATTTGTATGAAAACGTCCTTATGAAACCCAATACCATTCACAATGAATATCTACTAATTAAATATTATTTGTTAAAAATATTTAAAATATTTCATTTATTTATTTGAGAGCGATAGGGGAAGAGAGAAAGAGGCAAGTAGAAAGAGGGAGAATGGTATGCCAGGGCCTCTAAACACTTCAAACAAACTTCAAATGCATGTGCTACCTTGTATATCAGGCATTACGTGAGTATTGGGGAATCCATCCCAGGTCCTTACATATTGCAGGCAAGTACCTTAGCCACTGTGCCATCTCTCTAGCTCCAAAATATTATTTTTTTAAAAGATGAAATTATTTATTTATTTATTTATTAGATACAGAGAGAGGGAAAGAGAGAGTGAGAATGAGAATGGGTGTGTCAGGGCCTCTAGCCACTGTAAATGAACTCCAGACACATGTGCTCCCTTGTGCATCTGGCTTATGTGGGACCTGTAGAATTGAACCAGGGTCCTTAGGCCTTGCAAGCATGTGCCTTAACTGCTAAGCCATCTTTCCAGCCCCTAAATATTATTGTTATTATTATTTTGGAGAGAGACAGAGAGAGAGAGAATGGGCATGCCAGTGGCCTCTCAGCTGCTGTGAATGAACTCCAGACACGTGTGCCCCCTTGTGGGAAAGTGCAGCATTGTGCCCTTGCATCACTTTACGTCTGGCTAAATGTGGGACCTGGAGAATCAAACCGGCATTCTTAGGCTTAGCAGGTAGGTACCTTAACCGCTAAGCCATCTCTCCAGCCCCCCTAAATATTATTTTTAAAAGCACATGGTTATTATCTTTCTGTTTATGGAATGGGGGATCTTCAAGGGGCTGACTTAAGGATGTTTGCTGCTAAAATCACTGATAAATGTTTCATCATTGTGAATTTTGCTTTCATAAATTTTGGCTCTTGGTGAGTATAAATTAACTTGTGGAGGTAAAACTTATACATCTGTAAGTGTGAATATAAGCTTGTTTCCTAGGCTGGAGAGTTAAGTTAGCAGTTAAGGCGCTTCCCTGGGAAGCCCTTATAAGGACCCATGTTCTACTCTCCAGATCCTGTGTTAGCCAGATACACAAAGGTGAGGCAAGCACAAGGTCAAACATGTACCCACTAGGTGGCCAAGTGTCTGGAGTTCAGTTGCAGTGGCTGAGGCCTTGATGACAATTCTCTCTATATATATGTGTGTGTCTGTGTGTGTGTGTGTGTGTGTCTCAAATTTTTTTTTTTTTTGGGTTTTTGGAGGTAGGGTTTCACTCTAGTCCAGGCTGACCTGGAATTCACAATGTAGTCTCAGGCTGGCTTTGAACTCTATGCAATCCTCCTACTTCTGCTTCCCAAGTGCTGAGATTAAAGGTGTGCATCACCATGCCCAGCTAGAAAATTTCTTAAAAGCTTGTTTCCTTGCAAATAACGACCTGTAAACTAATAGGAAGTGAATATGAACCAAAAAGTGTAAATAAGAACTAGACTTGTCTTGGTAGGTGTTTAGGATTCACAACGAAATGGTTAATTTAGATTTTCAAGTATGAAATAATTGTATCCACATTTTCTCTTCAAAATGTACACTGTATGTTGGAGCTATTATATTTCATAATACTCATCCGGTGAACAGTTACTTCTTTTCTTGCTTAATCATCTATTGATTTGATGAGAACTTTGTGATTGGAAATGCTGTAGTCAAGGAAGATGCAATGGACATGTTCTTGCAACTTAGAGTCTTGACCTGAGTACTCAGACAAGCTCTGACCGGTGAGCATCTACTAATTTGTATCTAACCCAGCTCTGCACTGTGCCATGCAGTCAAAGATACAAATCAGGGGACAAAGAGATGGCTCTGCGGTTAAGGTGCTTGCCTATAGTGCCTAAGAACCAGGGTTTCATTTTCCAGTATCCATATAAAGCCAGATGCATAAAGTGGTGACTGCATCTTGAGTTTATTTTTAGTGGCTGGAGGCTCTGGCATATTCATTCTCATTATCTCATTCTGTCATTCTCTCTCTCTCTCTTTCTCCTTGCAAATAAGTAAAATATTTTCTTTAAAAAAGATACAAAGAAAGGCTGGGGAGATTGCTTAGTGGTTAAGGCACTTGCCTGCAAAGCCTAAGACCCAGGTATGAAGCCCCAGAACCCACAGCGTGGCACATGCATCTGGGGTTCATTTGCAGTGGCTGGAGGCCCTGGAGTACCCATTCTCTCTATCTGTTTCTTCCTTTCTCTCTCTCCCTTTCTCTCTCAAACAAATAAAATATTTAAAAAGATACAAATCAGACAATTAATAAATATTTAAGGAATGTTGAGGAATGAACAGATAACAAAGCTCCCAATTTAGCTGAGAAGAAAAAACAAGATTCCTAAACATTTTAAATAATTTAAGTGATAAGCTCAATGCTATTAATATTGTTCATGAATCAACTTCTATTTGGACAAAGTTGAAAAATTCAAAGAAAATTAAATTTGCTTATCCCATCATTAGTTAGTGGGCTTACATTTGTGATAAATGTGCCCTAACCAGTACTATATTCAATAAAAAAAAATTAATTAAACTGGACTTTGGGCAATTTAAAACGCTGAATGAAAGAGGTTGGAGCTTTAAATATCTTGGAGTTATGAAGAAGCATTAGCTTCTAAGCACATCTTTATGAATGGAAGCTCTCATGAAATAGCTTTTTTATTTTTATTTTTTTTGGAGAGAGACACAGAGACAGAGAGAGAGGGAGAGGAAGACAGATAGAGATGGGCGCGCCAGCAGCCTCTCAGCTGCTATGAACGAAATCCAGATGCGTGCACCCCCTTGTGGTCAAGTGTGGCATTACGCCCTTGTGTCACTTTGCATCTGGCTAAATGTGGGACCTGGAGACTGGAACTGCTGGAGATTGGAACCAGCGTTCTTAGGCTTAGGAGGCAGGCGCCTTAACCTAAGCCATCTCTCCAGCCCTGAAATAGCTTTTTGTTGTTGTTGTTCTCTGACAAGATGTATGATGGATGGTACCTGTGACATGACTTTGAGATATGTTTGAACAACCAGTTCTGAGCAAGTCCAACCAATTGCCATGATGTCACCTCCTAAGTAGTTCCTGGGGCTACAAATCCACCTACTCCTTCCTGACTTTGAGCCAGGGTCAGACTTCTATGGAAAGCACTTTGTAGTGATGCTCAAATGGACTGACTCTTTCTTCAAAAACAGTGTTCTTTTCTTAAACAATTTTTTTTTTCAAGGTAGGGTCTCACTCTAGCCAAGGCTGACCTGGAATTCACTATGTAATCTCAGGCTGTCCTTGAACTCATAGCAATCTTCCTACTTGTGCCTCCCGAGTGCTGGGATTAAAGGCATGCACCACCAAGCTCGGCCAAAAACAGTATTCTTATTTGCTTTTCAGCTTTGTCTTTCTTACAGCTTAGTGCTATATGGACGTATTCTTTTTTAAAATTTTATTTTTATATATGTATTTGGAGGGAAGAAGCAGATAGATAGATATAATGGGTGTACCAGGGCCTCTATCCACTGTGAACAAACTCCAAATGTATGTGCCACATTGTGCATCTGGCTTACCTGGGTACTGGGAAATCGAACCTGGGTCCTTAGGCTTCACAGGCAAGACACTTCTCTAACGTGACATAGACTTTAAAAAAATATATTATATTTATTTATTTATGAGAGAGAGAGAAAGAGGTAGAAAGAAAGCGAGAGAAAGAATGGGCAAACTAGGGCCTTCAGACACTGCAAACAAACTCCAGACACACGCACCACCTTGTGCATCTGGCTTGCATGGGTACTAATTAGGAAATAGAACCTGAGTCCTTAGGCTTCCCAGGCAAGCACCTTAACTGCTATGCCATCTCTCCATCCCAAGACATATACTTTTAAGTGATAAATGTACAATTCCATTTACACTGTTATTACTCATATTATCACTTCCTACAGTACAGTGCACCCAAGTTTCAATATGCAATCAAATCAGGGTGTGACCTGGTAAGACCCATGCATGTGAGGTGATAACAGGGATCTGCGAAGTACACGTTGAATCCCAAGGAGACACAGCGAAAGTGTTTGGTAGTCAGTCTTGAGTTTGAATTCAAGATTCACCATTTGCTAGATATATGAGGTTGGGAGGTTTTTGTTTGTTTGTTTGTTTGTTTGTTTGTTTGTTTATTTATTTGGTTTTTCAAGGTAGGGTCTCACTCTAGCCCAGGCTGACCTGGAATTCACTATGTAGTCTCAGGGTGGCCTTGAACTCATGGCGATCCTCCTACCTTTGCCTCCCGAGTGCTGGGATTAAAGGCGTGCCCCACCACGCCCTGCTGTTTTTGTTTATTTTTAGTCTCTCTGTACCTCAGATTCCTTATGTGTCATCCGGATATAGACTGACCATGTGCTTCACGAGTTACTGGTAGGTTAAATGAGCTATCACATACACACTTTATTTCTTGGAACACGGGCAATCTCAATACCACTGTTTTCCTGTGGAGAAGCTGCGACTGTAAGAGGTGATAACTGGCTCCATTTTCCTTCTCAGTGGATCCTTGCCAGTACTTCTTTGGCCACTTTCAGGCCTCACAGAGATCTGATGGTTTCATGTTAGAAGACATTTTATTAAGTAATCATAAGAGCGTCTTACAGACTCACAAAGATCTTAGTAGGCAACTGTTCATTCCTCTAGTAGTTATTAATATTTACAAAAAAAATAAACTAGAGCTGGAGAGATGGTTCAGTGGTTAAGGCACTTGCCTACAATGCCTAACAACCTGGGTCTGAATCCCCAGTACCCAAGTGAAGATAGATACACAAAGTGGCTCCTGCATCTAGAATTCACTTGCAGTGGCTAGAGGCCCTGGTGCGCTCAATCTCCTCTACCCCCTCCACGGGTCTCTCTTCTCTCTGTGTTTACAGATAAATAGATAATTAATTAATTTAAAAATAAAAATAAAAAATAACCTAAAACTATCAACAGGATTATTACTACTTCTTTCTCTCTACCTTGACTTATGTGGAGATAGTTACACAGCAAACTGGCAAGAAGTACCCTTGGAAAAGCCATGGCATTATAACCTGCCCCAAACCTAGCCTTTCTCGAATCTCTCAGTCCCTCCTGCAGGCAAACCTCCTCCTGAACCAAATGAAAGGCTCTTCAGATTTGTCAGACTTTCATGAGAAAAACTGTTAAGATGTTAACAGTTTTTTGTGGTGCATGCCTGTAATCCCAGCTCTTGAGAGGAAGAGGTAGGAGAATCACCATGAGTTCGAGGCCACCCTGAGACTATGTATTGAATTCCAGATCAGCCTGGGCTAGAGCGAGACCCTACCTCAAAAAATATGTTCATAAAGCATCTTCAGTAATATATATATAATTTTATTTTATTTGCAAGGAAAGAGAGAGAGAATATATAAATGAATGGGCACATCAGGGTCTCCAGCCACTGCAAATAAACTCCAAATGCATACGCCACTTTGTGCATCTGGCTTTATGTGGATCCTGGGGAAATGAACTCAGGTCATTAGGGTTTGTAGGCAAGTATCTTAACCACTGAGCCATCGCTCCAGCCCCATCTTCAGTAGTATTTTAATTGGTTGAAGTTTATACCATTTTTCTTAAGCATTCATATGAGAAATGATTAGTTTATTCCATTAAGCCTATACAATCAGGAATGGATGACATTATATTAGAGCCCATAAAATCTCCAGTTAAACGCAGGCAGTTGTTAACCTATTTTTCAAAGTTACAGTTAAGATCAAAAGTGATGCACTTCACAAAATTATTTATCCAAACTATTGAGACTAAAGAATAAGAAAACATATCTTACCACCACAGTTAATTCCGTGTGTACCAGAAACAGACTTATAGATTATGAAACTGGAACAAAATAATTATTTCAGGGATTCTACTGTGTGGATGAATATTCTATATTAGTTGACATTCTTCAGGTCTAAAGTCCTCTTTAAAAATAAGCATAGGTTTCTTGTAACCATGGCAATGAATAAGGGAAATAAGAAAATGCACAGAAAGGAGAGAAGAAAAAGGAAGGCGGGAAGGAAGGAAGGATTCATTACTGCTGTCTTAGAACATTGTAAAGAAATGTAGTTCTGAAAATAATAGCAAAGTGATAATGAAAATATATTGTTTGTGTTATTTTTATTGAATGTTATTTAGGAAATTCCTTTAAAATACTAGTACTTAGAAAATAACTATATTTTAAGACATTTTGTACTGACTTGAAAGGCATGAATGATTCTGCATGTGGAATTGTCTCTAAATATAATATTGAAAATCTTAAATCTGCCTTTACCTGCTGTTTTCTTGGCATTCTGTTTTGTTTGCTGATGAGAACCTGCATATGTGATTACATTTTATTTATTATTTGCAAGCAAAGCCAAAGCGAGTGTGAGAGAGAACAAGTGAATGAGAGAGCAAGTGAGAGCGAGAATGGGCACACCATGGCCTTTTGCCACTGCAAACCAACTCCAGATGCATGTGCCACTTCGTGAGTTTGGCTTTCCATGGGTACTGGGGAGTTGAACACAGGTCATTAGGTTTTGTAGTCAAGAGCCTTAACTTCTGAGCCATCTCTCATGGTGGCATATTTTAAATGATAGGTTACAGAAGTGCTTTGGACTGGCTCTCAATTCTGTCTAGCCTTGGTCTCCGTGAGCCATGACCCCAGACAGGGGGCCAACAGATCAGCCACAGACAATAACCCAGCATCTGCTCTGCTTTCGGGAAAGCTGACATCCTGAAGCTGGCCCCTGTGGGAACAGGTGACAGAAGGCAGAGAAAGAGCCTATGCCAGCCCGATGAGAGACATGGATGGAAAGGTTTGTCTCATTCTTTCTATAGTTTTTATTTTGATTGTTTGGTTTTTTTTTTTTGGGGGTTGAGCAGTTTTTTGTTTTTTTTTCGCTCTAGGCCAGGCAGACATAGAGTTTATTTTGTAGACCCAGGCTGGCCTCAAACTCACAGTGATCCTCCTACCTCTGCCTCTCAAGTGTGTGTGCCACCATGCCAGGCTTGTCTCATTCTTTGTAATGGCCCCTGAGCTACCTGAAAACCAATGTTGTAAAACGTTCTTTAGGTCTGACCTCTTTTCAAAATGAACGGTGGTGTGCTGTTTTCTCACAGAAGAGTTGACAGTCAGTGAGCACCTATCTCAGGTCCAACCCTAATTCATCTCTGGCCTATATGTCTGCTTCCAAATTTGTAGCTGAGCTTTTCAAATAAAGACCTGGGTTCAAATCTAAGTGCTGCTACTTCACCTTCCTCAGCATCTACTGCCTCACCTATAAAATAAAGGGGAATTGCAGGGACCATGGTAGCAGTTCCTCTTGTGAATTCTTTGAGATGTTTATATGGTGCTGTATTAATTGTTTTTTAAAGTGTCTTTATTTATTTATTTGCAAGGAGAGAGAAAAAGGAAGAAAGAAAGAACAAAGGAAGGAAGGAAGGAAGGGAAGGAAGGAAGGAAGGAAGGAAGGAAGGAAGGAAGGAAGGAAGGGGCACACCTGGGCCTCTAGCTACTGCAAATTAACTTCAGTTGCTTGTGCTACCTTTGCATCTGGCTTTACTTGGGTACTGGGGAATCAAACCTAGATCATTAAGCTTTGCAGGCAAACGCCTTAACTACTGAGCCATCTTCCCAGCCCTGTTCTTTTGTGTTGCGTCCAAGACACCCACAAGAACAACTTTTAAATGAAGAAAAGTGTATTTTGGCTCCCAGAGTCAAAAGGCAGAACATTACAGTGGCAGGAATGCTGCTAGAGGAACTTCTTCACCTCATGGTGGACAGGAAACAGAGCGACTGGGGAAGGGGCTGCAGGCCACATGTGCCCTTCAAAGTCACACTCCCAGTTGTTTCCTCCAGTTAGGCCCCCACATCTGAAGGTTTCCATGAACTCTGAAAATAGTGCCACCAACACTGTTTGACACATGATCCTGGGGATGTTTCTTATTCAAACCATAACAAGTACTAAACCTACTGGCTAAGTAGGTGCTAATAGCATGGTCCACCCCCTTTATTTTCTTACCATAACCAGACCCATGACTGTGTCTACATGCATGAACTGTGTCCACATCCCCAAAATCATGAGCCCTTCTTCCTCAAGTTTTGAAATGAAAATAATATTTAAAAATTCCCTTGACATTATAAAAAAGTTATTTGAAGCCAATTATGGTGATATACACCTGTCATCCCAATACTTGGGAGTCTGAGCCAGGAGGATTGCTAATTTGAGGCCACACTGGGCTACATAGCAAGACTGTTTCCAAAAATAAAATAAAATAAACAGTTACCTAAGACACTAGACTTAAGAGCCTTTCTCCTTTTAGGCCTTCTCAGTTCCTGTAAATAAGAGCCGAACTCTGAAAGAGAGTTTGAAAGCTTATTTAAACAGTTCTTAGAGTGTACCTCCTTTTGTGGTACAGAAGAAAGTTGACATTCTCCTAGCCTGAACTTTAAAGAAAACATGTACATCAACTAAAACCTTGACTAGTGACTTCATTTTATTTTAATTTTTGTGGTACTGAAACTAATTCCAGGGTCTCCCACGCATGCTAGTGTTATAGGATTGAGCTTTGGGAGGCATTAGAGCTCTATAATGATACAGGAAGCCCCCCCCCCAAGGACCTTCCTCTGGTCCTTGTCTGAGTTATCAAAGAATTGAAAACTGCATACTGGGAGAAAAGCAAGTTATAGAGAATTTATTAAGGGTGAAAATAGAAAAGAAAAAGTATGAAAGCTTCTGAGCCAGGAGGAATTCCTCTCTGACTCTCTGCAAGGCTGGAGGATGGGGTTGGAGTAGAGATGAAAAGACCAGAGAACCCCCCACCTCACATGGGGTTAAACCCTCTTGGCTCAGACCCATTTAGCATGAATTAGGGCTCTATTTAGAATGAGCCTCATTACCAGGATAGGCCAGGTGTGTACGAAGTCTCTGATTGGCTGAGAGGCCCAGGAGGAGCCCCAGAGTCCAAGCCCAGGAAAAGTTGAGGAAGGACCCGGAAGTTGTTGCTGCTGACTGCCATCTTGGACGAGACCAAGCCAGCCTGGGGTTCGTCCCGCCGGGCAGAGTGATATCTGCGTGTCTGTGGGCCTGTCCCTAGCTGACTGCCTCCAAAACAGTAAGCTACCCTGGGCCTAATCCGTGCCATATCACTAGGGAAACGCTCTCAAGGCGGTATCCTCAGCCTCTTTTATTTTATTTTTAGGCAGGGCTTCACTAAGTTGCTTCCACACACCTTGAACTTGTGATCTTCCTTTCACAGCCCTTTGAGAAGCTGAAACTTCACACTGGCACCACCAAGGCCCAGCTTGAAAGAGACACCTGTTCAATTTTAGAAATACATTTTGTCCCTATACACTTCGCGGGACACGGACCTAGGGACGCTAAACTTAAAACCCAGCAGTTGTGGCTAGAGAACTAGGCCATTTTACCTTTGTTACGTCAGAATTCCTTGTAAGGAGGCATCTGACGTGGGTGTCCGTGGAAGCCAGTGACTGGCTGGGCGGGGCGGCGGCAAGGACATGGGGCGCTTGTGCTTTTCTGGCTGTCAGCTCACATCTGCAGAAGGATCAGGTAGCTCATGTTACAGCTCTCTCTCTCTCTCTCTCTCTCTCTCTCTCTCTCTCTCTCACACACACACACACACACACACACACACACACGCACCCCAAACACTCCAGATCTGAATCTTCTAATTATGCCAGCTGGTGATGTCAGAGGTTCAGCATTTACTCCTAAATGTTCTTTCACCCTGAATGGGCGGCTGTACGTCAGGAGCAATCTTCCTCCCCGTCCCCAACAGGCTCTCTAGTCATCCATCATGTTCTTCTCCCCATCCTCAGGAGAGCTGCCAAGCCGAGCTCCAGCAGGTGAGAGGAGGGTCTCTGCCTGTGGGAGGCAGGGGTCTCCGCTGTCCTCACGTTGTCTGCAGCCTCTCCAGAGCCCGGTGGCAATGTGATCCTTTGGCTCTCACCACCTCCCCCTCAACAGCTGCTTAGACCATCATTGACTCTAACAACCTTGGCTGCAATTTGATTTGGACAACTGTTAACTGATTAGTGTGAATTTGACAGTACAGCTGTTGCCAGTTCCCGGGCTGCCAGCGGTGGAGGTGGCCAGTAGTAGATAGGGCACATCCACTCTTGCATTAGGGATATAAGAAGAAAACTTTTTCTCAGGGATCCTTGCATCAGACATTGATGGAGTATTCCAACCTCAAAGGCTTGATCAAGGTCAGTGGGCTTTTATTTTTATTAGCATTTATTAATGGTACAAAATAAGGGGTTTTGTTGTATTCCCTATACTTCTGTTTAATAGACATTCATTATCTATTACTATTTTTAAATTTTTCTGTTAAAATAGTTTTATCTATTTGCAAGCAGAGAGAGAGAAAGGGAGACAGAGAAATAGTGAATGAGAATGGGCATGCCACGGCCTCCAGCCACTGCAAATGAACTCCAGATGCGTGCACCACTTTGTGCAGCTGGCATACGTGGGTTCTGGGGAATTGAACCTAGGTCCTTTGGCTTTGCAGGCAAGCGCCTTAACCACTAAACCATCTATCCAGCCCCCGTGTCTTTTTATTAAGTTTGTGCACATGAGATAAACATGCACTATTTATCTTTCTGGGTTTCTGTGTCTGGCTTATTTCCCACTAAGTGAAGGTCATCATCTGTCCTGCAAATGACATGACTTTGCTCTTTTTCATAGGTGACTAGCACTCCACCATGTGTGCATAGCACGTTTTCCTTATCCATTCATCTGTGGATGTGTCCCTTGGTTGCCTTATTTTGTGACTTAGCTTTGTTGTTTTACAATATACATACTTTTATTTTGCATGTTTATATCAAGTTAGATATAGAGAGTAGTAGAAACTCACCAATGTCATATGAAACAGGCCAGTAAAGTAGCCACTGTGCAGGATATTTCACTGAGGTGGTGATCTGAACATGAGTTTGTTTAAAAAGAAAAGAAGAAGAGGGTCTGCAGAGATGGCTTAGTAATTAAAGGCGCAGATGTCCTGGGTCTGATTCCCCAGTCCCCGTATAAAGCCAGAGGCACAAAATGGTGCATGCATCTGGAGTTTGTTTACAGTGGCAGGAGGCCATGGTGCACCCACGTGCTCTCTTTCTCTCTCTCTCTCTCTCTGCCTGCCTGTCTGTCTGTCTGTCTATCTATCTATCTATATTGAAAACCTCCCTATGACTTTTAAACAACAATGGTGCCCATTCATCTCAGAGAATACGTATCGTTTATGATGTGGTATAAAATTTCATCTGTAGGGCTATGTATGTAGGAAATGAACATACTCCCCTTACAGTTGAACTTGGTCTCTGTTTGGAAACCCTGTTGTATATGGGATTAAATGGACTCAATCATGTTTGTACCCTGGATGGAGACTCTAAGAGTCATTCTGGTCTATTCCATGTTTATCCCATGTCCGGCTATGTTAGTTGTCACTGTCTTCTGTTCTAAACCAGCTCCATACCCCAGGGCAGTCGCCAGCTTTGGAAGTAGTTCCTGCGTGCTGTTCAGTTGGATGGCTACTGGCCATGGAAGATCACTGAATTGTAATATGATCTGGAATCTAAATGTTTAACTTTATATTTAAATAGCCATATGTGGTGGTCTGGATGTATGTCACCATAGACTCAGGCATTTTTGATTAAGATTAAGCTTTCTATATAAATCCCAGTAGGAAGATCCCTGCTTGGTGGGGGCAGGTGTGTCACTTGGAGTGGATCTTTTAGCCCATCTGTAAGGTAAAGAGTCAGTTTGAGCTCTGGCTGATTGTGTTTGTTGGCTGCTGGAAGTGACTCTCTGCTGTGATCTCTGGAAGTGAGCTGACTTCTTCTGCCACTAATGGTTTCCCCTCCATTCTGTAAGCCTGACATAAACCCTTTCTGTCCCATAAGCTGTTGCTGATAGATTGCTGTTTGTCCAGCAATGCGAATACAGCTGACCACCATACACGACTTGTTGGCCACTGCACAGTTCTAAACCATGGGGGCTCCGTAGGTCACCGCACTTCCCCTCTTTCTCGACACCCTCCAAGGACTGTCCACAGTAGTCAGTTATCCTGTAACACTCAGCTGCTTGGATAATGGACTCTCTGAGGCAGTAGCAGCCTCAATGTTACCTTGAGGAAGCATGAGAGATGATTTTACCAACTGCATGTCCCTGGAAGGTTCTGGAATTCTAAATGAAACCCAGCTCATTTGCTAAGGTTCTGCTCACTACATGCAATTTTTTATTTCTTTTCTAACTCCAATGACCACAAGGACACTCTGAGCCCTTGTTGTCTTATTGGCCATTCTCTCTCTCTCTCTCTCTCTCTCTCTCTCTGTCTTTTTTTTTCCGAGTTGGGTTTCACTTTGGCTAGGGCTGACCAGGAATTAACTATGCATCTCAGGGTTGCCTTGAATTCACAACAATCCTCCTACCTCTGCCTCCTGAGTGCTGGGATTAAAGGTGTGTGCCACCACACCCAGCACTCTCTCTCTCTTTTATTAAATTTTATTTATTTATTTGCAAGCAGATGGAGGCCATTGCTGGATAAATATTTTTGAAAACTATTTTATTTTATTCTATTTATTAGAGACACAGAGAGGCAGAGAGCAGGGGGAGAGAGAGAGAGGGAAGAAGAGAGAAAGAGAGAGGGAAGAAGAGTGAAAAAGAGAGAGAGAGAGAATGGGTGTAAAGGGGCCTCCTAGACACTGCAAATGAACTCCGGATGCATGTGCCACCTTTTGCGTCTGGCTTTAGGTGGGTCCTGAGGAATCGAGCCTGGGTCCTTTGGTTTTGCACGCAAGCACCGTAAGCACTAAGTCATCTCTCAAGACTGAAAGGTTTTGCTTCTCACTACATTCCTAAAATGCCGGTGATGATCACCTGTCCGCTTTTCACCATCACCCTTCTTATTTATCACCCATTGCTAAACCTTATAATTCTCCTTTGGTGTGACTTGCATACGAAGGGTCCTGGAGAAGACTCATGTGTAGTGACTCAGCTGGTAGACATCTGGGAATGACAAGACCCTGTGGGTGCTAACTTCATAATTTCCTCGTAGGAATGAAAGTGGGGCCTGGTTGGCAGGAGGCGATAACTGGGCATGCTCTTTCTAAGGGTGTTTCTTGTACCCAGCCTCCTGTTGGTCCTGAGATGAGTCACGTCACTCCACCATGGTCCTACCCATGACGCTCTGGCTCACTGGGCCAGGCCAGAAGCAAGGGAGCCATGTGAACTTTGACTGAAACCTCTGTTCCAGTGAAACAAAATTAATCCCTCCGTCCGTTAAGTCTCATCAAAGCAATGGAAACTGTCTAACTCATCATCCACTCTTTGCTCTTGTACCCATTCTGACCATGGTGTTATCGTTTGACACAGGAAACATGGCTCTTAGGTGAGCATGCCATTTCCTTCCTCACTTTGTCTTTTCATGTTGATTTTATAGACTTTGCCTGAAAAGCCCACTCAAACAATTCAAAATACTGGCTTTTGAAAATAAAGTACATTTTCTCTGGTTTCTCTTTTTTATTGTACATATATATGTATATATATCTCATTGTTTGCTAACGTACAGTTCAGTGGAATTTGCTTTATGCTACACTCATCACCCACCATTGCCATTGTGTTTCCATCTTGCCAGACTGAAACTCTACGCTCCTATCCCCCTTCACCCAGCTTTGACAACCGCCCATCCATTCTACCTCCATGAATTTTACTACTGTAAATATCTTATAGCAGGGAAATCATAGACGTTTTTCCTTTTGTTTGGTTCATTTCACTTTGCAAAATTCACTTAGCATTTTACCTAGCATGTCCTTCCACAAAGAGCGAAAAATATTCCCGTGTGTATATACCACTGTTTTTTTGGTCTATTTATCTGTCAATAGACATTTGGGTTATCTCTACCTTTTGGTTATTGTAAGTGATCCTGCTATGAACATTGGTGTACAGAATCTGTTTGATTTCTGGTTCTTCTGAGAATGTGATCTGAACTCCCTGCTTTTTCTTAATTAGCAAATGCTGGCATCTTAACAGGGCATGGTGAGAATCCCTTGAGGAGATTCTTGACTTCTGAAGAGTGTGCTATGCCACGTTCTGAAGGAAAATATTTTGTGAGAGCTAACTTCCTCTACACGGAGAAGTTATGAACATTTTACGCTGTCTGGTGGTAGAGGATGGCAGATGTGTGCTCATTTAGAGAATGGAGAAATAGAATAGTGGTCAGCAAGGAGGAAGGGCAGGAAGACCAAAAAAGAACTAGAGATGGCTCAGCAGGTAAGGTACTTGCTTGCAAAGCCTAACAACCCGAGATTTATTCCCCAGTACCCACGTAAAGCCAGATGCACAAAGTGACACATGCATCTGGAGTTCATTGAAAGCAGCTGGAAGCCCTGGCGTGCCCATTCTCTCTCTTGCTCTCTCTTTGAAAATAAATAAATAAAAATTAAAAAAAAAAAAAAACACAAATAACAGATCTGACCCACAGCTTTCTCTGTAAGAGAAATGAAAATAATTGTCATCACCTTTTTTCCTCCTGTCACAGGAAACCTTTTCCCCTCAGGTGACTCAAACATACATTTTCTCCAATGTGTTTATTGGGGGTACTTCCAGAGCAGGGTGAGGGGTTGCTTTCAGGAGCAATAGATGACTCAAAGGCAGCCACACCAGGAGCAGTCCCATCCCATCTCGGATGACGACCTCCCATAGCTGCTTCCGGACAAAGGCAGCTGCATCAGCAGAAAGCCACCTCAGTCTGGGCGATGTCTCACGGAAGCTGCTTGTCTGGAGCTTACTGCACCACTTATAGGCAGTTCCATCAGAGAGTCTCTTTTCCAAGCAATTGTTTTCCCTTTACATAACATTAGGGAGGGATAGTTTCTAATTAACATAATTAGGCACAGATCAAGACTGAAAGGCCATATTCTTCATGTCTGCTTCCAAGCCATGGTCATCTCAGATACACAGTCTTGAAACTCGCTTGCTTAGTGTCGTGGAGTGAGTGTCCCCACTCCCCAAACTGTATATTGCCTTCATTCTCAATGGAGAAGTAAGAAATAGAATCAAAAGATACGCATTTTCAGGCTGTAGAGATGGCTTAGTGGTTAACCACTTGCCTGTGAGACCTAAGGACCCCAGTTCAAGGCTTGATTCCCTAGTACCCACGTAAACCAGATGTACAAGGTGGCGCATGCATCTGGAGTTTGTTTGCAGTGGCTGGAGGCCCTGGCATGTCCATTCTCTCTCTCTCTATCTGCCTTTTTCTGTTGCTCTTAAATAAATAAATAAATAAATAAATAAATAAATAAATTTAAAAAGATATGCATTTGGGGAGCGGTTGAGTGACCTTTCAGGTTCAGATCTCTCAGATTTGACTTTCCCAATCAGAGCCTCTTTCCTCCCCTTTAATTCAGAGAAATCCACTAACACAGCACATACTTTCCTTCACCACACCTTTCTAATGTCCTTCTCTTCCTTTTCTTTCTTCTCCCTCTTATCTTGACCAATTTCTTCACTTTTTTTTTTTTTCACTGTTTTGCCCTGAGTAAAAAATTTACTTCCAGGGTCATTACAGGAAAGTGTTATCAACCCCTGGTCTAAAGCAAATCCCCTCTTACTGCCTTGTGTAGTAATGGTATATAGCACCTGTTGTCTCCCATGTCCTTAGCTTTCTGCAGGACTGGCTTGTAAGCCACGGGATGTAGCCAGCTCTCCCATGGAACACTTCATTCACAGCAAAAATCCAGCAAGGGATAGGTCACCGAAGTTCTGAGAGGTCTTGTCAGAGAGGTAGGAAGGAGCTGGTAACTTTCCCTGATGGAGAATTGCCCTCCCAAACCATCTCTTCATGCATACCTCCTTGCAGGCAGAGCTGTGGATTGTCAATGTGCAGTCATAGACACAAAAGATGAGTCATTGTGATACCAGTTTTCTGGGTATTTTGCAATCATGCTACCCATTTTACTTTCTGTAAGTTCCGTGCTTGTTTGTGCCTGTAAAACTATGGTAGATTTTGGAAACAGTAAACCTTTTAGTCATTTTAGATTGGTGGCTTAAGCAACAGGCGTTTAGCTTTCACATATCTGGAGACTAAAAAAAAAAGCAGTGAAAAAAATTGATAACCGATGATGGGCCTATATTCAGTGAGGACCCTCTGTCCAGTGTAGAATTGGCTGTCTTCTTGGAACATCAGTAGACACAGAGAAAAGTTTTGTCCTTATAAGGACTCTAGTCCTATATCTTTTCTCACCTCCTACTACCATCACATCGAGAATGAAGGCAGTATGGAATTTGGGGAGTGGGGACACTCACTCCACAACACTAAGCAACTGAGTTTCAGGACTGAGCATCTGAGATGGTCATGATTGGAGACAGACATGAGACACTTGACACTCTCACTCTTTTTAAAAAAATATTTTATTATTTATTTATTTGAGAGAGAGAGAGAGAGAGAGAGAGAGAGAGAGAGAGGGGAGAGAGGCAGAAATAGGGAGAGAATGGGCACACCAGGGCCTCCAGCCTCTGAAAATGAACTCCAGATGGATGCACCCCCTTGTGCATCCAGCTTATGTGGGTCCTGGAGAATCGAGCCTTGATCCAGGGTCCTTAGGCTTCACAGGCAAGCATTTAATCACTAAGCCATCTCTCCAGCCCCCGACGCTCTCACACTTGATCTTAGCCATTAGAACAGCCCAGCTGGGGAAGAAAAACTAAAAGGGCAGATGATGCTGATGCTGATGATGATGTAGTGATGATGACTAGAACAGCTCCATTGGGGAAACAAAACTATGAGGGCAAATTACTATGTAAATGATGTTGGTGGTGGTAGTGCGCATGTGTATGTGTGTGGGTTCAATATACATGAATTACTATGTAAATGATGGTGGTGGTGGTAGTGTGTATGTGTATATGTGTGGGTTCAATATACATGAGTTTCAGGTGGAAAGCCCACTTGACATCTTTTAGTAGCCATATGATATGTGATGAAAATGATTTGGATACAAGATTAAAACTCTCAGAGTAGAGATGTTCCCAGTGTTCTTTCTCAAAAGCTGTTTAAAAAGTAAATAATGAAGATGCTTTAAATAAAGGGAAACAGCATTCCAGTTTAAATCCAAGAAAATTTCAAGGTCTCAATTTAATTTCTTTACTATAAAAAGTTCTCAGAAGTAGGAATAATAAATATTCTTTAACAACCTGAAAGTGTGTTCACACTGCTTGCTGTAAAGTAAAATTATGGTTTGGAGGCTCGGTGTTATTTGTTTTCTTTTTAAAAACTAAAACTCTAGTGAAGGAGTTTTTCTTCAGCACAATGACACAATCGACATTTTAAAATAAAAATCTGAAAACTAATATAAACAGCTATTCTTTAGTCAAAATTTCTTAAAGCATGACTGATTGGTGATACAATTGCTTTTCATGTCTGAATTTATACAGAGGAGACAAATGGAATGAGAGTGCCAAATGTAGATAGTATTAAAATTACCAAAGCTCAGTATTATGGATGGCTAAGACAGGACACTGAAAGAATCTTTACATTATATTAGATTGGTAAAATGGAATATTATATAGTCATAAAAGTAGTTTGAAAGAATATAGGATAACATAGAATTTGGAAAGCTTATGATGATGCACAAAATAGCATATAATTTTTTTCAGTACTTTAACTTCTTTAAAATTTCAATTAGCAGGGCTGGAGAGATTGTTCAGTAGTTAAGGTGCAAAGCCTAATGACCAGGGTTCAATTCCCAAGTACCCATGTAAAGCCAGATGCACAAAGTGGTACATGCATCTAGATGTAGTTTGCAGTGGTTAGAAGACCTGGTACACCCATTTTTCTCTCTCCCCCCTTGGAAATAAATAAATTTTCCAAAAAATTTTTTAAAAATCAGCTGAGCGTGGTGGCACACACCTTTAGTACAAACACACGGGAGGCAGAGGTAGGAGGATTGTTGTGAGTTTGAGGCCAGTCTGGGACTACAGAGTGAATTCCAGGTCAGCCTGGGATAGAGTAAAACCATAGTTCATAAATCAAAACAAAACAAAACATCCAATTAACAAATCCTCTTAATATATTTATCAGTGAACTCAATGAATATTGCTACTGTAGCTATAGGGGTCAGAAAACACACACTGACATCTTTCTGATACTTGAATATTAGTAGAAGGGACAGAAATAAATCAGTGTAAAATATAACAAGAGGGCTGCAGAGATGACTTAGCAGTTAAGGCACTTGCCTGCGAAGCCTAAGGACCCAGGTTTGATTCCCCAGTATCCACATAAGACAGATGCACATGGTGGTGCAGGTATCCGGAGTTTGTTTGCAGTGGCTACAGGCCCTGGTGTGCCCATTCTCTCTCTCCTAAATAAATAAATAATATAGCAGGAAGTACTGCGTGATCTGGAAAGAAAATAAAGCAGAAACCTTGGAAGAGAAGCAGGGGATAAGGGAGGGATTCGTGTCTTCTGTTTACAGTTGTCCCTCAGCTTATCCATGGAGACTTGTTCCAGGATGTGTCTGCACCACAGTTACCAAAACCTGTGCATACTGAACATCCTCATATAAAATGGCATGGTGTCTGTGCATAAACCATGCACAGCTTCCCATATAATTGTAGTACCTTCAAAATTATTTGCAATGCTTACTCTACTATATATATGTATATTATTGTAACATGTTACATATAATGAAATATATATTATTCAAGAATTTATATACTGTTTAGGGGACAATTTGAGAAAATTAGTCTGCAGATGTTCAATACCAATGCAATATTTTATTTGTTTATTTGCAAGAAGGGAGGGAGGGAGAGAGAACATAAAAATGGTTTGGTTTTCCCTGGGCCTCTTGTAGCGGCATCCAAACTCCAGATGCATGCATCAGTTTGTACATCTGATTTTACATGGCTACTGGGGATTTGAACCTGGGCTGAACCCAGGCCAGCAGGCTTTTCAGGCAAGCACCTTTAACCACCGAACCATCTCTCCAGCTTAACTTTTAGTAGTTTGAACGCAGGTTAGTCAAATCCATAATCATAGAGCCCCACACATACAGAGTGCTGAGTGTAACTTTGTACATCTCAATTGTTCTAGGACAATGTAAAACATATTATGTGATTTTTTTAAAAAACCACATTCTGAAATCCTCAAGAAGTGACAGACTGGTTACTAGGTTAGATGAAATATGAGTTTTGCTCTTTTTGATTGTGTGTGTATTTGCTGAATTGATAAGTTTTCTATGTTGTATTTAAGAATTGTCATTTCTTTCTTTTTATAGCAATATTATATGTGTCTGTTTTAGCCACTAAGGAGATCTCTAGATAAATGGTTTAAATATGATTGTCACTGGGTCATTTCTTGTCAGGTTCAAGTACACATTTATAGCTCACCATGAGTTTTTCTAGACATCTGAGGATTATAAGGTCTCTAGATAAAGATGTAAGTAAAGGTTAGCTAAAATAGCTTTTTCTTCTGAAAAACCATCGTGTCTGCATTGGAACATGTCAGAACTGGGACAGTATTTGGTACATCCTGATACTTACAAGGTAGTAAATTAACCTACTGTCAGAAGCCACCAGACTCCCAGGTTAGAAGCAAATGACTTTATTTCCTGTGCAGTGACGTCCTCTCTTTTTTCCCCCTGTTCACATGGGAGGGGTCTTGGTGGATAGGGGCACAAGGTGTGGGTTTGGGGTAGAGCTAGAAAACCCTACTTCTAGTCCACTTGCCCCACCTGTGATAGAGAAAGAACTTGTTGTTTGTTTATTTATTTTTATTTATTTATTTATTTATTTATTTATTTATTTGAGAGCAAGAGAGAGAAAGAAGCAGATAGAGAGAGGGTAGGTGTGCCAGGGCTTCTAACCACTGCAGATGAACTCCAGACACATACACCACCTTGTGCATCTGGCTTGTGTGGGCAGTGGAGAATCAATCTTGGGTCCTTAGGCCTCACAGGCAAGCGGCTTAACTGCTAAGCCATCACTCCAGCCCAAGAACTTATCTTTAGTTTAGGGGTCAGGAAACAAATCTTTCCTGTGCCCAGAGGGAGACACGATTTCATTTTCAGGCTCCTTGCTCCAAATACCCTTGAGAAGGGAGCTTAGAAAACAACCCTTAAGACTCTTCTCAGAAGTGTGCAAACATAACACCCTGCAGGATCATCTCCCACTTGAATATTGAATATGAACATTGAAATGCGTACTTCATTTTTGTTAAATTTTGTTACATTTCATATTTGCTTGATTTAGTATTTGTTGGTACTTCTCAGGACTAGTACAAGCTGATGCCTCTCTGTTACTGTGTAATAATACTTCTGTTGCTACGTTTCTTTTCCTTTTCTGGGATTACCGTCTGGGATTTGTGTAGATATGTGATAATCTGACCGAAACCTGCAGGTCAGTGAGTTAGGACTAAATTTAGTTTTTTGTTTTGTTTTGTTTTCTTTGAGGTAGGGTTTCACCCCAGCCCAGGGTGACCTGGAATTCACTCTGCAACCTCAGGCTGGCCTTGAGCTCACGGTGATCTGCCTACCTCTTTCTCCCAAGTGCTGGGATTAAAGGCATGCTCTACCACGTCAGGACCAAATTTTAGATTCAGTTTAGATCCAGTCAGTAGTGGAAGTTTTTAGATTTGTGGAAATAATTAGAAGCTTTTTAAAATTGTATTTCCTGGAGCTGTGGAGATGGCTGAGGGGTTAAAAGTGCTTGCTTTCCAGCTTGTAAACACCCCCATGACACTGGATGCCCAGTGGCCCATGTGTCTGTGGATCCCAACCTGCCTGAGGCATTGGGAGGTGGAGCCAGGAGAATCCAGAAGCTTGAGGACTAGCTAGCTAGTCTAGCACACCTTCAAGGGCACAAAACATAAAATTAGAAAGACCCAGTCTCAAGCAAGGTGTAAGAAGAGGACAAACATCCTTAGGTTGTCCTCATACCTACACACACACACACACACACACACACACACACACACACACACGAAAAAAGAAGGGCTGGAGAAATGGCTCAGTCCTTAAGGCGCTTGCCTGCAGTGCTTAACAACCTGGGTTCGATTCCTAGTACCCACAAAGGTATATGCACAAAGTGGTGCATGTGTCTGGAGTTTGTTTACAACGGCTGCAGACCCTGGCACATCCACTCTCATATTCTGTCTCCCCATCTCTCTCTCTCTCTCTCCCCTTGCAAATAAATAAATAAGAACATTTTTATAAAATGAAGAAAGAGGACCCTGGAGAGGTATCTGTTGAGGTTGATTCATAATGTACTGTCTGTCTAGGGTTTGTAGGAAGGGAGGGCGGAGAAAAAGCAGGATTTGGGGAGTCCAGGACTTTACCCTTTACTTGGAACCCATGGACTGGTGCCCATCATTTCCCAGGGCTGGTTATGGAAGACAGTCCTGCAGTGGGTGAGAACAGGGGCCACTGTGTCTGCGATGCCACCATTGTGCTGCCACCTAAACCGCCTGCGCAGTCCGGGACAAGCCGCCTGGCTTCACTGTGCCTGGGGGTTCTCGAGGTGGCAGCGTCACAGCTTGTAGAGTGGTTGGGAGAAGGAAATGAGTGAATACTTACTAAGTCCGCTGAGCAGACAGATGCACAGCACACATGCGTACAGTGTAGCTGATGATGCCTAATCATTGTGTAGGGTTTGTTGATCTTGCAGGGAGAACAAGATTTTCTGAATCGACTCTTTCTTCAAGGCAAGTTCATTTTCTGTTTCTCAAAAGTATTTTTAAATTTTATTTAATTTATTTATTTGAGAGTGAAAAAGAGGAAGATAAGGAGAGAATGGGCATACCATGGCCTCTAGCCATTGCAAACAAACTCCAGACACATGTGCTACCTTTGCATCTGGTTTTACATGGCTTCTGAGGAATTGAACCTGGGTCCTTAGGCTTTGCAGGCAAGTGCCTTAACTGCTATACCATCACTCCAGCCCAAGAACTCATCTCTATTTTATTGGTCAGGAAACAAATCTATCTGCTATCTATCTATCTATCTATCTATCTATCTATCTATCTATCTATCATCTATCTATCATCTATCTATTAATCTATCTATCTGTTGTTGTTTTTTCAAGGTAGTGTCTCACTCTAGCCCAGGATGACCTGGATTTATTATGTAGTCTTTGGTTTTTTGAGGTAGGGTTTCACTCTGGTCCAGGCTGACCTGGAATTAACTATGTAGTCTCAGGGTGGCCTCGAACTCTTGGCAATTCTCCTACCTCTGCCTCCCGAGTGCTGGGATTAAAGGCGTGCACCACCACACCCGGCTTCATTATGTAGTCTTAAGTTGGCCTCAAACTCAGTGTTCCTCCTACTTGGTCTCCCAGGTGATGGGATTAAAGGAGTGTGTTTATATGACCAGGAGAGACAGAGAGAGACAGATAGACAAACCACACACAGAGAAACAGAGACAGAGGCAGAGAGAAAATGAGAATGGATGCTCCTGGGCTTGTAGCCTCTGCAAACAGACTCTAGATACACGTTCTGCTTTGTGCATATGGCTTTATGTGGGTACTGGAGAATCGAACTCAGGTCGTTAGGCTTTGTAGGCAAGCACCTTAACTGCTGAGTCATCTCTCCAGCTCTTGACTCACATTTTAAATTACATTTCTTCTCTTAGGTGACAAGCTTTTGGGTATGCATGAATGCTTTCTAAAGGAAAAGTTTCACAATCTGAAATAAATAAATAAAATATATAAATAAAAATGAAAAAAGTAAATCTTAAATCACAAAACATACAGAAGGAAGACATCTGGTTTAAAAATACTGACTGATTTAGATGCAGTTTGATTAACTGATTACTTATGAACTAAGAAGATATCAAAGCAAAAAAAATCATGTGAAATTTAACTGAAATCTTTTATGGATTATGGGCACATTAAAAGGACACTATTTAGCCTTTATATCCTTTTAAATATATACTATATTCATGTGTATTACGACTTGGACAATGGGATGAAATTTGGATAATTCTTTTCAAATTCAATCCTGAAAATGTATTAAGTGTTTTAAGCCACAATAGCCATGTGTAATGGTACAGCATTATTTAGAAGTTAGGTATTGAAAATTTTCTTTACAGTAGATGTTATGATTAGCATTCATTATTAAAAAGAAAAGCCACTAGCATCACTCGCTTAAAGCATGAACAGTGACAGGATTGAAACATCATGTCATAGGCTCGCTGGGTTTATCAATATGTCATGAATAATGCAATGCACACATTATGGAGGGAAGTGCGAGGAAATGCACAATTCTTGCTTTCTATCTTCCTGCTTGCTGGAAGCATCGCAGGAGAATGAGGTGAAGACCTCCATCTTGCAGAATGTTAATGAACTTGTTGGTCAGATGAACTGGAAGTTTCCTCACTGAAGTCAAGAGCCTCCAGAACCAATAATAATGCTCAGGGCACCGCAGAAGGTGCATTTGCCTGGAAGTCTGTAACCTTGCTAGATTTTTGTTTGGTTGGTTGGTTTTCAGTTTTTTTCTTTTGTTTTGGTTCCAGTTGGTGGGTGGTGTTTGTTTGATTGCTTATCGCCAATTTCCATAAATATAGACACTATACCATGATCATAATCCTATCCCACCACCCTCCCCTCCCCTTCTCTTCCAAATTACCTCTGCATTAATCCCTTTTGTTTTCCAACTAGTCTCTTCTTTTTGATGTCATCAGTTTATCCCTTCTATTATGTTGCTCTTGTGTAGGTAGCATCAGACACTGTGAGATCATGAATATCAAGGCCAAATATTTGTGTCTGGAAAACCAAATTGTAAGCTGGTTTTAAAAATATTTTATTTATTTATTTGCAAGCAGAGAAATACTGACACACACAGAGAGATAGAAATAAGAGAGGGGGGGGGAGAAAGAGTATGAGTATGCTACGGTATCTAGCCACTGCAAACGAACTCCAGACACATGTTCTGCTTTGTGCATCTGGCTTTTCATGGGTACTGGGGACTCGAACCCAGGTCATTAGGCTTTACAGGTAAGCATCTTAACTACTGAGCCAAACAGCCCCTGCTTGTTTGTTTTAGAAATAAGATCTTCTGTAGTTCAGGGTGGCTTCAAACTTTCTATGTGGCTAAGGCTGGCTTTGAACTCCTAACCCTGCTGTGTGTACCTCCTAAGTGTTGGAATTACAAGAATGGACCACTACACACCGTGTTATGACTATAGTAAGAATAATTTATCCAGGCACAGTAGTTGATGTAAAAACTATAGTGGAACTATAGATAAAAAGTACTACAAAGCCAGGTGTGGTGGTGCATGCCTTTAATCCCAGCACTTCGGAGGCAGAGGTAGGAGGAAGGCCTTGAGTTCAAGGCCACCCTTAGACTACATAGTGAATTCCATATCTGCCTGGGCTAGAGCGAGACCCTACCTCGAAAACCAAAAAAAAAAAAAAAAAAAAAGTATTACAGTATTATTACAGTATCTTTTTCTTGATCCATTTCTTTACTCCTTACTTCCTATTTTACTTTGTTATATATTCTGTTTCTTTTTTCCACATTTGCATTCTCACTCTGGTAGAAAGATCTATCATTTTGACTAACCCATGCATCTGAGGTTGCATAATCCAACAGCTGTAGTCAGCTGTCTTTCAAGGTAATCAAATCATTTGAGTGGCAAAGTAGAATCAAAGCTGTTCCACTTCTCATGGTTTAACCTCTCTCTCATAAAGGGCCAAAAAAAGGGAGCTTGATTTCTATATTTTGTCATTTTTGATTGCCTTTAACTATAAGGCTATGGTAGGGAAAATATGGAAATTTTTCTTGATAATTCAGCCGGTTATATTGACTCAGATTTTTGTTGTTGTCTTCAAGGTAGGGTCTCAGTGTAGCCCAAGCAGACCTGGCACTCACTCTGTAGTCCCAAAATGGCCTTAAACTCACAGTTACCCTCCTACCTCTGCCTCCCAAGTGCTGGGATTAAGGGCTTGTGCCACCACTAAGTTTTAAAAATTACATTTTAATCCCATCATTAAAAAATAAGTGCTGTTGGGCAGCAAAGGTGGCTTAAGTGTTAAGATGTTTGCCTGTAAAGCCAAAGGACCCAGGTTCGATC
Source organism: Orientallactaga sibirica (assembly GCA_036365145.1). Lineage (NCBI taxonomy): Eukaryota > Metazoa > Chordata > Mammalia > Rodentia > Dipodidae > Orientallactaga > Orientallactaga sibirica. The sequence continues at coordinate 6,578,633 of JAEOAD010001317.1, forward strand.
CCCCAGGACCCATGTAAGCCAGATGCACAAGGTGGCACATGTGTCTGCAGTTTGTCTGCAATGGCTGGAGGCCCTGGCATGCCCATTCTATCTCTCTCTCCTCTTTTTCTCTCTCTCTCCCCCTCTTTCTCTCAAATAAATAAATGAAAATAATTAAAAAAATAAATTCTATGGACTAAATGTATAAGAATAACTTGCCTATAAATGAATTAACCAAATAAATAGTTATGACACAGATGTATGAGTTACTTGTGTCATGATAGCAGCAAAAATACATGAAAATCAATTTCTCAGCCTTCAAATTTCTTGATGACAATATGACTTCATTACAATTTTCACACAAACAATGGTTTCTATTTTATTTCTCCAAATTTTGTCATGTCCAGTCCAGCACAGATAATGCATGCTCCATCACAAATTGGGGAGAGGCAGCAGCCCATGACAGTGAATCTGAAAATAAATTTCATCATGTCTCCCTCCTTGGCTTTTCTTCATTAAAATTCTCTTTCTCTCTCCCTCCCCCTCCCTCCTCCTCTCTCTCTCTCTCCTCTCTCTCTCTCTCTCTCTCTCTCTCTCTTTCTCTGTCTGATTTCTGTGGCCCATGATGCTTCAGTCTCCCTGAACAAAGTGCTGTTACACTGCTATTCCCCAAAACGCTCTTTTAGAAATTAACTTGCAGCTCATGAAAACTTGTTTTGAATTGATAGAAATCAGTTTGAGAACTAAGTAAACATTTAATGTATTTCCCAAGGGTTTAAACTAATGGTATAAGCTCAGTAAATGAGCAAATTGAAAATATCAATCTGAGACTGGTCACATGTAAGTAAACCTACCATTTTCCATGATCTCACCAGGATGCCTGGCATCGATTCGGGTAGTTTTGTTTGTTTTTGTTTTTTGTTAACATGATGTGTACTAAAGTCTGACATTATTTTACATAGTGCTCTGGTGTCCATCTCTCCACTATTAGATATAAGTTTTTTTGTGGAAACCATGCTATAATTTCCTTTCTGTTTTTTTATATTTATTTATCTTAGGGATAGAGAGGCAGAGAGAGGAGAAAGAGAGAGGGAGAGAGAGAGAAAGAAAGAGAGAGAGAAGACACACCAGTGCCTCTAGCCACTGCAAACGAACTCCAGATGCATGTGCCACCTTGTGCACATGGCTTATATGAATACTGGGGAACCAAACCTAGGTCCTTAGGTTTCGCAGGCAAGCACCTTAACCACTAAACTGTCAATCCAGCCCCTCCTTTGTGTTTTTAATTGTCTCTCTGGAGACTAGTTTCCTCTCTCTGTCAGTGGGAGAGTCTATGTTTTCTTCTCTTCAATGGCTTTGGTGCTTGGAAGAGCTGCTGGCACACCTGGACCTCATGAGTACTGGACAGAAGTGAGACTTCTCCATTAGAAATCTACAAGTGGGCTGGAGAGATGGCTTAGCAGTTAAGGCGCCTGCCTGCCAAGCCTAAGAATGCCTGTTCCATTCTCCAGATCCCATGTTTAGCCAGACAAAAAGTGACGCAAGGGCGCAATGCTGCACTTGCCCACAAGGGGGGGCACATGTGGCTGGAGTTCATTCACAGTGGCTGAAATGGCCCTGGCATGCCCATTCTCTTTCTCTCTGCCTTTTCCTCTCTCTCTCTCTGTTTCTCTCTGTCTCTCTCTCTCAAAAAAAAGAAAGAAATCTACAAGTGAACATTGTATAAGCACATCAATGCACTTTCATGAATTTCATGATGCTGTACGTTTTTGTTTCCAGGACAATGATGAAATGCTAACCTTAAAAAAAGTTACACTGCCAAGTATAGTGGTGAACACCTTTAATCCCAGCCCTTGGCAGGCCAAGGTAGGAAGATCTGTGTGAGTTGGAGGCCAGTCTGAGACTACATAGTGAGTTCTAAGTCAGCCTGGTCTATCGTGAGACCCCATCTCTAAGAACCAAAGAAAGACAACAAAAGTTACCTAATGCTTATAAGCAATCCTTGCTTATTAACTTCAGGCAGAAGCTTCCTCTCTTCTCAAATCCTGATTTATTTTTATGAAAGAAAACTACAAATACAAAGGGTTGAGAACCTGGAAATTCCTTTCGAGATGCTTATTTCAAACTGAAGAGAAATAGATTCAGAAAGGTAGTCAATTGGCCTAGTTGCCGTGGGCACTGTGGACAAAATATGTAACCAGGGGCTGGAAAGATAGCTTAGCAGTTAAGGTGCTTGCCTGCAAAGCCAAAGGACCCAGGTTCAGTTCTCCAGTACCCACAGTTGCACAAGGTGGCACGTGTATATGGGGTTTGTTTGCAGTGGCTAGAGGTCCTGGCATGCCAATTCTCTGTCTTCCCCCTGTCTCCATCTGTCTCTGTCTCAAATAATTTAAGTAAATAATATGTAACTAGATCATTCATAAGAGGGAAAATGGCAAAATATCTCATTAAAAAGAGAAAATAACCCTATATTTATGCAGATCTCCTCAGAATTAATCATGAAATTTCCGTCAAAGACAAGGATTTTTCCCAGTCTTTCATTGGTTGGTTCCAAACACATTAACGATCTGTCTATAATGGTGTTAAAAGGTGAAGAGAGAGAAGGGTATGGGTGAGCTGTGGAGATGGCTCAGGGGATAAAGCTTGTTGAGAAAGTGTGTACCCGTGTTCAAATCTCCAGACCCCATGTACAACCGGAAGCCCTTGCAGGTATCCACTGGGGAGGCAGAGACAGGAGAAATGCTCCGAGGTTCCCACGCCAGCCAGCCTAACAAGTGCAGTGTGAATGACAAGGAACTTCTTCAAACTACATGAAAAGCCAGGACCCTTATCTGGATTTTGTCTTCTGACATACACAGGGGACCATGGCCCATGCACAACCCCACTCACACACATGGATATGCACACGTACATACCCACATGACATATACACACATCAAAAATAAATAGAGAGGGATGGAGGGATGGCTCAGTAGTTAGGGCACTTGCCAGTGAAGCCTAACAACCTGGGTTCAATTCCCCAGTACCGACATGAAGCCAGATGCACAAAGGGGTGCATGTATCCAGAGTTCATTTGCAGCTGCTGGAGGCCCTGGCTTCTCTGTCATTCTGTCTGCCCCTGCTCCCTCCTCTCTCTCTCTTTCTCTCAAATAAATAAAAATAAAACAGTTGTTAAAAAAAAAAAAAAACTAGAAAGGGGCATGCAGGGAACGTGCATCAAATATCGGACATTCCTGAGTTGCATTCTGAGGTGTTGGACGCTGACCCGTCGAGGGACACAGAAGCTGAGTGCTCGAGAGCTGTGTGCCTATTTGTCCATGTTAGAAGGAGGCTAGTGAGGAAGCAGAGACTACTGTGGGGTCGGCCTTCTATGTAAGGCAAATCTTGGGTGGTGTTTCTAGGTGTTTAGTCCCAAGACACTGTCATACAAGCATGCATTACTCCCACACACCCCTTGGTAGATACTTGGTAAGGTTTCATGTCCTTAGTGACATTATTATCCTTTATGACACTCCTGTGTGGGGCCCAAAAGACTGTTGCCTGGAATCTGTGTTTACAACTTGACAGACTAAGGGCTGGAGAGATGGTTCAGTGGTTAAGGCACTAGCATGCAAAGCCTAAGGAACCAGGTTCGATTCCCTAGTACCCACGTAGATCCAGATGTACAAGGTGGCCCATGTGTCTGGAGTTTGTTTGCAGTGGCTACAGGCCCTGGTGCAACTGGTTTTGCTTTTTTGTTTCACTGTCTGCCTCTCTCTCTCTCTTTCTCTCATTCATTCTATCTCTCTAGTCAATGAAATAAAATAAGAGGAATTTGGCAGACTACTTGGATTTTGACAATCTGTACGTCATGAGTGTGGAGACTTGGACAGTTATTGCATCTTTCTAATTCTGTCTTACCTAAACTGTAAACTAGAGGCATCCTTGGTACCTACCCTGTAGGGCATGCTAAAGCAGCAAATCCCTCACCTTGTGATTTGGGCATTGGTGATGGAGGTTACGATGGAGAGGAAGACAGGAAGAGAGTTTAGCCTTGTGTTCCCGGATGAGCACATAAACATCATTGGCGCATGCACGTTGTCCACCAAAATATATTCAAGCTCCTCGAGTGTTTTCAGCCGATGTCTTTATCTGTAGGTAAGCAAATCAAAGCTCAAATGGACAAAATGACTTGGCTAAGTGTATACATATATATGCGAGTGTGGCACTGAGGCACGGAAAGTCTTTCAAATGTGTTGGAAAGTTCAGGGTATGGATTCAGACCACCCTGATTTTGAATACCGATTCCATCCTTTATCACATAAATAACTATGGGGAAAAATCTTAAATTTTATAATCACTCCTTTCCTCTGTGCCAGATGGTTGTGGTAACAATATAAGCTACATCCTAGGATATTGAGAATGCTATGAAGAAAAATAATGAGGGATACTTTTCCGTGGGTTCTCTCAGAGAAAGTACTATCCATACCACGAATATTTAATTAAATCCTTACAGCAAGTACTGTAATGGGTTTCCTCACTGGTCTTTGGCAGACAGCAGTGCGATGATGTCAGGCGTCAACGCCCTGAGAGGAGGCCTCGGGTGAGCTTGCGTGGTGTGCTCTAACTGGAAACCTTTCTGCTAGTCCATGACGTAGGTGCTCAAGAGCCACATAGCTTGATGGTATTCATTGCCTCTTAAATTACCCCCTTGAGGTAAGACAGTTCTGCATAAAGAGCTCAAAAGAGTAGATGATATGAGTGGTGCCACATCTTTTGGTGGATCTTGGGGCCACCTTTTTAGAAGGAAGCCTGAGGTCAGGTATGGTGGTGCATGCCTATCACCCCAGCATTCAGAAGGCTAAGGCAGGAGGATATCAAACCTGAGGCCAACCTTGGCTACATAGATTTAGCTAGTAAATAAATAAATAAATAGCAAAGAAGGCACGCAGAAGTTTAGACACGAGACCATCACGGAGAAGCATAAACTAGATTTGATGATAATAACATAAATAAATAAATAGATCTGATTTTCATAGAATTTTTTGTAAACTTTTAGTTTACTTATTTATTTATTTATTTATTTATTGAGAAAGAGAGAGAGAGAGGCAGAGAGAGAGAGAGAGAGAAAATGGGCACATCAGGGCTTTCAGCCACTGAAGACAAACTTTAGCTGCATGTGCCACCTTGTGCATCTGGCTTACGTAGGTACTGGGGAATCGAACCTGAGGTTTTAGGCTTTGTACACAAGTGTCTTAACCACTAAGCCATCTCTCCAGGCCCTAGTTTATTTTTTTAAGACATACTGATTAAAAGGTTGTTGCTAAAAGAGTCTAAGGCTTCAGCTGTGACATGGAGGACCTCAGAGTAGAGGTGCCAACCTAGACTTCTTTAAGAGTGTCCAAAAGCACAGGACAATAGGCTTACTGGACCTTCATATATCAAGAATTTCTCCTCTCCCCCCTCCCTCCCTCTCCCTCTCTCCCATATGCACACATGTATTTTATAAGTAGCTTAAGCTTGCCAGCATTTAATTTTGACAAGAAAGAGCACCAAAATACACTGCCTAGCCTATACAATTAATGTCATCTCATTCCAAAACCATATGTTAAAACCAAAAGACATAAACTAAAAGTGGGGGAGATTTTAATTTAGTTATTTAGTTTTGTGGGGGGAAAAGTCTATCCTTCCTAAGTAGTCAAGTAGTCTTTTCTCCCCCCTGTAATACACTGAAAATTTCATCATGGACGAGCTCCAAGTCCCTAGTAGACATTTATTTTTTCATACCCAAATCCATTCCACAAGCCTGACAGGATGGCCCCGAATATCGTCCAACAGCCTTGGCCCAGGCCCTCACATCATGTTTATAGATTCTAATGGGCTTGTCTGCTTCTTTCTGGGTTCTGCCCCTATTCTCCCTCAGGATTTCTTTCTTTTAAAATGTATTTATTTATTGGGCAGAGAAAGGCAAATAGAAAGACAGAATGCACACACCAGGGTCTCCAGCCACTGCAAATGAACTCGAGACACACGCACCACCTTGTGCATCTGGCTTTCATGCTTCCTGGGTCCTTTGGCTTTGCCGGCAAGTGCCTTAATCACTGAGCCATCTCTCCAGCCCCCCTTCCCGTCGGGTTTTCTTACACTGGCTATCACTTTGGAATTTTTAGGCTTATCTTGAGAATTCCCATCACATTCAAGCATCTCAAGGGAAGCTAACAGATATTTACATTCCCCACCAAACTGCCCTCCCGAGGACGAATGACCTGCACTGGTCAAGGTGATGACAAGCTTTGGATAAAGCTCCTTCGTAAGCTGTCCTGTCATAGTCACTGGGGAAGACTAGCCATTGTTTAGCTTAAATGAGGTAGGAATGCCCTAATGAGAGAAAGAGAACAGCCACCTCACAACCCCTAACAGACAGTCCATATACTCCAGTAAGACATGCTGGGTCTTGAGCTCAATGACTACCTGTTTCAATATTTTGTTTCTTTCTATGGACCTTTGTGAAGACTGACGTGGTACTTTGAAGATGTGACTCCTTAGACTCAGGCTTGAACTTTGAGTCTCCATTGGATGGAGCCTCTTGGGGAAGTGCTGTCACTGGGGATGGATGTTGGAGTCCAACCCTGAGATGTGTTATGGGCAGATCTGAATTCCTGCCCAGTGGTGTGTGGAGAGCAGCTGGAGCGCTCGGGGGTCGTGCTCGCCAGCTCTGCCAGTGTGTGCTGCACTTGTGTCCCTCTGCTTGCAACTTTGGAAGTGAACAGCTTCTTCCACCATTGATGGAACTTCCCCAGAATCTGTAAGCCGGTGGTAAACCCCTTCCTCCCATAAGCTGGGTCTGGTTGGATATTTGTTTCAGCAACAAGGAACCGACTGTGACAACTGATATTGCACATGACATACTTTCTTTTTTTCAAATTTATTAATTTTTTTTTTATTTGAGAGAGAGAGAGGGACAGAGAAAGGGGTAGAGAGAAAGAGGGATGGAGAGAATGGGCATGCCAAGGCTTGTAGCCCCTGAAAATGAATTCCAGATACATGTGCCACCTTGTGCATCTGGCTTAAGTGGGTCCTGGGAATTGAACCTGGGTCCTTCACAAGCTTCACAAGCAAACACCTTAACCGCTAAGCCATCTCTACAGCTCATGACATGCTTTCTGAAACAGATGCATCACAATCCGTGTTAAATGTTTTTCTTTTTCTTCCTCATTAAAAGACACCAGACAGGAACTTAAGTGAGGCTTACCCATAAATTCTACATCTGGGGTATCTTGGGCCAGTTGATGCCAGAACCACAAGCCTCAGCATTTTGGGTCCAGCTAGAACACTGAACTCACCTGACCTGAAAAAGAGAGCCTTGGGCAAGGTGCTTAACTTTCCTCCACTTTTGTTTCCCATCTGTAAAACAGACATCCTACCACTTACCTCACAGGGCAACTGAGAGTCACAGTCAGGTAAGGTACCTGACCAGTGGGAAGATTTGTGAAATAATAACTTTGAGTCATACAGAAGGATGGAGAAAAGAGCAGTAATGTCAGGGTGCCTAGACACCTTCCAGCTTCAGTGACAGTGACAGTGTTGTGCATCTGTCCAAGGTGGGGCTCCTTGTTAAATGCTGCTATAGGACACATGAAGCCTGGGACTGATATATATATATTTTTTTGTTTAAAATAATTAAAATTTAAACAGTTGTATTGAGCAAATGTCTATCGTACTGGATAGCCCAGGAGTACCATTTATCAAAATGAACAGGGTGAAAACTAATGCTTTACTATTTCCCAAGGACTAAATCTGGGACCAGGCCAAGTCGCATTGCTCTCTTGAGGTGTTCAAATCTCTAATGATGATGTGGTGTGTTTCTATGGCAACCAATGAGGGAATTAAGAAATTTTGGCTCAGCATCTTGTTTAAGAGGAGTGGGTTCAGATCAAGAAGCAGTGGGTGATTTTGTTTCTGAAGTCTGAATGCTATAACACAGGTGTTTTGGAGACTGGGGTGGTTAGTTATCAACTATATTTGATTAAGTAACACCTAGAATCTTTGCGTGTGTCTGTGAGGGCATTTCCAGAGTGAGCTGATGGAGTGTATGAAACCCATCTTGTTGGAGAAGGCAAGGCAGAGAAGGCATAGCAGCCCCCAAAATGGAGTGGCTGGTCACATTGTATCTGCTCTCAAGCAGGTGAAGGAAAGCCAAAAGCAGGACTGGGCTAAGAACCTCAAGGCCCATCCTTAGTGACCCACTTCTTTCTGCTAGATCCTACCTCAAGGCACATCCCCAGCTGGGGACCAAGTGTTCAAATACATGAGCCTATGGGGGACGTTGAACATTCAGACCACAGCAGATGATATCTCTCATACTTGGACTATTCAAGTGAAACATCAAGTGCTTTCAACCATTTTCTTTTTTAAACATTTTTAATTTTTTTTTTTTTTTTTTTTTTTTTTTTTTTAGTTTAGAGAGAGCAAGAGAGGGCGGGGGAGAGAGAAAGAGAATTTTGCACCAGGGCCTCAGCCACTGCAATCAAACTCCAGATGCTTGCACCACCTAGTGATCCTGTGAGACCTTGTGCTTGCCTCACCTTTTGTATGTCTGGCTTACGTGGGATCGGGAGAGTTGTACAGGACTTCATAGGCAAACACCTTAATCGCTAAGCCATCTCTCTAGCTCTTAAACCATTTTCTAAGAATTCAGATCTACTTTGTTATCTCACTCTTAAAGCTGAGTCTAAGAGTCTTTGAGAAATATGCAAGTATTATAAAAATATATTCTTTTCATGTATCATATTACAAAAACTAGTCCTATTTGAATGCATTTGTACAGAATCTTTACCCTTCCTTTCTGAGCCTACATGTAAGGCAGGTGTGGCAGGTCACTGTAGTATAGGAAAATGACCTCTACTCTTGTTTTGTTTTGTTTTTTAACTTTCTTTTTATCTGAGAGAGAGAGACAGAGAGAAAAGAGAGAGAGAGGAGAGAATGGGTGCACCAGAGCTTCCAGTCACTGCAAATGTACTCCAGAAGCATGTGCCAGCTTGTTCATCTGTTTTACTTAGGTCCTGGGGAATTGAACCTGGATCCTTAAGATTTGCATGCAAGCACTTTAATTGCTAAGCCATTTCTCCAGTCCAGAGCACTACTCTTTCATGGAGTCACTTGACGACCATTCAGTTGGAGGAGACAGCATGGCAGCTGCAGTGTGATGTCAGCTACAGAATGTCTTCTTCCTGCAACTTCCAGGATTCTGGTTGCCACCAGCTGCTGGTTTTTCTAGAACAGACATCACTAATCTGCCCAGGTGTCACTGTGCCTTGTGAGGTTGGTTGGGAAGAGTTGGGGAATGTTGGGTTGTTTCGTCCAGAGTTACTGGAAGTGACTCAAGTTTTAATTTGAGTTTGTCAAGCTAGCACTTTTCAGATGCCTGGGTTTCTCCCCATCTCATCCCTGCCTACACTCATTATAAAATCACTGAGTATCATCATTTTTCAAATTTCTGTTATTTTAAGAGAAGAAACCCAATCTTTTCCAATTCAGATAACATATACTTTTTATCCTTCTACTGTATCTGTCTGACTGAAAATAGTATTATTATTTTTACTGCAGCAACTTTTGAAAAAAAAAAAAAAGAATTATTCTTTTAGTGCCAGTATTTAATGTAGGGAGAATTTTGTAGGTCACTCTGAAAACAGTCATGTGAGAGTTCTCCTTCACACAGCAGAAAGTGGGGTGCTCCCTTAGGATCGCAGTCAACCTGGGAATCTCCCCGGATAGACCAAACTATAATTTCCAAAATCAGGTTGAAATGGCAATCAAAAACATGTTTTTGCAGGGCATGGTGGCGCACGCCTTTAATCCCAGTACTCTGGAGGCAGAGGTAGGAAGATTACCATAAGTTCGAGGCCACCCTGAGACTGCATAGTGAATTCCACATCACTATGGACTAAGGTGAGACACTGTCTCAAAACAAACAGCATGTTTATGAACAGAGGCATCTCTTTAAATAGTTACATTGTCTTTCACAAACTAATCATTTTGATTGGTTGCACTTAAATTGAGAATCAGAAGCTGAAACTGGGCACCATGAACCATTTTCTTCATTGATGCTATCTTGGGTAGCTACATGGTTCAAAACATTCCTCTCTGAAGAAATAAATTACAATAAGTCATTTATAAACGTTTCTTTTCTTTTCTCAGAACATTCAGGTATTTTAACCTTGTTTCTGCTGTCACTTGCAGCCCATTGGTACTGCGTAACTCCATAATGGTTTTTGTTTCAAAGGCCCACTGTTAGGTATTTGCAATAAGGAGTCCTCAGCTAGCTGGTTATGACCCACTGGGAGAAAATAGTTCCAAGTCAGTATCCGGTCATGTGCCCTAAAAATGAACACAGGAAAACTGCTGTGGTATCTACAATGGCACATGTATGTCATAACATTCTAGAGTCATGTGCCTGGTTGTAATTTTCTTTCCCTAGATATTGCTATTAATGTATAAGAAGAATGTTGTTATTTTTATTATTATTTGTTTTTTTGAGGTAGGGTCTCACTCTAGCCCAGGCTGACCTGGAATTCACTATGTAGTCTCAGGCTGGTCTAGAAAACTCACAGCAATCCTGCTACCTCAGCCTCCCGAGAGCTGGGATTAAAGGCGTATGCTACCATACCCAGAAAGAATGTTATTAATGTAAACCATGAGTTTATCTTCAACAACAAAATAATAGGAAATGGAGTAAACTCATTCCATGTTCTAGATAGTATACATAATAAACACATAGATAATCTATATATATATATAGATATAGATATTTCATGTTATAGATAGTGGGCATAATGAACACTTAGATAGTGTACATAGCATATACGTTCCATGTTCTAGATCGGGTGCATAGTGGACACACTGATGGGTAGTGTGCATAACAGGTACGTTCCATGTTCTAGATAGTGTACAAAACAAACACAGAAACAGTATACATATTGTGTACATTCCAAGCTCTAGACAGCATACATAGTACCTAGCTTTCGGGGCTGGAGAGATGGCTTAGTGGTTAAGGCATTTGCCTGCAAAGCCAAAGGATCCCAGTTCTATTCTCCAGGACCCGTTTAAGGAAGATGCACAAGGGGGTGCATGCATCTAGAGTTCATTTACAGTGGCTAGAGGCCCTAGTGTGCCTATTCTCTCCCTCCCTCTCTCTCTCCGTCTCTTTCTCTCTGTCTAATAAATAAATAAAATACATTTAAAAAAATACCTGGCAGCCAGGCGTGGTGGTGCACACCTTTAATCCCAGCACTTGGGAGGCAGAGGTAGGAGGATCGCCTTGAGTTCCAGGCCACTCTGAGACTACATAGTGAGTTTCAGGTCAGCCTGAGCTAGAGTGAGACCCTACCTTGGAACCCCCCCGCCCAAAAAAAAAAAAAAAAAGAAAAGAAAAAACCTGGCTTTCATTAACTTTTTGGATGTGTAGAACAACTTCTTAGGACAGGCACTGTGTTGCCTTTAAAGATGTTTGAGGAAACCAATCCAGAATCACAGTCCGCTGGGAGCAGCTTTCTCCTCTGTATGAGGGCAGCCTAATGCCTAATCCTTTTTTCTAAAGCACCAGTGCTGGCCTGAATCTGTGTAAAGCAACAGTGTAACTAGTTGAGAAAAATTATAATTAGCATCACTTTGTTTCAGTGAAAGTTGAGGGGAAAGAGTTAATCAGTTTTCCTTTGTATTTGGGGGTAAGCTCCCCCCCCCTCGGTAGGGTCTCACTCTAGCCCAGGCTGACCTGGCACTCAGTCTGTAGCCCCAGAGTGGCCTTGAACTCACTGTCATCCTCCTACCTCTGAGTTCCACATCCCACTCCCCCACCCCTGTGCTAGGATTATAGTTGCATACCAAATGGCAGTTCCCTTCTCCAGAGCCTTTTGCTAGAAGCAGCTGTAGAAATCATTTAAGAACAAACGACTGAATCCACCAACATGAATCTTAGTGTAAACAAGTCTTGCAGGCTGAAGGGATTGTTCAGTGGTTAAGGCACTTGCCTGCAAAGCTTAAAGGTCTGGGTTCAGTTCCCCAGTGCCTACATAAAGCCAGATGCACAAAGTGGTGCGTGTGTCTGGAGTTTGTTCCCAGTGGCTAGAGGCCCTGGTACACCCATTCTACCTCCCCTGCCCCCGTCTCTCTCTGTCTCTCTGCTTGCAAATAAATAAATGCTTTTTTTATAAAAGGTGTCTCACTATAAGAAGTATTATTGCCATGATCAAATAAACTGAGAATTTTTAAAAAAACACACACCATTTATTCTAGATTAACAAGAGAAATAATAATCGTGTCCTGGAAAAATTAAAAAGAAGACTCTTTGGGCTGGAGGGATGGCTTAGTGGTTAAGGCATTTACCTGCAAAGCCAAAGGACCCAGGTTCAATTCCCCAGGACCCACATAAACCAGATGCACAAGGTGAAGTGTGTATCTGGAGTTTGTTTGCAGTGGCTAGAGGCCCTGGCTTTCCCATTCTCTCCCTCTCTCTCTCTCTCTTTCTCTGCCTCTCTCCCTCAAATAAATAAATAAAAGTAAAATGTATATTTTTAAAATTAAGACTCCTTGAGCTACATGGGAGGGCTGAGTCGAACACAGAATTGATTTACATATGTGAAATCTTTCCTGTCCTGTCTATAATCTGAAGTGAAGACTTGAGCACCTTAATATCTCCGTGGGAAGAAGGAAGGCCATGTACTATTAACATCTTTTGATGGATGAAATTCGAGCTTTCAAATTTCTTCTTCTAACAAGTGGCAGTGGTACAGTTTTAACCTTGTTCTTTCTACTGAAATGTTCGGTTTTAATTTCTTTCACTTTTCATTCCTTGACTTCTCAAAGCATTAAGTTCAATGTGCAAATATCTGAGAAGAGCAAGCCTCACAAGTCAGGAACATTTACAAGTGAATGCCTGACTATGTGCTAAGCATTTGGATCAAGGCAAATCTGGGATATTGCAATTTAAAAAAAAAAATTTTTTTTGGAGAGAGAAACAGAGAGAGACAGAGAGGGAGAGGAAGACAGATAGAGAATGGGCACGCCAGCAGCCTCTCAGCAGCTGTGAACGAAATCCAGATGTGTGCGCCTCCTTGTAGGCAAGTGCAGCATTGCGTCCTTGTGTCACTTTGCATCTGGCTAAACGTGGGACCTGGAGATTGGAACTGAGGTTCTTAGGCTTAGCAGGCAGGCGCCTTAACCACTAAGCCGTCTCTCCAGCCCAATATTGCAGGTCAGTTTCTCTTGGCTTTGTAAGAACATTTAAATTTTTCATTAATTAATTTATTTTCACACAGAGAGAGAGAGAGAGAGAGAGAGAGAATGGGCATGCCAGGTCCTCTAGCCATTGCGAATGAACTCCAGATGCATGTGCCACTTTGTGCATCTGGCTTTACATGGGTACTAGCATAATTAACCCAGGTCTTGCAGGCATCCAGCCGTGGCAATGGAACTACAGACACATGTGACATTGTACACTTGCATCACTGTGTGTCTGGCTTACATGGGACCTGAAGAGTCAAACATGAGTCCTTAGGCTTTGCAGGCCAGCGCCTTCACTGCTAAGCCATCTCTCCATCCCTGTAAGAATATTTTTAAAGAATTGTTTTTCAATGCTTTTTTCCCTTTCATAATATATTTGCCTATGATAAGTTATAAGAGCAAGTTCAAAATATGAGAGTACAATTTATAAGTAAGAACATGTGAGTGGAACCTAATGGTGGAGGGTTGTCTTCTCATCGGAGGATGGCGTTACTGCTACATTATGACCCAACACAGCACGCATTCCTTCCTGAGGAGGAGAAAGCAAAATAAAACACAATCCACCCAAACTCCAGAGGTATTCATACATTTCCTTGTGTGCTTAGTCCCAAGGAAACACGCACACAAAGGAAAAGACTTCAAATTAATCTAAGCGTGACACACATAAAATCAGTCGTCAGGCTGGGGGCTCTTAGTGGTGAGAGCTTGAGTGTCTCAGCAGATAACCCACTTCACTCACTTCTCGGAAATCAGTGGCTTTTTCTTTTTTTTTTTTTTTGGAGGTAGGGTCTCACTCTATTCCAGGTTGACCTGGAATTCACTCTGTAGTCCCAGGCTGGCCTTGAACTCACTGAGATCCTCCTACCCCTGCCTGCCAAATGCTGGGATTAAAGGTGCGCGCCATCACGTCCAACATGAAATCAGTGTTTCGTAGGCAAAAGCCCGGGCCCTTGAAGTCTCTCAAAGCTAGGATTGACCTCTTCTCTCCAACATAGCAATTAAAGTGACATGAGGGCTGGAGAGATGGCTCAGTGGTTAAGATGCTTGCCTACCAAGCCTAACAACCTGGGTTTTAATCCCCAGTACCCACACCAAGCCAGATGCACAGAGTGGTGTGTACATCTGGAATGCCTTTGCAGTGGCTAGAGGCCCTGGCATGCCTATTCTCTCCTCTCTGTCTCTCTCTACTTGAAAATAAATAAAGAAAAATATTTTAAAGAGACATAAATAGTGAAAGTAGACAGAGGAAAGGTTTATTCAGTGTGGGCACACTGGAACAAATAAAAGGGCCTGGTGACCCCAAGTCCATCTTTGGGGTGCTGACATGACTTTAGGGTTACATGGAGGAAGAATTGGGACAAGAGATGTGCATGATTAAGGAGGCCTTGTCATGTGAAGTGTGAGTGACATTTTCTTGTTCTACAAGATGGTGGGAAGAAGACACTTGAAGGGATCTCTGGTTCTCAGAAGACCACTTCTGCTTTACACAGTGGCCTTACCTTCATGGATAATTGCCCTGGTGTGTGTGTGTGCGTGCGCACACGTGCGCGTGCTTGTGTGTACATGCACGTGTGCGCATACACGTCTGGTCTTATCTGGTGAGGTTTGCTCTTCCTGGAATCCAGGGTGACAGGTCGGGGAAATGACTTATCTCTGTGCCGTGGACACTAAAGGCCCACGAGGTAGGTCAGACAGACACACTTCAGGTGATGCAAGATGCAGAGGGAAGCAGATGACCCCAACATAAAGGAGACAGAGAGTGAAAAAACAGAAAAGCGGAGAGGCCGGGCTTTCATCCTGTATCCCATGACTTTGTGACCCAAGTGAGGAGTCAAGGCCTCAGGAGCCAAAGCAGATTCTCAAGTGCCTGTTTCATTTCCTCAGTAGCTAATTCCACCCTCCTGGTTTACAGCTCTCCTGGCTCTGTCCTTGCATTATTAGCTGAAGTCAACATTTCCAGTGGAAAGGTTATTCTAAGTGGTGATCATTTGCTGCTGTGTAGAGCACACACACACACACACACACAGAGAGAGAGAGAGAGAGAGAGAGAGAGAGAGGAGAGAGAAGAAGAGAGAGGCAGAGAGAGGTTTTCTTTTAAGGGATGATACAGCAAATGATCAGTTTCTTGCTCCCTTCGTGGTTAACCCCCTGCCTCATCCCCCTCCCCCCCCTCGAGCCACCACTGTGGTCTGCCTTTAATGACTCTACTTACACTTGACCATAGCTGGCTGCTAAGAAGGTGTGTTTTATTCCACCCCCAGTGAAAACTGTTCTTTACAAAGAATGTTAATTAGTAACGGATTGATCTAAAGATTGTCAGCGACAGCCCATTAATTCCATTTACTTTAATAGGACTTAGAACTTAGCTTGCAGTACAGCTGTATTCGGACTGGATTATAAATGTAATTTTTTGCATCATTAACTCCCCTGATTAATCTTAAACAGCAAATGCATAATTATGGCAGGGGGAGAGCCACCCAGGACTTGCAGTGAAGAGTCCAGCTTTAAGAGTTCTGTTTGCAGCCTTATTAACATCATTGTAAATAGGACAAACTTTTAAAGGAAATGATCCTGTCTTACTGCTCCATGCTTAACCCTTGCTAGCTATTTCCTCCTTTAAATAATTAAATAGGGGCCGGGCGTGGTGGCGTATGCCTTTAATCCCAGCACTCGGGAGGCAGAGGTAGGAGGATCGCCGTGAGTTCGAGGCCACCCTGAGACTACATAGTGAATTCCAGGTCAGCCTGGTCTAGAGTGAGACACTACCTCAAAAAAACAAAACAAAACAATAATAATAATAATAATAATAATAATAATAATTAAATAGGGATGGAGAGATGCCTTAATGATTCAAGCACTTGCCTGCAAAGCCTAAGGGCCCAGGTTCGATTCCCTAGTACCCACATAAGCCAGATGCACAAGATGGTACATGCATTTGGAGTTTGTCTGCAGTAGGTAGAGGCCCTGGTGTTCCCATTCTCTCTCAAACTAAAATAAAATAAATTAAAATAAAATAATTAAATAAACTGTGTGTGTGGTTGTGCACTGGATAAACACTCATAAACACCACCTTGTTTACCTACAGTTAGATTTGTGATGAGTTCACTAACAGTAGATTTGTTAAGTAATTCCACACTTTTAGCAGTTTGCATATGTAGTTTTCTGGCTAGGGACTTAGAGACCTTTACAATCCTGTTTCCTGAGCCCCTTCTGGAAACTCCTTTCTTCCTGAGAATTCACAGCACACAGGAATGTGCTGACACGTGTTAAATCATAGTCCCCCATGTTCCTGGGACCAATGACTCAGGAATCAGAGGGTTGGGTAAAGAGGTAGAATCAAGTAGGCTGAGGGCTTTCAGATGAGAAAAGCAGTAGGCGGGATTAGAACACTCTGCTTGCAATTAGGGCTTGTTGATTCTCCAAGGACAGGCAGCTGAGCTCAGTGAAAGACAAGACGATCTGGTGTTCCCAGCGCTCTCTGTCTGGTATTTCCAGCCTTGTTCAGAGAATTGGAAGACGCAGGCAAAAACATGAAGCAGCAAGGAACTTCATTAAAAGCAAGAGTGGTGCTAGAGAAATGGTTCAGCGGTTAAAGGCACTTGCTTGAAAAGCCTGAAGGCCGGCTTCGATTCCCTAGGCCCCAAGTAAAGCTAGATATACAAAGTGGTGCGGTGCATGCATCTAGAATGTGCAGTGGGATAGCCCAGACCAAAAATGAACACAGAAGATCACCCGAATAAAAATTAAAAAGGAGAGTCTTTATTAAGCCGGCCGTCGTCTGACCCCTCGCAGCAAGGAGGAGAGCGGCCCCGCCCTACTTTTACAGTTAGTTTTTAAAGGCAAAAACACATTCCTTTTCAATGATCCGAAAAACCCCCAGTGACCCTCTCTACACACAATTGTCTTTAGCAAGAGCAAGCAGGCAAGCAAGCATGATTACAAAAGCAGAATTTTTGTAGTTAGCACCAGGTACGAAGCAGATACCAAATATCAGGCCATCTTGACCTCAGGGTGAGAGCAAACACCAGATGCCTTATTGGGACCCATCCTCATTCTTGTAATTAATGCTCTGTGCTAATCTTTAATCTCCTATGGCTCTTTGAGAATGTCAAGATGGCTGAGTGGCCTAAGACGGCCTCCTTAGGTCAGAGGTTGCTTCAGTGGAAGGAGGGTCTAGCATGCCCATACTCACTCTCTCTTTCTGTCTTTCCCTCTCCCTTTTTCTCAAATAAATAGTTTTTTTTTTTAATTTTTAAAAATATTTTATTTATTTATTCATTTGAGAGAGAGAAAGAGAATGGGCACACCAGGGCCTCCAGCCACTGCAAAGGAACTCCATGTACATGCACCACCTTGTGCATCTGACTTACGTGGGTACTGAGATATTGAACCTTTGGTTAAGGCAAGTGCCTTAACCACTAAGCCATCTCTCCAGCCCCTAAATAAAGGTATTTTAAGAGCAAAATTTATAAGAGAGGGTGGAAAGATTGTAAGGGCCACAGAGTGAGTGGAAATACCCTGAGATGCGGTCCTCCCACTATTCCATTGGGACTGACTGAGGCCTTCATAACCCACAGTAAATCCCATTACCATACTGAGGAGGGCCCCAGGGAACTGGGAACAAGGGAGAGGGAATAAAAGAGCATAATCTGTTAAAAAAAATAGAAGAGGGGTTAGTTGGAAAGAAGAGGTTTGGTAGAAGAGGGTGAAGGAGGTGAGGTGGGATAAAAGAAGGTAACAAGAGAGAATTAGAAGACAAATTCATTATGTATGAAAATTGTCAAGTAAAAAGTAATCCTGCAATCCCAAGAGGGGCAGTGGGCCACCAGAGCGCGGAAGTACTCATGCCAGGAAGTCACGTGGGACTTCTCTTCATGGACTTTAGGGAAGGGGGGACTGGTAGTTTGGGGCATAGTTTTGACTGACAGTTTATGGTGATGTAATCGTTTTGTCTGTTGCACATGTCCCTGATATAACTGACTTTAATCCTATGTCCACCCAGTTACACATGTGACTTACATGGTAAGTAGGAGAGTCACTCTAAAAGCTCACTTAGAGGGCCCAATTGGCCTTACTGTGTATGTACCCCAAACCAGTCCAGGCTACATGGGTCCCCGTCTCTGGATCCTGGATTTATTGGGAAAACATTTGAATAGAATCTGACCACAGAGAGGGGAGTAAGTAATGGTCAGTCGAGGAAGAGAGACATGCCATTGTTTGGACAGGGTGTGCACACAGATCTGTGCAGATGTGGTCCCTGGTTGCCAACAGGTTGCTAGGTGTGTTGTTACAAAAATGCTGTGTTCACTGCCCAAACCCACACCACTTTGGAGACTAGTATGCTTGTTAATATAAAATGGCACCGTGTTAGCAGAACTGTGCCAGCTGAGAGAAGTAGAGAAGACCCAGACCCAACACTGGCAAAGCAGAGTCTCTGTGGGGGGACGTGGGAGATGAGGGAATAGCGGAGAAGGATATAAATGTGCCTTAAAGGTCTCTTTAGAAAGGAGTTAGAATCTCTTTAAAGTAAAATTGGCCCCCAGTATTTTTCCAATTTATTTATTTGTAAACAGAGAGAGAACGAGAGAGAGAGGATGGGCACACCAGGGCCTCTTGCCATTGCAAATGAATTCCAGACACATGTGCCACTTTGTGTATCTGGCTTTATGTGAGCACTGGGAATCAAATCTGGCTCATCAGACTTTATAAGCAAGTATCTTTGACTGCTGAGCCATCTCTCCAGCCCAATCAGCCCCATTCTTTTTCTTTTTGAAATTGTTTGCTTATTTATTTGAGAGAGAAAGAGAGAAAAAGAGGTACATAGAGAGATCTAACACTGGAGGTGAACAGGGTGGTGTTTATGTGTGTTTGTTCAGTGCAACAACACACACACACACACACACAGTTTATTTATTTTATTTTATTTATTTTATTTTATTTTTTTTTATTTATTTTTTATTTATTTATTTATTTATTTATTTATTTTATTTGTGCTCTGGCTTATGTAGGTACTGGGAATGACAGCTGGGTCCTTAGGCTTCACAGGCAAGCACCTTAACTGCTAAGTCAGCTCTCCAGCCCATCAGCTCCCATTCTTATTGATCAATATAGTGCTAGGGACCCAAAGCCAGGTCCTTCTGGCTTCAGACTTTGACTGTGTATAATCCTGTATTTCTAGTGTACTTTTAAAAAAAATTATTTCTTGTTTTGTTTTTTTTTAATATTTATTTGAGAGACACAGAGAGGCAGATAGAGAGAATGGGCACACAGAGCCCGTAGCCACTGCAAACAATCTCCAGATGCATGTGCCACCTTGTGCATCTGGCTCAGGCCCTAGTCTAGCCAGAAGGCTGGTATTGATGGGCTTGAGTGAGGATATAGACAGACAGACAGACAGACAGACACACACACACACACACACACACACACACACACACACACACACAAACACACAGCTCTTTGCACTGTGTTTAAATGTATTTGTTAACTCACATTGAAGATTGAGGTAGGCTGGCATATGGGTCATACAGTGTGGTTATGTAAGAGTGGCTGAGAGTATTTTTGTCCTGGGCTCACTTGCTATGTGACCTTGGTCAAGATTCTTAATTCTGCCTTGGGTCTCTGCATCTGTAGAGAAAAGATGATAAAAGTGCTTGTCTCTTGGGGTCATTCTGAGGATGAAACGAACTGATAAAATAAGCCATGGCGTAGTACCTGGCCACCCTTGGAAATTTATCTCTTATTGCCAAGTATCATATCCCAATCTGAAGGTCACACAGCTAGCTCTGGTTACTAACTAAAGTTAATCTCTCTTGAACCTCATCCTGAACCATGCGCCTAGCACCCATTTAAAAATACTTGTTTGTTTGTTTGTTTATTTGCAAATAGAGAGAGATAGAGAGAAGAGAGACAGACAGAATGGATCTTACAGGGCCTCCAGCCACTGCAAACTCCAGAAGCATGCACTACTTTGTGCATCTGGCTTTATGTGGGTACTGGGAAAATGAACCTGGGTCCTTAGGCTTTGCAGGCAAGTGTCCTAACCACTGAGCAATCTCTCCAGCCCCCCTTCCCCTGTACCCATTGTATAAGATGAGTTCTTGCCAGGAAAATATTTGGCCCAAGGAACTTTGATGATTGTTCAGAGCACATGAAAATTGAGATGCCTTCCGATTAATTTTATCAAATACAGCCTTAGAAGCTAGAGAAGCCAAGATTCTCCATCACTTACCGCATTATGGGCTGCAAATGTGGAAATTATTATTGATGGAACAGGTTTCAAGGACAGAGAGGGGACTGCTGAAATCCAGGCTCTTGCATAGAAGAAAGCCAGCAGGTTTGTATTTTCAGACATGCGGTAGTGGCAAAATCACTGTGTACTTGTAATGTAGGCAGATGCAGTTTCTCCTGACCTCTGGGAAGCTTTGCAAAAGAAAAAAAGGATCAGGCAGGAGAAATAACTGGATATTTGCTGCTATGAAGAAGTCTGGTGGAAGTTCATAAGGCATAAGTGATAACAATGTGATCATTTCTTCTATACCACATCCAAATTCAAGCTTCAAAGTGACCTGCTAGTAATATGCACCTCAATTTTCAAAAGTGGACAAATCTGAAACTATTCTGTCCTAGGCATTTAGACATCACATACTATGTCCAGTTAGTGTGAGTGCTGTTGCCAGAGCTGTTCACCATGACTGGTTAAGACGTTTGGATAACTCGTACCTCTGTGCAGCAGGCAAATGGGAAACAGTTGATTTTAAATTTTATCCTGATAGAACTAGTTAGATTTCAAGACTGGAGAAACATTTGTGGTTTGCAGGGTTAAACGTGCCCTTTCTTTAGAAGTCATCCAAGGAATGAAAGTGTATTTGGCTGCAACTAGTTATTTAACATAATAGCAGAAAGCGCCCCAGCTGCCTCCAGAACACTTCTGCAAGGAAATTGATTTTCTGATAGGAGGTACTGAAAGGTATCTGTAACATCAGGGCAGCTAATTTCGCACTTGCAGTGAGTCCAATGTTTGTATAGTCCCAGCTGTAAACAAGAATTAAGCCATCCCTTACCTTGGTTCTATTACCCAGATTCCTTTGCAAGGAGACAGCATGAACTGTGGCCTCAGGTTCTCACATCACCGATCTCTGGAACCCTCATAAATAAAGGTTAACCTTTCTTTTCATCACATTTTATCATCATTTTATGGTATGATTAGATTAGCTTTTCTTTTGATTCTTATTGCATTTAGGTATTTTAAAAAATACTTTTACTTATTTATTTTCAAGCAAAGAGAGAGAAAATAGGCATGCCAGGGCCTTCAGCCACTGCAAATGAACTCCAGATGCCTGTGCCACTTTGTGCATCTGGCTCTAACTGGGTACTAGGGAATTGAACCCAGGCTTTTAGGCTTTTCAGGTGAGCACCTTAACCTTTGAGCTATCTCTCCAACCCTGTATTCCAGCTTTTAATCTTAAAGAGGAAGGTAGTCTTTAAAGTGACTTTGTTTCAAAAATTCTAATAGGTTTCAACTTATTTAAATAGTGCAAACTTGATGACTGATTGCAATTTTTCCCTGTTTTCCATGAATTAATTCTATCCCATCTCATAATTTTTCTATTCATTAATTCTGATTAGCTTTTCAGAAATTTGCCTGTTCTTGTCCTAAGTAAATAAACCTGCTTAGCTCCTGACGCTGAGTGTGCATTAGCCTGTTATTTCTTTTCCCTTCATGCGCTGAATAATGAGGTCTTCTCAAATTGATTGATTTTATCTCTCCCCCCATTTTCCACACATACAGACACATGCTCACTCACATGCCGCGTGTTCCCCACTTCCTATATGCTTGTCCTTTGTAAGGATTATATAGTAGAAGATTTACATGATAAGTTGCCCACCTGAAACCAATCAAAAGGTTTTTAAATTAAAAAGTAAAAATAAAAAAATCCCTGAAATGCTGCAATAACAGCAAGACTGTTTAATATTTATTTTATTATTTATTTGAGAGAAAGAAAGAGAAAAAGGCAGACAGAGAGATAATGGATGGTTTAGGACCTCTAGCCAGTACAAACAGACTTCAGACACATGTGCCACTTTGTGCAGCTGGCTTATATGGGTACTTTGGAATTGAACCTGGGTCCTTATGCGTCAGAGGCAAGTGCCCTAACCTCTAAGCCATCTCCCCTGCCTCCAAAACTGTTTTGTAAAAATATTTTAATTTATTTGGGATAGAAAGAGCGAGGAAGAGAGAGAGAGTAGATGTACCAGGGCCTCTTGCTTCTAAAACACCAGACACATGTGCTACTTTGTGCATCCAGCTTTATGCAGGTACTGAGGAATTAAACCTGGGTCATCAGACTCTGCAAGCAAGTTCCTTTAACTGCTGAGCCATCTACCTGGCCCCAAACTATACTATTTTTAATTTGAATAATGGGTAGAGTAAATGACTAGGATAAGTGTCTAAGTATTGGAGCTGAGAGTAGCAAACGTTAAATGAAGTAAAACCATGTTTTGTTGACCTCCTGCTCTGTGACACTCAGTGGTTCATTCTAACGACAAGTCCCCAGATATGAATGCAGCTGTGGCAGAGACATCCCCCTGTCCCCACACATGCATTCTGCCTTCCATTAGGTGAGCTTTTCCTGGGAGATGACCACTGTGCTTCCCAGCTTTCCTTCCTGAGGGGACAGCATGTATCTAGCTAAAGGAGCATAGTACTGTGCCACCCAGGTGGGTATGGTGGTATGTGCCTTTCTCTAACCCCAGCACTCAGAAGGATGATGCAGAAAGATTGCTTTGAGTTCAAGGTCAGACTGGGCTTTACATTATGAATGCCACCAGTCCAGCCAGGGCTACATAGCAAAACCCTGCCTCATAACAAGGATGACGGGGAGATCGCTCAGTGGTAAAGCACCTGCGTTCATGCCCCAGACCCCAGGTAAAAGACAGATGTTTGGCACATGTTTGTATTCTCAGCCCCACCTATGTTCAAGAAGGGAGGGAGAGACAAAAGAATCTACTGGAAGCTTCAGGGCATGGGGAGACAGCTAGCCTGCTAAATGCAGCAGTGAATAGCATAAGACCTTGCCTCAAATGAAGTGGAAGATGAGACCTAACACCCCAAAAGTCATCTTCTGATCTCTACATGTGCCCTGTGGCATGTGCGTGCCCACACTTCTCTCTCTCTCTCTCTCTCTCTCTCTCTCTCTCTCATACACATGTATTGCAAGCCTGTCTTAAAATAAAAATGGGCTACGAGACCCAGCTTAGCAATTAAAGGTGAGATGGCTTACTGGTTGAGGAGCTTGCCTGTATAGCCTAAGGACCAGATTCAATTCCCCATGTAAGCCAGATGCACAACATGCTTTTGAAGTTTGTTTGTAGTGGCTGGAGGCCCTGGCATGCCCATTCTGTCTTTCTCCCTCAAATAAATAAAATATTAAAAAATAAAAATGAAAAAACATTTTAAGAAATGTGTTTGTTTGTAAAACCTGACAGACCCAGGTTTAATCCACCAGTACCCCACATAAAGCCAGATACAAAAACTGGCACATATGTCTGGAGTTTATTTACAGTGGGAGGAGGTCCTCATGTACCCATTCTCATTCTCTGTCATTCTCTGTCATTCTCTCTCTCACACACTCTTTCTTTCCCTCTTTTTTCTTGTGAATATAAAGAAAAAATATATTTTTAGAAGCCATCCTTTCTACCCTTCTTCTATTCCTGACTAGAATCCAAAGGATCCCAGGGGTACCTATTGTAGAATCCCACATCTCCATGTCATAAAATCCAAAATCCCTCAGAATGTGATGCTGTACAGAGTCACTTCCTGTGAAGATGAAATTGAGTTGAAATGAGGCTTCTAGGGTGGTTCATGATCCAACTGGTGAGCGGTCTTTAATAAGAAAAGGAGATCAGGACACGCAGAGTCTATGCACACAGGGAAAGGCATGAAGGATGAATCCAGAGAAAGGCTTGGGAGGAGCCAGCACAAAGGCAGGAATTGAACCCAGGCCATCAGGCTTTGCAAGCAAGTGCCTTTAACCACTGAGCCATCTCTCCAGCCCATAAATTTCTGTTGTTAAATCTGTTACCAGAAAACTGACAAGTCACCCTGGTATTTGGGTGAGGTGGCCTGAAGTTTGGGACTTCTCTCCCACAGTACTTTTCAAAAGAAATGAAGGGAGACCAATCCAGTTGTAAGTACGCTTTGAACGAAGTAGAAGGAACAAGACCCATCTTGTGCTTGAATGTGGGGTTTCTCTCATAGGCTCATGTGTTTATACTCCTGACCCCCTGCTGAGGGTCCTGTTTGGCTGCGGTGTAGAACTTTTAGGAGTTGAAGCCTCACTGGAGGACTTAGGTCATGGAAGGCGGGTTTTGGGCTTTATAGTCTGGTTTCAATTCCACTTTACCCTCACTCTGTGCTTGCTGACTGAACTCAATGTAGTCACTTCCTGTTCCTGCCTTTATGCCTTCCTCTCTGCAAAGGAGTATATGCCTTCGAGCCCTAACCTTCTTTAAGTGGCTTTTGTCATGCCATCGAGATGCAGGATGTTGAGATCACAGGGCAGAGAGAGGGGGCAGAGATCAGCGTGAACAAGGTTTTACAGTCCATTACTAATACATTCTTCCATCAGATTCAGGTACTTACATGAGGGAAGACCTGATTGGTATGCAGATTCTACCTGGCTGACCATAAAGGCCAGCCCACCTAAGGCAGAGGACTTGACTGTGGAGACGGCAGGGGGCGCTGAAGCTGTAGTGGAGGAAGCTGATCAGACCTGAGTTCCATTCCTGCCAAGGCGGGGTGGCATCTTCTGCTTCTCTCTCTGGGCTCCTGTCCATCACTGAAAGTGCCTGAAAGAAGCTAGCTTTCTCCCCAGTCTACTTCAATCAGGGAACCAAGAAAAGCAATTCTGAGGGGTCAAGGTGGGTACACTTGAAGAACAAAGAACTGAGTGCCCAGAGTCTGTCAGTTGAGGTTTTTATTGCTGTGGTCATGGAAACTGCATTCTGCCCAGGTGACAAGAACTTTCAGCGTGAAAAATGGCACTACATCTTCTGTGACCAACTGAAGGAGAAATAATTAACCCTATGATTTAGCTTTGTGGTCCAGTAATGGCTGTTTTGTGTGGCCCCAAAAGTCAGAAGAGGGTTGGCAATAAGAGCTAGCTCACCACATTGATCATCATGCCTTTACCTTTTAGTTTTTGCCCCTTTGGGCCAAGAAGGAATAGCTGATTGTGGTTACTGTCACTGGTTCACCCTCTAGCTTTCAAAGCCACAGCTATAAGCCCCAAGCTGCTCTTCTGGTCCCTTTTAAACTAAGCAGTAACTCGCAGTTTGAAAGTTTCCTAGAGAAAGTTTAGCATTTGTAAGTGTTTCTGTTTGTTAGTTTGGTTATTTTTGGTATTTTTGTTTTTCTCTTTTGAGGTAGCCCAGGCTGACCTGAAATTCACTCTGTAGTCTTAGGCTGGCCTCGAACTCACGGTGATCCTCCTTCCTCTACCTCCTGAGTGCTGGGATTAAAGGCGTGTGCCACCATGCCTGGCAGCATTTGTAAGTTTTAAGCTGCCTTTTTGAGACTCTGCCCTCTCTTGCAATTCCCCATTTTGTTGCCTACCCTAGAAAACAGTTTGATGCTTGATCATGACAACACTAGAAAAGTAACTCAAGGTCTGGGAAATTGCATAATCAAAATGATACAAACTTTGTCATCTGGGATTGACTGTGTGGATAAAGTTTCTGCCAGAGCACCTACCTATGCTGTATGATCTTGGGCACAGTAATTAAACCTTGTACTTCATTCATCCTTAATGGGGCACCAATATCTCCTTGTTATGGTACTCTGTTTCCCCTAACTACCTGAGGTTGTTTCTGCCTTCAGCCACCGTGATGTATAGGGATATAAGTTATTTGATCAAATAGGTGTGCATGTGATATGTGCAACTGAGATGAAGAACAAGATTGTAACTCTGATCCATGCCGGCGTTCAGCTCCAGCTTTCTGCCCTTCAATTCCCTCTGTCTCTTCAGCTCATAATGCAGCCTGGATTTTTGTGGCACTAAGAAGCAGGCATGTGATTTGATGTTCCTCGAGCAGAGATTTCTGTAATTCCAACCTGGGGTGGCTCATTCAGTGTGTTCTGAACCATGTGGCATGTGGTTCTGTGTCCTTTTCTATGCTGCCTCTAACACACCAAGGAGAATGCCTGTAAGATTTATGAGGTCTCTCTAAGGGCCCTCATTTGTACAGCCTCTAAGATCCAAGAATGTCACTTTCTGTATGTTTATACGATCACATATTTTTATAAACTTCTACTACCACCATCATCTAAAAAGATAAAGGACGTTAAAATGTAATCTGTTATTGGCTGGAGAGATGGCTCAGCTGCTAAGGCACTTGTCTGCAAAGCCTAGTGATCCAAGTTTGATTCCCCAGATTCCGCAAACGAACTCCAGACGCATGCGCCACCGTGAGCATCTGGCTTATGTGGGTCCTGGGGAAATCAACCCGAGGTCTTTGGCTTTGAAGTCAAATGCCTTGACTACTAAGCTTTCTCTCCAGCCCTCCAACCCACTTTCTCACTCACTGTCCGACTCACCTTTGCAAAATGATAGAAATGCTCGGGGTGGGAGGTCAGATCTCAGTGTGAACTTCACTGATGGAGGCCACGTTGAAGGTGTGTGTGTAGTGGAGGAGTAATGAAGTTTGAAATATATGGAGCCAGAACAGGTGGATAAAAAGCCACAAGTCCAACAGCTCAAATATGAAGGAAACAATGTGTCCCAACCGTGACAACTATCCGAAAAGTTCACATTCTGTTACCAATAGCGAGTCATTTCTGTAACTGAAGGGGAAAAATTTCTCTGACTCTATTATTCTGAAAAATCAGTTGACAATAGCACAAAAGACCGACTTTGTTTCTTTTCCTCTTCATTGGGAAATTACAAAATTCTTGTCATGCGAAGAGAAAATCAAAGACTATGCAGGCCAGAGGCCTAGAGGTAATAAGTGCACTGAAAGAGACTGACTAACAGTTCTGTCCTGAGAAAGTTTATGTCTGTGCTGTCTTTTTACTCGTATTTGATTTTTGTTATAGGCATCTTATTTGTAAGTAATGATTCTATTCTCAACCTAGTTTTGTGTGTGTTTTTTAAAAAAAACGCTCACTGAAATTGTCCAGTTATTGTCTGGAGGCTCCTCATCTGACTCAGCCTCTGTCACAGGACTCTGTTTACAATTGTTCTAAAGAGAAGAGACCTGCGCCTCTACCCACAGCCTTCCTGTAGGTGTGGGGCACCCTCCTGGTGCACATGAATTGTGTTGACATGGGTGCCTTTATTTTCTCATTGGTTTTGGGTCTACTGTGCTTCCATCAACTCTATGGAAACTGGCTTTACTCGGAACACGGAAAGCTCTGATCCTTTGTAGTCATTCACAGATACACACTGATGACTCCAGGCTCCCGGAGCTGTTTATCTTCTAGACTGTTTCCCTAAAAGCCATGGTTTTTGTTTGTTTGTTTGTTTGTTTGTTTTTAGAAAAAAAATTACTTGCAAGGGGGGGAGGGGTTGGAGAGCAAGCTCCAGAGACTCCATCTGCTACAAATGAACGTCAGATACATGCTCCACTTTGTGCATCAGGCTTTGCAGGGGTATTGGGGAATTGAACTCAGGTCATTAGGCTTTACAGGCAAACACTTTAACTGCTAAACCATCTCTCTGGCCCAATGTTTTGGTGTTTTTAAAATTTTATTTAATTAATTATATGTTTATTTATTTAGTTACGAGAGAGAGAGTGAGGAAAAGGCAGAGAGAGAGAGAGGGGTGGGGAGGGAGGAAGAGAATGGGCACACCAGGGCCTCCAGCCACTGCGAATGAACTCCAGATGCATGTGCCACCTTGTGCATCTGGGTTACATGGGTCCTAGGGAATCTAACCTAAGTCCTTAGGTTTTGCTGGCGAACGCCTTAACCACTAGGCAATCTCTCCAGCCCACTAAGGTTTCTTTAAAGTAATATTTAGGGAGAAATCTTTTTCTGTTAAATAATATGTTATTATCTCTGAGGTTCACATCATTGCATCAGTCCATCTGCATGTATATAATGAATAGAAACTGTAGCTTTTTATTTTCTTTGGAATAGGAAAAGCCTTAAGGAGTCAACTGCTCTGTTTTCAGAGTGTAAAAATTCTTTATTCCTACAGATAATGATGCTACGTGAGGGCATCTGTGTTTGACCATTACCTCAAACTAAATGAACCCAGGATTTGGTCTGTGTACCCAGGATTGTGATAATCCCTTGCATGTACATTGTTTCATTTTTTTAGACATGTTCATTATTTTGATTCCCATGCTATCAAAAAAGGGAAAATAACATGTTACTACTTTTACAGAAGAAACACTGAAGTATAACTGATACAGCCTATATGGTCAGCTGAAGGACACAGGGCTTTTTAGCAATGAAATAGAAGCAGAGTGGATATCTTACAAGTCCTGTGCCAGTCAAGGTTTTCTCATTTAATGAGCCATGGAAATTAAGCTGATGTCTCTCTGCTTTCATATATCTGTGACTGATAGATTATAAGAGCTTAGATGCTCCTTGGCAACTTGATGACTGAAGAAATTAATGCATCCCACCACGATAAAGTATGTATACCTAAGGATGTAGTTCTCTTATTTTCCCAGTTTGTATAAGTCTTGGGTTTGAAATCTATGTGGAATGCGTTATGTAACCTCCTAGTTCTAAATTTAGCTAGTTAATAATGACATCTTCATAATTTCATGATGGCCAAATGAAAGAATAACTAAAATCACGGTAACTTTTAGTAGATGTTTATCAAGTATAAGTCACCCTCGTTTTTCTCTTCATTTTTATCAAAGACATACCTAAATTCAACCTTTAGGAAAACATGGAGGGCTGGGAGAACTGAAAGAACAGTGTGACTGTGGACAGATCCATGCATCCATATGAGGCGTGCAGTGTCAAGGTCTGATGGTGCAAAAGTGCTAGTGTCATCTATGTGTCCTTCTGCCTAGCAGGTCTGACCTTGATGTCTTTGTCACCAAAAGCCGTGTAGGAGCAGGGGATCATCACCACTTATAGTGACTAGTTGGGGGGAATAAACTTAGAGCGATGTGATTTTCTTATGCTCTCTTTGTTCTATGTCATAAGGGCATAAGGTATTTTTTTTCTTTTTATACCTCTTATTGACAATTCTCATACACATATATAAAGTATTTTGATCATAATCCCTTCCCATTTTCTTTTGTCTTTTTCTCCCATTACTCTTCCACTGAACCTCTTTAAATAAAAATTATTTTTATTTATTTATTTAGAAGCAGAGAGAGAGAGCGAAAAGAGAGGCAGACAGAGAGAATGGGTGCACCAGGAACCTTAGTTGCTGCAAATGAACTCCAGATGCATACACCATTTTGTGCATCTGGGGTTGGAGAAATGGCTAGCAGATTAGGCGCTTCTCTGAAAAGCCAAAGTACCCAGGTTTGATTCCCTAGAACCCACATAAGCCAGATGCACAAGGTGGCACATGTGTCTGGAGTGGGAATGGTTACAATAAAGCTAAGGACAAATGGCAGGAAAGATGTCATTGAGGCTCTCTTTTTTTATTCGTATCTCACCCCTATTCCCCTCTGCATGTGGGCTTCATGTATCTTCGCAGCCTTGGATATGATTGCAAATAGTTGATACATTAATGGGCTCATGATGGACAGGTCAAGAATACATACAATGACTCCCAGAGAGGGATACCGTTGGCTCCCATGATGCTTTGAATGACTCTGACTCTCATGGTCAAGATTCTTCAGGAGCCCCAGGCTAACTCCTGAGAACATTCCCAGGCAGTTGAAGGAGTTTCAGTAAGAAAATTGGAAGACAAGCTAAGTAGACAGAATGGTGGCGTCTAGAGTTTATTAAGCCAACTTTTCTGAAGTGCTTAGGATTTAAATATTTAGTGGTGGTAGCTAGACTTGGATCACATTCTCCAGAAATGAGCCATTTGGCCTGCTAATCAATGATTATGATGCATAAATTGACTCTACACTTCTGAGCACTTTTTCCCCCTTCTTTTAATTAGTGATTTTGGAATGAAGGGACTAGAGATTGAAATCTGAAAACAAAACAATTACTGTTCATTCTGTCTGTAGCTAACCCTACTTACTTAGCTCAATTGGATAGAGCTGTGTGCTCCTGAGGCACAAGTGGAGGGTGAAGCCTGGTGTGTGTCTGTATGGGTTTCTCTGTTCTAGAATATGGGATCCAAGACCTGCATGCTGACTTGTGCCTTTGATCCTAGCACCCAGGAGGCAGAGGTAGGAGGATCCCTGTGTGTGTTTGAAGCTAGCCTGAAACTATGAATTCTAGGTCAGCCTGGGTTAGAGTGAGATCTTACTTCGAAAAAATTATTACATATATATATATATATATATATATATATACACACATACACGTGTGTGTGTGTGTGTGTGTGTGTGTGTGTGTGTGTGTATGGGCTCCACTCTTATTCTTAACACATCTGCATCCAGATGTGGGTAGAGCAACTAATTTAGCACCCAACCTAATCTACTTAGCATGGCTCAGCCAACACCATCAGGATAACTAACTCCTGTAGTCAGACAGCATTTATATTTATGAATGATGATATATATTTATGAATGATTTTATATTATGATGCCTACTTTAAAATTAGGTTTTTGGGCTGGAGAGATGGCATCGTGGCTAAGCATTTACTTGCAAAGCCTGACAATCCAGGTTCAATTCCTCAGTACCCAAGGAAATCCAGAAGCACAAAGCAGAACATGTTTCTGGAGTTTGTTTGCAGTGGCTGGAGACCCTGATGCACCCATTTACTCTCTCTCTCAATCTCCCTGTCTCTCTCACTCTGGGTCTGTCTCATAGCGAATAAATAAATACAAATATTTAAAAATGAAAATTAGGGGCTGGAGAGATGGTTTAGTGATTAAGGCACTTGCTTGCAAAGACAAAGGACCCCAGTTCAATTCCCCAGGACCCATGTAAGCCAGATGCACAAGGTGGTGCATGCATCTGGAGTTTGTTTCCAGCAGCTGGAGGCCCTGGTGCGCCCATTCTCTTTATCTGATTCTCTCTCTCTCACTCACTCAAATGAATAATAAACAAACAAAAAATGTTTACAAAACTAAAATTAGGTTCTTGGTTACATCTCAAGGTTATCCGATTTACCACTGACCAGATATTAGAGGCTGCTCCCCATATCTCAGTTAGGTATCATCATCTCAACACATTCTTACAGAATGAATGAAAGCTAGTCCAATTTAAGCAAACTAAAAAGAAAAAAATTAACATAAGGCTGGACATAGTGGCACACTCCTTTAATCCCAGCACTTGGGAGGCAGGGGTAAGAGGATCACTGTGAGTTTTAGGCCAGTCTGAAACTACAGAGTGAGTTCCAGGTCAACCTGGGCTAAAATGAGGCCCTACCTTTGAAAAAATTTAAAAAGTTGGGCTGGAGAGATGGCTTAGCGGTTAAGGGGCCTGCCTGCTAAGCCGAATAACCCAGTTCCAATCTCCAGGTCCCACGTTTAGCCAGATGCAGTGTCACAAGGGCGCAATGCTGCACTTGGCCACAAGGGGGCGCACGCATCTGGATTTCATTCACAGCAGCTGAGAGACTGCTGGCGCGCCCATCTCTATCTGACTCCCTCTCCCTCTCTCTCTGTCTGTCTCTCCAAAAATAAATATAATAATAATTTTAAAAATTTACAAAAAAATTTTAAAAGTTACCATTAATGATCATGGTTTACCTTACTTTTCTTTCACAATGGGATTTGCAACTACTTTCCTTTGTAAATGGAACTTTGACGCTTCTCTATGGAACTGAAAGTGCATCTTGGTGTCTTTGGGGGGAGGGCAGTCACCAGGGAGATGAGCGTTACAAGGACAGAGCAAGACATGACGCTTTCTCAGCTCTTTTGATGGGCAGGATTGTGACAGCGGCTCGCTTCACATTAATTGATTTTCACAACAAGCCTTTCGGGTAAATTATTTTGTTTTCCATGTTCTATAGGAAAGGAAATAGAAGAAGAGTAAATAAAAATAGCCTCTTTTCTTTTATGTCATATTAATACAAAGCTTTGAATCCAGAACCTGCACTTTTAACCTCTGTCTCTTGTTCTGCAGTTTTTGTTTTTTTTTTTTTTTTTTTTCTTTTGGCTTTTCGAAGGTAGGGTCTCACTCTAGCCCAGGGTGACCTGGAATTCACTGTGTAATCTCAGGGTGGCCTTGAACTCACGGTGATCCTCCTACCTCTGCCTTCTGAGTGCTGGGATTAAAGGTGTGCACCACCATGCCCGGCTCTGTTCTGTAGTTTTCATTATAGGACGTTTTATTAAGGCTATGGATTGATAAACAATAAGATTTAGAAGTCAAGCTTTTAATGGTATTCCCCAAATGCATAAATTATCAGAAAAAATGCATCGTGCTTACTTGACTACAGGTAATGCAGCAGTCATACTTGTTTATGTGAGTTAAAGGAAGAAGTCGCTTGTGGTAGAAAAAAGGCACATCTTGGGCTGGAGAGATGGCTCAATGGCTAAGGTGCTTGCCTGCAAAGCCAAAGAATCCAGGTTTTATTCCCCAGGGCCCTCGTAAGCCAGATGAACAAGGTGGTACATGCATCTGGAGTTTGTTTGCAGTGGCTGAAGGCCCCAGTGTGCCCATTTTCTCTCTCTGCCTTTCTCTCCCTCTGCTTGCAAATAAATAAAAATATAGAAAAAAATATGGGGGCTGAAGAGATGGCTTAGTGGTTAAGGCATTTTCCTGTGAAGCCTAAGGGCCCATGTTCGACTCTCCAGATCCCACATAAGCCAGACGCACAAGGTAATACAGGTGCACGAGATCACACATGTGCACAAGGTGGTGCACACATCTGGAGTTCCATTGCAGTGACTGGAGGCTCTGGCGTTCCAATTTTGTCTCTCCTCTCTTGTGCTCTCTCTTCCTGTCTCTCATAAAGGCATGTGCCACTACACCCAGCCAAAAAAAAAACACACACACACACACACACACACACACACATATATATATATATATATATATATACATACATACATACATACATACATACATACATACATACATACATATGCTGGAGAGAAGGCTTAGTGGTTAAGGTGCTTGGCTGCAAAGCCTAAGGAGCTAGGTTCGATTCCCCAGTACCCACTTAAAACCAGCTGCACAAAGTGGTGCATACATCTGGACTTTGTTTGCAGTGGCTAGAGGCCCTAGCATGTCCATTCTCTTTCTCTCTATATCTGCCTCTTTTTTTCTCCCTCGCAAATAAATAAAATGAAATTTTTTTTTTTAATGCAGAGCAAAGACAGGGCTGACAATGAGACATCTTAAAAGAGATCAGAACACAGTCAGACCTGGGGTCATTCTCCCGCTCCTCAGAACTGAGTAGTCTGTCTACCCCTGTATCTCTAAGGAGACTCATGTGTTCTCCCATCTGCCCCACTGGCTTGCCTTGCCAGGACCACAATGACTGTGGTCTACACATTCACAGGATGGTTCCACCCCAGCACCAACACAACGTCAGCCAGTGTCTCTGAAACCCAGAGCTACATATTGGGGAGAGAGGATTAGTGCCCCTCTCCCAGGACTATAGGTTGGGAGGGTTTTCTCATCAATAGATTCTAAGTCTACTTTTTATTAATCCACAGCCTTAATAAAATGTGGGGCTACAAAGAAATGGTAGGCAGCACACACCACTGGGCCCCATCAATGTGATTTCATTCTGTGGTCAGGTTGGTAATGGAATTACTGATTACAGAGCACTGGACAAGGGAACAAGTGTATCTTTTATTTAAGGACATCTCCTTCAAACTGGCATACTCCACTTAGCTGTGCTTGCGTCACCTGATGTTACTAATTTTAATATAATGTAACTTCATCTTTTATAACATGACAGTAATAATAAATGCCACCTACAGTTGATAGATGATGACATGAAGTCATTCATGCAAGTTTCCTCAACTGAACAATAAACAAACTTCCTTCTTGTGGATTAACATAATTAATTTCATATTAGTTTCTCCAAATATGTATTTGTGTGTGCATGTCTGTATGCATATATATTAATATGTCTATGCTGTATTTTAGATGTTGTTCATGATTTTATATATTGACAGTTTTTTAAAAGGAAAACTACTGTTAAAGGCACTTGCTGGCAAAACCTGATACCCTGGGTTCAATTCCCCAGTATCCACTTAAAGCCAGATGCACAAAGTGCCACACGAGCCTTGAGTTCATTTGCAATGGCAGGAGGCCCTGGTGCACCCATACTCACTCTGTCTTTTTCTCTCTGTGTGTCTGTCTTGCTCAAATAAATAAATAAAATATTTTCATTTTGAGACTAATTTTGAGGAGAATAAAACACAGCCCTAAAGTCACGTTTAATTAATGGAATACATTCCCTTCTCTGTAAGTGCATTAGAACGGAGGGGCCGTTTCAACGGGAAGACTGTTCCTTAGCTTTATCTGGCAATACAAGAGCTGCT
Source organism: Orientallactaga sibirica (assembly GCA_036365145.1). Classification (NCBI taxonomy): domain Eukaryota; kingdom Metazoa; phylum Chordata; class Mammalia; order Rodentia; family Dipodidae; genus Orientallactaga; species Orientallactaga sibirica. Next base: position 6,613,415 of record JAEOAD010001317.1, read on the forward strand.
AAGAGTACACAGACGGTTTGGAGGGAATGAGATACCCTTCACCGAAACAAGAAGCAAATGTAGGGACCCTACCCATCTGCAGCACATTTGCTCAGAAGAAAATAGTTTTGACCCTTGAGCACTTCTCCTTTTGAAAACTATCAGCTTCCTGCATCAACCAGGAGGTTAGGTTCTAATGATCTCCACAGAGAGATGGTCGGACTGTTCTGACAGCGGGGTGGAAAGGTCTCACGGTGGAACACATTTAATAGGAGCCACAGTGACTATCCTGCAGATGCCTCCTGCAATCAAAACCTTTTGTTTTCTGGATCAGGTCCCCTTGTGAGTGAGACTTTGTGCCTGAGCACAGATTGTTTTCTTTGGGAGTCAGGAAACCTGGACTTCTCTTTCTATACTTCCTACATTTGCAACCTTGCAGCTAATTGACTTCCCAGGCCCCAGTCTCTTCATCTACTTCCAATACACCATCAGGTCGCCTCCACTTCTAAGATGTACTAGTCATGTTTTGTGTAGGTGGTTTCCTAATACTCCACATCTCTTAGGTACTCATTGAAAGGGTATAATCAAATGGTATAACAGAAGTAATTAAAAAAAAAAAAACGACAAGGACTCAGGTCTGTTCCCCAATAACCACATAAGGCAGATGCACAAGGTGGTGCATGCACCTGGAGTTCGTTTGCAGTGGCTGGAGGCCCTTGGGTACCCATTCTCTACCTGCTTCTCTTTCTATTTCCCTCTCAAATAAATAAATAATAAAAAGGAAAAGTTGTTCTAATTAAAACAACAACAACAACAAAAACAATAGGGATGGAGAGATGGCTTAGCGGTCAAGGTGCTTGTCTGCAAAGCTTAAGGACCTAGGTTCAATTCCCCAGAACCCATGTAAGCCTAATGCACAAGGTGGCACATGTATCTGCAGTTCATTTGCAGTGGCTGGAGGCCCTGGTGCACTCATTCTCTCTCCCACCCCACTCCCTCTCTAAAATAAATGAAATATTTAAAAAATAAAAAGTTATAAAAAAGCAAACAACATATAGAGCTGAGAATAGGGCTGAAAGCAAAAGATAACCATGTCTCAGGCATCCAGAGATGGCATCCTTCTCACCAGTGGGCATGAAGGGACAAGGACAGAGGTAATGCTGGGTGAGCAGGCACTGTGGGAGAGGGTCTGCCTGGCTTGAACTAGTATAGTATCTGCTCCCAGGTCCATGGGAACACTGGGGATAAGAAAACCTCCTACACACTCACCCCTGTCTTTCCATTATCCTAAGTGTTTTACCATCAGCCCAACCCAACCCTGAGTCAGACAGAAGGGAGTCAATCATCAAGGGACTGAGAGAAGGTAAAATGGTGGCAGGAGAAAACTGCAAGAGAATACCACTGCACTGAGAATATTTTAAAGTGGAACTGTGTGTTTTCCTGTGTGCAGTATACATGAGTTTTTATTTATCTATTTATTTATTTATTTATTTATTTATTTATTTATTTATTTATTTCTGGTGGAGAGGAGATTGAAGAGAGAGATTGAGAGAGAATCAGCACATCAGGGCTTGTAGCCATTGCAGACAAACTCCAGATGCATGCACCACTTTGTGCATCTGGCTTTACATGGGTACTAGGGAATCAAGCCTGGATCACTAGGCTTTGCAGGTGAGTGCCTTAACTGCTGAGTCATTTCCCCAGCCCCTACATGCCTTATTTTGCATTTGATTCATTAAACAGATAGTGTTAAGTAGATGGAGGCTGTTTTATCAAATACCTTCTATCCATGTGTTTTAACAAATCATTCATGATACAAGTACGGTGGTTTGTGTATCATTTAGGTTCTCAAGGGTCTCTGGGTCTCCACGGATGTCAGTCTTAGGTGGTGGGTGGACCTTAAGAGATGGAGCCCAGTGGGAGGTAGCTGGGTCATTTGGCCTCTTCCCCTCAGAAGGGTTCTATGTAATTCTCATGAGACTCTGGCTAGTTTCCAGAGGAGTCTGTAGCGTAGAGATGACAGCACCCTTTTCCTTATCTCAGTCATTTTCCTTTCTGCCATATTGTGACTCGGGAAAGAGATTTCTCACCATCAGTTAAACATGTGGTCATCCAACTGAGATATCTGGCTTCCAAAGCTATTAATGCAATAAACCTCTTTTCTTTTCCTTTTTTAAAATTTATCATTTTTTAAAATTTTTATTTATTTATTTATTTGAGACAGAAAGAAAGAGGCAGAGAGAGAGAGAGAGAGGTGGGAGAGAGAGACTGGGCACACAAGGGCCTCCAGCCACTGCAAACGAACTCCAGATGCATGTGTCCCCTTGTGCATCTGGCTTACATGAGTTCTGGGGAATCGAACTAGGGTCCTTTGGCTTTGTAGCTAAATGTCTTAACCACTAAGCAATTTCTCCAGCCTTCTTTTCTTTATATATAGTGAGCCTCAGCTCTTTACTAAAAGCAACAGAAAGTGGCCTATTATGCAGGGAAAAATTCCTCTGATTTCCTTATAGGTATGTATCATTACAATTAGTGGTTAAGTGAGATAATACTTACAAATCCTCTGTACATTAACCCTATCCTTATCTCCATTCTGCAAAAGAAACTGGGGCATGGAGAGGTTACATATGCTTTGTTCTTTTTGTTTTTTTAATTTTAATTTTAATTTTAATTTTTTTGTGAGAGAGGGAGAGAATGGGCATGCCTCCAGGAAGGCAGGTAGAAAGAGAGAGAATGGGTGTACCAGGGCCTCCAGCCCCTGCAAAAGAACTCCAGATTCATGTGCCACCTTGTGCATCTGGCTTAAGTGGGTCCTGGAGAACTGAACCTGGGTCCTTTGGCTTTGCAGACAAGCACTTTAACCGCTAAGCCATCTCTCCAGCCCTGTTTTCTTTATTTTCTTCGAAGGTTTCTGAGCCTTACCTGAAGAGGGCTATCAAATATTCACACTGGATCATTTTCATATCTGAACCTTAAAACGGACTTGGTGGCGCACGCCTTTAATCCCAGCACTCGGGAGGCAGAGGTAGGAAGATCGCTGTAATTTCAAAGCCAGCTTGAGACTACATAGTAAATTCCAGGTCAGCTTGGTCTAGAGTGAGAGCCTTCCTCAAAAAACCAAAAATAATCAGAAGTCCTATCTGATCCCTTAGGAGGACTTCCGTTCTGCATGTGGTTCTTCCTGTTTACTTTCCCTGCTCCATCACATCCTTGTGCCCATCTCATGTCTAAACCTCCTTATATACTCCCGAGATTTGCAGGCAAGCTCTGTCACAGCTAATCCATCTCTCCAGTCCTCTAACATCCTTTCTTTTCTTTATTTTGCCACAAATGTTTGTCTTTGTGACTTAAACAAGTAGCCAAGGAAATAAGCAAGTAATTAATCTTTTTTAATTTTTTTATTTTTAGAGAATTTCTTCTTCCCATCTCCTCACATGCACTGGAGATCCAGTTTCCTCCATGAAGTGACCCTGTTTCTGTAACCATCTAAGTTTAAACTCTGTCAGCCCTAGTTTATTTCCAGCTTGTGCTGCTAATTGCTTTCTTTGAGTTTTCCTGTTAATAACAGACGCCCAACCATCACCTCGCTTCACCCATTCCCATCGTGCAGGATTCTAGCCAAGGGCTTCTTCCACTCATGAGCCCTTTTATCTGAGAAATATGTAGGTGACTCGGGCTGTATAAGCTAAGCATTTATTGGTAGTCATAAAGAAATTGATTTTAAAACAATTCTTTCGTATATATTTAATTTAAAAAAATCTTTTATTTATTTGCACTGAGAGAGAGAGGATGGAGAAAGAGACAGAGACAGAGAAAGTGACAGAGAAGGGGCATGCCAGGGCCTCTAGCCACTGCAAACGAACTTCAGAGGCATGAGCCAGCCTCCCTGTGCATCCAGCTTATGTGGGTACTGGGGAATGAAACCTGGGTCCCTAGGCTTCACAGGCAAGCACCTTAACTGCTGAGCCATCTCTCTAGCACAGCATTTAGTTTTATTATTTATTAAAGATGAAAGAAGCTTTCATGCTGATGACTGGATATGCCTGTTTATTTTTACATAAAGAATTAAACATTTGCTGAACATTTCATATGGCAGGACAGTGCTTCCCATAGTTGATTGATATTTTAATTTTCTAACAGTCATTTGGCATAAATGTGTTTTACACAATGGTAGAAGTATATTTAAAACCATGTCAGAAATTATTGCAAATTCTGTCCTAATCCTAAATCAGAGTCCATTAAGCAAATGTTTTATTTATTATTTCTTTTAAAATTTTTTTGGAGAGAGACATAGAGAGAGAGACAGACAGACAGAGGGAGAGGGAGAGGGAGACAGATAGAGATGGACGCACCGGCAGTCTCTCAGCTGCTGTGAACGAAATCCAGATGCATGTGCCCCCTTGTGGTGAAGTGCGGCATTGCACCCTTACGTCATTTTTCATCTGGCTAAATGTCAGACCTGGAGATTGGAACCACTGGAGATTGGAACCAGTGTTCTTAGGCTTAGCAGGCAGGCACCTTAACCGCTAAGCCATCTCTCCAGCCCAGCTCAAGTCAGCAACTCAAACAGAAAATTTTAACATCAAACATTCATTTAAAAATATTTATTTGCAGAGAGAGAGAGAGAACGAATTATGAATGAATGGGCACACAGGGAATCCCAGACACTTGCACCACATTGTGTATCTGGCTTTATGTGGGTACTGGGGAATTGAACCAGGGCCAACCCAGGCCTGCATGCTTTGCAAGCAAGCTCCTTTAACCACTGAGCCATCTCCCCAGCTCTGAAACCAAATATTCTAACAAATTCCAACCCAAAGCAATGCTTACATGCTGAGGAATGAGCGTAATAGAACATTCCACGTCATTGATTTCTGCAATCAAACTGTGATTATGACCAGAAAACTTTGTATGTACAGTGAGCACCATGTGGAGTGTGAGCTGGGGGTTCCAGGAGGCCTTGGTTGGCACTGTGTGGAGTGAAGAAACACAGCAAAGTCATGTGTTCAGAACCAAGATTGTGGTGAGGTCATACCAGACAATGTAGGCCGGCACCACCAGGGACACCTCAGATTCATTCCAATATTGGATTTTCAATCAATAGTTTTGTTCATTGCATATTCAAAACCTTTTATGGTTGCCACATTTATTTTATTTTAGTTTTTTGAGGTAGGGTCTCACTCTAGCCCAGGCTGATCTGGAATTCACTGGTTATTCTCAGGGTGTCCTCGAACTCACAGTGATCCTCCTACCTTTGCCTCCAGAGTGCTGAGATTAAAGGTGTGCACCACCACTCTTGGCTCACTTTTTTTTTTTTTTTTTTTTTTTGCAGCCACTACATTCAATTGTGGCCATCATGTAGGGGATGGTGGTGACCCTCTGTATAAGAAGCTGGGCTCAGGGTCTTCCCAGTGTTAGATTCTTACAGGTATGAATGAAGTCATTGTTAATATAGCTAAGATAGGAAATTATGAGAGGATCACAGGCGTTACTGCATCTGAAAGGCTACCTGCTTTTTACTAGGACGGGCATTGCCAACACCTGTCCCTGTTAAGACGCAAAGCAAAACCTTTGCACTGAATGACAGTCCCACCAATGATGCAGGAATTTGGGGTTCCTTGTATGCCAATGCATCAATAATTTGGGGTGTTCTCAGATCTTTGTCCTATGAATTCAAAGAATGAACTCCATAGACCAGAGAATAAGGTTCAGAAAGATTTTATTATAGCTTAAAGCTTGAGAACGAAGGAGAGAAGGGGGCTTAGGCCTAGAACACAAGAAAAGGAAGCAGAGGAGCTCAGGGAGGTGAGAGGGGATCTGAGAAGCCCCACCCCCCCGCACCTCGAGACTCAGATCTGGGCTTTATGGGGAGGGGCTCCGTGGCACAAAGCAGGTTTGCAGGTTGCTATGGGAAAAACCAGCTTTTCCAGCTTTTCCGCTAGTCCTGGGATCAGAGTTTCTGTCATTAAGGAAAGGTGCAAGCTTCCTCTAGCAATCACTCCTGGAGGGCATAGCACCCAGGTTTCTGTAAGCTTAGTGACATTTCCCACTCTCAGTCAGGGAAAAAAAAATTCAGTTTTGAGGTTCTGTTATCCTTACTGTCTAGCCAATTTCTGTCTCCTATCACCAATATGGCATAAGGATTGCTTTTGCATCTTCTCACTAGCATTATATCTTATAAGACTTTGAGTTGCTTAGAAACATCATATAATTCTTTATCAAAAGTCAGTTATGGACTGGAGAGATGGCTTAGCAGTTAAGGTACCTGCCTGTTAAGCCTAAGAACGCCCATTAGATTCTCCAGTTCCCACGTTTAGCCAGACACAGTGACGCAAGGGTGCAATGTCGCACATGTGCACAAGGGGGCACATGCCTCTGGAGTTCACTGACAGCTGAGAGGCTGCTGGCATGCCCATTCTCTGTCTGTTTATCTCTCTGTCTCTCTCTCAAAAATTAAAAAAAAAAGTCACAGCCGGGCGTGATGGTGCACACCTTTAATCCCAGCACTCAGAAGGCAGAGGTAGGAGGATCGCTGTGAGTCTGAGGCCGCCCTGAGACTACATAGCTAATTCCAGGTCAGCCTGGACCAGAGTGAGACCCTACCTCAAAAAACCAATAATAAAATAAAATAAAATGTCAGTTATTATCCATTTCCTTGTCATAAATCTAAGTGCATGCACATGCACCCACTTATTTGTTTGTAGATAGAATATATTCAGTATTTTTATTTTGTTTCTTTATGTCTTGGTAAGGGTGTATGATGGAGTTGACACTACGCTACGAATGATGGTAGGTTTGGAGCAAACGTAAAAGGAGGGGATTCCTGCAATGAACAGAGCATCACAGATAGGAGCAGGAGGGACACTGGGCTTGTGTGAGGAGGAAGCAGGTCTTTTTGTCTTGTGTGAAAGCAGTTGAGTTATTTCTTTTAATATTTTATTTATTTATTTATTTGAGAGAGAAAGAAAGGCACATAGAGACAGAGAGAATGAACTCTAGACACATGGGCCGCTTTGTACATCTGGCTTAATGTTAATGTAGGTACTGGGGACTCCAACTCAGGCCATCAGACTTCATAGGCAAGCCCCTTAACTGCTAAGCCATCTCTCCACCCCTGAGAAGGAGGTTTTAAAAGCAACTTATTTAGTGGTTTGAATGTGGAATACTGAGTTCACTTTCATTTTTACCCTTTCTGTTTGTATTCAGACAAGGAGTGCCAGGCAGTCTATTAAATGAGGGTGCTATCCTGATTCATATATATGTCATTTATTTTATAAAATAAAATTTATTTATTTATTTAAAAGAGAGGAAGGGGCAGATAGAGAGAAAGAGAGAATGAGCACCCCAGGGCCTCTAGCCACTGCAAATGAACTCCAGATGCATGCACCCCTTGTGCATCTGGTGTACGTGGGTCCTGGGGAATCGAACCTGGGTCCTTAGGCTTTGCAGGCAAACACCTTAACCACTTAGCCATTTCACCAGCCCTATCCTGACTTTTAATTCTCTCTGAAGTATGGAACACGGAGAATAAACGAAGAGGCATACCACTGTTACAGAAAGAGTTCCAAGTGGGAATGGGCCCACTAGGGGCCTCTAGCCACTATAAACCAATTCCAGATACATGTGCCAGTTTGTACACCCTGGCTGTCAGGCTTTCTAAGCAAGCAACTTTAACCACTGAGTCATCTCTCTAGCCCTGGGTGTAAATTTTATGCACAGCTTCTTGTGTTTTATTTTGGTCTTTTTAAAACAGGGTATTATATGACCCAGCTGGCCTTGAACTTACTATGTAGCTGAGAATGACTTTGAACTTCTTATCTTCCTGCCCCTACCTCCTGGGATTACAGGCTATGCAGTGCAGAGGATTGAACCCAGGATTTTGTGCACGCTAGGCAAGCATTTTGCCAACTGAGCTATATCTGCAGCCTTTATGTATTTTATAATTAATACATTTAAAATCACATAAATGATAGCTAAATTAGTTCTTTTAAAAATATTTTATTTATTTGAGAGAGAGAGAAAGCAGATAGAGAGAATGGATGTGCTAGGGTCTCTAGCCACTGAAAACAAACTCCACAGTGTGTACCACCTTGTGCATCTGGCTTAGGTGAGTACTAGGGAATTGAACCTGGTTCCTTGGGCTTCACAGGCAAATGCCTTAACCACTAAGCCATCTCTCTAGCCCAGAAGTCCTTTTTTAATATGAAAAGATTATAATCTTACTTACAACTATTACCCATTTTGTACCTGTCCTTTCAATGTGTGTGTGTGTATGTGTATAATTTTATATTATTTTTATTCATGGCAAAGTATGTATAACATAACATTTACCATTTTAGCCATTTAATTTAATAGCATTTAGTATATTTACATGGCCAAGTGGAGCCGTTTAACATAGACAGGGCCCTTTCATTGGAGTACCTAAACCACCAAAGCATAAAACAGTCTAGCCAGGCATGGTGGTGCATGCCTTTAATCCCAGCAACTGGGGAGGCAGAGGTAGGAGGATCACCATGAGTTCAAGGCCACCGTGAGACTACATAGTGAATTCCAGGTCAGCCTGGGCTAGAGCGAGACCCTACCTGAAAAAAAACCAAAACAACAAAACAGTCTATCCAGGCTTCCATGGAAAGGGCTACCATCATTCAGGACTCACAATCACTGAGGACGCTCAGTCACCTGGTGTGGCAGATCCCAAGGCATTTGAATTTGTGCTTGTGATCTAGAAGAATGGTGTGATTTGTTTATGAAGTCATGGTAGTACTTCACAAAACATTGACATGAAAAAATGCTGTTCCTGACCGACTTCACATTCAACGACCTGGCGTAGGTGAAGACACTGTATGTAGCACACAGTAGTGAGCTGGGACCTCCTGGGTCCTTGGTTTCTTTTTATTTTCTTCTCTTTCTTTTTTCCTTTCTTCTTTCGTTTTCTCTCCTCCTTCTTTCTTTCCTTTCTCCCTTTCTATCTTTCTTTTTAAAAATATTTAGTCATTTATTGTTAGAGTGAGAGAGCGAATGGGCACGCCAGGTTATCCTGCCACTGCAAATGAACTCCAGATGCATGAGCCACCTTGTGCACCTGGCTTCCACTGGTTTTGGGGAATCGAACTTGGGTCCGCAGGCTTTGCAGGCAAGTGCTTTAACCACTAAACCATCTCTCCAGCCCCCTTTCTTTCTTTCTTTCTTTCTTTCTTTCTTTCTTTCTTTCTTTCTTTCTTTCTTTCTTTCTTTCTTTCTTTCTCTCTTTCTCTCTTTCTCTCTTTCTCTCTTTCTCTCTTTTCTCTTTCTCTTTCTTTCTTCTTTCTGGCTTTTCATTTGCAAAAGACGCCAGATGCTCTGCTTCTCTTAACTCCGCAGCCTCCCAGGACTCTTCTCCATCCTGGGAGAGCAGCCTCTGAGCCTGCAAGTTTGTTTTTTTCTTGAGGTTTTCTGCTAATACTTTGTGCTAATCAATTGGAAATGTTTATGCTAATGAATTAGCACAAATGGCCTCATTAGATGGTTTTTGTCTTCCTTGAGGTTTTGAATGTTTTCCTTCACTTATGCAAATGAGTCCGCAGGAAGAGTCCCCATCTATCTGGGCCTAAGGTTTATCTTTTGCTTAATAAAGAGAAATCTTTTGGGCTTCACTCTAGGGAACTGGCAGTAACTAAACACTTTCTAAATAACCTGAACAGTCCAGCAAGACCTGGCTGTGTGAGATTGGGAGTTCTAAGTTTTTATTGTTTGATTTTTATTAGTGTGACCCATGTCCATGAGATGGTCGTGAGGAAAGCCAACACTCAGGAGGCTGTAGCAGAATGGTTGGAAGTTCAAGATCATTCTTGGCCACACAGTTATTCTGAGGTCAGCCTGGGCTATGGGATACACTGTCTCCAAACCAATAAGCATACCAGGAACCCAAAATGTCTGTATCAGAGATTTTGATTTTGGCTTTCGTTTTCATTGGTGCTTTTTAGGTAATAAGTCAGTGAAATTTATTTATTTTCCATCTTATGACAATGTTGCTTCAGTTTCCAGTCAAATACACTGTGTTTCCAAAAAAAATGCTTTCTTCTTTGATTTTCTTCCAATATTCAATTTTCACTTCTGCCAACCTCTTTAAAAATTCAAATTGTAAAGCAACTTAATAGTTCTATTCTTACAAACTAAATTAGTCATCAAATTCAAAGGGCTAGTGCAAACCTGTCCAGAATAATAGTCTAAAATTGGCTAGAAATCTTGTTTGATTACAATGCTTTTATTTTTCTTTGAAAAAGTAATAAAAGGAATGATTGTTATGACTTCATAGAATATTAATGGGTAAAAATAATTTAGTTTATTGTGAACTTACTATTTTAAATTCTTTGATGAAAAATAAACTAAGATCATTTGGATCTAAGGATTTGTCCCCTCATAATAGTATCTTGTGATTTCTTTTATATCAATTAGTTCTGTATAATTGCTATTAATTGATGCAGTGTATTATAGTATCTTGAAGGAAAACCAAATTATTAGACCTTGTTGGGGTGGAGAGATTGCTCAATGGTTAAAGCATTTTTCTCCAGAGCCTGAAGACCCGGTTTTAGTTCCCTAGTACCCATATAGAGCCAGATGCACAGGGTGGCACATGCCTGAGTTCATTTTCAATGACTAGAGGCCCTGGCTTGCTCTCACTTACTCTGTTTCTCTCTTTCTCTCCTTGCAAGTAATTAATAATAAATATTTTTAATGTAAAGGTTGTGCTATACTTATTAAAATGATGCTGCATTTTATTGAAAGTTTAAATTCTTAGACTAGTCTCCTATTTTCTTTAAACTAAGGCATTTCCTGGTCAGTTTTATTTACCCTTCTGGCCCTGTAACTTTAAGGCAATTGATTTTCTCAGAATCAATTTCCTCATTTGCAGGCATGAATGACACCCAGGCTCCCGTTTGCACTGTAGATCAGCATTCTGGTCAGTGGAATGCTCAGCTTAGGGCGGATTCTCCCAGCACCACAGCATCCTAGCCCACATGGGGTAACTGCTGCCTGCCCAAACCTGACAGGAAGTACTTAGGCAACATTTTGGTTTTAAAGGAATGGAATACAGATTCTTCAAGTTTTCATTTACTTATTTGCAAGGAGACAGAGAGAATATGGGTGCACCAGGGCTGCAAATGTACTCCACATGCATGTGCCACTTTGTACACCTGTCATTACATGGGTACTGGGGAATTGAACCAAGTTGTTACACTTTGCAGGCAAACACCTTAATCACAAAACCATCTCTCCAACTCAATGTTTATTGCCTTTTTTAAAAAAAAGTTTATTTTTATTTATTTGAGATGGAGAGAGAGAGAGAGAGAGGAGAGAGAGAATGGGCTCACCAGGGCCTCCAGCGACTGCAAATGAACTCCAGATGCATGCGCCACCTTGTCCATCTGGCTTACATGGGTCCTGGGGAATTGAGCCTTGAACCAGGGTCTTGACAGGCAAGTGCTTAACCGCTAAGCCATCTCTCCAGCCTTTTTTTTTTTTTTTTTTTTTTTTTTTTTTTTTTTTTTTTAAAAAAAGTCTTGGGTTGTCACATATCACTCATCAGTTCAATAACATGCATTCAGAATTTGGTGTTTGGTAAGTGCTATGCTTAAAACAAGTCTTTCTGGGGCTCTTTCTCAACTTTATCATTTTCACAAATTCAATAATTATATCACAACTAATGAGTAACGGGCTCACCCTCTGTTTGCTCTGAGTAGGGTGGTATTTATCAATAAATAACAAAGGTAGATCAGAGTCTGAACCAGAATTTATATTTCCGTGACCTGTGGAAAAGTTTGTGTGATTCTCATTGGAAAAAGATTCACTTTCATTTCACCTTATTTATTTATTTATTTTAATTTGATAGAGGGCCAGAGACAGAGAGAGAATGGGCATGCCAGCAACCTCTCAGCCGCTGTTAAGGAACTCCAGATGTGTGCGCCCCCTAGTGTGCATGTGTGACATTACATGCTTGTTTCACTTTTGCATCTGGCTAAACGTGGGACCTGGAGATTCCAATGGGAGTTCTTAGGCTTCACAGGCAGGTGCCTTAACCGCTAAGCCATCTCTCCAGCCCTTATTTTATTTATTTTAAAAAATATTTCATTTTCATTTATTACTGCGAGAGCAAGAGACAGAATAGAGACAGAGAACGAGCACACCAGAGCCTCCAGCCTCAGCAAATGAACTCCAGATGCATGCGCCACCATGTGCATCTGGCTTACATGGCTTACACTTGCTTCACAGGCAAGTGCCTTAAGTGCTAAGCAATCTCTCCAGCCCCATCATTTTTTGTTCAATAAGAAAATGGTAATGTGAAGAATCTCATATTACTCTCTTCTGCCATTTAACAAGTAGTCTTGGAAGAACTGGTAAACACAGTGGCAGACAAGATCACCTCATTGCTTGTGGAGCTCAGAAATGTACGTGATCTTTGTTTAACATGTGACTGCCACTGAGCAAGATGGCATTCTCTGGAGTCATCACAGAAACTGAGGAAACCACATTCCCTTAGATGGGTATTTGTCTGATGAGACCACAGGAAAGTACAGCACACTCCGTGTTTTGATTTAGAAATTTATTTAAGTTCCCAACTATTTATTTACTCTGCCTAAATCATAGTGCCTAATTTGTCTTTTAAATGAAAATAACTCCTTCAGGTATAAATTCATGCTTGAGAACTTACCTGTTTTTTTTTTTATTCCCCTTTCCTTCCAGATCCAAAGTGATAGAAATTGAGAATCTAGTCTCTCTTCTATTGGGCCCAAGTCCCACTTTGTTTAGTTTTGAACAATGACATTTCTTCACTGTCATTAAGTCCAATTACAGCATTAGGCTCAGTAATATTGTCTATTCCCATATAAATATTCCAGTGGGGAATGAACGTATTATGTAGTGCTTGCCAGCTCTTTCTCCTAAATTTTATTTTTAATGACTAAGCTTCCAATTTTTTCTGTGCTTTTTACAGTTAGTATTGTGGATTTTTCTCTTGTTAAGCTAAGAACTATGTTTATGCCATTCTTCACAACTGTCTATCCTCACCTTTCTGAAACACTGTTTGGAATCTAGAAGTTTTAGAAAATAATTTAGGACCAGAGAGATGGCTCAGTGGTTAAGGCACTTGCCTGCAAACCTGAGGATGTAGGTTTGATTCCCCATTACTCACATAAAGTCATATGATACACAAAATGGTGTATGCATCTGGAGTTCATTTGCAGTGGCAGGAGGCCCTGGTGCACCCATTCCCTCTCTCTCTTTCCCTCTTTCTCTATCTCATAAATAAATAAAATATTTTTTAAAAATAAAATAATTCAAAACTACCACTTTGCTTTATAATTTCATACATAGTACTGAACTGAATCTCACCTTGTAGGCATCAGGTTTGAAAAGGATGAAGAAAGTCAGAATTTATTTGCACCCCTACTTTCTGCAAGCAACTTTCCGTTGCTTTGTTCCATCAAAAATGATGAAGCCATGAGGAATTATTGAAATGTGTTTGCTGATAGGTATACAAAAAGGAGTTTGTCTTGGGCTGGAGAGATGGCTCAGAGGCTTAGCCACTTGCCTGCAAAGCCTAGTGACCAGGGTTTGATTTTGCAGTAACCACATAAAGCCAGATGCACAAAGTGACACATGTATCTGGAGTTCATTTCCATTGTCTAGAGGCCCTGGTGTGCCCATTCTCTCTCTCTCTCTCTCTCTCTCTCTCCTTGCATATGTGTGTGTGTGTGTATGCGTGTTTGCATAAGATAGGACGTCTTGCCGATTCCTTTTATTCCTTCCTCTTGGCAAGTTCAACTGATCATTTTTTTTTTTTTTTTTTGGGTTTTTTCGAGGTAGGGTTTCACTCTGGTCCAGGCTGACCTTTTATTCCTTAGTCTCAGGGTGGCCTCAACTCTCGGCGATCCTCAACCTCTGAGTGCAGGCGTGCGCCACCACACCCAGCTTTTGCTCTTCAGCACTCATGTGGTGTCACCGGGGTCATTCTCATGACTGCCAGATGTGAGTGTCTTTCCCTTTTTTCCCTGTTCTGCCGCCCCTCTGCATGCAGGTGGGATTACCCCTTCTAGCCTCTGACGTCATTGTCACCTATTATAAAACACACCCAAGGCCTTTAATGAGCGAATGGTTAAGACGCCTTTATTCTGTCAACCACTGCTACCTAAGCCACCAGATAATCCCAGGTGTCCCCTGTGTTTGAGACTGCATTCCTTATATGCCTTCCCCTCCACCATCTTCTTAGGTCTTACCCAATCCTCATGCCGGAGCTTCCAAGCCATTTCTCAGCCAGATGTCTCATTCTCACCCTATGAACCCTTACTGCGTTTGTTATGCTGGTTTATCACCTGTTATTCTGTGTGTGTTGTTTATGTGTTTTACTTGTATATTTATGAAAGAGAATGAGGGAGAGAGAGAATGGATGTACTAGGACCTGTAGTTATTGCAAACAAACTCCAGACACATTTACCACCTTGTACCTCTGGCTTTACCTGGGTACTAGAGAATCCTTTGACTTTTCAGGCACATGCCTTAACCACTAAGCCAACGCTCCAGCCCTGTTTATGTGTTTTTAGTCTTTGGATTTAACTTAATTAATTAACTTATTTTTGTTTCTTTCAAGGTAGGGTATCACTCCAGCCCAGGCTGACCTGGAACTCACAGCATTCCTCCTACCTCAGCCTTTCTAGTGCTGGGATTAAAGGCATGTGCCACAATGCCTGGCTGGATTTGTGTAGGGGGAGATTTGAGGTAGGGTCTCGCTCTAGCCCAGGCTGACCTGGAATTCACTATGTAGTCTCAGGCTGGCCTCAAACTCACAGCGATCCTCCTATCTCAGCCTTCTGAGTGCTGGTGTTAAAGGTGTGTGCCACTATGCCTATGCCTGGAAATGGATTTGATTTTTTTAACTGCAGTAACAGTTTCTAGCTCTCAGTAGTTAGAGTTGCAGGAATGTTGTTTGCTCCATTTACTAAATTCCAATGCCTTGGGGATTGTGGGACATTTTAGATCACATGATGTCACCACTTGAAAATAATTGCCAAGTGATCCCATCAGGGAAAGAAATGAAGCGTCTCATTAATTAGGTCATAAATTATAACTAATTGACTAAGACATGCTTCATTTTAAATCTGAATCTTACTTAAATAAATGGCCTTGCTAGTGGATTGTTATATATTTTTTAATTAAGAATATTACCATTGCTGGGTGTGGTGGTACACACCTTTAATCCCAGCACTTGGGAGGCACAGGTAGGAGGATCAATGAGTTTCAGGCCATCCTGAGACTACATAGTGAATTCCAAGTCAGCCTGTGCTAGCGTGAAACCCTACCTCAAAAAAAAAAAAATATATATATATATATATTACATATATATATATATTACCATCATGGCTATTACATGATCTGTTATTAAGATTTCTGGCATAGAGGCTGGACAGATGGCTCAGCAGTTACGGCACTTGCCTGCAAAGCCTAACAACCTGGGTTTGATTCCCCAGTACCCACTAAAAGCCAGCTACAAAAAGTGGCATATGCATTTGGAGTTTGTTTGCAGTGGTTAGAGGCCCTAGCACAAGTATTCTCTGTGTCTGTCTCTCTCTCTTCTGTCTCTCTCTTGCTTGAAAATAAATTTTAAAAGATTTTAAAAATTCAATTAAAAATTGATTTCTGGCGTAAAAGAGGACTCAGAAAAACATGGGGGAAATTGATAGGACTATGACCAAAGGAAAAGTTGTAACTGCTCAGAATTCATGAACAGATGGAAATATTTGTAGACTGCTAGTTGTGTACCTCGTATGTAGTGAAGTGAGTCCTTGTGAAACCATACCACCTTTTCCCCTCCTTCGTTGACCTTGATTTTTCTTCCCTACAAAAGAAAGAGGAAGGAGGAAAGAGGAAAGGTGTAGGTGTGAAAGGAGCAAATCTTTGGGAGCGCGGAAGGAGATGGAAACTCCTTACATAAGCGACCCTGTATGTATTGTTCATTGGCCTTTCATTTCTTTATTTTTATTTTATTTTATTTATTTATTTATTTGAAAGAGAGAGAAATACAGAGATAGGTAGAATGAGAGAGAGAGAAAGAGAGAGAGAGAGAGAGACAACGGGCGCACCAGGGCCTCCAGCCACTGCAAATGAACATCAGATGCGTGCACCCCCTTGTGCATCTGGCTTACATGGGTCCTGGGGAATCGAACCTGGGTCCTTGGGCTTTGCAGGCAAGAGCCTAACCATTAAACCCTCTCTCCAGCCCTTACTTCCTTTCTTATATTATCCTTTTCTTTCCATCAAAAGGTGAGAGAGAGAGAGACGATGTCTTCTGTGGGCTTCTATACCTACATGTTCATAATGTTTCAGATAAAGCTACTGTTATTTTCTTTACATTGTAAAATTATGTTGATACTGTGTATCTAGATTAAACTTTTTAGAAGAGACTAGATCCATAAATTGTAGTAAACTGCCACAGAATGAGGGATCGGTGGCTGAACTATGATGTACACTAACTAGTATTCTGGAGAGGTCACTCAAAGACTTTCATGGCTGTTCACTTTTCCTTGGTTTATTGGAGAACGTGTGATGGAACACAGATATAGAGCTCTGTCTTGATTTTGGCTGCTAATAATCCCTTTGCTGGGGTGCATTTCCCTGGAGTAAGCAAGGCGTTGCATCACACTGGGCATGACCTCTAGAGAGAAGATGAAGGTGGAGATGGTTCCAGAAGTGGTCTGGCACTCAGCACGTATATGTGGAAGGCACCCTGCTTCCTTATCTTACATGACACAGGGAGTGAACCAAGGAACTGGACAGAGGGGAAAGGCTCTAGGCTAAGGGCTTTTACTGCCTTCAGTAGTTCCCAGACAGCAAAGTGTGGAGCTGTGGATGGCTTGAGCTCTCATCCTGGTGACAAATACTGGGGAGGGCATGAGTCGATCACTGTCTGGTGACATAGTAGCTTGGTATGTGTGAGCACTGATAAACATGTTTTCCAGATTTTTTTCTCAACTTCAGCTCTTTATAAAAAAAATTCTTTTTAATATTTTATTTATTTGACAGTAAGAGAGAGAAAGAGACAGAGAGAAGAGAATGGGAGCACCAGAGCCTTTAGCCACTGCAAATGTACCCCAGACACATGTGTCACCTGTACATGTGGGTACTGGGGAATCGAACCCAGATTCTTGGGCTTTGCAGGCAGGTGCCTTAACCACTGATGCATCTGTCCAACCATTAAGCTCTTTTAAAACAAATACATATGTTTAAGCCTTAGTTGGAAAGTACAACTATTTGAACAATTTAATAAACATAGCAAACGGTTAAAACATCTAATTATCTATTGGTTTTATGTAAGATGACAAATGAACAGTTCATCTTAGTTTGTATTGTTCATTTGTTACATAGACATGACTATTTATCCATTTGTTTTTATGTGTATTTGAAGGGCTTGAGAGATTGGTCAATGGTTAGGGCACTTACCTGCTAAGCCTAACAACTTGAGTGTGGTAGTTTGAAAAGATGACCCCCAATATATTCAGTGTTTTATTAGTTTGTAGTTTGCATCTATAGCCACCTGGCTGGAGGCAGTGTCACTGGGTGGATCTTAAAGTGTGGTGGTGGGTTTAGGATTTCAATCTAAAGATATGCAAAGTGTGCCTAGCTGGAGTTCCTGAGGTGTGCTGTACTGTGTGGTTTTTGGCTTGTGGCTTTTCTTCTCTCTCTGTCTCTCTCTCTCTTGCCTGGTCCTGTAAAAGCATCCCAGTTTCTTCTGCCATTATGGAACTTACCCTGGTCTGTAAAAAAATCCCTTCTTCCATAACTGTGCCTGGCCTGGAAGTTCATCTCAGCGAACCTGAAGCTGCCTGCTACACTGGGTTCAATTCCCCAGTACCCATGTAAGCCAGATGCACAAAGTGGCGAATGTATCTGGAGTTCTTTTGTAGCAGATAGAGGCCCTGGCACACCCATACTCTGTCTCTCTATCTTTCCCCCACCCTTGTATCTCTCTACTACAAAAAAAAAATTTTTTTAAATAAAAAAATGTGTATTTGATATCATCATGGCACAATAGTTAATTATATGTGTCACTTATATCCTAGATCATAGGCTTACTCTGTTTTTTTTTTTTTTTTCTTTTCTTTGTTTTGAGTCATGGCCCAGAGATGTGAATTCCGTTACGAACAAATGCAGAATTCAGTTGATGAAAAGTGTAAAAGTAATTTGTTGGAGACAAGCCCAGCTGGAGGGAATTCTGTGAGTTACAATTGGGTTACGTTTTCTTCTAGTTCTTATTTATGGCAGCGCTTCACCAAGCTTGAGGCTTCCAGTTTCTGTGCCATGGATAACTTTAGAGCATTCAAGTGACCAGTCAGTATACACTCAGGTTCCCGCTACCGTCTTTACTGTGTCTCTGTGTCCTGGCTTTGATGGGATTCCTCCTCCTCACCAGTACCCTCCACCTCTTAAATCTATTTTATTTTTATTGATTTGTCTGAAAGAGAGAGGCAGATGGAGAGAGAGAGAGAATGGGCATGCCTGGCCTCTGGCCACCGCAAAGGAACTCCAGATGCATGTGCCACCTTGTACATCTGGCTTTATGTGAAAAATGAAAACTTGCTCTCGGGAACAAACTTGGAAGAAAGTAATGCAAGACCCACTTATATATTGGCAGCTGTAAACTTGTTCTGGGCATTTGTTTCTAATTTACCTGGGGAATTGAACCGAGGTCCTTTGGCTTTGCAGGCAAGCGCCTTCACTGCTGAGCCATCTCTCCAGCACTACTCTCCACCTTTGACTACTCACAAGGCCATTGGGTCACTGGAGCCACTTGGCTGACCCAGGAAGAGAGGCAGACCCACATGGGAGGTTCTCTGGAGGAATGACAGTGGTGGGAATGTGCGAATATGCAAACTCAGTTTCCTTTCTTTGCCTCCACACAAGTCACTGCATTGGCTGGCTCCTCCCCTTTCTCTGCCTCCCTTCTGTAAAGGTTCCTGTCCCTTCCCTGAGGACATCGTAGACACAACTCACTTTGAACAGTGCACGACTTCGGAGCATTTGCCGAAGGAACCTGTCCCATCATGCAGAAGGCTCCTGGCCAGAATTCTGACTTGAGATTTACAAAGTTCAGGGTCAGCAGCTCCACTGGAAAGCTATCTGCACTTCCTCCCCTGTTATGATTTCATTTCCGCCCCTCCACCCCGCCCCCAGCAGATTCAGGTCCCCTAGGAAGCAGGTCTTACTCTGAAACCTTCTGGAAGCACCAGCTCATTCCAGGCTCTGCTACTGTTCTCCTTTTGGAAACTTTCCCTGTCCTCCTCCATGTTCCTAGGACTCCCTTATCTTTAGGTTTCTCTCTTTTCATTGTTAATAGTATTAGAGTATATTTTTCCCTCTTTTACCCATTGCAATTCTATTCATTTATTTGAGAGAGAGAGAGAGGGGTAGATAAAGAGAGTGAGAAAGAGAATGGGTGCACCTCTAGCCACTGCAAATGAACTCCAGATGCATGTGTCACCTTGTGCATCTGGCTTTACATGGATACTGGGCAATTGAACCTGGGTCCCTAGGCTTTGCAGGCAAGTGCCTAACCACTGAGCCATCTCTCCAGCCACCACTGTAGTTTTAAACAAACCTAAGATCTTCACACACTTTCAAAATATGATATGTATGCATATCTGTGTCCACAGATGTTCTTGAAGTAGGGTGGTATTGTCCTTAAAAAAATTTACTATGAATAATGAAAACAATACTGGATAAAACTCGTGGAGAAAAACTGTAAACCTGACTGGGGAGATGGCTCAGGGTTAAGGCACTTGTCTGTAAAGCCTAATGACTTGGGCTCAATGTCCCACTACCTATGAAAAGCCAGATGCACAAAGTGGTGCATGCATGTGGAATTCACTTGTAGTGGCTAAAGGCCCTGGCATGCCTATTCTCTCTGTTTCTCTCTCCCTCTCTCTCTCTCTCTTTGCTTATAAATAAATAAAGGTATTTAAAAAATAAGATGTCAACCATGGAGCTTTGTTCACAAAGGATAGAAGACGTGTCACTGGCATT
Organism: Orientallactaga sibirica; assembly: GCA_036365145.1. Taxonomy (NCBI): domain Eukaryota; kingdom Metazoa; phylum Chordata; class Mammalia; order Rodentia; family Dipodidae; genus Orientallactaga; species Orientallactaga sibirica. The sequence goes on from JAEOAD010001317.1 coordinate 6,633,443, forward strand.
TCAGAAGTTGTTTTGAGTGTTGGGGCCTTGAGTTGGGTCTCGTTCAAGGTGCTGAGAAATAAAGAGAGTGGGGAAAAAATGACTTGTCTGGGAAGTAAGATTACAGAAAAGACAAGTGCAAACATTGCAAGGAACACAGGTATTGGAGCTGGGAGAGGCAGGGCAAGATGGAAAATTCCAGACTTTTGCTCCTCACTCTATCACTAAAGTACCCAGTCTTCCCTTAAAGAGAGATGGCCACAGTTATCATTGCCAAACAAGAAGGGAATGTGAATTGCACTGGGCAAGCCTGCTTGGGTGTGGTCAGAAAATAAAGGCCAAGCTGACACATGGCTTGCAACAGCAGGGGAAGGACATAGCTGACCAGAAGCTATTATTCCCTGGTGGCTTGAGACCTAAGGGGGAACACTCTGAGGTCACACAGGTCACACAGCATGCATGGTGTCACATCAGAGGCCAGAAGCCTGCCACGTGGGCTCTTCCAGCCCACGCTGCCCCTGAACCAGGGCAGGGAATAGAGCTGCCTAAGAAATCTACCTTTCATTTCACTTAGATCAATGCCTGCCTTTATGTTCCAGAATGCTTTTCCCTGGTGGAAGTTTTGTACTGTGATTGACAGAGTGTAACTGCTTTCTACTTAGGAGAAAATGGAATAGGTTTTATTCTTAAAAGGAACCTGTTGCTGGGATTCAAAATCTTAAAATAGAAGCTGCTGTTTCTTTCACATCTAAAAGGTTTGATTTGAGAACAGGAGCAAACTGAAGCTTCTCCCAGATAGGTTTTCTTTTTAATTTTTTTTCAAAGAGCTGAAAATTATACATAATGTAATCATTGTTTTTTGCTATGAAGACAAGATTACTGAGCAAGGAATTCTCTATGTGAAAAATGAAAACTTGCTCTTGGGAACAAACTTGGAAGAAAGTAATGCAAGGCGTACTTATATATTGACATCTGTAGCAGCTGTAAACTTGTTCTGGGCATTTGTTTCTAATTTAAAAATATATACTTTTAAGAGTACACTAAACTGGGCTGGAGAGATGGCTCAGTTGTTAAAGGCACTCGCTTGCAAAGCCTGATGGCCTAGGTTCAATTTCCCAGTACCCACGCAAAGCCAGATGCAAAGTGGCACATGCATCTGGAATTTGTTTGCAGTGGCAAGATGCCCTGCTATGCCCATTTTCTCTTTCTCCCCTAGGAAATAAATAGTCAAAAACATTTAAAAATATGTAAATAAATCGTGATAAATAAGAATGTTTTTGGGATACAAATGGACTAGTGGAGAATGGTGTCACTTAGGGATAAAATAAATAGAATCTTGAAAGGAAATTTATAGAGTGAATGTGTGGAAACCCATAGGAAATATACACAGTGTTTTGTTTTTTTTTTTTTGGTATGGATAAGTCAAGAAAACTATGAGCAAGTATAAGAAATTGTTTTATATCAGAACTTCTTTGTAAATATAATCTCACTTAGTCCTTATCACATACCAATATGTCAAATATTATCTTATTTATACAAAACCCGACTTACAGAAATTACTTTACCTGTTATCTTCCTATTAGAGGCAAGGGTTGGTACTTGAAAGCCATCAGACTCAGGCTGGAGAGATAGCTCAGTGGCTAAGGTGCTTGCCTGCAACGCCTAAAGACTCTAGCTTGATTCCCCAATACCCATGTAAAACCAGATACACATAGTGGCACATGTATCTGGAGTTTGCTCGCAGTGGCTGGAGGTGCTGGCATGGCCATTCTCTCTCTCTTTCTCTTCTATCACTTTGTGCTCGCAAATAAAGCAAGGGTCTTGCTTTAGTCCAGGCTGACCTGGAATTCACTCTGTAGTCTCAGAGTAGCCTTGAACTCAAAGCAATCCTCACATGTCTGCCTCCCGAGTGCTGGGATTAAAGGTGTGCATCACCACACCTGGATGAAGATTTTTTTTTTTTTTTTTTTAAAGAAAGGAATCAGGCTTAAGCAGCAACTGGTAAAGTTAAAGAGGAGTAATCAGAGGTGTTAGGAATCCAGGTGCTTGGTCGATGGGAGCTTCTAGATCAAATGTGACAGGAGGATAGTGGAAAAGCTGAGGTACCCAAACCATCCGTTGGAAGGCAAGATGTGGAAGAAAGAATTCCAACTAGAATGAACGGTTCTGAATGAGGTTAAAAGCCCAGAAAGACGTAGAGAACTGAGAGGCCTTGTGGACAGACTGAATGATGCGCTCAGAATTCTGGAGCAGGGCAGGTCTTGTGGTAAGTCAAGGTTCAGGGTGTGTTGCAGTCACCTTCTCATTGCTGGGATAAAAACCTGACCAAAAGCAGCTTGTGGGAGGAAAGGGCTTATTTTGGCTTATAGTCTTGCATGGAAGCTCCATGATGGCAGGGAAAAGATGGTAGTGCAGAGGCTGGTCATCACCTCCTGATTGGCAAAGGGATGCTGGCTAGAATCGGCCAAGCCTGCTCCCCAAAACACACCTCCTCCAGCAAGCTCCACCTCCCCAGTTACCATCTGCTGGGAACCAAGCATATATATACGAGGGGCACCTAATTCAAACCACCACAGGCTTTGACCCTAAGAGGAGGTTAATACTAAGTTCATTGTGTGTTTTCTTTACATGAGGACAGTGGAGCAAACAGTATGAGTCTCTGTAAGTTAACTTAGGTTCATATTAGACAATATATTTGGCTACTACATTATCAGGGTATTTAATCAAGTAATCAGCTGATTAAAGTTTAAGTCTTGTAGAATAATGATTTGAACTTTTTACTTTCTCCATCCCTTTGTTCTGACATGTTAACCATTCAGTGATCTTTTTTTGTTTATTTTTATTTATTTGTTTATTTGAGAGCAACAGACAGAGAAAAAGAGGCAGATAGATAAAGAGCGTGCCAGGGCCTCCAGCCACTGTAAATGAACTCCAGATGCATGCACCCCTTGTGCATCCAGCTTACATGGGGTCCTGGGGAATCAAGCCTCACACCGGGGTCCTTAGGTTTCACAGGCAAGCGCTTAACCACCAAGCCATCTCTCCAGGCCCCCATTCTGTGATTTTTTTTTCTCTTTCAAAATATATTTATTTAAGTAATAGAAGAATAAACTAGATTCCATTTCCTGTTCCTTAGGTAAAAGAGAGTCCTATAAAACAACTGTTTAAAGGCTGGAGAGAGAGCTCAGCTGACCAGGCCCTGGCCTGCAAAATCTAACAGTACGAGTTCCATTCCCCAGTATCCACATATAGCCAGGTGCACAAAGTGGTGCATACTTCGGCAGTTTGTTTGCATTCGCTAGAGGCCCTGGTGTACCCATTCATTCTCTTTCTGCTTGCAAATAAATAAATAAAAATTTTAAAAAAAACTTTAAGAACTGGGGAGATGGCTTAGCAGTTAAGGCACTTGCCTGTGAAGTCTAAGAACCCATGTTCGATTCCCCAGTACCCATGTAAAGCCATATGCACAACTCATGGGTCTGGAGTTCCTTTGCACTGGCTAGAGGCTCTCTTTCTATCTGCCTCTCTCTCTTTCTTTCAGATAAATAAATTAAAAAAATGAAAATGAAATATATAATGGCATGTATTTTTACATGTAAATTATAGGGTATCCTATATAAATACCATGTACCTGTCTTTAAGAAATTGAGCATGATTTTTAAAAGAACTTTCTTAATGATCCCTTGCTTCTCAGTCAGAGATAATAGATAGTCAAGGCCAGATGTGATGGAAACACCTGTAATCCCAGCACTTAGGAGACTAAAGCAGGAGGGTGACAAGTTCAACGTCATTCTGAGCTGCATAGTGAGTTCAAGTCCAGCCTGTGCTCCAAGACATCGTCTTAAAAAAAAAAAAAAACTTAAAAAAAGTTACATTCATCATTCTAATTTTTATTACTCTAAAAGGTGTTTAAGGGCTGGAGAGCTGGCTTAGCAGTTAAAGTGCTTGCCTGTGAAACCCAAAGACACAGGCTCGATTCCTCAGGACCCACTGAAGCCAGAAGCACAGGGTGGTATGTGCATCTGGAGTTCATTTACAGTGGCTGGACACCACTTCTCTCTCTCTCTCTATCGGCCTGTCTTTCTCAAATAATAAATAAACTTAAATTAAAAAAATATATTTTAAGTGTCTAAATGGGTACTTTGAATAGAAAATTCTGTAGTTAATTGTTTGGGAATATAACAGCATGCAAAATCATAAAAATATACAGAGTGAATTTCTGCTCCTCATTTTCTATTCCATATGACTATCTGTGAGTCGTTCCTGTTGACACATTTACGTATGTCATTGCTGATTGGCTTGATGAGCAGATGGTAGAATAGAAGCCTGCTGTATGTCAGGTGGGGATCTGGATCCTTGTTCCGCCATGACAAAGATTATCTGCTTAACACACATACATGCCTTTGACACATGTATATTGGGGTTCTCTACAGTCTTTCCTAGTAATAGATTTTCTGCCTCACAGCGATCAAACACCTTCCATAGAAGTTATCAAAACTGGTGCTAGGGGGCTGGAGAGATGGCTTAGAGATTAAGGCGCCTGCCTCCTAAGCCCAAAAGAACGCTGGTTCCAATCTCCAGCCATTCTAATCTCCAGGTCCCATGTTTAGCTAGATGCAAAGTGATGCAAGGGCGCAATGCCGCACTTGACCACAAGGGGGCGCACACATCTGGATTTCGTTCGCAGCAGGTGAGAGTCTGCTGGCGCGCCCATCTGTCTCTCTCTCCCTTGCCCTCTCTCTCTGTCTCTCTCTGTGTCTCTCTCCAAAAAAAAAAAAAAAATGGTGCTAGGGGCTAGAGGGTTCAGCAGTTAAAGGTGCTTGTGTGTAAGACCTGATGGCTCAGGTTCAGTTCCCCAGTATCCACATAAAGCCAGATGCACAAACTGGCACATGTATCTGGAGTTTGTTTGCAGTGACAAGAGGCCCTGGTACTTCCACATGTGCTCTGTTTACAAATAAATAAATAGAATTTTCTTTTAAAGTAGTGCTGGGGCTGGAGATATGGCTCAGTGACTAAGGTGCTTGCCTGCAAAGCCTAAGAATCAGGGTTTGATTCCCCAGTACCCACATAAAGCCACATGCACAAAGTGATACAGGCATCTGGAGTTCATTTGCAGTGCCTGCAGGCCCTAGAATGCCTATTCTGCTTATCTCTCTTCTATCTCTCTCTGCTTGCAAATACATACATAAAAATATTTTTTAAAGTGGTACTGATTTTATCACCCCTCCCCCTGTCATGTAAGCCCTCATGTTCTGCTCTATCTTTGTTAATAGCTAGCAATGTTGTATAGTTTAAACTTTTCATGCCAATATGTTGGGTCTGAACCCTGAAGTAGTTTTAATTTTGTAATAATATACCTACTTACTAACAAGATTTATTAATTTTTTCATTTTTTAATATTTTACTTATTTATTTACTTGTTTGATAGAGACAGTGAGAGAGAGAGAGAGAGAGAGAATGGGCACACCAGGGCCTGTAGCCATTGCAAAGAACTTCAGACACATGTATCACCTTGTGCATCAGGCTTACGTGGTGGGTACTGGAGAATCGAACCTTGGTCCGTAGGCTTCTCAGGCAAGCTCCTGAGCCATTTCTCCAGCCCAGTTTTTCATATTTTTCTTGACATGAACTCTTCTTTACCTGTAAAATGTCTATTTTTATTTGACCATGACTTTTGTTCTTATTGCTGGAGTTTGTAATATGTAGGATATCAACTCTCTGTCAGTTTAAGTATTTGTCACTTTTTTTTTCTTTACAATGACTTTTAGAAGACCCTTGTTCTTACTTTCAAAGTTGTTTAAAACTTTAAAAAAATTGTTTTGAAACTGTTTTTCTTGGGAGACTAAAGCAGGAGGTTCATGAGTTCAGGGGACACTTTTGTAACTTAGATCTTGTCTCAATATTTTAAAATTATTATAGAAACTAAAGGCTGGAGATATAGCTCATTATTGAAATAATTTCCAAGCTAGTAATTAAGGCACTTGCCTGCAAAGCCTAATGACCCAGGGTTTATTTCATATTACCCACTTAAGTCAGATGCATAGGGTGGCACTTGCGTCTGGAGTACATTTGCAGTGTCTAGAGGCTCTGGCATACCCATTTTCTCTCCCTCTTGGTCTCTCTTAAATTAATTAATTAATTAAAAATATTTTAAAAAAATAATTGCCTAGCATATATAAGGCTTTGAGGTTCATCTTCACTATGAAAAATAATAATAATTATTATTATAAAATAGTTTTAAAAGATGTTTGGTTATCATAAGGCCATTGAAATATTTTCTATGTCTTTTCAACCCATTTTTGCCTTTCTGTTCAAGACTATTATCTACTTGGATTTACTTTTTGTTTTGTTTTGTTTTTCGAGGTAGGGTTTCACTGTAACCCAGGCTGACCTAGAATTCACTATGTAGTCTCAGGGTGGCCTTGAACTCACAGTGATCCTCCTACCTCTGCCTCCCAAGTGTTGGGAATAAAGGCATGTGCCACCACACCACACCTGGCTACAATGCCAATTTTAATGCTTTCTCTAAGGTGAGGAATTGTTTCAACCCATTCACTGATGGGTCATTTTCTCTCCTGGGTGTGACATCCCTGCCTCAGGTACCCTCCACGAGTGCATGAGAGAGGGAGGACTTTGCATTAGTTGATGTCATTGTTTCTGAGATCAGATCTCACTGTGTAGCTCAAGATGTCCTTGAACTCACAGTCTTGCTACCTTACTCTTCTACTCAGTGCTGGGAATTCTAGTGTGTACCACCATACCTGGCTTTTAAAAAGGTCTGGGTTTTCTTTTGTCCGTTTTATTTACTATTAGGAAAATTCCTGTCCATTGTTTATGCTCCGTAATACCATTGATACATGGCTTAATGGACACATTATATCTTGACAATGGGTATGAGGGATTTTTCAGAGGATCATTTCATTTTCTCTGAGCAATTGTGGCTGCCTCATTAATGTTCAGGCTTGATGTCTCATAGGATGTAGACTGTCCATGTTTTCATTCTTTAATGGTGGTTCATGTATTCATGATAATTTTATTCTCCAATGTAAATTTTAGAATTATCCTGCCAATGTCTGTGAAGTCCTCATTATTGCAATTTGATTCACGTCACAATTGGCTTAGTTCAATTTGGAGAGACAAAGAAATGCTTTTATTATTATTATTTCAAATCTTTCTATCCATAAATATTATATCATGCTTATCTATTTAATTTTTTCTTTAATATCTTTAGATATCTTACAAATTAACACTATAAGGTTGTACACTGTTTGATAAATGTTTCTTGTTCTTGCAGACAGGGCTAAATTATTCATAGGTTCTTGAATTAATCAGCAGGCCCTTATCTTTCAGCATTGACACTACACATTCTAAAAAAATTAAATTGTAAAGTATCATGAATTTTTCAATAAAGGTAAGATTTCGAAAGAAGCCAATAATTGTAATTCATCAGTTTCTTTCCATTTCACGATGAGATGAAAATCTTCAAAGAAGCACATAATTAAAACTACTGAGAAAACTTAAGGAGAAGATAACGCTGCTTTGGGCCCGTGGACTTTTCTCTCACTGTTGTCCTTATATAAGCCATCTTCAGCAAAATTTATTGAAATGCTCCCTCTGTTTTGAGCTACGTGTCTGTTGACAGCAATTATCCTAGCTATCATAGTACCATGATATGTAGTTAGCTTCTCCACAAACTTGCACATGTATGCAGAATGCAGGTGCGATAGCTGATATGTGTGAAAATTGAGCATCCATAGAAGAATGCAGTGGCTGCTTGGGTAAAGCCTTCAAAAGTCTTATGGGGGGACTGGAGAGATTGCTTAGTGGTTAAGGCACTTGCCTGTGAAGCCTAAGGACCCAGGTTCAATTCCCCAATACCCACGTAAGACAGATGTACAAGGTAGCTCATGTGTCTGGAGTTCATTTGCAGTGGCTAGAGGCTCTGGTGAACCATTCTCTCTCTCTGCCTCTTTCTTCCTCTCGTTCTCATAAATAAATAAATATTTTTTTTAAAAAACATGTCCTATGGAGGGCTGGGAAGATTGCTCAGTGGTTAGTATAATATGGGCCATTATATGGTTATTTTCATAACTCTTATTATGTTTAGATATATTCCTTATAATCCTAGTTTCCTCAGGGCTTTTTATCATGAAAGGAGGTAGGGTTTGTAATAAGTCTTTTCTGCATATGTAGGGTTAACCATATGATTACTGCCCTTAAAGTTTATTTATGTTATATTTATTGCTTTGCATATGTTGAACCAACCTTTGTATACTGTAATGAAATCAACCATGTCGTGGTATGTGATCTTCATGTTTTATTGAACCAGATTTGAGAAAAGTTTATCAAGAACTTCTGTGTCTCTGTCCGTCAGGGACATTCTCTTATGATTTTCTTTTGTTCTTGTATCCTTCATCAGTTTTGGAGTCAGGCTGATATTAGCTTTGTAGAATGGGTCTGGTAGGGCTCTTTGCTGCTTTAACTTGCAGGACACTTTGAGAAGGATTCATGTTAGTTCATTCTTAAAGGTTTGGTAAAATTCTGCAGTAAACCTATCTGGTCCTGAGTTTTTCTTTCTGAGGACTTTCCATGGAACCTCAGTGTCATTGAATACTATGCATCTGTTTAATGTTAAAAATTTTATTTTATTCTATTCATTTTGAGAGAGAGAAAGAGAGAGAATGAGAATGGGCATCTCAGGGTCAGAAACCACTGCAAACAAACTCCAGACACATGTGCCCTCGCTTGTGCCCCTTGCTTACATACTGGGGAATCAAACTTAGGTCCTTAGGCTTTGCAGGCAAGTGTCTCAACCACCAGGCCATCTCTCCAGCCCCTCTGTTTAACTTTTCTATACCATCTCAGTTTAATTTTGGCAAATCATATGTACTATAAATTTAAGTATATTTTCTACAATTTTTCAAAATATCCCTTAATGTTCAGCTGAATTTCTGGAAATCTGTTGTAATATTTCCTTATTCATCTAATTTTATAAACATATGTCTTCCTTCTCTGTTTTGCCTGGTCTAGTATTTGGTCAATCTTACTTGTCTTTTCAAATAACAATTTTTTTGTGTTTGATTGATTCTATATATTGTTGCCACACTCTCTATTTCAATAAATTCAGCCTTAATCTTTATTATTCTTTGTTACCTACTGTGGTAGTTTGAATATATGTCCCCCAATATATTCAGTGTTTTATTAGTTATAGTTTGCATCTACAATCACCTTGCTAGAGGCAAGGTCACTGGGGGCCGGTCTTAAGGTGTGGTGATGGTTTGAGATTCCATTGTAAAGATATGCAAATGTGCCTAGCAGGAGTTCCTGAAGTGTGCTGTGTGACCTTTTGGCTGTAGTTTTGCTCTGTGTGCTGTGGTGGCTGGTTGGCTTTTCTCTCTCTGCTTGGCCCTGTGGAGAGCAGGTCGCTTCTTCTGCCATTATGGAACTTCCCCTGGATCTGTAAGCTTCAATAAATAATATCCCTTCCTCCATAACTGTTAGTCTCTGGTTATATTGAACTTGAACTGCAGAAGTTTGATGACTGCTGATGGTGGTTGAGTTTGCATTGTTTTAGTTTCTCCTTGCTATGCCTTATACCAGTTAAAAATGTTTACTCTGTGCCTTTACATGTTGAAAGTATTTAACTTGTTTGATTTTACAGGACTCACTATCTTAAGTTGATCAAGACTGGAGAACCTTTGAAATTGAACTGAGTACAATTTACAATATGTGATAGTTATAAATCTATTGGGGGCCAGGAGCTAAATATATTGGGGGCCAGGGGTGGAATGTGGTACTTTGAATATATGTCCCCCAATATATTCAGTGTTTTATTAGTTATAGTTTGCATCTGCAATCACCTTGCTAGAGGCAAGGTCACTGGGGGCTGGTCTTAAGGTGTTAATGGTGGGTTTGAAATTCCATTGTAAAGATATGCAAATGTGCCTAGCAGGAGTTCCTGAGGTGTGCTGTGTGACCTTTTGGCTGTAGTTTTGCTCTGTGTGCTGTGCTGGCTGGTTGGCTTTTCTCTCTCTGCTTGGCCCTGTGGAGAGCAGGTCGCTTCTTCTGCCATTATGGAACTTCCCTTGGATCTGTAAGCTTCAATGAATAATATCCCTTCCTCCATAACTGTGCCTGGTCTGGAAGTTCATCTCAGCGAACCTGAAGCTGTCTGCTACACCTACTGACTTGGGGTTTGATTTGTTTTTGTTTTTCTAAGACTTTGAGGTACATCATTGAGCTATTTATTTGAGGTCTCTAATCCTTTAATATGAACCCTCAGAGGTATAAACCCTCCTCTTAGAATTCCCTTACCCATAGTCCCCTGGAGGTTCTGGTAGATTGTGATGTCACTTTCATTTGATTCTAGGAACTTTTGCTTCCTAATTTATTCAGTGAACCACTGGACTTTTAAGAATGTACTCTTCAGTCTCCAAGTATTTGTGTAGTTTCTATAGATTTTCTTGATATAGGTTTGTAGTTTGATTATACCATAACCTGATAAGTTCTGAAAATTGTTTTGATTCTTTTATATTAGTTGACTTATTATATGGTATATAAGGTGTCCTACATTAGAGAAGGTCCTTTGTGCTGCTAAGAGCATGTATCCCATTTCTTTTGGACAGAAGTCTCTGTAGATATTTGTTAAATCCATTTTATCTATGGTGCAGTTGAACTCTGATGTTTCTATGTTGCCTTTTTAACATTTTAACTTATTTATTTGAGAGAGTGAGACAGAGAAAGAGAGTCTGGACACGCCAGGGCCTCCTGCCACTGCAAATGCACTCCAGACTTACATGCCACTTTGTGCATCTGGCTTTAAGTGGGTACTGGGGAAGCAAACCCAGGCTTTTAGGCTTTGCAAACTCCTTTAACTGCTGAGCCATCTCTCCAGCCCTGCACTGACTTTTAGTATGAGTGACTTATCTAAAAATGAGACTAGGGCATTGACATTTCCCACTATGATCATATTGGGTTCCACAAGCCTTTTTTTTTTTTTTCTGAGTTTATTTGTTAGTGTCTGTTTAATGCAACTGAGAATTCCAAATTTCAGTGGATTTATTTTTAATTATTATATCAAGCAGGGGACCTGCCTTTTCCTGTCTAGGCGTCCCTGGTATTAATCACTGAGCTGTAAGGAAGTAGTTGTGGATGTCGAGTTACCATGGGGGCTTCAGCTTCTGGGCTCTACAGCAGTGACTGGCAGATGAGGTGGTTCATCATCCTCCATGTCGAAGCTCCGTAGATGCCGTCTGTCCCAGCAGCCGGTAGGCACAGCTGCTTTTGCTGAACCTCCTACCACCTGCAGATTGTGGCTTCTCAATGTCACCCCCACTCTCTCTCCACAACTAACTGCTTCCCAGGGGTGTCCCTAGTCCAGGGCCAGTGACATTCAATTCAGGCTTGGGCTGGAGAGATGGATTAGTGGTGAAGGCTTTTGCCTGCAAAGCCAAAGGATCCCAGTTCAACTTTCAAGGACCCACATAAACCAGATGCACAAGGGGACTCATGCATCTGGAGTTCGTTTACAGTGGCTGGAGGCCCTGGTGTGCTCACTCTCTCTCTCTCTTAAATAAATAAATAAATAAATAAATAAATAAATAAATAAATAAATAAATAAATACATAAATAAAATATTTTAAATTCAGGCTCCCTATGTGGTGTTCATTTCCCATTGTTGGCTCCCATGTTAGCTTAGTTTTGACAAAATAGATTATCTCTCAACATGCCATGTGGCCTCTGGCTTCCCTTCTTCCCTCCTTTCCTCCCTCCCTCCTTCCCTCCTTCCTTCCTTCCTTCTTTCCTTCCTGAGAAAGAATGGGTATTCCAGGGCCTCTAGCCACTGCAAACAAACTCCAGATGCATGTGCCTTTGTGCATCTGGTTTCTGTGTGTACTGGGGAACAGAACAAGGGTACTTTGCTGGCAAGCACCTTAAACCACTAAGCCATCTCTCCAACCCTCTTTGGTCTCTTTTAATTGGGGTGCTTGGCTCATGTTTTAAAGCCATGTTCCGAATCTCCCCACTCCCCTTCACTGGGGGACCCACACACTGGAGTTGTCTTTGGCTTGACTTCTTTTTCTTGAGTTGTTCTTGTTTTCTGCTCCACTTTTCAGATAGGTGAACAGACAAACAGAATTGCCAGGACCTCCAGCCACTGCAAACGGATTCCAGACAGATGGGATACTTTGCACATCTGCCTTTATGTGGGTACTGGGGAGTCGAACCCTGGTCTTTAGGCTTGGAAGGCAAGCACCTTAACTGCTGAGAGATCTAGCCCAACCTTTATGAACTTTTGAAGCACTTCCTCCCTCTCTTTACAGTAGACACTATTCTTACTTCAGAAAACTGTGGTTTCTTGGTTACAGGGCAGCTGCATCTAGAAGTCTGCCTTTGTACCTGGACACCTGCCTCATTCTTTTTTACTTCTCCCCCACTTCTCACCTCTCAGATCCCTTCCCTGCACCTTATCAATCTGTCATCACCAGAGACCTACATGCTTGCCAGACATTACTTTCTCAAGCTCTTTTCTAATTTATTTAAAGACCTGCTTGTTATAATGACCTAGTATTTTATAATGCCTTGGTATTTTTTTTTTTTTTTTTTTTGGGTGTTTTCTGGTCCAGGCTGACCATCACAAGTCTCAGGGTTTACTCTCAGTGATTTAAACTGTATAATGGGATTAAGCATGCACTAAACTTGGTATTTTAAACATCTGAATCTAATTTTTAAAATTTATTTTTAAAATTTTTATTTGAATTTTTCTAATTTATTTTTTAATTTTTATTTGAGAGAGAGAGAGAGAGAGAGAGAGAGAGAGAGAGGAAGAGAGAGAGGGAGGAGGGGAGAATATGGGCATAATGGAGCCTCTTGCCACTGCCAATGAACTCCATACATGACACTTTGTGTGTCTGGCTTTGTGTGAGTATTGGGGAATGGAACCCAAGCCATCAGGATTTATAAGCAAGCACCTTTGACCATTGAGCCATCTCCCCAATGGTCTAATTTCTTATATCTATTACATTCCTCATAAACCTGATGTTGCCACATAAAATTTCATATGCCCCACATTTGAACTCATTAATTGGCTTATTCACACACATTTTTTTGCAATTTACTATTCTTTTTTAAATTTAAATTTTATTATTTATTTATTAATTTGACAGAGAGAGAGAGAGAGAGAGAGAGAAAATGGGCACGTCAGGGACTCCAGCCACTGCAAATGAACTCCAGACACATGTGCCACCTTGTGCATCTGGCTAACATGGGTCCTGGGGAATCGAACCTGAGTCCTTTGGCTTTGCAGGCAAGTTCCTTAGCCACTAAGCCATCCCTCCAGCCCAATTTACTGTTATTTTTATGAAATATTTTATTTATTAGAAAGAGAGAGGTAGAGAGAGAGAGAGAGAGAGAGAGAGCACAACAGGGCCTCTAGCCTGTGCTAACAAACCCCTGATGGATGTGCCACCTTGTGCATCTGGTTCATTTAGGTACTGGGGAATTAAACCTGGGTCTTTAGGCTTCACAGGCAAGTGCCTTTATTGCTAAGCCATCTCTTCAGCCCCTACTGTTCTTTTTTAATTCACCTAATGGTCAATGCTGTGATTACTCATTTAGTTTATTGCACCTACCTTATTTGAAACAGATTAATACTAACATTAAAGCTCCTCTCCTGAGAGTGCCCCCCCCCAATACTCTGTTAAATATCCTAGCTGTTACTGGCTGAATCATGATGTGTATTCTCAAATTGCCTCGTTTTGTCAGATTCTGAAAAGTTCTTTGTCACTCTATATTGATTTTTTTCTTGGAATGCTTATTTAAATTATTTTTTGCAAAACACAGATATTTCACATACATTTTTTGAGCTGGATGAGCATGCTAACTTAATGTGCCTCACAAGATAAATGCCACAGTTTATTAGCACAGGACATCTCTTGGGCGTGTCTTTATCTCTTCCACTATTCTATTTTCCATAATGCTTAAATTTTAAATGTTTATTTGCCCCATTAAATATTATTATTTTATACCATTATACAGCATATTCATGTTATGAATACCATTTTGCCCCCTTTCTATCTAAATAAATTTTACTTGCACAGTGCATACAGCATCATGTGTTGAGGTCATTCAGTATATCCCAAAGTGAATTGTCTGTCATCTCCTCTGGTCCCATGCTCTTTCGTTCAACAATTGTGTAAGCTGGGCTGGAGAGATGGCTCAGCACTTTAAGGCACTTGCCTATGAAGCTTAAGGACCCAGGTTTGATACCTCAGTATTCTCATAAGCCATATGCACATGGCAGCACATGAATCTGGAATTCATTTGTAATGGCTAGAGGCCCTAGTGTGCCCATTCTCGGAAATAGGTAGATAAATAAATAAATATTAAATAAATGTTACAAAAAAGTATGTACATGTTATTTATGCCTCATGATTCTGAGTTCTCTCCCCGAGCTCAGAACGGTTTGTTTTGAATTGTTACGCTGGTGACACAGAATGCATTTCCATCCTTGAACATACAACAGTGGTAGAGAAAACATCTTCTGTCTATGTACAGGTTACTTTTCCTGTCTTGTGAGCATGGATTCAGACTGTTCTTTGTGCACACTGGATGTCACCACCAACCTCTTTCATAACATCTCAGCAAGCCCTTGACCATTCCAGTTTGCCTTCAATTCATTATTTTACTTTTATTTATTTATTGTGTGTGTGAGAGAGAGAATGGGTGCACCAGGGCCTCTAGCCACTGCAAACAAATCCCATACACCTTGTGTGCCACCTTGTGCATCTGGCTTATGTGGGTACCAGGGAATTGAACCTGGGCTCTTAGGCTTCACAGACAAGTATCTTAATCACCACGCCATTGCTCCTGACCTCATTGATTGTAACTCTATCAGATTAACTCCCCTTTACTTCAACAATTGATGGAAAATATTCTTTTTGCAGGGGCATATGTGTACCTGAGTGTGTTTGTTTCTGTATGCATGTGAGTACCTGTGCATGCCTATACAGGACAGAGGTCCAACATGCATGTCTGCAGAAGTCACTCTCCACCTTCTTTTTCTGAGGGAGTGTCTTACACTGAATGTAGAACTCATTAATTCAGCAAGAAAAGTGTGATAGTTTGAATGTATGTCCTCCACTAGACTCAGGGATTTTACTAAAGCTTGAAACTTGGATTTCCAGCCACCTGGATGGAGGAGGTGTCACTGTGGGCGGACCTAGGGTCCAACCCTAAGGTGTGCTGGGGGTGGCTTTGATTTTCAGCCTAAAGGTATGCAGAGAGATTTGAGTTCTGCAGGGAACCCTGCTGGTTGTCGTTTATTGTACTGACTGTTTGGTGGTGTCTCTCTACCTGGATCTGTGAAAGGGGGCCAGCTTCTTCCACCACAAGAGAACTTGCTCTGGATCTGTAAGCCTGAAATAAACCCTTCCTCCTATAAACTATGCATGGTTTGGAAGTTCATCCCAGCAATGTGAAGCTGTCTATAACAATAAGCTAGCCAGGAAGCTCTATGGATCCTCCTGTCTTTGCCTTCCCAGTGCTGGGATTATAGGCACATGCAACTATGTCGAGCTTTTTAAATTTTATTTATTTATTGATTAATGGGGGGGGGGAGAGAGGCAAGGAGAGAGAAAAAGAGAGACAATGGATTTGCCAGGACCTCTAGCCACTGAAAACCAACTCAAGATGCATGCACCACCATGTGCATCTGTGTTTACATGTGTACTATGAAATTAGACTTGAGTCCTTAGCTTCACAGGCAAACACCTTAACCGCTGAGCCATCTATTGGGTTTTGTATGCATGCTCAGTTCCTCATATTTGTGTGGTAGGCACTTTGCCCAGTGACTCATCCCCTCAGCCCTGCACTACTCTGCATTACTATTCTCAGTGGCTTTATTTCATCTTTGAATATCCACCATGAAAGACTGATTCTTTCTCCTACTTGTCTCACTCTCTTTCTTTTTTCTTTTTTTTTCTTTTGCAAGGAGAGAGCAAGACAGAGAGAGAGAGAATAGGTGTGTCAGGGTCCCTGCCACTGCAAATGACCTCTAAATGTATGCATTACTCTGTGCATCTGGCTTTACATAGGTACTGGGGAATTGAACCCAAGGTGTTAGGCTTTGCAAGCAAGTGCTTTGACTGCTGCATTCTCCAGCCCATATCCCCTTCATTCGTGTTTGAACCCAAATTGACTTTGTGTATGATAAAGTAAAATTGGTTACAAAACCCATGCCAAGATGCATCACTAAAAAAAAGGGCATGGTCTATTCCAGTCAATGTTTTGAGATTGTTTGAAATTTGGCTCAGCCTGACACTTGATCTGTGTTTTTGTTGTTGTTTTTGTTGTTTGTTTGTTTGTTTTATGTTCTCATCAACACTGCAGATGTGGCCGGCAGCCAGATCACTTTTTCAGGCAATTAGCAGAAGGCCTTGGTACTTGTACATTTCTTTATTGTGACTGTCTTTTTTATGTTTGTTACGTTTTGAGAGCCAAGAACCCCTCACAGAATGGAATTGCTATCGAGTGAGATCTGGAGAATGAGTTGAGAAAGTTGATTTAAAATTCGAAGTCAGTTCGGCAACAGGAGGAAGGACCAAATGCAGTTTTAACTGTCATGTATGATTCCACGATGGAAGGAATTACATATTTCAAGAAAAGGAAAACAACTTTCACTAGGAGTTCCAAGAAGGTTTCAGAGGATGTGCCATGATCCTAAATCATGCTCCTCATGCAAAAGTACTACTTAGAAGGCCGATTATTGGGCTGGAGAGAGGGCTCAGTGGTTAAAGACACTTACTTACAAAGCTTGACAGCCAGGGTTTGATTCCCCAGTACCCACTTAAAGCCAGATACATAAAGTGGCACATGCACCTGGAGTTTGTTTACAGTGGCAGGAAGCCCTAGTGTTCCCATTCATTCTCTCTCTCTCTCTCCTTGCAAATAAATGAATAAATAAACAAAAATTTTAAAAGGCCAATTATTTAAATGGAGTAGATTTTATTGTCAAAACTTAATTTACAGAAATCAAATACTAAGGTAGTTTGGAAGTGTGTTTTTAGATGCCAACGTTTATTTTCAGTTGATTTGGCGTTTAAAACACACTTAGAAATATCTAGTTTATTATAAAATAACGATCTTATGTATAGAATTCCTTTTATCCCAAAGTTTCTTTGAAATAAATTTGAAGAACTACTAAAAGATAACATGGCAGTACAAGAATAGAGGTGTTTTAGGTCACCAACAGATGAAAGGCTTTTTGAATATTTTATTTTTATTTATTTGAAAGAAAGTGAGAGAGAAAGAGGGGGAGAGAGAGAGAGAGAGATTGAGAGAGAGAGAATGGGTGCACCAGGGCCCTCAGCTGCTACAAAGATACTCCAGTCACATGCACCACCTGTGCATCTGGTTTGATGTGGGGCCTGGGCCATTGAACCTGGGTCCTTAGGCTTTGCAAGCAAGCACCTTAACCTCTAAGCCATCTCTCAAGCCTCAAATGAAAGTTTCAAGCATTCGCGGAAGCCAAAGGGAGGGTGGGAGTACCTGGAGGAGAGGAGTGCAGCAGGAAGCTGCCAGAGCCCTGGAGACGTTCTGCATTAGCATCTCCAGGTGGAATGGGACAGTCTCTAGGAGGAGAGCAGAAACGCTGGATGAGGAAAGCATGATGCTGATCACACAGAAAACACAGAGGCTTTGGCTGGAGAGGCGGCTCAGTAGTTAAAGGCCCTTGCTTGCAAATCCAGGTGGCCTGAGTTCAGATCCCTAGTAACTACATAAAGCCAGAGGCACAAAGTGGCACAGGTATCTGGAGTTTGTTTATAGTAGCAGGAGGCTCTAGCACACTCATTCCTTCTTTCCCTCTTCTTGCAAATAAATATATAAAAAAAAAATAAAAGAAAAAAAAATATAGGGACTGATTGCAAAGAGAAAGCTTTGTTTTATATTAAGATAAGCATTGTTTATATAAAATAAATGCAAAATGAAATATTAGGAAAGTGTGATGGTTTATGTAAGATTTAAAATAAGAAGCTTGGCATGGTGGCTCACATCTTTAATCCTAGCACTTGGAAGGCAGAGGTAGGAAGATTGCCATGAGTTCAAGACCATATAGTGAATTCCCGGTAAGCCTGGGCTAGAGCAAGACCCTGCCTTGCAAGACAAAACAAAACAAAACAAAAAAACAAACAAACAAACAAACAAACAAACAAAAAGAGTTAAAAATAAGACAATTTCCAACAATTCAGGAATAAAAAGGAAAAATAATAACTTAAAGAAAACGGAGACTTTGAGTAAGCCAATATTTGTACCATTAGAACCATGGAGAAGGAAATCTACTCCTCTCACATCATCCAGCCAGCTTGATGAAGACAGAAATGGGAATGTCCACTGATAGCTTTCACCCATTAGTGGCCAGTGTTGAGTGGGTGGAGTTACAACCCACTATTTCAGTAGGAAAATTATAAATATTTAAAGGTTCAGCTTAGAGAATTGAGAATTTAAAACTGAGGGGAAAACATATCTTAAAAATGGATATCTTTAAGCAGTGAAATTGAGATCTTGATTCAAATTAATAGCACCAAATATACACGTAGGAATACATCATGTACAGTTTTAAAATAACATTGGAATAAGGAGGCGTATGGAGAGAAAGATAAAGTGTGATGATGTATACATGTTAAATTTTCATCTTTTTAGTGTCTAGATATTTAAACATCTTGGTACTTTATTTAGAGTAATGATATTAGCTGGCAGAAAAATAAAGCAATAATAACAATAATAAACATTTCAAGCGTTTACTCTTGGCTGGGAATTTTATAATATAGAGCTCTGTTTTGTGTCTCAAGCTGATTTATACAGCTTAGTTTATTACTATGTGTGCACTACTTGAGAAAGATGCATACAAATAAAATCTTTAGGGGCTGGAGAGATGGCTCAGCCGTTGAGGCGCCTGCCTGCAAAGCCTAAGGACCAGAGTTCAATTCTTCAGTACTCACTTAAAGCCAGATGCACAAGGTGGCACATGCCTCTGGAGTTCACTTGCAGTGGCTGGAGGCCCTGACACACCCCTTCTCGTTCTCTTTCTCTCTCTCCTCTCTCTCTCTCTGACAAATAAATAAAGTATATTTTAAAAAATGAATACCAATAAAATCTTCTGCACAGTACGTTCCAAGAGATCCCCCCCTCCACCCGCAGAAAAAAAAGACTTGAAGTAGAAGAGACACAAGATATGCCAGGTAGTATTCAAAACTCAGAAGATCCTTGGGTCCCTGTGTGGCTGCTCATGGAAAACCACGTGGGGTTGGCAGCTGGTTTGAGTCATGTAATGAATGGCTTCTTTTATGTTCATATTTTAGTTTATATGGTATTTTATGTGCACTGCCATAGTCCAACAGCACTGTAATTCAATTTTTTAAAAATCTTTTTTTAAATACTCCAGTTTGTTTTTTATTAGATATTTTATTTACTTATTTATTTATCTGAGGGGGAAGGCAGAGAAAGAGAGAGAATGTGTGTGCCAGAGACTCCAACTACTGCAAACAAACTCCAAATGCAGGTGCCACCTGGTGCATCTAGTGTATGTGGATCCCGGGGAATTGAACTTGGGTCCTTGGGCTTCTCAGGCAAGTGCCTTAACCACTGAGCCATCTCTCCAACCCTATTTTAAAAATGTTTACATGTATTTCTAGACAGCAGACAAAGGATGGAAAGATCTGTCCCTTCAAAGTTAGGAGTGGTTCTATGGTGTCAGCATCTTTTCACCTGGGTTCAGGTAGACTTGCACTTTAGAATTTAGAATTTCTTGAAATTCTAGGTGCCTGTCACCCTTTCTTCTTAGACCTCCACAGTTCAGAACACTTTACTGATCACTTTTCCTAACCCATTCTAAACTTCTCCCCACTTCATCTTCATTAAAACTGATTGAAGCTTCTCCCTCAGTTCAACTCTCCATTCGTTCCTTTATGTGTATTCCCTTGGAGTGGTCACAGAGTGAAAGATAAGACTTGTACATCTGGTTTATGTGGGTACTGGGGAGTTGAACTGGGTCCTTAGACTTTTCAGGCAAGCGCCCAATAATACCATTGTTTTTTTTTTTATTTTAGAGAAATAGAGAGAGAGAATTGGTGCACCAGGGCCTCATCCACTGCAATCAAACTCCAGATACTTGTGCCACCTATTGGGCAGGTGCAACCTTGTGCTTGCCTCACTTTTGTGTGTCTGGCTTATGTGGCATTTGGAGAGTCAAACACGGGTCCTTAAACTTGCTCACCTTTGAGTGTCTGGCTTTATGGGATCTGGAGAGTTGACATGGGTCCTTAGGCTTTGCAGGCAAGCACCTTAACCGCTAAGCCATCTCTCCAGCCCTGTCATATTTTTTATAGGACCGTTTAAGAAGATAATGGCTTCTTGAAACATCCATTAAGACATGTTATTAAAAGGAATGTAATTGTACTACTAGGGTCCTTACCAGTGCTTCTTAGACATCCCCACATAACATTTTTAAAAACATTTTGTTTATTTATTTATTTGAGAGAAAGAAAGAGGCAGATAGAGAGAAAGAGAGAATGGGCTCTCCAGGGCCTCTAGCCTCTGCAAATGAACTCCAGATGCATGTGCCCCCATTGTTCATCTGACTTACATGGGTCCTGGGGAATTAAACCAGGGTCCTTAGGCTTTGCAGGCAAATGCCTGAACTTCTAAGCCATTTCCCCAGCCCCCCACATAACATTTTAAACCCTTGTTTACAAATTTTTCTTGTTAGGAGACTCTAGTTCTGTACCTTTAACAATACTTCCAGATCATTCCATATTTACAGACAGACTTGAGAATAATTAGCTTTAATGTCTGTTAAGTGTTTGGGGGGTTAGGTTATTAGTTTTTTTTTCAATGTGCTATTTATTTGGAAATAAAGTCCAAACAAAGACAGCCACAGGTGACAATTAGAGTCTTCTAAAAAGTTATGCAACAAAGGGGCAATCTTAGATCAGCTCTTTCTCCTTAAAATGATTGACAGTCAAGATGTACTGCTATTTTTATATATCTAATTACTTTCTTCAATGGTAAAAAATTATTGTGAACTTTCTCTGGTCTGGCCCTTATTTTACAACCTATTAAAAAATGTGATCTCATTTTCAATTTAGGAAGTAGAGAATTATAAGTAAGTTATTTGAATAGAAGGTAGGTGTGACAGTGTGATGTGTGCCCCCAATAGACTCGGGTGTTTTATTAATGTTTGTAATTTGAATTTCTAGCCACCTGGCTGGAGGAGGTGTCACTGTGAGCAGATCCTGGGGCAATCACTATTAAATGTATTTAGGGGTGAATCTGATGCTAGCCTAAAGGTATGCGGAGCATCTGAGCTCTGCCTGGGTCCCTGCTTTTTGATGTCTGTTTGCACTTGGTGGTGGTGTTGACCATTTGGTGATGTCTCTCTGCTTGGCTCTGTGCAAAGGAGCCAGCTTCTTCCACCACTATGGAACTTCCCCTGATCTATAATTGTGTTTCTTTGGATGGTCATCCCATCAACATGAAGCTGATTACAACAGTAGTGGATGATAGAATGCACAGGGTTGGGCAGACGTACACGTGAGAAACTTATTGTAGTTTACTTAGAAATCAGAAGTATCTACTTGGATAATATTGCGCCTGAGAGAAGGAAATGTGTAACCAAATAAAATGTTCCTGTGGCTTGAATTCCTCATCACTGGTTAAGAGAAGGAGACATATGGGGGCTGGAAAGATGGCTCAGCTGTTAAGGTACTTGTGTGTGAAGCCCAAGGACCCAGGTTCAATTCCCTAGAACCCACATAAGCCAGATGCACATGGTGGTGCATGAGTCTGGGGTTCGTTTGCAGTGGTTGGAGCCCCTGGTGTGCTCATTTTCCCTCTCTCTCTCTCTCTAATAATTAATAAATGAATAAAATATTGAAAGATACATATAAGCCATCACTGGTGGTAGAGAGGTTGGGTGATAAATTAATGAATAAATACTAAATGTAAGATATAGGATAGTTTAAGAAAATGTCCAGTCTAGCCCAAACACAGAATAAACAATACAGGATATTGTCAAATTACAGACAGCAAAAATTTTCTGCAAGAAACTAGTGGATAAATGTATGTCCACAAATAATGTGTATGTATATACATACCATGCATAAACAACACATGTGTACAGAAAGGGACCTACATTCATAGAATAGTTGGCTTTCTTCCTGCTGTGATAAAATACCTGAAAGAACCAATAGACTCGAAAAAGGAATAGCTTTGGCCCATGGCTAGAGAGGTAACCGTCCAACATGGTAAAGACAGCACGACTGAGTTCTGGAGGACGCATTCATGTGGCTCATGTGACAGCAGGACTGTGAGAAGCTGTTTATATCAAGTCTGCACACAAGAAGCTGAAAGCTTGTGGGGAACCAAGACTGGGCTATATGTAACACTCAAGACCTACCTGCCCCCCCAGGACCAACGGCATCCAGCTAGACCTCCCTTCCTAAAGGTTCTGCTACTTCTATGAGGGACCCTTCACCTTCAAACAACAGCAATGCATGCTTGTGTGTTCGGAAAAAAAATGCATAAGACTAAGCAAGGACATCCTTGCATTCTAGACTGCTTACATGTGGTGCGTTGGCATTTTTATGCTAGAAAAGGTCCTGTCACTTACCTACAGAGAAGGGTTTCCTAGAAGAGCCATTCCATATGTTACCGAGCTTTCTCAAAGGCATGAAACAGCAAATGAAAGGAAAGAATCAAATCTATAAAGAAGCAAGAGAAAAATAAAAAGTTCCAAATTATGTTTTAAAATCTAAGCACACAGTACCAAGCAAGGAACTGTTAATACTCGTGTGTCCTTATTTAATTTTTCTATGGACTTCACAATTTTGATTTTGTAACATTTAAAAAGCATCCTGGGCTTTTTTTGGCTGCTTACTTAAGCTCTTTGCTCAGTTGGTACATGACTGGTATAGTTCTCTTCTCTTCTGTGAATGTGTAAACTCCTGGAGTGTTTTCCTTCTTCCAGGATCCTTGGGCATCTCAATCCACTTTTAGGTAGCGTTGATCTTGTTGACAAAGAGCATTGGAAAGGAGTGTTCTTTCTGATCCACTGATTAATCAGACCTTCTCTTTAAGCTACTGAGACAATAAAAATGGGTTTACTCCGTATTTTGCCTTGGGACTAAGACATCCTAAAATTAGAAAACTTTAAGGGCGCTTCCTGGATTTTATGATCCATCCCTTTTGACTTATGTCTCCTAGCAACTGTAAGTTCAGAATGTGATCTTATTTGGGAGTGAGGTCTTGACTGAGATACTCAAGGTAAAAATGGGACCAGTAGTGTCTCCTAAGTCAACACGACTTATAAGAAGTAGAATTTGCATACAGAGAAGCACAAGGCAGTGTTGTGACATGAATGCTCAGGAATGCCAAATCCCCTGGGGGATTGAAAGAAGAGGCAGAGAAGGATTATCCATGGCCTCCTGGTGGGAAGCTTGCATTTGTCACCAGCTGATTATATACATGAAGCTCTGGAATCTTAAAATAACAAGTATCTCTTGTTTGTAAGCACCACATGTGCACAAGTTTTAAAGGCAGACTTGAGAAACCAATGCACTGTCACTTTGTTTAAATAATAGCTGGTTGCAGTGGTATACGCCTGTAATTTCAGTTCTCAGCAAGATGAGGCAGGAGGATGGAAAGTTCAAAGCCAGACTGAGATACTAGCAAGACCCTCTCTGAAAAAAATATAAATTTAAGCCAGGCGCACGCCTTTAATCCCAGCTCTTGGGAGGCAGAGGTAGGAGGATCACTGTGACTTCCAGGCCAGCCTGAGATTACATAGTGAATTCCAGGTCAGCCTGTGCTGGAGTGAGACCCTACCTCAAAAATCCACACACACACACACACACACACACACACACACACACATGCATGCACACAATTTAAAATTTAATATTGGCTGGGACAATGGCTTAGCTGCTAAGAGTTCTTGCTGTGCAAGCATGAGAGCCTGAGAGGGTCAGAGACGGCCTGAGTATAACGCCCAGCACCAACATAAAAAGCCAGATACAGTCATGCACACATGGAACCCCAATCCTGAGGTGTGAGGAGCCCAAAGAGTCACTAGGGCTTGCTGGTCAGCCAGGGTCCAAAGGGAGACACCATCTCAAGGAATCGACTCGTGTGAATGATAGATGGCCTGCACATGCTTTCACACAGAGAGCACACACATCGGCATACATCACATACACATACATCTCATCTCACCCCACACTTCAACCTCACCAATACTCTACACAGGCAAAAAAGAAAAAAACGAAGCAGACGTCACAGGGCAACAACTGAAGACTTACATTGTAGCGTGCTGTTCTCAGACTGGGGACGGCTCACTCAGAAAAGTACTTGCCTTGCAAGAGTGAGAACCTGAATTCAGTATTCAAATCTCACATGAAGCCAGGCGTGGCGTCCTACACCTTTAATCCCAGTACTTGGGAGGCAGAGGCAAGAGGATCTCTTGTTAGTTTGAGGGTACCCTGAGACTAAATAGTGAATTCCACCTCAGTCTGGGCTAGAGCAAGACCTTACTTCAAAAAACAAACGCAGGCTGGAGAGATGGCTTAGCGGCTAAGGCGCCTGCCTCCTAAGCCTAAAGAACGCTGGTTCCAATCTCCAGCGATCCCAATCTCCAGGTCCCTGGTTTAGCCAGATGCAAAGTGACGCAAGGGTGCAATGCCGCACTTGACCACAAGGGGGCGCACACATCTGGATGTCGTTCACAGCAGCTGAGAGGCTCTCTCCCCCACCCCCCAAAAAACGAAAACAAAACAAAACAAAGCCTTATATGAGCACGCAGACCCAGAAGCACATACTTGTAATAACAGTGCTGGAGCCTTCAAGACAGGCCAATCCCTGGGGCTCGCGAGCCAGCTAGTCTAGCTTAACTGGTGAGTTCCAGGACAATAGGAGACCTTGTTTTAAAAAGGGTGGATGATGGGCTAGAGAGATGGCTCAGCCATGAAGGCAATGCCTACCAAGCCAGGTTCAACTCTCCAGCACCCACGTAAAGGCAGATACACAGAGTGGTGTGTGCATCTGGAGTTCCTCTGCAGTGGCTAGAGGCCCTAGCACACCCATTCTCTCTCTCTCTCTCCCTCCTTCCCTCTCTTTGTCCCTCCCTCATCCTCTCCTTGCAAATAACTAAATGTAAAAGATGGACTACAGCTGAGGGATGATACATGATGTCTGTCCTGGACTCTCCATTCATGTACACACACACACACACACACAGACACATGTACACATGAACATCACACATATATATATATATATATATATATATATATATATATATATATATTTAATTTTTATTTATTTATGTAATTGTGAGGAAAGACAGATGGAGGGGAGAGAGAGAGACAGGGAGACAGAATGAGTGTGTGTATGGGTGCACCAGGGCCTCCGGCCACTGCAAATGAACTCCAGACACGTGCGCCACTTTGTGCATCTGGCTTATATGGGTTCTGGGGAATGGAACCCATGTTGTCAGACCCTAAAAGCAAGAGCCTTTATCCACTGTGCCATCTCTCCAGGCCCACAACATTATTTTTACATGAAATATTTATTTTTAAAATGTCTTTTTTTTATATGGTGTAAATGAGGTTTCTTTTCTTTTTTCATTTATTGATTTTTTTTTTAAATAAAAAGGTTGCACACATAGACTTGCCTCTCCCCCACCCCAATTCTGCTGAGGGTCTTCAGTGGGGTTATTGGTTCATTGTGTGGACCAAAAGGCCTCAGTTAGTCTCTGCAGGGATGGGGGAAACTAGTGTCTCGGGCTGTCCCCACCACCCTGAGGCTCTGACAATCTTTCCGCCCTTCTTCCCTGGTGCTCACGAGCCTTGGTGGGGTCCAGAGATGCAGTTGGTGTTGCTCTCTTTGTAGACTCTGCACCTCTGTTTTTATGAGCTGTGAGTGACCACAGTGTCTGTCGCTATTTCCCTAGAACTGGCTTTCAGGCTGGCTGCGACAGCAGTGTTGGTGTCACCACTTCCCCAATCATGATTTTTGCACCCAGGCTGACGAGGTGGAGGTGACCCATCTCCTGGTAGACAGTCGGCTCTCTCTTAGTCTATTGATGTCTCCTTGTTCTCTCCCATATTCTCCTCCATCTGTAAAAGAGAACAGATTGTCCAATCAAAGGGGATAAGCCTAGTCATAGGCCTAGCAAGACACATTGATGCGTAGACTCGCTCTTCATAGTTAGAGAGGTGAGGTTCTCTTTGGAGCCTATTGGTTTCCAGTTCTAGGGAATCTGGCTTAGTTCCCAGAGTCAGATATGGGTTTACCCCACTGAGCGGGTCTCATGTCCAATTTGTGGGCAGTTATTTACCTACATCAGCCATGTGCCACTACTGCACAAGTGTGGGCTTCTCGCTCGGCTGGTTGATTTGGTATTGGGCAGGATCTCCTGCGTAATCAGACAGTTGGCAACTGTCATTCTCCAGCTGCTCTCAGAGCACTTTCCAGCACTGTGTGGGCTGGCTGGGAGGGAACTGGATTTCCTTTCAGTTCCAGCATGGTCACGTCATGTCCTTTGTCCATGGGCTGTGGTGTCGTCAGCAATAGGAACTTACCTTTTAGCTCTTGCAGATAATCAAGTGTTTTGGCAGTAGCCTGTATTATTTTGGGGACCTCCTGTCTCCCTGACCAAGAGCTCACTGTGGGGAGGAACTCAGTTCTGGCCCTGGGAATTACCAGCCAGTGCCCAGGATTTGATCCACCTTTTATAAGCGCTGCTATTCATGTCCCTCCTCCCCCTTACTGAGGGTAATGAAAAGTCTGTTTTTAAAAGAAATTTTTGTGGGGGGGTTGTGGAGAGATGGCTTAGCAGTTAAGCCACTTGCCTACAAAGCCTAACAACCTGGGTTTGAATCCCCAGTGCCCACAGAAAGCCAGATGTGCAAAGTAGCAATGTCTCTGGAAGTCCTTTGCGGTCACGAGAGGCCCTGGTGCCCCACTTCTCAGCCTCTGTCTTTCCCCTTGCAAACACATAAATAAAAATTAAACCAAAAAATCAATAAATAAGCAAATAAATAAATAAAAGAAATTTTGCCATGAGAGGCCACACCAAACAAGACTGGGTTAAAGCATGTGAAGCAAACAAGATGGTCTATGGCAGTGACAAGGTCTGTAAAGTGCCCAAATTAAACACAAGAGTTGGACTGGAGAGATGGCTTAGTGGTTAAGGCCCTTGCCTGGGCAGCCTAAGGTCCCAGGTTTGATTCCCCAGGACCCACATAAGCCAGATGCACAAGGTGGTACATGTGTCTGGATTTTGTTTGCAGTGGCTAGAGGCCTTGGCATGCCCTTTCTTTCTCTCTCTCTTTCTCAAATAAGTAAATAAATAAAACAAAATATTTTTTAAAACACCAGAGTCGTTTCCACAACTGGTATTAGGGCTGACAGGTAACAGTTATTCTTTCGAAAAAAAGTTAACAGTTAATTAGGCAAAATACCATCTTACTAAATGATTCCATTAATGATAGAAAGAATCTTTTATTCCCTTTCTATTTTCTAAAACTATTTTATGAATGTAGCAATGAAGGATACATGTACTGTGTACTCAGTGGATTCCAGGGAAGAAACAAGATCTACACATGATATGAACATGGGTGAAATCTTGTTTCTGCCCACTGGAAATTTCACACATAGATGATTTCTAAAGTTGTGACCATGGGTGCAATGAGATATCATGTAGGTGACAAATCCACATGCTTAAACATGTCAGAGTACAGGTGTGTGTGGACAATCTGTGACAGGGCCACAGGGTACTGAATGAAAGCAATTTGCAAGTGCATTCAGAATTGAAGAATATAATGTCTAAGACGTTGTAACACTTATTCAGCCGCTACGGTGAGCCTACTGGACTTTACTCTATGAACATACAGAACACCAGGGGACAGAGCCATGCAGAAAGCCAATGACAATGAAATGTATCTGACCTTGTACTTGACCTGAGTACTTAGAGGTAATCAAATGATGTTGCTCACTCAGATTCAAGGACTGACCTTTTCAATAAACCAACTCTTTAGCTAGTCAAGGAGACAATGATGGCTGCTAATTTTTGTCCAATATCTTGTATTTAAAAATCCTGGGATGGAGAGATGGCGCAGTGGTTAAGGCACTTGCCTGCTAACCCTAGTGACTGGGTTCAATTCCCACTAACCATATAAAGCCAGATGCACAAGGTGGTACAAGTATCTGGAGTACATTTACGGGGGCTAGAGACCATGGGATGCTCAGTACACCCATTCTCTCTCTCTCCCTCCCTCCCTCCCTTTCTCCCTCCTTGCAAATAAATAAATGAATAAGTAAAAATTTTAAAAAATCCTGATGTGTACATGAGACACTTTACAACTGTTAATCCAGTGCTTAGATGACAATAGGTTGTGTGCATTCTGCTTGGTGGCTGGTTGTCAGAAATTCTAATCTCGGAGTTGTTCCTTTGTGTGAGAGCCATTCTACCACCTGCCTTTGATTCCAATAGACTCTCCCTAGCTGCTCAGCCTGAGTTAATTGTGAAAGCAGTTTTCCCTCCTGCTATTGGTACCCAAAGACTGACAGTGTTTTAATATGGAGCTTTAAAGATACTTAAAGGCTGTACCAAAAGAAGAAATCTGGGACTGGGAAGATGAGTCGGTGGGTGAATGCTTGCTACTAAAGCAAGAAGGCCTGAGTTTGAATCCCCAGCACTCACATAAAAGCACAGACATGTTGAATGTCCTTGCAGGGTGGGGGAGGTGGAGACAAGGAGTCGCTGGGTCTCATTGGGTAGTGAGTCTAGCTGAATTTGTGAGTTCTAGGCTCAGCAAGAGACAATCTCAAAGAATGAGGTGAACAGCATTTGAGGAAAACACTCATGTTGGCCTCTGGCCTCCATATGTATGTGCTCCCTCACAAACATACGTGAACGCGTGCATTCCACATGTATACACATGCCCCAAAATATAGTTGGGTCCTTTCTTCCAATTATTTTCTACCTATTTAATTATTTTTAAAAGCCATATCAAGGGCTGGAAGAATCACTCAGCAATTAAGGTGCTTGCTTGCAAAGTCTAAAGACCCAGGTTTGATTCCCCAGTACCCACGTAAAGCCAGATGCACAATATGGATCATGCATCTGGAGTTTGCAGCAGCTAGAGGCCCTGATGTGGCCAATCTCTCTCTCTCTCTCTCTCTCTCCTATCTCTCTCTGCTTGCAAACAAATAAATAAATAAATAAATAAATAAATAAATAAATAATATCATAACAGGCTGGGAAAATGTTTCAGTAGTTAATGGTGATTGCTTGCAAAGCCTGCCTGGGTTCCATTCCCTAGTACCCATGCAAAGCCAGATGCAAAAGTGGTGCATACATTTGGAATTTATATGCAGCCATAAGAGATGCTGGTGTGTCCCCATCCTCCCTCTCTTCTCACAAATAAGTTATAAAAATCATATCACCATTTCTGTAGTTTCCACTTCACAGAAAGAGTTACCATGTGACTTCCTGTCCCGGCACTTCTGGAAACAGCTTGCTATCCCCAGTCTTGGTGAGCCCCAAGTTGACATTTTGTGCAGGGCATCTTTGTAGCTGGTACCAAGAGGCTTCAGGACCCGCCTGCTATGGCTGTCCTCATCAGCATTGCTGGCTCGTGGCGTGACTCGGTCCTTAGGAGCTGAGTGTGCCGCACCCTCATTTCTCACTTGATTTTGGATTATCTACATGGTGACTGAGGTTCTTTTGTCACGTGATTCAGTCTGCATCTTCGTGTTAAGTCTCTGTGCTGACAAACAATGCATGATTTCCTTGCAATGTCTGTGCGACATTCTGTATTATAGTTTTCTGATCATTTATCATTTTGTCGATTGCTGGAGAGAACTTTTAGGCTATTCAGGACATTCACTTATACAAACAAAGCTGTGAGGACCTTCCGAGATGCGCAGGAACTGGAGCTCCTACAGGGTGTCAGTGTTTGGTTTCCATATTATTGTCAATTTCAACAATGATAGCTGCTGCCCAATTCTCCCCATTCTTCCAAGTCCTTCTCAATACTGACTGTTATCAGACTTACTATTGCCACCTTTCTTTGTAAAGCATGTATCATCCCTCTTATGCTAAATTTCATTTTTATAACTGGTACATTTTATATTGTGCTTGGCCATTCATGTATCCATACCCACAAACTTAATACTTTTGTTTCTATTTTAAAAAATACAAAAACATGAGGCTGGAGCAATTAAGGTACTTGTCAGCAAAGCCAAAGGATCCTGGTTCAATCCCACAATACCCAAGTAAAGAAAGATGCACAAGGTGGCACATGCATCTGGAGTTCATTTGCAGTGGCTATAGAGACCCTAATGTGCCCACTCATTCTCTCTCTCGCTCTCTCTTTTTCTCTTTCAAATAAATAAATAAAATATTTAATCTTTAAAATAATTTATTTATAAGGAAGGGGAAGCACACCTCTTATTGTTGCCAACAAACTCCAGATACATGTACCACTTTTTGCATCTACTTTATATGGGTATTGAATATCTGAATGCAGCTGGCAGGCTTTGCAAGCAATGCCTTTAGCCAAGCCATCTGCCCAGCTCCAATACTTTTGCTTCTTAACACACTATTTTTTCATTAGCATGCACAGACTATGCTGTAGCCAGGTTTGCATTGCTGGCAGAAATCACCTGACCAAGAGCAGCTTGTGGGAAAAAGGGTTTCTTTTGGCTTACAGATTCAAGGGGATGCTCCATGATGGCAGGGGGAAATGATGGCATGAGTAGAGGGTGGACATCACCCCCTGGCTAACATAAGGTGGACAATAGCAACAGGAGAGTGTGCCAAACACTGGCAAGGGGAAAATGGCTATAATGCCCATAAGCCCGCCGCCAACAATACACTGCCTCCAAGAAGTGTTAATTCCCAAATCTCCATCAGCTGGGAATATAGCTTCAGAACACCTAAGTTTATGGGGGACTCCTGAATCAAACCACCACATTTCGCCCCTGGCCTCCATAAACTGATAACCATACATGATATAAAATACAATGCATTCATTCAACTTTAAAAGTCCCCCTAGTTCTTATCAATCCTAATGATGTTCAAACATTCCCATAGTCTTCGATCTCTTAACTGAGCCATAATTCCAAAAAAATCCCCCCCAAACCCATAATGGCACAGAATAAACACTCACACTGCACAAGATGGCATTGGGCATAGCAAAGAAATATTCAACCAATACAAGATTTAAACAGGGCAAACATCAAACTCTGTAGCTCCAAGTCCAACAACTAATCAGTAACAAATTCCAAGTCCAATAATTCTCAATGACCCTCTCTTTCCTGCACTTCTTATACTCCACAGTCCTGGGTAGAGTGTCAATCTGTTAATCCAGGGGGAATAAAGCAGACTTTGAAGAACAGGACACTCCTTGAGCACTCAGGCCCCTTCAAAAGAGTCTACATTCTTCCTGTTGCCTCAGTGCAGGTCAGCTGGCCCAGTCACAAAGGTTGTAATCTCTCATATAATTGCAGCTGAATAGGCAGAAGTTTCAGCCCAAAGATTTCATTTCTGTGCCATATCCCTATGCTCACATCAGTCCATTTCTACATAATGCAACCCTGCACAAATTCTCAGGGCAGGGCCATAACAGCAAGCCTCTCACACAAACTGCTTCTAGCCCAGTCCAAGCAAAGCTCTTTCTCACCCTCGTAAGCCAACTCTCACAGTCCATAGTTCTTACTGCATCCAGCTCTTTTAACTCTGACCAGAATAGTCCATCAAGCTGTACTTATAGCACTGCAAGGCGTCTGTCTCTAAGGCCAAGGTTTCAAATCCTTCCACATTCCTCTTGAAAATTAGCTCCAAAAGGCCAAAGCCACACAGTCAGATGTCTAACAGCAATCCCACTCCTTGGTACCAACTCTACTGTTGCAGTCAGGTTCCCATTGCTGGCAGAAATCACCCAACCAAGAACAGCATGTTGAGGCTTACAGACTCAAGGGGAAGCGCCATGATGTCAGGGGAAATGATGGCATGAGCAGAGGGTGGACATCACCCCCTGGCAAACATAAGGTGCTTTGGGTCAGGTGTTTGTTCAAGCTGCTCAGAGGCAACTGCTAGAGTCACAGTATCCCAAAATGTCAGGAGGAATGTGGGGGTCTTGATGATACCTGTGACTTTAAGAAAGGGACAAAAACAATCTTCAGGAACTTAGGATAGAAATAGAGCCCAGCGCTGCACTTCCAGCAAGTGTGTCTGAGTACAACCTTTAAAATCTTTGTTGTCAGTGGTTGTTGTATAGAGATACCATTTAGAGAGACAACCTTTACATTTCTAGACTTCTAAACTTCCTGGCATTTGAGTTCCTATTCTTTGATTTAAAATCTGAAAGTCACAATGATAATAGAGCTGAGGGACAGCAGGTCACTCAGAGCAGGAAACATAAACTCAGGGTTAAGCTCCTTCCACTCGGAAAATGCGACAGGCCCCTAGAGCGGAGAAGGCAGCAGTGGCTAAGGCCCCTGGGACATGCCCCTAGCATGCCCATTTATAAATCCATTTAGCACAAAGCCCAGAGGAGAGGTGGCAAAAACCTAGACCTTAGATAGAAATGCAAAGGTCCCTAAGTCCAGAATGAAGAAAAACATATTCATTTGGTTGTAAATGTGGCCATAGACTGAATTTGAAATTGAATTTCAGTCTAGAGATGGGGTTGGCATATCAATAGTAGAATACCATTCTCCCACTTTGTTTGCGGGTGTGGGGGAGTTGGGTAATGCAGTTAGAAACCCTCCCCTTGAAAACATTCTCATTTGGAAATTGGCCAGTTGCTTCACACTATGCCATGTAGATTTTACAAGGTCTTTAAACTTTAATTAAGTGCTGTGAGGCTTTGGGGAGATGAGCTGACATGTGAATTCTGTGGAATACAATTGCAGTTCATTGTCCCGCATGTTACATGGGAGCCTTTACATTTTATTTGTATTTTCAAGATGACTTCCTTTCCTTAGTTCACTTTACTAAGCTGTTTGCATTGGCGTACCACCTCCCTTTAAAAACAAATATTGGTTATATGATTGTAAAAAAAATCACATATTCAAACACATTCATTGTACATGTCCCTGAGATTTTAATTTTCTATTGTGTGCTGTGAATGCTTATGGTAGTACTTCCATTTTCTACAGCTTGTTTGACCAAAACCTCTTTTATTTCTGGACTACCACACAGAGGGTTTGCCCTTGAGTCTATACCTTGTGTAACGCTTGGTGATCATCCACGTCATGTGTACATGATTAAGATATGATTGTTTTAGCAGATATTATCTCCTGGTTCAAGGGATAAAACCAGCATAGATGGCCCTATTTCTTAACCAAAACATCTAATTTTAATCGTAAATAATTATGATGTCAGGCAAAGTGTTTGTGTGAATATTCCCAGATCTGATAGCAGATGCTATCTTTAGTTATATATTATGTAGTATCATTTAATTATCTACAGGGGAACTGGTTATTATTTAGACTCTGCCCTTTCATAATGACTTGCGGTAAATGGAGATTTATATGCTTATACATATGAGATCATTATTCACTTTCACTTATCAAAGGTATTAAGTTTTTATCATTGAGTTGGACTAGATTTCTAAAATTATAAGAGAGGATCTAAAAATCTATCTTTAAGATATAATTCACTTAAGTGTTCTCTTTTTTTCCTGAAATATATTGGGAATGAAATTATCTCTGAAGAAAAAGACACCACTTTGCCTTGTGAAATCTGATTTTATAGCTGCAGTGATCAGAACTTCATTCAATTCAAACAAAAGAATTTAATCTAGAGAATATTTCACATTTGCATGAAATGTCTGGTTCCAAAATACCTCCCACACAAATTTGGATTGAATGAATGTGTTCGCTGTTTCCCCAGTGGTATTGAAAGACCAAAGTAATAAATACCCTGTTCGCCAATATATGATAAAAACTCAGCAATGGTTATTTTTTGAGTGCATCTTTGTTATAAATATACAGTGCACTTATATTTCAAAATGTCATTACAGGAGGACTTTAATATTCCTTAATGGGCTATGGGCATAATTTGCCTTCTTCTCACATAGAAATGGATACTGTTTATGCATGGAACACTCGAGGCAGAACTCAATGGGACCAGTCCCTGAGTCAGGGACCTCCTTCAGCTTTTAATTTTTCTTTCAGCTAAGGACTGCAGAGAAAATTACCTCTGTGGGTGTTGTTGTAGGAGCCTGTGGTGGTGTTCTGAAAGTGGTGAGAGCAATGGTGGGGAGTAGAATGAGTGCTACCTGTGGCCACTGGCTGCTTATACATGCCATGCTTTTATTTGTTCACTTTAGCCATGTGAAAGGGAGGTGAGGAGAGGTTGAGGAGATTTTCAACCTTGGCTGGGGTGGGGGAAACTTGGCAATAGATACAGAGAAACATCCCATAACAGGCCCAGGAGCCTTCCACATTATTGCACAAGCAAAGGAAAAGAGATAGTGTCCATTCAATTAATTTTTCATATTTGGATAAAGAATTGAATTTAAGAATATTTTAAGATAGGCGTGGTGTCACATGCCTTTAATCCCAGCACTCAGGATACAGAGGTAGGAGGATCTCTGTGAATTCGAGGCCACTGTAAGACAACATAGTGAATTCCAGGTCAGCCTGGGCTAAAGCAAGACCCTACCTTGAAAAAAAAAAAAAAAAAAAGAGAATATTTTAGATGAATAAGAGTTGGGAACATTTAAAATTTACTGGAAACAGTTCAAATGTCCACCAAGTGAAAAATGCAAAACCATACCATAATGTAGCCATGTGTTGTACGGCAGATTCCTCCAAATTGAAGAGAGGAAGGAGGCGGTGCTGGAGGATTCAGAAAGTCAAATTTGGGTGACCTCAACTACTCCCCAAGGTTATGTGAGCTAGAAACTGAAACATTCCTTCCAGGGTGGGCCAGGAAGATCCAGAGACTCGGGAAGTCAACAAGACGTAACCCTAAGGCTTTATAAAGGCAAAACAACCGCTGGGAGAAGAGTCTCCAGAGACCCGCCTTCCTGTGATGGTAGTGGGCGTCAGTGATGTAGCTTCGGGGAGTCGTCGCCCAGGCTGAGGTGGCTTTCTGGTAACGCTGCTGCGTTTGACCAGAAGCAGCTATGAGAGGTCGTCATCCGGGATGGGATGGGACTTCTCGTGGTGTGGCTGCCTTTGAGTCATCTATTGCTCCTGTAAGCAACCCCTCCCCCTGCTCTGTAAGTACCTCCAAGAAACTCATTGGTTCACCAAACCTGGTTTTGGGGTGATCATCCTTTGGTCTGTCTTCTGTGCCCTATGTGGGGAGAAGACTTGTGTCGCATTAGCCCAGGACACAAGGATTCCTGGAATACCAGGCCACCACTGAGAAGTAAAAAGGAACAAACTACTGACTCAAACAACAGCATGAGGAACCTTCCTAGCATTAGGCTGAATGAGACTATTACTATCACACGCTCTACAATGCCAATCACATGACCTTAGATAAAAGGCAAAATCCAGTGAGGAGAATGCTTGCCTGGCATATACAAGGCAGTCAGGTGGATCCCTAGCACAGAAAACAAAAGTTTGATGACAGAAATCAGATGGCCAATGGTTTCAGGGTCTCAAGGGTGGGATCAGGGGCCAGAATGTCAAGAGAGAAATTTCTAGGTGATAGAAATGCTGAATGTGAGATAATTGTGAATTAGTATCTAACAGCTGTCATTAGCTTGTGTACTTGATGCTAGTGACGTTTATTATATGGGAATTATACCTAAAAGATAATTCAAAAGACAGATGGTAGGATTCTGTAGTAAGTAGGGAGGGGGATCCATCATGTAATAGCTGGAAGTGGCCAGAAAAACTAGAGGGACAGCCTGAGTATCAAGAGTGTGGACAGGGATTCATGTGGAATTTCTTGGCCAGTATGGGTTCTGTACAGCCCATACTAGCCTTGAGCTTTAAAAAAAAAAGTATTTTTTCCATTTATTTATTTATTTATTTATTATTTTATTATTGACAACTTCTATGTTAAGTACCATAATGAATCATTATAGTTAAACCTCATCTCACCTTTAAAGAAGTGTACACAGATGGCCAAAGAGCCTACATAAGAAAACTTTTAACTCGTTCTGACAAACTAGGGATCGTTGACATAAGTATAGCATGCTTGGTGATGGGACATGGACTGTGATTAGAGTTAATTGGTGACACTGGGCTTGTCTTGTCCTGAGCTGGAATGGAGAGAGATAATCAACATCTTTCTCAAGCTCTCTGACTCCCCCTAGACAAGTCTATAGAAGGTTAACATTTAGCATCTAACAAGCAGATGGACAATAAAGGAATGCTATAGGACTTCAGCAATACCTCTATGTCAGTTCTTAGCAACCAGGATTTGCATACTGTACTTTTAAGATCTCACAGAAACCAAATGTAACATAACATTGTGTAATAGTACATAATTCATTTTCATAGTTGATCAAACCTGTTGTAACATCTATTTTCTGCAATGGCATTAACACACTTCTGTGTGAGAGACTGTTCCACCAGCAAGAACACCAGCTTTGATAAACCTTTAATTACATGCAAGGATTATCAAACTGTGCCAATTGTTGATCCTAAATGAGAAAAGCACTTAGTGTGCAGCTCCTGATGGGAACATTTATCATCTCCTTATCATACCATGCTCTGGCTTAACTGTTATCTAGTTTCCAAGAAAGTAGAAATGTCTTTTCTTAGAATAAAAATGTTCTTTATAGTGTGAGCAGTAGATTGAAGCTGTACAGATTGGCTCTTTAATGAAATAGGCAACATTCCAATGGAACTGACAAGCTTTCTATTTGTTGTGTTTTTTTTTTCTCTCATTACAGATGGACCCTATTCAGAAAGCTGTAATAAATCATACATTTGGGGTTCCTCTTCCTCATCGGAGAAAGCAAATCATATCATGCAACATTTGCCAGTTGAGATTTAATTCTGATGTAAGTGTACCCTTTGGTATTCACTAAAAAAAAGTATTAATGTGCCTCTAATCTTGTAGGGAAAAGGTTTCTATTTTCTCTAGCAACTGAGCATGTAAGAATTCAAAGAGAGCATTTTAACACAGAACAGTTATTATTTTGGAAGTATACAATATAATGTTTGGTTGTTTACTATAAAAAATTTCACATGTCAGCTGGGCATGGTGGCACATGCCTTTAAGTTCAGCACTTGGGAGGCAGAGGTAGGAGGATTACTGTGAGTTCAAGGCCACCCTGAGACTACATAATGAATTCCAGGTTAGCCTGGGCTACAATGAGACCCTACCTCAACAACAACAAAAAAAAAAAAAGAAAGAAAGAAAGAAAGAAAAAAGAAAGAAAGAAAGAAAGAAAATTTCACATGTACAGCCCTTGAAATTGAAAAACTTTTTTGAGTGTCTTGGTAATGCTAAATGGTGGCCATATAATGTATCTTTGAGAAATAATCAAACTTAGAAACAATGATTTCTTTTTATTTCCAGAAAAATAGTACATTTATTTAAGCTTAGATTCAATGAAAAGAAACAATGATTTCTTTTAATAAACTGCACTTCTGAAATATGATAAGCAATAGTCATTTTTCATAACCAAGAATCTGTCCTTAACTTCTGTCTACCATGGTGGCCCCTGACTCCAGACTCATCCCTGTGCCCTGAATTACGTGTGGGTCAGGGATCTCAGGAGTTTCAACACTGTAAACTACTCAAATGACTGAAGCCTCAGAATTACAAAACTTTCATAGAGAGCAGGAAGGTAGGAAGACGGACTGTTGACCCAACCAGTGGTTTTCGAGTCGTTTGGACGATTGTGCATACCATTCACACCTTTTGTGAGCATCAGGTTGGACACTCCCAATGATACCAATTTTGACTTCTGGCCAATGTACAAAGCCTACAGGTTAGTCCTCCCCATCCTTAAACCTGCTTTGGTATTCAGTTGGTTCTGAGAAACAGAGAGAGAGAGAGCGAGAGGAATTGTTGATTTGAAAGAAACAGGAAGTGGATCCCTTGCACTGATGTCTCCATACTATACAAATAGACGCCCTTGTCTCTAAGTTGCTGTTACCCATGCTAAGTCGTTAAACAAGGAGGAAATGACCAGATGGATCTAGATTCCAGATGAAGTGAGCCTTCCAGAATTTCACCTTCCCTTAGATGTTCTGATGATGCAAATTTCATAGGTCATAACCAGGTACAGAAAACAGATGTGGTACAAAGAAAGAGGACATTTCATTGTGTGTAAGGATTCCTACGGAGTAGTAACTGGCACTCACTCTTGCAACCAAAACATTCCTTCTAGGGCTTAGAGGCTAAGGTGCTTGCCTGTGAAGCCTAAGGACCTAGGTTTGACTCCCCACAACCCTTGAAAGGCCAGGTGCACATGGTAGCGCATATGTCTGGTGTTCATTTGCAATGGCTGGGGGCCCTGACACACCCATTCTCTCTCTCTCTAGTAAATAAATAAAAATAAAATATTAAGAAACATTCCATTAGAATGAACAGGAGACACTGGACTGCAGGGCACCTGTCCTAGTACACTTGGGCTACTGTGGCCAAACACTGGGTAGTTTAGGGTGAGTGGAAGCTGGTAGGCTTTCAGTGTCTGGCAAGGACAATTCTGCCTTTTTGTTTTCCCCAAGTGGAACTAGTGAAGGGTTTCGTAGATGGGGTTGAGGGCACCGTTCTCATGCTGAAGGGCTCTGCCCTCATGATCTCACTGCATTCCCGGAGGTCCTGCCTCCTGATCCTGTCACTAGGGGTTAGGATTTCAGCATGTAACTTTGGCAGAAGCACAAACATTCAGACCATAGCCGGCCATACTTGAATGGTATTAATGCTATCCTAGCTGCTTTGAAAACATCTATCACCACCAAACATATGTCATTTCATTTGAGGAGATATTTTTAGGGTCTTGAAAATAATTGATTTGACTGAGATTTTAAGTTTGCCATAAAGTTGTTGAATTTATTAACAATAAAGCATTGCAAGCATGAGTCATTACATGATAATCTCTTCCAGTGCATGTAAAAATGTGACACTCTCCTAACATGTAAGAGCTGTGAGCTCATGTCTAAATACGAGATGAATGATCACATATGTCTGTGATTATTATTCTAAGTGGCTCTTTCTTAGTTCCATTTTCCTTAAATTGATATTTAAAAATATATTTTATTTATTTATATGAGAGAAAGCCAGAGAGAATGAGGCAAAGCGAGAGAGAGAAAGAAAGAGAGGGCAGAGTGTGTGTGTGTATAAATGAGTGCACCAGGGCCTCCAGCCACTGCAAAAGAAATCCAATCGCATGTGCCACTTTGTGCATCTGGCTTTATGTGGGTACTGAGGAATTGAACCCCGACTGTCAGGCTTTGCAAACCAGCACCTTTAACTGCTGATCCATCTCTCCAGCCTGATGTTTCTTTCTGAAACGAATCACATCAAGATACAAAAGGTTCCAAGTTACCAGCTTCTTACATGTGATTGTAAATGCCTCCACTTGCCAACAGTCTCACCACCAATATTTACCACTGTGTTCAGGAAAATTCCTGTATCTTAGGAGTCAGAAAGCCACTGCAAGAGCATTGGACCTTGTCCCTCACTGAGTACAAGAATTCCATTTGCAGGCTGGACAAGTGCTTGCCTATGAAACCTAGGTTCGATTCCCCAGTACCCATGTAAGTCAGATGCACAAGGTGGCGCATGTATCTGGAGTTCATTTGCAGTGGCTAGAAACCCTGGCAGTCCATTCATTCTCTCTCTCTCAAGCATCTTGAGTTCATTTGCAGTGGCTAGAGGCCCTGGTGCATCCATTTATTCTCTCTCTCAAATCAATCAATAAATAAAATATAAAATATAGAAGTGTGTGGTGTTAAAAATAACAACATAATTCCATTTGACACATCCATACATGGGTTGATATTGATTACCCCTAGTGATAGGCCACTCGTCACTTCCGGAGTGTGTTCTTTGTTTTTTGCTTGTTTGTTTGTTTTGAGTGTTTTAGTCCCTCCCACATGTTGATTTCAAAGCCATGTTTGGGGACTAGAAATGTTGATATATGTGCTTCAGACAACATTAACAGTTACACACACCATTATTGACATGAACTTAAATAAGATAACATAAGAAATATCAATATACTTCTTTCAACAGATATAATCTGACTTCCTTATTATTAGATATCTATATCAATATCTATAAGCCATCTATCTATCTATCTATCTATCTATCTATCTATCTATCTATCTATCTATCTAGATATATCTCCATCCATTTTTACCAATGATGCTTCAAGCTGACAAATGGCTCCAGGTGTATTTATTAGGGACAGCTAGCAACTGTTCTCACAACTCTGCTTTCAAGAGTGTCTTGCGTGTGTTAGAAACAAACTAGCCAAGGGCTGGAAAGAGGGCTTAGCAGGGCCTGCCTGCAAAGTCTAAGGCCCCAAGTTCAATTTCCCAGTACCCACATAACCCAGATGACAAGGTGGCACATGCATTTAGAGTTCATTTACAGTGGCTGGAGACCCTGGCATGCCCATTATTTCTCTTTCTCTCTTTTTCTCTCTCTCTCTCTCTCTCTCTGTCAGGTGATTTCAAAAGAAGAAGAAAAGAAAATGACAAAGGTTGGGGGGGTTGGTCTAATTGGGTTTTGTGATCCATCAGCCATTATTGTTCTGACTATCTAATGGTATATACAACACTTGAAACTCTTGTAGAGATTTTATTTGTTTGGGCCGGGAGGGTGGTTTTGAGGTAGAGTCTCACTCTAGCCCAGGCTGACCTGGAATTTCCTATTAGTCTCAGGGTAGCCTTGAACTCATGGCAATCCTCCTATCTCTGCCTGGGATTAAAAGTGCTGGGATTAAAAGTGTGTGCAACCACGCCCGGCACTTTTAGAGGTTTTAACATGTCTTTGTATCATGATGTCAAGAAGGAGAATTGCAGGCTGAAGAGATAGCATAATAGTAAACATCTATCACCACCAAACATATGTCATTTCATTTGAGGAGATATTTTTAGGGTCTTGAAAAATAATTGATTTGACTGAGATTTTAAGTTTGCCATAAAGTTGTTGAATTTATTAACAATAAAGCATTGCAAGCATGAGTCATTACATGATAATCTCTTCCAGTGCATGTAAAAATGTGACACTCTCCTAACATGTAAGAGCTGTGAGCTCATGTCTAAATACGAGATGAATGATCACATATGTCTGTGATTATTATTCTAAGTGGCTCTTTCTTAGTTCCATTTTCCTTAAATTGATATTTAAAAATATATTTTATTTATTTATATGAGAGAAAGCCAGAGAGAATGAGGCAAAGCGAGAGAGAGAAAGAAAGAGAGGGCAGAGTGTGTGTGTGTATAAATGAGTGCACCAGGGCCTCCAGCCACTGCAAAAGAAATCCAATCGCATGTGCCACTTTGTGCATCTGGCTTTATGTGGGTACTGAGGAATTGAACCCCGCCTATCAGGCTTTGCAAACCAGCACCTTTAACTGCTGATCCATCTCTCCAGCCTGATGTTTCTTTCTGAAACGAATCACATCAAGATACAAAAGGTTCCAAGTTACCAGCTTCTTACATGTGATTGTAAATGCCTCCACTTGCCAACAGTCTCACCACCAATATTTACCACTGTGTTCAGGAAAATTCCTGTATCTTAGGAGTCAGAAAGCCACTGCAAGAGCATTGGGCCTTGTCCCTCACTGAGTACAAGAATTCCATTTGCAGGCTGGACAAGTGCTTGCCTATGAAACCTAGGTTCGATTCCCCAGTACCCATGTAAGTCAGATGCACAAGGTGGCGCATGCATCTGGAGTTCATTTGCAGTGGCTAGAAACCCTGGCAGTCCATTCATTCTCTCTCTCTCAAGCATCTTGAGTTCATTTGCAGTGGCTAGAGGCCCTGGTGCATCCATTTATTCTCTCTCTCAAATCAATCAATAAATAAAATATAAAATATAGAAGTGTGTGGTGTTAAAAATAACAACATAATTCCATTTGACACATCCATACATGGGTTGATATTGATTACCCCTAGTGATAGGCCACTCGTCACTTCCGGAGTGTGTTCTTTGTTTTTTGCTTGTTTGTTTGTTTTGAGTGTTTTAGTCCCTCCCACATGTTGATTTCAAAGCCATGTTTGGGGACTAGAAATGTTGATATATGTGCTTCAGACAACATTAACAGTTACACACACCATTATTGACATGAACTTAAATAAGATAACATAAGAAATATCAATATACTTCTTTCAACAGATATAATCTGACTTCCTTATTATTAGATATCTATATCAATATCTATAAGCCATCTATCTATCTATCTATCTATCTATCTATCTATCTATCTATCTATCTATCTAGATATATCTCCATCCATTTTTACCAATGATGCTTCAAGCTGACAAATGGCTCCAGGTGTATTTATTAGGGACAGCTAGCAACTGTTCTCACAACTCTGCTTTCAAGAGTGTCTTGCATGTGTTAGAAACAAACTAGCCAAGGGCTGGAGAGAGGGCTTTGCAGGGCCTGCCTGCAAAGTCTAAGGCCCCAAGTTCAATTTCCCAGTACCCACATAACCCAGATGACAAGGTGGCACATGCATTTAGAGTTCATTTACAGTGGCTGGAGACCCTGGCATGCCCATTATTCTCTCTTTCTCTCTCTCTCTCTCTCTCTCTCTGTCAGGTGATTTCAAAAAAAGAAGAAGAAAAGAAAATGACAAAGGTTGGGGGGGGGTTGGTCTAATTGGGTTTTGTGATCCATCAGCCATTATTGTTCTGACTATCTAATGGTATATACAACACTTGAAACTCTTGTAGAGATTTTATTTGTTTGGGCCGGGAGGGTGGTTTTGAGGTAGAGTCTCACTCTAGCCCAGGCTGACCTGGAATTTCCTATTAGTCTCAGGGTAGCCTTGAACTCATGGCAATCCTCCTATCTCTGCCTGGGATTAAAAGTGCTGGGATTAAAAGTGTGTGCAACCACGCCCGGCACTTTTAGAGGTTTTAACATGTCTTTGTATCATGATGTCAAGAAGGAGAATTGCAGGCTGAAGAGATAGCATAATAGTTAAGGCACTTGCCTGCGAAGCCTAAGGACCCCTCCCTCAAAACCCATGGGGCACATTTGTCTGGAGTTCATTTGCAGTGGCT
This sequence comes from Orientallactaga sibirica, assembly GCA_036365145.1. NCBI lineage: Eukaryota > Metazoa > Chordata > Mammalia > Rodentia > Dipodidae > Orientallactaga > Orientallactaga sibirica. The sequence continues at coordinate 6,676,658 of JAEOAD010001317.1, forward strand.
AGAGGCCCTGGTGTGCCCATTTCACTCTCTCTCTAATAAATAAATAAAAATAAATATTTTTTAAAAGGAGAACTGATGTAGTGGAGATAATAGATTTTTTTGTATTTATGTCCATATCATGTCCATAAGTTATTTGATTTTATATTCACCTTAGGTACTTAGACAGAATCAATTACATCTAACAATTGTCCCACATGTAAGAAAACAAGTCAAAAGTATATGCGCATTTCATTTTATATTTCTTTAATCCCAAGAAAAATTTTCCTCATCCCATCACAACTGCTTTTTTGATCTTTCCAGGTAAATCTGGATATTATGCTCTTGTGTCCAGCCTAGAATTATTCTGGGGAAAAAAAAAAAAAAAAACACTGCAATTCAGTTATATGCTTAGTCAAGTCTCCCATCACATAGGAAAATATTTTTTTATTTGTTTTTTTGAGGAAGGGTCTCACACTAGCCCAGGCTGACTTAGAATTCACTCTGTAGTCTCAGGGTGGTCTCAATCTCACAGTGATCCACCTACCTCTGCCTCCTGAATGCTGGGATTAAAGACATGCATCACCATGCCCACCAGGCAGGAAAACATTTTTGCCTGGTGAACAATTTTACATTTCAAAGTTTCTTCCTCTTCTAATGAAGATAGTAGCTTGCTGTTCTTTTCATTTGTGTGTCACAAACATTCAATTTCCTTTCTCTGTAAGGTTCATTTCCTTTTTAACCCTTCATATTGCAAACTGTATAGTCTGGTGGTCCTCCATACTTACTGCCTACATGGTTCAACTTCCATTTGGGGCACTGCCAATAGCTTTGAAAATATCATAAATTACATTGTGGATATTTTATTTAAATAGCCCTCTCCTAATACAGACTTTGTTTTGAATTTCAAAAAAATCGTGGGCTGGAGAGATGGCTCAGCGGTTAAGGCACTTGCCTGCAAATTATAAGGCACTGAGTTCAATTCCTCATTACCCATGTACAACCAGAATCACAATGTGGCACATGCATCTGGAGTTTTATTGCAGCGGCTAGATGCCCTGGAGTGCCCATTCTCTCTCTCTCCCTCCTTTTCTCTTTCCCTCTGCTTGAACATAAATAGTAAATAAGTAAATAAATATTTGTTTAAATGTGGCCTAAGCACATTAGTGAGTACACCTTTGAAAGATAACTTTTAACAAGGCTAACATAAATTGTTAAGTGAAGTAGAGAATGAATAGTCAGTGATTGCTTAATAGAACACGAAATATGATCCAAGGTTCCAATCTAAAAATCATAAAATGTAAGCATGATTATGGTTACACTCAAAACAATAGAATGTTGTGCTTCATCAGAGACAGGAGACCACTGGCTTATTTCACATTGAGAAGCCAAGATGCTTATAGATATGAAAAAGAGGTGTTAGGGGTTCAGGAAGATCATTGAATCCCAAACCCTGAGTTTGCGTTTGCATTTAGCCAAAGAATCGGGCAAATCAAACTGAGAAGGGTAATTATTAAATTATTTTATTTTTGAGGGAAGTACAGAACTAAGGGAAGAAAGATGGATGCACCCACATGTTGTGGGCCTGGAAGAAATATAAAGAGAGAGAGAGGACAAAAAAGAAAGCACAAAGAGCTCCTGCCATATGGAGGGCAGGAGGGGGTAAGGAGGTCATGTGGGAGTAGGGGTCGGGCGTTCTCCTCTCATCTCAGCCCAGCTGGGCCGGGCAAGGGGAAACGCTCACCAGAACCTGGAGGTTCCTGAGTCCAATGATGAATGGGCTGCAAGAGACGTTGCCCTCCCCTGTAGGTGTATTTATAACATTATTGTGGTGGGTTTCATCTTCTGTCTCAGGTGAGCTGAGAGACAGCTGATTGGTCTGGGCTAGGGGCAGTCTCAGAAAGAGGCCAGCCATGATGCCAAGTTCTGGGGGGGCTGAACTTGACCAACTACAATGTCAGGATTAAATTCTAGGAAAGAAGACCTTCCTCCCAGGAGGATCCCAGGTTGTTTGTGGACAACAGAGCCAGGGAAGAGATGAGAAGTCAGATCATCCTTTACCTCCAGCAAAGTGGAGACTGTCAGGATGCTTTCAGGGCCACTCACCCTCACTGCCTGACAGAGCTACCTGACTCCCTCTCAGATATGGTAGAGCTTTGTAGGTCACTAGGTGGCCAGTAGCTGGCTGGATAGGGGAAATGGCTGGGCATCGTCTGTGATCTGGTTAAGGAGGAGTAGTAAGTTCATGGTAATTCAGCATAAGACATGGATGCTCACTTGTGCCTTTCGTGATTGTCTTGAAAAATCACTTACGTTGAGTGTGGTGGCGCACGCCTTTAATCCCCGCACTCGGGAGGCAGAGGTAGGAGGATCGCCACTAGTTCGAGGCTACCCTGAGACTACATAGTGAATTCCAGGGCAGCCTGGGCTAGAGTGAGACCCTACTTCAAAAAACCGGAAAAAAACAAATCACTTGCAGTTTCTTCCTTCCTTCCTTTCTGGAGCTAATGGGTGTCATAGAATCATTATGTAAATCAGTTCACTGGTTCAGCCTCACCCACAAGGACTCCTGGCTCCTCAAATATGCACTCAGATTCAGGCCCACTCACAATTTATGGGTAAACACGTGGGCAGGTTAAAGATGAAGTCACGTGACAGACCTGTAATGCAGGTATAATGCAAATCCTTTAGGACTCAGGAATTCTAAGTGCTTAGGAACCTGTTTGATGAACCAACAAGAAATCAAATTCTTATTAGAAGATAGCATTCCTTGAAAGGCCAGTGGCCCTTTGAAGGGAGGCCGGGGGTTACCCATAGTCCAAACAACCTACACGGAGAAGCAAAGAACATCATGGGGGAGCAGGGTGATGCTATGAACATTTACAGATCTGTGTGTGATTTCTAGTTTGACTTTGAGATGCACAGAGACCTTTCTGTACAGGGAGCATGGTGGTGCTATGAACATTTAAAGATCTATGTGCGATTTCTAGTTTGACTTTGAGATGCACAGAGACCTTTCTGTACAGGGTACAGGGAGCAGGGTGATGCTATGAAAATTTACAGATTTGTGTGTGATTTCTAGTTTGACTTTGAGATGCACAGAGACCTTTCCGTACAAGGAGCATGGTGGTGCTATGAACATTTAAAGATCTATGTGCGATTTCTAGTTTGACTTTGAGATGCACAGAGACTTCCGTACAGGGAGTAGGGTGATGCTATGAACATTTACAGATCTGTGTGTGATTTCCAGTTTGACTTTGAGATGCCCGGAGATCTTTCTGTACAGGGAGCATGGCGGTGCTATGAACATTTACAGATCTGTGTGTAATTTCCAGGGAGACTTTGAGATGCACAGAGACCTTTCCGTATTCCCACAATCACATCCAGCATGTGTGGTTTCTCTAGACTGGGCAGAAAGGTGCTTTTGAATTCCTTGTGTAGATTGGTGCATGGCAGGTTTAGTCTTACCTTGTTTGTGTCTGTGTAGCCCACCCACCCACGTGTCTTTTCCCTTCCTCTTAGGCTTCTTTCTGAAGCAGGTTGCAGAGGTGGGCTCTTTCTACCCATTTCCCAAGCAGGGCTTATTTCCTCTGCATCAGTGAACTTGTCGTGATAATCAACTTTTTTTTGTCCCAACTATCAATCACTCCTGATTACAGCTGGGTAGAAGTTCTGTTCTGCTGATGGGCTCATCAGTGAACGTGGCATTACACCTGGAGGCCACTGCGATCCGCCCTCTGTGGGAAAAGCACTCCCCTCAAGGCTTCTGTGGATGGTTGTGTCATTTACATTAGGCTCTCATTGAGCTGTGCCTCTCTGTGACTCTATCTTCTCTCTCAGCTAAAATATTCTCCCAAAACAACTCTCAATTATTTCCCAATTATTCTGTTTTTGCATTTTTTTTAATACACAAGGGTAGTTCTTAATCTATTTTACCCCTATGATCATATTAAGTTTTCCCAATCCTTAGTGCAGATATTGTGGACTTTTAAATGATGTGAATTATAATTCAATGAATATTTAGCTCTGCTCTAAAAGACAGTTCAGCATATGTTTTATTTGAATGTTGCAAGTCTAATTTTGTTGATTTTTGATGGTTTCTTAAGTTAGAGGGGTTTTTGTTTGTTTTATGTTTTGGCTTGGGCAACTTAATATTTATCTTTCATTTTCATCTTACTTTTAGGAACTAACTAGCTCTCTTCGTGGTTTTAAAAGACTTTGAGAAGTAAATATTTGTTAAATCACTGCTTTCTGCTAGCACTGCTCTTGCCGCTACGTGTAGTAAAAGTGTCTCCTACTTCTCTAATTTAGCTGCTGTTTCTTCAGTCATAGCAGGGATGCCACCAAAGCACTGAGAAAACATTTCCATGGGAAAATGTTTATGTATTATGGGCTGGAGAGATGGTTTCATGGTTAAGGCGCTTGCCTGTGAAGCCTAAGGACCCAGGTTAGATTTCCCAGTACCCATATGAACCAGATGCTTAAGATATCACATACATATAATGTTCATTTGCAATGGCTAGCGGCCTTGGCGTGCCCCTTCTCTCTCTCTCTCTCTCTCTCTCTCTCTCTCTCTTGCTTGCAAATAAATAAATAAAATATTTATTTAAATTTACTCATTTCATAAAGCATTGAAAATGAATATATGATTAAAAATACTTACTCTGGCCTTTGTATAGCCCACATTTTTCCCTGTTATCTTATTTTTGTGGGATTCTTACTACATGTAAAATGTGAAACAACAATTTAGAAGATCATGAAAAATACTTTAAAATTTAGAAGGCCAGGTATCCAGCAAGCAGAATCACATGAAGTTACAGAATTATGTGCATTTGATTAGGAACCATCAGTTTTTGTGGAAAAGCTTTGTGATAGAGGTCTAGCAACCCTTCGGTGGCTATATTTCTTTTTCTTTCTTTTCTTTCTTTCTTATTTATTTATTTATTTATTTGAGGTAGAGTCTCACTCTAGCCCAGGTTTCTGGAATTCACTATGTAATCATGTAGTCTCAGGGCAGCCTCAAACTCACACTGATCCTCCTACCTCTGCCACCCAAGTGCTGGGATTGAAGGCGTGCCCCACCACACCTGGCTTCTGTATTTTTCAAGGAAACATATAGGCGAACAAGAATTGTTTTCATGCTATATGGGCTGTTAGATATCACTGGGTCTTATCTTTACCTACTGAACTTTGAAAGTGAGTGTGTCATAAGTGATAATGTTTAGAAAGCACTCAAATTGGGTGGAAAATTATTATAGCTTTAGTTGTGTTGGCTGAAATGGTAGATCTTTACTTTAAATCAAAACCAACTCAGAGTCAGCTGTGGTGGTGCACACCTTTAATCCCAGCACTCTGGAGGTAGAGGTAGGAGGATCGCTGTGAGTCTGAGGCCAGCATGAGGTGACATAGTGAATTCCAGGTCAGCCTGGGCAAGACTGAGATGGTACTTCAAAAACCAAACTGCTTTTCTACTCTGGAGCCATTCATTCACATTGTAATTCCATTAGCACATTGCATGTTGGCTGAAAATTTGAAGTAGATTTTGGGACATGATGGGGTCCAGACACTTAAAATGTTCACCCCATCATCTCTAACCTGAAACAAGTTGCCAGTCTTGAAACCGAATGGTGGTGGGAACGAAAGCCTCTTACTTCCCCATAGAGCCATCAAAGGTTATTTCGTGTACAAGACTATGTTTCCTTTGTTTTTAAGAACAAATCTAGAACGTTAAAAGAATGGAAGTTAACCCATCTCAGGACATAGTCAATCATAGGAAGAGATGTGTTCACTGAACAAAGGTTTTCAACTCTGGTTTCCAGCAGAAATGCTTACGTGTCTGGAAATGGGAGGGAGGAATGAGTTATTGAGTTCCATAATGAGTTTCATAGAACTTGGACACTTGTATCTCTAGCCGAAGCTGTCTCCAGTTCTAGAAGCCAATAATTGCTTGCTTACTCCATGGCTCCACTCGGTTAGCTAGTAGATATCACAAGTCGAAAATATCCATCACTAAGACGGATGTGGTGGCACATACCTTTAATTCTAGCACTCAGGAGGTGGAGGTAGGAGGATCGTCGTGAGTTCAAGGCCAGCCCGAGACTACATAGTGAATACCAGGTCAGCCTAGGCTAGAGTGAAACCCTATCTTGAAAAACAAAATAAATTAAACTGTCCAACACTAATGGCCACATCTCACTCCTCCAAAGCCTGCAGAAGTGTCCTTTGGAGGATAGCAACTCTGTCTTTCCAACTCCCGTGGCTGAAAATATTGTACGCATCCTCTACTCCTGTCTCACACACATACCGTACCCAATTGGAACTGGCTAGTAAACATCAGCCATGGCAGACATACCCATCCCCTGCCCACAGTAATTCCAGAACCTGACCACTTCTCATCAAACTCACACAACCCCTCTGGTGCAAACGATCATCTCTCATTCATATGATTAGAACGATCTTTGTGGTCATGCTGTCTGCTCATGCTCCATTTATTAATCATTTTGAAAGGTTATATCCAGAGCAGGTGGTGGCTTTCTGCTAAAATGTTCCAATGTTGCTGGACTCCCATTCTCTAGACACCAAGTCCTGATGGTGGCCACATAGCCCCAAGAAGTGTAGGAACTTTGGGAAGTGTAGGCCTTTGGGAAGATTGTTTTGGAGGGGTGAGGGAGTGCTAAAGGTTTCAACCCATGGCCTCATACATGGTACGCAATTGTTTTACTTCTGCCACTGACAGCCTTAAACCCTTGGCTTATTGAGACAGTCTAGATGGGTAACTCAGACCAGCCTCAAACTTGTGATCCTCCTGCCTCAGGCTCTTGAATGCTGGGATTGTAGGTGTACAACATCACAAGTAGCCTTTCAGGGCCATTCTGTCATTCCTCCAGCTGCACTGGCTCCTGAGCAGGGCTAGGTGAGCCACAGCAGGCACTGATTAAAATCGTGGTAATTGAGACAAATGATTGGCTACCATCAAAATGATAAAATTGGTGAATTGTTGGCTGGAGAGATGTTTCATCGGTTGAGGTGTTTGCCTGCAAAGCCTAACAGCCTGGGTTCAATTCCTCAGTACCCACAAGAAGCCAGAGGCACAAGTTCCACAGGCATCTGGAGTTTGTTTGTAGTGGCTGGAGGCCCTGGCATGCCTGTACACACACACACACACACACACACACACACACACACACACACACACACAGAGAGAGAGAGGGAGGGAGGAAGGGAGGAAGGGAGTCCCTCTCTGATTGTAAAAAAGTAACATTAAAAGAAATTGAAAAAAAAATAAAAGGTGAGTTATGGCCCAGAGATAGCCACCTACTTCTGTGAACATGGGGTTGTTAGAAGCAGGTGAGTCAGACAAGCTGGGAGAGAGCAGGGTAACACTCTGTCCTTATTTAAACTTCAATGATATTATTCATCAATGTCATGGCACCAGTTACGTAAAACATTATGTTATATTGCCCTTTTTGATTGTTGAAAGTTTTCGCATCCCCTGAAACTCTTAGCAAGTACATCTCTTAGGGCCCTGATCCTGGCCCTGCCCCCTACTATACATGTTCCAGGCTTGTTCTTCCTTCTCAGCTCTGTACTGACTCTTCTGCTGGGCACACTCCTTCCTTACACACTGTTTGCTTCTTCACACTTCACTTGATGCTGACTGTGGTATATATGAGGTTTCATCTTCCATTGCCCAGCATCCTTACCTGATTGTTTTTCTTCTCATCACATGAAACTCTTTCAATAGACTATGTTATTGACTTACTATGTGTGTTTAGTTCCTCTGATTAGAATGCAACATTGATCAGGGCAATGATATTTACATGCTTTACTCTCTTTTTCAGTACATGTGGCATTCCCTGTTTTATCCAAGTGTGAGAGCGCAACTTGGTAGATAGTACTTAATAAATATTTACTAGATACATAAATTAACAAAATCAATATTATAGTGCTAGCTCACTAGTCCTACACACTAAAGCTTTATTTCTTCTAATCTTTGTTCAGTGTGTTTCAGTTTTCTCTTCCTCTTCCTTCCTAAGTGAATCCATAAAACCCCATACTGATAAAAATGGAGAGAGTCAAGCCAGGCATGGTGGTGCACTCCTTTCATCCCAGCACTCACTCAGGAGGCAGAAGTAGGAGGATTGCTGTGAGCTCAAGTCCAGCCTGGGCTAGAGTGATACCCTACCTTGAAACAAACAAATCAACTAACTAAAAAAAAGAAGTGGAGGGCTGGAGAGATAGTTTCGTAGTTAAGGTGCTTGCCTACAAAGCCTGGACTCAGGTTCCAATCCCCAGTACCCATGTAAAACCAGATGCACAAAGTGGCTCATGCAATTGGAGTGTGTTTGCAGCAGCCAGAGGCAATGGCATGCCCAATCTTTCTCTCTCTCTCTCTTTCTCTGCTTACAAACAAATAAATAAATTACATAAATAACACTTAAAATCGAAATGAAGAAAATCTTTGAGGAGCTTAGAGAAGTACCTTTGTCCCAATTATCCTATGTAAACGGGTGCTATCTTCTCCCATGATGCCCCTGAAGATATTATAACTTCAGTGTATTTGATTTACCCACGGACAACTTGATGGCTGTAGTGAATCCGGGCTTTTCTTGATATTTTAGCATCAAATATATTATTAGATAGGATTCTCCATCACCCACTGCACCTGCAAGTAGTTGGTATACCAGATGACTTAAAGTCCCAATCATTAGCTGGGACAATAGTGAAGTAAAGGAGAAGTGTGTGTGTGTGTGTGTGTGTGTGTGTGTGTGTGTGTGTGTGATCAAGACACTTAGAGTTCAAGGCCTTCAGCAGTGCTTGACCTTAAAGGACGTAGAAGCTATTAACCATGATAGATCCCATGCCAGCTTCTTGCATTGATCATGAGGAATCCTGTGTATATCCGTGGTCCCAAAGTCTCACTGTCCCTAACATAAACACATGTGAATTACTGATAGTGACAGTTGCACATCAGAGAAACAATAGTTGTTTTAGTTGCTTTACTCATCACTGCGACAGAATACCTAAGGAAATTCAACTACAGGGTTTATTTGGTCTCACAGTTTGGGCCTACAGTTCCTGGTGGCCAGGAAAGCAGAGCGACAAGAAGAGATCTGTGGTTGGAGAGATGGTTTAGTGGTTAAGACTCTTGCCTGTGAAGCCTAAGGATCCAGGCTCGATTCCCCAGAACCCACATCTATAAGCCAGATGTACATGATGGCACATGCATTAGAGTTTGTTTACGGTGGCTAGAAGCCCTGGCATGACCATTCTCTCCCCCCTCTTTCATTAATAATAAATAAATAGATACAAACAAAATAAAAGAGTTCCGAGGTGCGGGAGTAAGGGCGCCAGGACCAAGAACGCCGCACCGCCACTTGACCCTGCCCTTGCCGGCGCGCTTCGAGAGGGCGAGGACGCGGAGTGGAGGCGCTGCGCTCTGGCGTCCCAGGAGCAAATGCAGCCCCAAGGACTCGGCTACTGCGTGTAACAACGGGCAATTCAAGTACTTCAGGGTTGACTCTGACGACGCCATGGTCCACTGCACCTCCACCATTCAAGTCCAACCCAGCTGTGAAGTTCCAGCTTGCAACAGAGGGCTCATACTCTAGGCTGGGATATTCTGATGAAGCTCTGGAAGATTTCAAGAAGGTATTAGACTTAAATCCTGGATTTCATGATGCTACTTTGAGCTTAAAGCAGACTATTCTGGACAAAGAAGAAAAACAAAGAAGAAATACTAGAAAAAGTTATTGAAAATTTTAACTGAATTGAAATGTTAACTCATGATCCTTAACTCCACATGTAATTGTCTCTAAAATTGTGCTATTTTAATTTATACTTAAGATAGAGATTTACACTTATAGGATAGATTTATTTAAGGTTATTAATTTCAGTTTGAGAAACTGTTGAATTCTTTTTTGAAGAGTAGATAGACTGATATGTAAGTTTTTTCTACTATAATAAAATATTTAAATAAATGTGCTAGTTTCAAAAAAAAAAGAAAAGAAGAAGAAGAGATCTATCTGTGGTGGCAGCAGTGTGAGGCAGCTGGTCACGCCGTACCTACAGTCAGGAAGCAGAGATGAATGCTGAAGTTCCTTTGACCTTTCTGCTTGCTTTCCATTTTGTTCACTCTATACAACAGCCCACATTTAGGGAGCCTCCTTCCTCCTCGGACAAACCTCTCTGGAAACGCACTTGCAAACACACCCAGAGCTGTGTCTCTTACATATTCCAAGCCCAGTCAAGTTGATGAGACAAACCAGAGATGACCCGTGCTCAGATGAGGTCAGAGAAGGGCAGACACAGAAATACATTTGATGAGAGTTTTTGGTTCCTTTTCGTTTTCCTCCATCCATCTGGCTCATGGGAAAGGGACCGCATAGAGATTCCTCATGTAACAGAGTCCTAGACTTGGCATCAAAGCTCCATTTATTTAGACTACAAGTTTTCTTCTGCTGTGTGCAAAGCCTGGCTGAACATGTCTCTGAGTGGATAAATCCTCCCTTTCCTCATCCCTTATTTATGAGTGCAATTTATCTTTATCCTAATTCCTGATAATTCTCCAAATCAACTTGAAGTTCTGCTGTGATCAGCCTCCATGCCTAACAAAACAAGAAGAGACGGAGGGGATTTATTCTGTCACCTTAACTCTGGTGGGTACCCTGAGGTGAGACTGTCATAGATAAATGTTGCAGGCCCACGTTTCTTCTATAAACTGTCTCCTAATAACCAGAGTGGAGCATTTTCTGTTTTCATTCACCTGTGGAGAGGAGAATCATGACGGTTGTATAATCCACTGAGTTCTTAATAGCTGGCATTCTAGAAGATTAGAACATTCCAGAAGATGTTACCTGGGGTGTACATATTGCTATACATTGGATGTTGAATTTTTTTTTAAGTCCCAGGATTAAAGATTTCTTGCCAGTTTATGGCACCACTAGGAGATGGTGCGTCTTGTAGAAGGTGGGGCCCAGTAGGAGGAAGTTAGGTCAGTGGCAGAGTATCCTTGAAGGGGTCATTGGATCCTTGTTCTCTTTTCTTAAAAATTATTTTATTTATTGAAGAGAAAGAGAACGGGTGTGCCAGGGCCTTCAGCCACTGCAGATGAACACCAGACATGTACACCACCTTGTTTATCTGTCTTACGTGGATACTAGGGAATAAAACATGGGTCTTTAGGCTTTGCAGGCAAGCGCCTTAACAGCTAAGCCATCTCTCCAGCCTGTCTTTTCTTTCTTTGATTCCTGCAATGAGGTGCAATCCTCCTCTTGACACTTCCTTCCACCATTATATACTTTGCTGCAATGAGCCCAGTGCATTGGGGCCAACTGACCTTGGTCCATAAGCATTGAAACAGTCAGCCCAGATAAGCCCTTCATCCTTCAAGGTTGTGTTTCTTAGGTTATTTCTTTTTTACAGTGAATCAAAAGGAAAAGAAATAGGGGGCTGGAGAGGTTGCTTAGTGGTTAAGGCATTTGCCTGCAAAGCCTAATGACAGGGCTTTAATTCCCCAGGATCCATGGAAACCCAGATGTACAAGATGTTATATGTGCCTGGATTGTATTTGCAGTGGCTAGAGGCTCTGGTACACCCATTCTTTCTCTCTATCCCATAAATAAAAATTAAATATCTTTAAAAAGGAAAACTTGCTTTAGTAAGCTCCATTCATAACCAATACTGTTGATACTATGATTGGGGTGGTAGGATCAATGATAGGTGATGTATCTACTCGCTTGTAACCACAAAGCATTCTAGACCATTTGTTACATCCACTACCGTGGATGGAGTGCAGAGGGAGGTAATCCTAAATAGTAAGAAGGTAATATTTGAGCCACAGATGGCATTTCTGTCTGTGATCTTCATTTCATTTCTGTAGAAAGTAGAGTTTTAAAATTTATTTATTTATTTAAAAAAAAAAGAGGAAGAGAGAGAGAGAGAGAGAGAGAGAGAGAATGGGTGCACCAGGGCCTCCAGCTGATGCAAATGAACTCCAGACACATGTGGCACCTTGGACATCTGGCTTTTCTTGGTTTTGGGGAATCAAACTCCAGTCCTTAGGCTTTGCAGGCACACGCCTTAACTGCTGAGCTACCTCTCCAGCCCAGACAGTAGATTTTTAGCCCCTGCATCGTCTTTCCAGGGGGTTCCAATGTTCCCTGGAAGAGCAATTGCTCCAAAGAAAACAAACCCAACTGGAAGTGACATTTGCCTTCCTCTGTGAGATTGGAGGGCACTGGGAGTGTCATGAACTACCGCTTCGAAAGCCATCCATCAAGGCAGCAGCTTCCCGCCGTTGATAGACTGGATTTGCATTCTAAATGATGTCTTCCGACAGCTGCTGGAGATAACTTGGCTGTAAGTTAAGAGTTTGCATTTGATCATCTGCCAATGAACATCATAAAATTCAGCTTGGCAACAGAATTTAGGAAAAGAAGTCCCCTCAGCCCAGCTGTGCTTATCAGGATCTAGCAGCATGTGAAAAGTGTCTCTCCAGCCCCTACTTCTCTGGTCAGCATGGGGTGACGTGCTGCTCAGGGGAAGTTGAGCTTAGCTCTAGAATATGTAAAACCAAGCAGCCTTTGGTTGGGTATCTATGTGGGTGAGTACGTTATATTAAGCCTGTTCCAGGCATCTTAAAGTATTGATGCAGGGTTCTATTCAAATCTGATGGGTGATTAGTCAGGAAATCCAGAAGACCAGTGCTCCCATCGCGTGCCTGATCTAGCATGCAAGTGCAGTTGAGAAAGACTCCATGATGCTGTTTGTTTCACACTTGAGAAATGGAAGGACTAAGCCTCTGGACTACGTTGATTTTGTCTCAGAACTTGCTAGTTGACAATGTTGAACAAGTTAATTGTTTTATTTTATTTTTGTTTATTGAGGTAAGGTCTTGCTCTAGCCCAGGCTGACCTGGAATTCACACTGTAGTCTCAGGGTGGCCTCAAACTCATGGCGATCCTCCTACCTCTGCCTCCCAAGTGCTGGGATTAAAGGCGTGCGCCACCATGCCCAGCAAGTTTATTATTTTATTTATTTATTTGAAAGGACAAAGGGAGAGGAGAGAGAGAACCAGACCTTCTAGCCAGTGCAAACAAACTCCAGATGCATGCACCACTCTGTACATCTGGTGTTACATGGGCACTGGGGAATCAAACCTAGGTCATTTGGCTTTGCAAGCAAATGAATTAACCTCCTAGCCATCTCTTTAGCCCATAAGTTAATTTTTTGACTGCTATAGCTCTCAGGTTCTGACTTGTAAAATATGTACATATATACATATGTATATGGGGCCATATACAAGGGCCGTGCTGAGTAAATGGAGTATTGCCAACCAAGTTGCTGGTCCACAGGAGGCAGCCACCATTTTTCCTCCTATGTTTGGTATGCAGATGAAAGTAAGAAAAAAATATCTTTCCAAGATGAAAAATTAAGTGATGGTGGAAAAGACTGCTAGGTGTCCACTACATCTTTTTCTTTGATAATATAATTGAATGATATTTGGGCTCTGCCAATGTACTTTATCACTTTTGGACAATTTGCCATTTGAGGAGAACTTCAAGCATGCACATTAATTGAATTTTTGAAAACAATATAGATAGGAGAAATAAATGAATCACAGAAGCAATGAATAGCTTCCCCCCCGCTTTTTTGGTAATTGTCAGGTTGCTTTTGGGTTTTTTTTTTTTTTTTTCTTTCTTCTTTTTTAAGCCTAAATCACAAGATGTGTAATAAATGCAGGCTTTACCTAACTTTTTTTTTTTCCTTCTGGCAAAATAGTTGTAGTTACCTTCTCGTTGCTAGGACAAAATATTGGACCAAAAGCAGCTGATAGGAGGAAAGTTTGTATTTTAGTTTATAGTCCCAAAGGGAAGCTTCATGATGGTAGGGAGAACATGGCATGAGCTGAAGTCACTCAGGAGGCACAGATGGGAGGATCACTGTGAGTTTAAGACCACCCTGAGACTACATTTTGAATTCCAGGTTAGCCTGGGCTATAGCGAGTCCCTACCTGGAAAAAACAAGAGTAAAAATAAAAATAATAGAAACTAAAAAATAAAAATAAAAGCAGTGCGAGAGTAAACCATCCTTTGGCACGGGTGGGAGGTTGGCTCAAACACCCCAAAGCCTACCCCTAATAAACACCTCCTCCAGCAAGGCTCAATGTCCCAAATTGCCACCAGCTGGGGACTAAACATTCAAGACACGTGAGTTCATGGGGTACATCTGACTCAAAGTTCCACAATGGAGCTGAGTAAATTGGGGTTCAAGTATCAGAACATTGTCATTTTCATAATATAGTGGATAATAGAGGCACAGTTATAGTTATCAGTAAGTCTACATACTGTGGACAGACTCAGTGAAAGATTTATCTCTATAGGATGAGTGGAAGATGACTGGGATTTAATCTCAGTGCATCCAACTTGCCCCAGTGAGAACTGTCCTTTATTTTCAAATAAGACCATTAGCATGGGCAAAGACAGGCATCTGCCGACTGCTGGGCTGTCATGGTCCTTGTGGCTTGTGAGTGGGAGAAACTGTGTATGTCAGCAGTTCATCTGACAGCTAAAGATGAAGTGAGCTCCCTGCTCGTGTGCAATGGTGATATGCTTATTTCTCAGGCCATTGGGGAGATTTAGAGCCCCAGACTGCAGGGCTAGGGCTGCCTGCTCTGGCGCTCACTGCTGGGTGGGTAGTACATCAGTCATTTCAGGGTCCTGTGATGATGGCCTGTGCCCTTGTTTGTAACTGCAGCTTTATGCATAGTGTGTCAATTGATAGCGGTCATTATATCCATCCTCATGGAGTTCAGACCCAGGGTTTAAATCATAAAATCGTTAACCCTCAGATTTCTGTCCATGCCTGAGGCAGTTGTACAGATTATATGAAATCAGACGCATTTTAGACAACCAGATCATGTTTTTTTAGCCTGTTTCCCTTTGTAAAACCCTTTGGCTTGCTGCCTTCAGTGTGCTTCTTTTTTAATTTTTTTAAAAAAAATTTCTCTGCAAGCAGAGAGAGAGAGAGAGAGAATGGGCACACAAGGGCCTCCAGTGACTGTAAAGAAACACCAGAACATGTGCCACTTAGTGCATTTGGCTTTACAAGGGTATTGGGGAATTGAACCAAGGTTATCAGGCTTTGTAGGCAAGAGCTTTAACCACTGAGCTATTTCTCCAGCCCTTCAGTGTGCTTTTCAAATGTAACAGTACCTGAAATAGAATAGATCTGTCCACCAATTATTGCTGAGCAAACTCAATAGCTAATGAACTAAATGATTTTGTGTGAAATAAACCAAAATGAGAGATGAGTGTAGAGGCTGCCAGATATATTATTATTTGAACCATTTCCTTAGCACTATATCCCAGTTAGCTGAAGTTTATAAATGCTTTATAAATGCTACTTGAATTTATTTTATGTGAGGCGTACAAATGATTTAATTTCTCTGTATTTTTTTATCATGCTTTGAGAATCTGTATTGTAGCTAGAGCCAGAAGGAAGTCAGAAGTTTCCATATTTAAGACTAGATTAAATCTCGGGGCTGGAGAGATGGCCCAGTGGTTAAAGGCATTTGCTTGCACAGATTGCTGGCCCAAGTTTGACTCCCATACCCATGTACAACCAGATGGACAAATGGGTGCATGTTTTTGGTGTTTCTTTACAGTGGCAGGAGGCCCTGGCATGACCATTCTCTCTCTCCCTCCTTGTAAATAAGTAAATAAATAAATAAATATTTAAATAAAAGAAAATTAAAGAACATAGAAGAATAGCTTAACTATGGTTATTGGAAAGCCTTATTTGGTCAAACATGGCATTGAATAGACTTAAGTCATGTTTTGTTAGCCATTACCCTGTATTCTCATGCCTCCATTCATCTTTCCATACCCTTTTTTCCCAACCACTGACAATGTACTGATCACAAGAAATACATATTTGTCATAAACAAAGGTTTATTGTATAGCGACATAAAAGTTTATAGATGGTGCTGTTCCCCAGTTATGTTCACAAGCTCATGATCTCACCAAGGATCTAAGCATGTCCCATCTTATTTGTTTTTTACCACCCTCAATTATAAAGCTCCCCTTATGGGTGAAAGATGGTAAGCCAACACCATAAACCCATGACATTTGTTTAAAATAGACATTTATTATTATTTTTATTATTAAAATATGTTTTGCTTTTTAGTTAATTAATTATTGAGAGAGAGAATGGCATACCAGGGCTTCTAGCTTCTGTAAATAAACTCTGGACACATACACCACCATGTGCACCTGGCTTGCGTGGGTTCTGGGGAGTCTAATCTGGGTCCTTAGGCTTCACAGGCAAGCACCTTAACTGCTAAGTCATCTCTCCAGCCCTGTTTGTGTTTTTAAGAGAAAAAGAGAGAATGGGCATGCCTGGGCCTCTTGACACTGCAAGCAAACTCCAGATGCAAGCACCAGCAGGGGCATCTGGCTTTACGTGGATACTAGGAAATCAGACTTGGGTTCATAGGCTCTGCAGGCAAGCACCTTACCTGCTGATCCATCTCTCTAACCTGCCTTTTGTTGTTTTTAATTGATACTGAAGCATTGTATGTATCTATAGGATCCAAGGCGATGATGTGTCAGTTAAGATATACTCTGTGTATAGCTCCAGTATGGATAGTTGGTGTATCTTAAACATTCATCAGTTACTGCGGGAAGAATGCTCCAAGTTATCTCTCTTAGTATTTGGAAATAAACCATTTGTTGCTGTTACCTGTACTCACCCTACTGTGCACTAGGACAAAGGGACTTAGTCTCCTACAGTGATTATAACTTGCATATGCTCAGGTCTTTTTAGATTTCCTGTCTGTGCGAGATCCTGCGGCCAATCCATTATGCCTCACTTATTCCTCTGACACAACGCCGTATGTCCATGCTGTGGGCCGTGAGGTTTCACTCTTCCTTAAGGCTGAGTTGCATGTCATTGTAGATGCAATCTTAACTTCCCAACCTAGTTGTACCTAGCTAGACATTTAGCTGATCCTGTATTCTGCTTATTGTATGTCGATGGTGTTGTAGCAAACACACACAGTAGATTTTCCTTTTGACATATTTCCTTTGGATGAATCAAATCTGCAATGAGATAGCAAGTCACCCAAGTGACAGTGGCTTGGATTTTAAAAAGACAGAGCCTTATCAAATTCTGATGGACTCAGACATTTTTGTGGGACTGTAAGTGAGTAGAGCCATCATGGAAAACAGTATGGAGGGTCTCCATAAAATTAAAAGGAGAGGGTTAAAGAGATTGCTCAGTGGTTAAGGCACTTTCCAGCAAAGCCTCATGATCCAGGTTCAGTTCCCCAGTACCCATATAAAGCCAGATGCACAAAGTGGTGCATGTATTTGGAGTTTATTTGCAGCAGCTGGAGACCCTGGCATGCCCATTCTCATTCTCTCTCTCTCTCTCTCTCTCTCTCTCTCTCCTTGAAAATAAATAAATAAAAATATTAAAAATATATTTTAAAAACTTAAAAGTAGGACCTGGTAGATGGCTTAGTGGGTAAAATGCTCGCTGTGCAAGCGTGAGCACCTGAGACTGGATTCCCAGACCCCACGTCAAGATGAATGCTGTAGTGGGTGTCTATAATCCTTCAGCACTCGCAGTGAGACGGGAGGCAGAAACAAGAGAACCCACGAGAAGCTCATGGGCCAGCTAGCCTGGCACTAAGAGACCCTGACTCAGAGAAAGTGGAAGGTGAGCTCATATATCTGAGGTTGGCCTCTGACCATCACATAAACCGAGAGGAAGATGCAAACACACACACAGAAATAGCAAAATAAAAAATAGATCCACCTGGCTGGAGAGAAATGACTCAGTGATTCAAGGCACTTGTTTGCAAAGCCTGACAGCCCAGGTTTGATTACCCATTACCCCCGTAAAACCAGCTGCACTAAGTGGTGCATGCATCTGGAGTTCGTTCCTAGTGGCAGGAGGCCCTGACCCACCCATACTCACTCTCTCTTTCTGACTCATTCTCTATCAAATAAATAAATACATAAATAAAACAGAACTACCAAGTGACTTGAATAACTCTAGAGGACAGAGAATTCGTTGGAGTTTTCTAATTATTCAGTACCCCAGGCATTATCATTCCTTACCGTGCAGTTCCCTCTTTTACAGTGGAGATTCCCCCACCAATGCATCATTAGTGCTAATGTCCATGTTACGCATTAGTGTTTATCTCATAGTGTTGTACACTTTGGGGAGTTTGAGCTACTTTATGTTTTGTTTATCTTTTTTAATATTTATTTATTTGAGAGAGAAAGAGAGAAAATGGGCACGCCAGGGCCTCCAGCCACGCAAACAAACTCCAGATACATGTGCCACCGGTGCATTTGGCTTACATGGGTACTGGGAATAGAACTTGGGACCTCAGGTTTCACAGGCAAGCACCTTAACCACAAAACCATCTCTCCAGCTCTTGAGCTGCTGTATTATGACATGGATCTACCATTATAGTAAGGTACAAGAGTCTTTCCCTGGACTAACATTTTCTCAACTCTCTCTTTTCATCCTTCCCTTCCCTTCCCTCTGACAGGACAATTCTGATCATTTTACTGTCTCCATAGTTGTACCTTTCTTAGAAGGTCACATAGTGAGAGTAAGGCAGTATTTAACTTTTTCAGATGGAGGTTTCCTCATAGCAATATTCTCTTAAATTTTCTCCCTATCTTTCTGTTGCTTGGTGCCTCATTCATTTCTAATAATAGCATTCCATGGTCTGAATATACCTCTGTTCAGCTATGTACCTATCAATGGCCATGGTTGCTGGTAAGTTTGGGCCATTATAAATAAAGTCACTATATACATCTGTGTGTTGGGTGTTGTAAACACTGAGGCACATGACTGCCGGGTGGTATGGTCAAAGCATACTAGCGTAGTTGCACCATTTTATATTTTCTGTTACTCCACATTCTTGTCAGGAGTCAGCAATAAGTTTTAGATTTTGAACGTTCCGATGGGTGCAGTGTTATGATGGGGGCCAGATTCTCAGATGTTTACTTTCCATGTATATACCTTCTCTGATGAAATTTGGTAAGGATTCTTTTTCAATATTTTATTTATTCACAAGCAGAGAGTGAGAAGAGAGACACAGAAGGGTCTCCAAACTCTGCAGTAGAACTCCAGATAAATGTACCACTTTGTGCATCTGGCTCTAGGTGGGGACTGTGGAATCAAACCCGGTGGTTTGTTAGGTTTTGAAGGCAATTGCCTTAACCACAGGGCCATCTCTCCAGACCTCTTAAGATTTCTTATTCATTTTTAAAACTTTGTTTTTCATTGTTGAATTGTAGAATTTCTTGTGTATTTTGGGAAGTAGTCCTTTATCAAATAAGCTTTTATTTTTAAAACATATTTTCTCCTGGCCTACAGCTTATCATGTCAGTCTCTTAACAGCACCTTTCATAGAGCAGAAGTTTTTAACTTTAATGAGGTCCAGCTCACTGATCTTTTCATTTATTTATTTATTTATTTATTTATTTATTTATTTATTTATTTATTTCAGAAAGAGATGGAAAGGGGCAGGTAGAGAGTGAGTGAGTATGAGCATGCTAGGGCCTCCAGCCACTGCAAACAAACTCCATATGCATGCACCACTCTGTGCATCTGGCTTATGTGGACACTGGGAAGTCAAACCCTGGCTTTACAATCAGGCTTTACAAGCGTCTTTAACTACCGAGCCATCTCTCTATCTTCTGTCCATTTTTTTCATCAGTCATCCCTTTGAAAGGAAATCAGCAATGCTGAGGACAGAGAGATGTTCTCATATTCTATTTATTTATTTGGAGAGTTGGAGAGAGAGAGGCAGATAGAGCATGGGCATGCCAGTGCCTCCAGCTGCCACAAAGGAACTCCGATACATGCGCCACCTTATGCATCTGGCTTAAGTGGGTCCTGGGGAATTGAACCTGGATCCTTTTGCTTTGCAGGCAAGCACCTTAACCACTGTGCCATCTCTCCAGCCCTCTTGTGCTATCCTGTATAGAACTTCTGTATTTAAACCTGTGATGCAGCCTGACATGTGTTCAAAGACTGAAGGTCTGAGTGCAGATGTGTTTCTGCACATAGATGTGCAGTTGTTCCCACATTATTTTTTTCTTTCAAACAGCTGTTTTCTTAGTTTCCTTTTTCTTTTTTTGTCAACATCACTGGACTGTGTTTATACTGGCCTATTTCTGCACTCTAAGGTATGTTACTGATCTACTTGTCTCTTCTCTCACCAACAACAAACTGCCTTGATTGCTGCACTTTTAGAGTATGTCTTGAAGCCAAATAGAGTATTAGTTAGGGTTCTGTAAAGGAACAGGGACAGGATGAATAGTTATCACAAAGGAGATTATTAGACTTCCTTGCAGCATATAGGCAAGGGAATCCAGCCCGGGCTGGAGAGCTGAGAAATCTGGGAGCTGCTCAGTCCATGAGGCCAGAGGCCTCAGCAGTCCCAACCTGGTGCAGAAGGCCTGCAGGACTCTTGCAGAGCCACTGGTGTGCTCCATTTGCATCAGAAGGCGGAGCAGCTGGGTTCTGAGGTCACAGAACGTGGTAGGTACACACACCAGGAAGAAGCAAAGGCAGGCAGACAAAGCACCACATTCTCCTGAAACCTCTTTGTACATAAGCAGCCTCCAGAAGGGTTTCCCTCCTTCAGTGGACAGTTTCTGGAAATGCTCCCACAGACGTGCCCAAGAGACCTATCTCTTACTGGATCCCTGATTCAATGAAGCTGTCAACAGAGACTGACAGTGATTCCTGGAAGGCTTTGTGCACACTCCCGAGTCTCTCATTCCTCCACATAAACTTTAAGATAAATTTGCTAATATTGACAAGATAACTTTTTAAATATTTTATTTATTATTTGAGACAGAGAGGGAGAGAAACAGAGAGAGAGAGAGGATATGGGTGTGCCAGGGCCTCTAACCATTGCAAATATACTTGTGCACCACTTGTGCTTTATGTGGGTACTATGGAATCGAACCTGGGTTCTTTGGCTTTCCTGGCAAGTATCTTAACCGATAAGCCATCTCTCCAGCCCTAGTCAAGAAAATTGTGAGGGCTTGTGATCATAACCCTATGGAATATGTGGATTACATTGGAAAGAAATGACACCTTGACAATACTAAATCTTCCTATCCATGAACATGGAGTTCCTCATTTGTTTGATGATTGATTGATTTCATCAGAATTTCATAGCTTTTCTCACACATACCTTATTAGATTGTTAAGTATGTATTTTAGTTTGAGAAGTGTTAATATAAATTGTATTGTTTAAATTAAAAATTCTATTCATTGCTGGCATATAGAAAATAATTGATTTTTGAAGGTGAACCTTGTATTCTACAATCTTGGTATAATCCTACTTTAGTTTCAGGAGTGCCTGTTTTATATTTTTTCAGTTATTTTGGGTTTTCTGTACAGCAGATAATGTCTTTTAAGGAAAAGACAGTTTCATTTCTTTTCATGCTGTATATCTTTTGCTTATTTTTCTTGTCTTATTATATTACCTTTTTAAATTTTTTAAATTATTTTTTGGAGAGAGACACAGAGAGAGACAGAGACAGAGAGCGAGAGGAAGACAGATAGAGATGGGCGCGCCAGCAGTGTCTCAGCTGCTGCTAACGAAATCCAGATGTGTGCGCCCCCTTGTGGTCAAGTGCGGCATTGTGCCCTTGCATCACTTTGCATCTGGCTAAACATGGGACCTGGAGATTGGAACCGCTGGAGATCGGAACCAGTGTTCTTAGGCTTAAGAGGCAGGTGCCTTAACCCATAAGCCATCTCTCCAGCCCTATATTAGCTTTTATATGCAAAGATGAGATTCACTTTTGGAATATAATTCAATTCATATGTATGTACATACATACATACACACACATACATCTATATAAGCATTAGAACATTCAAATACTTCCTGTGTTTTCAAATCTCAGGGTCTTATATATGTGACAGACAACCATTGAGTTACACTTCTGGCCTTCATCCAAAAAAAAAAATCTAGGCTGGGCATGGTGGCACACGCCTTTAATCCCAGCACTCGGGAGGCAGAGGTAAGAGGATCACCGTGAGTTCAAGGCCACCCTGAGTGTACAGAGTGAATTCCAGGTCAGCCTGAGCTAGAGTGAGACCTTACCTTGAAAAACAAAAACAAAAAAAAAAACAAAAAACAAACAAAAAAAAAATCTAGGGCTGGAGAAGTGGCTTAGTGGTTAAGGTGCCTGCAAAACATAAGGACCCATGTTCAACTACCCAGATCCCCATAAGCCGGATGCCCAAGGTGGTGCATGTGCAAGGTTACACTTGCTCTCAAGGTGGCACACATGTCTCGAGTTTGATTGCACTGGCTAGAGTCCCCAGCATGCCAATTCTCTCCCTCTCTCTCTCATAAAAAAATATAGGGCTAGGCTGGAGAGATGGCTTAGCGGTTAAGGCGCCTGCCTCCTAAGCCTAAGAACGCTGGTTCCAATCTCCAGGTCCCATGTTTAGCCAGATGCAGTGACACAAGGGCGCAATGCCGCACTTGACCACAAGGGCGCACACACCTGGATTTCGTTCTCAGCAGCTGAGAGACTGCTGGCGCGCCCATCTCTATCTGTCTTCCTGTCTCTCTCTCTGTCTCTCTCAAAAAAAATTATATATATATATATATATATATGGAGAGAGAGAGAGAGAGACAGAAAGAGTGAGAGAGAATGAGAGAGAGACAGGTGGCGTACCTCTTGCTTGCAAAGCCAGATACACAAAATGGCATATGCATCTGGAGTTCTTATGCAGTGGATAGAAGACTTGGTGCACCTATTCTCTCTCTCTCCTTCTCTCTCAAATAAATATCAAAACAAAGCCTTGTTGAGAAATGTTCTAAAAGGATTACAGTTTCACCAAGATTAGCCTGTACATCATGATAATAGTATTCCATGCACGAGTGACTGCAATCTCTGTCAACTCCTGTTTTTTTTTTTAATCCACTTATGCTGCTCAGTTACCCAAGGACAGGATTGGATCTGTTTTTTTTTTTTTTTTTTTTTTTTTTTTTTTTGTCTGCTTTGCTGATTTTTTTCAAAAGCGTTATCCAGCCCTAGTATGAGCACAGTGCTCAGCACCAGTATTAGCATTCATTAGTTTTAGTAATAGGATGCGTAATAGGATCCTAACAATACCCGTTGCAAGAAGTAATGAACAAATAAATAGTAAGTGTTTCTTCTGGGCATCACAATGTTTAATATGTGTTTTTAAAAACCATAAAACTAAAACTACTGTATGTAAGGAAGCTAAGACTGGAGCCCAGTCTTTGAACCATAAAGTCTTCTCTGAGGCCCCTTCCTGTGGCCCCTACAAAAGGGAAAGAACATTTTTTGGCAATGTGAACTGTGCTTTTGAGTCTCTTTGATTTTTATTTTTTGAAAAATCTTGACAAACTGTGACATGAATTTGAATTCTAGAGAAAATTAAGTAGGAGGGCTGGAGAGATGGCTTAGTGGTTAAGGTACTTGCCTGCAATTCCAAAGGATCTAGGTTCGATTCTCCAGGACCCACATGAACCAGATGCTCAAGATGGTGCTTGCATCTGGAGTTCATTTGCAGTGGCTGGAGGCCCTAGTGCACCCATTCTCTCTCTCTCTCTCTCTGCTTCTTTCTTTCAATAAATAAATAAAACATTTAAAAGGTAGTTTATTTTAAAAAATGAAGTAGGAGTTCAAATTAAATGTTTGACAGACCAACATTTAAAAAGCAAAACATTTTTTACTTCCTGAGAAAAATGTAGATTTTTATACATATTTTTAAAATAACAAACACAGACAATGAATTACAAATACCTATTATTTTTTAAATTGGGAATTTTATTATGTGAATGTATTGTATATTGGTCATATTCCTATTGGCTTATACTCGTAAGTTCTCTCTCCCGCCTCGCCCTCATTCCCCACCCCAGGGCCCTGCTCAGTGGGATATTTGTAATCTCTGTGGAGTTTTGAATACACAAGTCTGTCATGGGGAAGTAGAGACAGTGCCTCAGAATACACCTTCCTACCCCTTAGCTCTTGCATTCTTCTCACCCCATCTTCCTTTAACAGGAAAACTTCAATGTTTAAGAAAGAATAAAAGTTGGGCAGGAGAGATGGCTCAGTGGTCAAAGGAACTTGCTTGAAAAACCTGCTGGCCCGGGTTCAATTCCCCAGTGCCCATGTAAAGCCAGATGCACAAAGTGGTGCATGCGTCTGGAATTTCTTAGTGGCAGGAGGTACTGGAGTGTCCATTGTGTGTGTGTGTGTGTGTGTGTGTGTGTGTGTGTGTGTTTTGACACAATAAATAAATAAAATTATGTTTCAAACAGAATAAAAATTAACCTTTCTGAAATTTACCTGCAAGGAACCTGTGAAAGAATCCATGCTCCTCCCATCCTGTCTCCAAACAGGTCATCTGAAGAGATATTGACCAGTGCTGTGAGAAGGACTGACTGACCCACGGGAGGAGGAGGAGGAAGAGGCAGAGGAGTTAGAGGAGGAGGAGGAGGGCTAAAAGGAAGGCGAGGAGGGTTGAGCGTGTAAAGAGGAGAACCACCTAGGACACGTGAGGACTGATTTAATGGGAGGAGGAGAACCACCAGGTTGGGAAGAAGTTTCTTGCCTCTCCTCCCTGCCTTATCCCAGAACAGCGCTCTTTAGTCTGGCTTACATACAGATAAGAACCATCTGCCAGGCTGGAGAGATGGCTCAGTGGTTAAAGAAGCTTGCTTGCAAGCAAGGCCAGATGCACAAAGTGGCACATACATCTGAAGTTCATTTGCAATGGCACGCTCAGACTCACACACACTCTCTCTACCTGCTTCTGCCTCTCTCTCTCTCTCTCTGTATGTCTCAAATAAATAAGTTTAAAAGAGAATCATGTCAACACTTTTTTATTTTATTTTTTTTAATTTTTTTTATTTTTGGAGAGAGACACAGAGAGAGACAAAGAAAAAGGGAGAGGGAGACAGAGAATGGGCCCACCAGCAGTCTCTCAGCTGCTGTGAATGAAATCCAGATGCGTGCGCCCCTTGTGGGCAAGTGTGGCATTGCGCCCTTGCGTCATCTTGCATCTGGCTAAAGGTGGGACCTGGAGATTGGAACCGGGTTCTTAGGCTTAGCAGGCAGGCGCCTTAAGCACTAAGCCATCTCTCCAGCCCTATTTTATTTTATTTTTATGAGAGAGAGAGAGAGAATTGGCATACCAGGGCTTCCAGCCACTGCAGTCAAGCTTCAGATGCCACCTTGTGCTCATATGGGACTTGGCACATGTGCTTGTGGGGTACGTGGTATCTGGGGAGTGGAACATGGGTCCTTAGGCTTCTCAGGCAAGCACCTTAACCGCTAAGCCATCTTTCCAGCCCTATCAGCACTTTTTGGACCAAAGCTGTGCCAACAGTATTAGGTTGGAAAGATCTAGAACCTTGCTGGATGGAAATCACGTGTGAGATGAGTACACACGCTCAAACATGGACTGGCCTGTCGTAGCTAGTAACGTATCTGTCCCTATAGTAGTTGTCCCTCAGTCCTTATGCATGACAAATGGGGATCTGCCTGCGTGCTCTCTGTCCCTAGTGTCCATGGTATTTCTCTCCGAGCTCACTGTCATCCCCTGTCCCCCTGTGTGCCTTTAGATCAGACAGGAACAAGAAGGGACACCTTTAATTTACATACCCTGTGCTCTGGAGAAAGGGATTATCCTCCAGTTCCTCAGGATGCATTCTCCACAGAGCAGACTTGCCTTGGGTAAGCTTAGGGCTCTTTTTAATTGTCATGGGCTTTTAATGTCCTTGTGTCAGCCCATGTTAATAAGACTATAATACTTCCTCCTCTTATGAGCTTCTGTGAGAGCTGATTAGGGGCAAATAGTTGAGTTGCCCAAAGGGCATGAGGCTGGAAATTGAGTGGAGAAAATGCTGCTCCATTCACAGAGGAATTCTAATGAGATACCCAAGATGTTGGATGAAGAATCCAGGATTTTCCACTCAAATATAGTCTTGACTGAAAACACTGAGATTTTGCTTCTCAAATCTGATTCTAATCGAGTGAAAAACAGAACTTCCTGTAATGATTTTTGCAATTGAAGAAACTGAGGTTTAAAAAAAATAAGAAAATTGCTCAAGGTCACACTGTCCTTCAGTACAAAGGCAAAAAATTTACCCTCAGAATTGCTAAATAAAAAGAATTCATTTGTTTCATTTAGAGTGAAACTCACTGGCTAATGTTCAGCTAATGGACCTTTTAGGTTCTGTTAAGATTTATTTACAGCGGCCAGGGAGATGCCTCCATGGTAAAAGTGCTTGCTGGGCAGGCACAGTATCTTGAGCTCAGATCCCCGGAACCCACATCCAGTCAGATGCTGTAACACAGAGTGTCTGTAATCCAATCCTGGAGAAAGAAGGCAGAGACAGGAGAATGACAAGAAGCCTCCAGAAAAATAGCAGAAACAGTAAAAGATACCCTGCCTCAAATGAGGTGGAAGATAAAACCAACACCAAAAAAAAAAAGTACTCTTTCCTCCACGTATGCAAGTGCACATCTATGCACATGAACACACACACACGCACATGCGCACACACACACGCACACCAGAAAGGATCTTCTTTGAATTTACATACCTCTTTCAAGGCAATATTTCTTTTTCACTGGAAGACAGAAAAATGCAATGGATATTTATTAAAAGGATGTAAGATTCATATATAACATCATTGAGTTAAGATTTATGAGATCATTTTTTTTACCCATAAAAATATTTATTTTATAAAAGACAAGACAAGCTGGAGAAACGGCTTAGGGGTTAAGGTACTTGCCTGCTAAGCCAAACGACCCAGGTTCAATTCCCCAGTACCCACATAAGCCAGATGCACAAGGTGGTGCATACATCTAGAGTTCATTTGCAGAGGCTGAAGGGCGTGATGTGCTCATTCTCTCCCCACTGTCTGCTTCTTTCTTTCTCTCTCTCTCTCTCTCTCAAATAAATAATAATAATAAAAGACATGAGGCCAGGCATGGTGGCACATACTTTTAATGCCAGCACATGGGACGCAGATGTAAGGAGGATCACTGCGAGTTCAAGGCCAGCCCAGAACTATATAGTGAATTCCAGGTCAGCCTGGGCTACAAACGAGACCCTACTTCAAAAAAAAAAAAAAAATAACAAAAATAATTACATTATTGCTTTACTCTTTTTATGTGTGTTTTTTAGTATTTTATTTACTTATTTGCAAGCTGAGAGATACAGATAGGTGATAGATAGATGATACATAGATGGTAGATAGAGAGAAAAAATGGACACACCAGGGCCTTTAGCCATGGCAAATGAACTTCATAAGCATGTGCCACCTTATGCATCTAGCTTCACTTGGGTACTGGGGCATCAAACCCGGGTCTTTAGGCTCTACAAGCAAGTGCTTTAAACACTGAGCAATCTCTCCAACCCCTCTAAATGTGTTTTAAGAAAGGATAGCTAGAGAGATGGAAGACCAGGAAAGGTGTGGACTTCATGTGTTCCTGCAATAAATGCCATACTTGCTTCTGTAAATGCATTATATTAAGATCTTGAGTCATTTTTATCAATCATTTATAGTTTGTGAGTCAGCGAGGTCTTTTAATTTACTCTGTTAAAGCAACATAGACTATTGGAAAGCAAAGCAGCCCTACTGCACTATGGCTAGCGACTCTGGCTTCGACACTGTGTAGCAAACCTTGCAACCATGTTCTGCCTCTTGTTTGGTGAGCATTTGGGAAATTGTTCTGTAAACTCTATTATCAAACTAAGAATCAAGAAGGAATTAGAGGGCTGGTGAGATGGCTTAGCAGTTAAGGTGCTTGCCTATGAAGCATAAGGACCTGGGTTTGATTCCCCACTATTCACGTAAAGCCAGATGCATAATGTAGCTTATGTATCTGGAATTTATTTGCAGTGGCTGGAGGCCCCGGCATGCCCATTTTCTCCCTCCTTCACTCTCTCCCTCTCTTTCTCTCTCCCTGTCTCTCTGTCTCTTCCTCTTTCTTTGTCTTTCTCTCTCAAATAAATAAGTAAATAAATAAAAAATATTTTTTTTAAAAGAAGGAATTAAAGAGCTGGGGAAAAGGCATAGCAGTTAAAGGCACTTGCTTGCAAAGCCTGTTGGCCTGGATTCTATTCCCCAGTATCCATATAAAGCCAAATGAACAAAGTGGTGCATGTGTGTGGAGTTCATTGGCAGTAGCAAGAGGCCCTGGTGCATCTGTTCTGCCTCTCTCTCTTTCTCTTTCTCTCTCCTTCTCTACCTCCCCCCCCCCGCTTGGATTTTATTAAGAGAGTTAAATTATTTAATAATGCTATTAAAATACTAATTCATCTTTGCATGATTAGAAATAATGGAACCAAACACATGTCTGTTTTTGGCTGTTTATAGTTAGGAACTCCATATTGGTAGAATTAAATATGCTAATAGTGCTCAATTCAAAATGAAATAAGAGAGACTAAGTGTGTTTCTGGAGATAGCTGTCATCAGCAACTCACGGCCAAGCACTGAGATCCCTCCATTTATCCCAGATCTTCCCAAAACTTTTTTTTTTTTTTTTTCCCCAGAGTGTAGGTGACTGTTCATTATCCTATCCTGGACAGAGTCACCAGCAACACACAGTTTGCAACATGACATGATTATCTGTGTGCTGTTCTCATGTCTTAAGTAGGGCCAGCAGTCAATAGAGATAAGCACACCTTTCCAGAAGTTCTCCCTCTTTTGGTTCCATCATTCCCAGTTCTTTAGTGTTGATGCTGTGTCCTATCCCCATGGCAACATCCTCTTCTCCTGGCTCTTTACCTCAGCAACAGCCCATCTCTGTGATGGAATGCCCCGGGCCAGGAACATTTGCTGAATACATAAATGTTTAAATGAAAGTATATAGAAACAAATCTAATGTTCAATCCAAAGGCATGACAGATCGCTTGACTTTGAGGAAAAGGGAGAGCTAAGTGCGGCAGCCCTTCTGCTTAGAAGTTTCTAGAACAAGCCTCACAAGGTGCACACACAGCTATAAATAAACTTCAAAAGAAAGGGGGCCCTACAACTCTCTTGTGAAAAGTTGGAGTAATTTTATGAACTTCACGCTTGATTTTCCTCTAAGCATTCCATGTGGCTGGAATCACTGAATCATTCTTGAAGTTCTTTTGTTGTTTTAACACATTAAATTAGCTCATTACAGCTGAATATGTAGTGGAAAATAGCATCTGTTTACACTGTAATAATATAAAAATTACTTACCAGTAACAGAATAAAGAGCAATTTGCAAAAGCTAATCATATTTATACACTTGTCTGCAAAAAGTAAATTGTTAATATATGCCCGAGGGGAAATCACTTGGTGGCTTCAGCAGTGAAAGAAACGAGATATATAAGCATCGTTTAGAAAGCTCCTGTATCTAACACTGTCATAAAAATACAAACATTTGTGGATTTTTAAAACATATTTTGACCCTGGCAAAGTAAAATAATGTAAGGAAATCCAGCAACGTCATAGAAAGACATATGTCCCATCCTTTTCTTAATTAGTATTGAATATCAATTAGCAAAGTCAAAATCTAATAATTTATTCAATGATTTGAAATTTAGCCCAGTGAAATGGTTCATGCCTTTAATCCCAGCACTTGGGAAGCAGAAGTAGGAGGATTGCTGTGAGGCCAGCCTGAGACTACATCGTGAATTCCAGGTTAGCCTGGGCTAGAATAGGACCCTCCCTTGAACTATACCCCCCTAAAAAAATTTAATAATTCCTATCTAGAGATTTTTTTTTAAAATATTTTCAGTGCTAATCCAAATACAATTGGAGAAATACAACATAAGTGGTTCCATGTTTGTTCCCTTGCTCCCAAAGCATTTGAATATACCTTTAGCAAAGTAATTTAGAAATTGAAAATTAACATTTGAAAATATTGGAAAAGGGCTGGAGAGATGGCTTAGCAGTTAAGGCTCTTGCTTGCAAAGCTTAAGCACCTAGGTTTGATCCCACAGGACCCACGTAAGCCAGATGCACATGGTAGCACATGCATCTCGAGTTTGTTTTCATTGGCAAGATGCCCTGGTGTGCTTGTTCTCTCTTTCTCTCTCTCTCCCCCCATGCTTGCAAATATCTATCTATCTAGCTAGCTAGCTAGCTGAAAATATTGGACAAAGCAAAGACCCAGATCCTAGTTCTTTTGGTCTCACTAAGGTCTAGATTGTTTCTTGGGTTGCAGGAAGCTGAGGGTGCCCAAAGTGTGTGACTACTGCTGCTCCTGGGTCTCAGAAAATGATAGCTGCAAGTCCAGTGCCTTAACATGCTGAAGGCTTTCAACAGGAAGAACAAAGCTCAGAAGCAAAAGCCTTTTGAAGGCTGGAGAAATGAAGATGAATCAGCAGTTACTGCCCTTGCCTGCAGAGCTTAAGGACCCAGGTTCAATTCCCCAGTACTCACGTCAAGCCAGATGAGCAAAGTGGTGCATGCATCTGGAGCTCATTCACAGCGGCTAGAGGCTCTGGTGTGCCCATTCTCCCTCTCTGTCTCATTTTCTCTCTCCCGTGCACGCACATACACACACGCGCGCGCGCGCACACACACACACATTCCTTTGAGCTTCTTCTGGCCTTGCTTCTCCTACTGCCCAAGGCTGGCCATACATCTTACAATCCCTCTATGCTCTAGTGGCCCTGGGTCCAGAAATGAGTCCTAATCCCAGAACCTCTCTCTACCCCCGAGGTAGCCATTGAATTTAGAAGCATCACTGCCACACCCCCCTATGTCAGAGCAGCTGATAAGAAATCCCCCCTGTCCTGTCCTGTCCTGTCCTGTCCTGTCCTGTCCTGTCCTGTCCTGTTTGTCTGGTAAATCATAAGGCTCTTATTCCAGAAGGACCCTGCCCCACACCCAACAGGAAGGAGTCCTGTACAGAGCGGCCAAGAGAAGGCTGAACAGAAATGCCATGTTCTGTCCTGCCCAGCCTCTCCTCATGAGATTGTGTCCGTTCTGTCCAGTATTTCTTCAGCACATCTAAACATGAAAATGGAGTTTTCCCACGGGCATGAGCATCCTTCTGAAGGCTCTCATAGCATGTAAAACTATTTTAAAATATTTTGTTTATTTATATAAGAGAGAGAATGGGCATATCAGGGCCTCTTGTCATTGCAAACAAACTCCAGACACCCATGCCACTTTGTGCATCTCGCTTTTTGTGGGTGCTAGGGATTTTAACCTGGGCAAACAGGCTTTGCAAGCAAGAACCTTTAACTACTGAGCCATCTCCTCACCATGCAAACCTTCTGATTATATAAAAGATATCATTTGGGGAGCTGAAGAGATGGCTCAGCAGTTAAGGCGCTTGCCTCTCAAGGATGTCCTTTTTTCTTTTCTTCTTGTTAATGTGTTAGCCTTGGCATGGGTGAGCAAAGGTTTAAAACTTTTTCACTCTTTCAACACTTTCATGTTATATTTATAAAAAAATTTAATTATGATTTAACAAATAGATTATTTCCCTTTTGATCCTAACAGACAGAAAGAAACAGTATGCTTGCCAGTAAGATCAGATGGTATTATATATTTTTCCTAATGTACTTATCAGAGAGAGAGGGGGGGAATTTTATATGTAGTTAATCTTTAAATTTGTTTTTGTTTTATTTTTTGGTTGCTAGGATGAGACCTATCCAGTGAATGTAGTAGTCTTACTCAGATGTGTTAATAATATTCATTAAGTCATCCCTCTCCCTCACATTCAGTCAGCCTCTCATTATGCTCCCGTCCTGCCTTCCTGCTTTTGCCCTGCCTTTTAGTAAGGTTCCTGTTAAAGGCTAATTCCATCCGATGCAATTTTAACCCAGCGAGAGCAGTGTTAGTGCTAGGTAGGACGACTCCTCATGGTGGACCTCTACAGGGGGGTCTTGCGAATACCCATTCTGTTCTTCTGGTGATAGATCTTCAGTCATTTGAAATTAGCCTCCATGGGCTCAAGAGATGGGTCAGCAGTTAAGGTGATTGTCTGTGAAGCCTAAGGACCAGGTTCAATTCCCCAGGACCCATGTAAGCCAGATACACAAGGTAGCACATGCATCTGGAGTTCGTTTGCAGTGGCTAGAGGCGTTGGTGCATCCATTCTCTCCCTGTCTGCCTCTTTCTCTCTGTCTCTCTAATAAATAATTTTTTTAAAAAATAATAAAATGAAATTAGCCTCCAGAGACCAAATGAGAAACTACCACATCCTACCCAGTCAGTGAGCCATGCATTCCGCCTTCCTAGTTTACTCTCCTCAGGGTAATGTTGGAAAAAGGATTCACCCTGGGGGAAATGGGAAGACCTTAGCCACTTCAAGGAGACTTTCATGTATATTTTTAATTAAATATTTTTATATATTTACCTGCATGTGGAAAGAAAGAGAGAGAGATAGAGAGAGAGACCTTTATACCAGCACTGGGGAATCAAACCCAGGCCATCAGGCTTTGCAAGCAAGCACTTTAACCATTAAGCAATCTTTCCAGCCACAAGACTGTTCTTTGTTTAATGCTAAGTGCTAAAGTCTACTTCATCTCCGTAAAGGATTTCTGAGTATGTTCCTTACCCCAGACACTGTTAGCTGGAGTCTCAGTTCATTCATTTAAATGCTGCATCTGACAGAGGATTGTGTTTCAATGTTTAAACAGAAAAAAAAAATCTTTAATTTGTCTTACACATGGCATTTCTCAGGGACTTCAGTTACCATCTGTTGCTGATTAATTCCCCAATTTAGCTGCAGCCTAGACTCCATCTGTAATCTCCAGGCCACATACTACCACAATTATGTCTGGTGCCCAGTAACTGTGCAGTGAATTCTTCGTGAATAAATGAACAGCAATAAAAATGAATATGGGTGGACTCTACCTATCAGAATACAGGCTTTTGAGGTTATGTATGACATGATATTGTCTCTCTCTCTCTCTCTCTCTCTCTCTTTTTTTTTTTTTTTTTGGTTTTTCGAGGTAGGGTCTCACTCTGGCCCAGGCTGACCTGGAATTAACTATGTAGTCTCAGGGTGGTCTTGAACACACGGCGATCCTCCGACCTCTGCTTCCCGAGTGCTTGGATTAAAGGCATGCGCCACCACGCCCACTGTCTCTCATATTTTTATTCTTTTTAAAAATATTTTTATTTTACTTGCAAGCAGAGAGATAGAAGAGAAACAGAGAGAGCAAGAGAATGGGTATGCCAGGAGGACCTTCAGCCACTGCAACTAAACTTCAGACGCATTTGCCACTGTGTGTCTGGCTTAACGTGGGTAATGGGTATTTGAACCTGGGTTGTTTGGCTTTGAAGGCAAGTGCCTTAACTGCTGAGCCATCTCTCCAGCTCCATTCTTCTATATTTTATTTTACTTGATTGATTGATTGATTGATTTAACAGAAAGAGGAAAGAGAGAGAGAATGGGCATGCCAGGGCCTCCAGCCACTGCAAACAAACTTCAGCTGCATGTGCCACCTTGTGCATTTGGCTAACGTGTGTCCTGGGGAATTGAACCTGGTCCTTTGGCTTTGCAGGCAAATTCCTTAACTGCTAAGCCATCCCTCCAGCCCCATTCTTCTTCTTCTTTTTTAAAGCAAAATGTATTTTTTGTCCCTCATATTTTTCTGTTGTACCAAAAGGATTCCCAGAGACTTTTACAGTTTTTTTTTTAAAACACTGACAATGTGTCTGGGCTGAACATAGACTATCATTCCATCAGTACATTTTTTTTTTCTGTTTTTTGTTTTTTTTTTTGTTTTGTTTTGTTTTTTTTTGAGGTAAGGTTTCACTCTAGCCCAGGCTGACCTGAAATTCACTATGTAGTCTCAGGGTGGCCTCAAACTCACGGCGATCCTCCTACCTCTGCCTCCTCAGTGCTGGGATTAAAGGCGTGTGCCACCATGCCAGGCTCTCCATGGGTACATTTTACAGAACGATCTTTGGAACAGGAAACACTTCTCAGATGTATGAACTACAGATTAAAATCCTATAAAACTGGAGAGTGTGGCCCTTTCACAATTTGTGGGCAAGTGGGAAGTTAGTCTTTCCCCCTAAGGTTTTTGGTTCAGCAAACACAGGTGATCCATGACATGTATGTACTAACAAAGTTTGATTCCTCATGTATGGGATTTTTCTATGTGTTTTTGAAAGAATTGGCTCTTTCATTTTCATTTATTTTTTCAAGGTAGGGTCTCACTCTAGTCCAAGCTGACCTGGAATTCACTATATATTCCCAGGGTGGCCTTGAACTCACAGTGATTCTCCTACCTCTGCCTCCTCAGTGCTAGGGCTAAAGGCGTGCACCACCACCCTTCGAATGCAGACTCATCATTGGAATTATTCATTACATTTCCTGAAAAAAAAAATACTGTTAGTTATTCATTAAATGATTTGAAACACAAACTACCTCTGTATTATCCCTTTGCCATGTTCCATGAGAAGAGAGCGCCATAAATAGCACAATTTGTGGTCAACGATAAGCATCCTCCTAGAGAAAAAATAACAGTTTGTGTGCGTGCCAGATGCTCAGCCTGCATTAAGTGCCATAAAAAAAAATCCCCTGAAGTGTGTTCAACAGATAGGGCAAATTGCCAAGGAACAGCAGAGAATTAAGTTGAACCCTGCTCACACACAAAATCCATCGAGACGCCAGATGCATATTTCCATTTAAAAAATCAAAATGGGAAATTAATTCAGCATGCATTTAATAGGCAAATACTTCAAGATGGATAGTGGATCCCTGGGACAGAATGGTGGGTATGGTGAGATCTTTGTCTCTGTGTGTTGGGATTAGGGATGCAGTTGGAGGAAACACTCTTCACCTTGCTGTTGTTTGTGGCACAAGTCACGTAATGTGTGTGCACGAAGGCAAGAGCAGCTATGTACCCAGATACTAATGGTGCTTCAGGCTCAGGGACTCACGTAAGGGATTGAAAGGGTTCCTTCTCATGGTCTTTTTGTTTTGAGAACGAAAAGGGGGCTTGTTGATTATTTATCTCCAGTGCAAATGATTGTTCTGGAATAGAACAGACAAGCATGGAGGGTTGGCTACAAGATAGTCTGGGCCTAGTTAGAGGAAACGTCTTACACGTCATTCCAGGATATAAAAGCTTTCTCAGGCTGAAAATAGTGGCTAAGGTGCTTGCCTGAAAAGCCTAAGGACCCAAGTTCAATTCTCCAGTACCTGCATAAGCCAAATGCACAAAGTGGCACAGATGACTAGAGTTCATTTGCAGTGGTTGGTGGCCCTGGTGTGCCCATTCTCTATCTATCTATCTATCTATCTATCTATCTATCTATCTATCTATCTATCTTTATCTCTCTATCTCAAACAAATATATATATTTTAATACATATATATGTATTATATATTTTACATATATATATATTCATATATATATTTTAATACAAATATATATTTTAAAACAGCTTCTCTCCTGCTGATATTGCTTGACCCTGGGCCATAATTAGATTCAACACTGCTAATTTGTCACACTTTATAAGTGGCTTGTGGCAAGCACACACTGAACAAAGTATTGAGGCACGTGGGCATTGTTCAAGTGTGTCTCGCACTGATCAAATGCTTAGACAAATCGGTTTCTTGGATTTTCTTCCTTTCTGTATAAACCTGAAATTGGCCTTGATGCCTGTAGAGTTAACATTCATATGAGATTATCTGGCTACATTTCACAAAGAGCTGAGGAAGTTTAGGCAGAGATAGTGTCCCTTCAATCTGATTGGACCTTGGGTGCCAGCCTCCAAAGCCCAGTGCTGTCCCCTGTCCTGGTCAGGGTCCCAGTACGCATGAAGATGGTGTGGGTTCCCATCTACCGCAGTAGTGGCTTCTTCAACAACAGGAATGAGGTAAAGATTCTCAGGTTGGCTCCTTTTGGTCAGGGAAGCACTCTTTGCGGTTCAGATTAGATATTTGAAAATACTAATGACTTAACATTTAGCAATCA
This sequence comes from Orientallactaga sibirica, assembly GCA_036365145.1. NCBI lineage: Eukaryota > Metazoa > Chordata > Mammalia > Rodentia > Dipodidae > Orientallactaga > Orientallactaga sibirica. The sequence goes on from JAEOAD010001317.1 coordinate 6,712,613, forward strand.
TGAAGTTTACAGATGAACTGAGCAGACCAAAAGACAAATGACCCCATTAAAGAATTCTTCCCACCTGGATAAGTGTTTAGTGATGAGGGTTTTTTCTTCTGCTGCTTATAAGAATTTCCTCCTGTCACTAAGAAAATAAGCATACTTCCTTTTTTCAATTTATTTAGATATTTAGATTTATATATTTTCCTCTAAGTAGTGGCAGCATATGAAAATTGCTCTACTTTTCTGGTATTACTTTTTTTCTGTCCTCATGGACATTACTGTTCATTTCTGTATTGAACAGAAGACATAAACACATTAAAGAAATGCATCTATTATTGACGCTCACTCGACATACTTAACTGAACCATGTTTTGCTGCAAGTAAATTTTCATTCTCCTACTTCATCAAGTGTGCTGTTTACATTCTAGCTGTAAAATCGTGAGATGCAGTCATTGTTAGATATTTTATATGGAGCATGTAAGTAAGGATTAAAAATAGTGACCTTGCCGGGCATTAGGGTACACACATTTAATCCTAGCTCTGTGAGTTCGAGGCCAACCTGAGACTACATAGTGAATTCCATGTCACCCTGGGCTACAGAGAGACCCTACCTCTAAACAGAGCCCCTCCCAAGTACTGTGTGGGGAGAGGTGCAAGAGAGTGTATGATGCGGCTGTAGATAATCACATGGGGCCTCAGTTCTCAGACTGTAACAGAAAGTGCACAGCAGCAGTTACTGCTGTGACTGGAAGTACTCAGCATTGCTTAGTCCCGTGACAAAGTAGTCAGCATCAGTTAATGCTGTAGTTGGAAGTACTTAACATCAATCACTGCTGTATTAGATAGTACTCAGCATCAGTTACTACTGGAGCTAAAAGTGCACAGCACCAGTTTCTGCTGTAATCCAGAAGCACTCAGCATCAGTTAATGCTGTAATGGGAAGCACTTAGCATCAGTCACTGCTGTAACAGAAGGTACTCAGCAGCATGTCAAAGCACCGTTCTTCTGGTGCTGTTTTTTGAGCTTCCACAGGTACTTTTCCTGGACAAAATGCTCTTCCCATTCAGATGAGAAGTTCCTGAAACTTTAGTATGAACGAGATCACAGGAGGGCTTATAGCACACTGGTTTCTGAGTTCCCATTACAGGGGTCTGCGTGTTGTCTATGGAATGAATTCAGAGCAGACAGAGTTCCGTGCACAAAGTAGACGGAGGTTATTACAGAGTGACACGAGGCACTCCCAAGGATCAAAGGGACCCATGGACAAAGGGACCATCTGGCCTTTGTGGAGGAAGGCACACTCTCAAGGCAAGAACAAACAATGGCACAGGACACCATTGCTCCACCTTACTGTACAGGTTTAGGCTTCGTACTATTAAAGTTGCGGGCACACTCAGGGACATTCTCTTGTTCACATGACTGGCGGACCGACTGTGGATTCTCTCTTAAGGACGGCAGCCTCTCTGAGATAGTCATCTTATGATCTCTTGGGCATTTCAGAATGTCTTAGCTCAACCTAGGATCATCAATGTGACTTGGATCCTGATCTTCTGAACAGTAATTAGAGACCCACCTATCAGTTTCTGGCGTGATAAGTCACGATTACGAGGGACACGTAGATCTTCAGTGGACATCAAGCTGCTCATGGCATGCCCAGCACCCCTTCCCCTTCTTGGAGTTTCTGATTCAGAAAATCTAGAAATGGAAATTGCACACTTGCATTTTTAACCATCTGTTAAACAATGCTAAGATACTAGTGCTTTTGGTGTTGGGCCCAGTGTTTGAGAACCAGTGTTCTCTATGAATTATATTTTCCTGAAATTTACATTTTCTTTTTTTAATTAGTTACTTTTTTTATTGACAAGTTCCTTAATTGTAGACAATCCCATGGTACTTCCCTCCCTCCCCCCACTTTCTTCTTTGAAACTCCACCTTCAATCAGTCTCTTTTTTCATTTTGATGTCATCATCTTTTCCTCCCTTTGTGATGGTCTTGTGTAGGTAGTGTCAGGCACTGTGAGGTCATGGATATCCAGGCCATTTTGTGTCTGGAGGAGCATGTTGTAAGGAGTCCTAACCTTCTTTTTGGCTCTTACATTCTTTCTGCCACTTCTTCCGCAATGGACCCTGAGCCTGGGAAGGTGTGATAGAGATGTTTCAGTGCTGAGCACTCCTGTGTCCCTTCTTCTCAGCACTCTGGTGCCTTCTGAGTTATCCCAGAGGTTACAGCTATCTGAAAAGAGAAGTTTCTCCAACCAAAAATGAGAGCAGGCAGTTTGGTGAGCATAGTATATACGTTTAGCCAGATACCAGCAGACATTACACTCCAAGGGCTCATGACTTCCCCCAGCATAGGTTTTCAGTATCAGGCATGTATTCCCTCCCATGAAGTGGGCCTCAAGTCCAATTAGAGATTGGCTGGTTTCCCCCATAACAGACTATTGTTCCCACTGGCTCAGTTAGCCTGGCTGGACAAACTGAAGGCTTGCAATGGCCACTGTTGTTTATCTCCACTTGTAATTTCTCTCTCTCTCTCTCTCTCTCTCTCTCTCTCTCAGAACTACATGTAGCATAGCTTTTTCCAGCTTTCTGTCAGCTGGTATACGGAAGAGGTTTTCAGCTCAGCTCTAGCAAGAGTGACCTTGTGGAGTTTTCAGCAACAGGGTCTTACCATCTATTCCTGGTGGGAAACCAAGGGCCTCAGCAATGGCCTATAATGTTTTGGGGGCATCAGGGACTCCCTGGCCAACAACTCACTGGAAAGTATCCCATCCCTGGCAATGAAAATTTTCTAGTAACAATCTATGGCTTCTAGGTTGTCATTGTCCAAAAAAACATAGGTTTCCATATGACTTATTCACACCCTCTTGGATTTTGATTGGCTCTCCCTCCACCTTTCCTTTACTCAATATCTTCCCCTGACCTCACTTAGGGTTTTCCACCCCCCAGTAATCTGTTCTTCTACTTACATATATACAATACCATCCTCTTAAGTCAACCCTCCTCCTCCCTTTCTATTCCCTTTATATCCCCTTTCTAGCTTACTGGCCTTTGCTACTGAGTTTTATTCCAACACATATAGAAGTCCAAACATATGAGAGAGAACATGTGACGTTTGGCTTTCTGGACCTATGTTACCTCACTAAGTATAATCCTTTCCAGATCCATCCATTTTCCTGCAAATTTTTCTTTACTGCCGAATAGAACTCCATTGTATAAATGTACCATGCTTCATTATCCACTCATCAGATGAGGGACATCTAGGCTGGATCCATTTCCTATCTATTGTGAATAGAGTGGCAATAAACATGGTCAAGCAGGTATCTGTAAGGTAATGAGAGAGTCCTTAGGATATATGCCTAGGAGTGGTATAGCTGGATCATATGGTAGATTTATATTTAGTTGTCTCAGGAACCTCAGCACTGATTTCCACAATGGCTGGACCAGATTGCATTCCTACCAACAGTGTAGAAGGGTTCCTCTTTTTCCACATCCTCACCAGCATTTATTGTCATTTGTTTTCTTGATGACAGCCATTCTGACAGGAGTGAGATGGAATCTCAAAGTAGTTTTAATTTGCATTTCTCTGATGCTAAATATGAAACATTTGTTTTAGATGTTTATATGCCATCTGTATTTCTTCTTTTGAGAACTCTCTATTTAGTTCCATAGCCCACTTTTTATTTGGGTAGTTTGATTTCTCATTATTTAGTTTTTTTTTTTTTTTGGGAGTTCTTTGTATACCCTGGATATTAATCCTCTGTCAGATATATAGCTGGCAAAGATATTTTCCCATTCTGTATATTGCTTCTTTGCTCTATTGACAGTGTCCTTTGCTGTACAAAAGCTTTGTAATTTTATGAGGTCCCAGTGGTTGATTAGTGGTTTTATTTCCTGAGCATCTGGGTGAAATACTTTTAAAAATGCAAAGCAAAAGGATATGATGAATTGGTGGTAATGGTATGACATCATACATCAATATTAAATTTCCATTGAATTTCACTGAATACTAATAATGCATAAAAGCATCTTCGACTTAAACACGTCAAATAAATATTTATGTGTGTTTCCAAATGATAAAAACCCTCTCTCAAGTGTTAACCACAATTATTTTTTATGTACTCTGGAATCTCAGTTACATACAGAAAGAAGACCAGATTAAATTATAATGTGGAGATGGAAAGGTCTGAGTGGACACTATTACTAGAATGTGGTAGAAGCATCTAGAAAGAAATGGTCATGTTATACAGGAATGTGTGTGCCTACCTCATGTCAGCACTTACCTATCTGGGATGACACTTGGCCAACTTCATGGTGTCCTGTGCTAGTTCAAGATTCTTCTCACACCAGGCGTGGTGGTGCACACCTTTAGTCCCAGCACTTGGGAGGCAAATGTAGGAGGATTGCTGAGGGTTCTAGGCCAGCCTGAGACTAGATACTACATAGTGAATTCTAGGTCAGCCTGAGCTAGACCAAGACCCTACCTCAAAACAAACAAACAAACAAACAAACAAATAAAACAGAGTCTTGTCATGATTTAAGACCAGACATTTCAGATCAGTTATTGAAGCCCAGTTCTGATGCTTGCTTCTATGTGCACTTTGATTCCGTTTTAAGTATAAAATACAGAATTTTGAAATGTAACATCTTCTGGGTGCACTGGCTTGTTTAATCTAGAAATAAAACATGATGGGACGAGGTGGCCAAGTGGTTAAGTGGTTAAGACTGCTAGAAATAAAACAGGGCTATTTGGTTGTCTTTGGGGTCCCCAGATCCATTCAGGACTTAGCACAGGCCCTGATACGTACTGAGACGTGACCTCAGAGAGAGTGGTGTGGCCCACATGGCGGTGGGCCTGTCCTACTGCTTTCTGCCCACAGTGAGTCTCGGTCCCAGTGATACTCGTAAAAATCCCTCAGTAGGATTCCTTTTAAAAAAATTTTTTTATTTATTTATCTGAAAAAGAGGCAGAACTTAACTCCAGATGCATGTGCCATCTTGCTTACTTGGGTACTGGGGAATTGAACCTAGGTCCTTAGGCTTCCTAGGCAAGTGCTGTACCCACTAAGCCATCACTCTAGCCCCCTTAGTATGATTCTTACTAGGCTTCATCTTTGTTTAGAATTACCAAAAGACTAGATAGAAAGGGTGGAGAAATCCACCCCATTCCCTCAACTAGCATAAAGGTAGGGAATGCTGGCTGGGGTTTCTTCTTCACAAGGTATTCCACTGAACCATGGTTGACCAATGAATTATGAGCTCTATGCATAGACTAGAAAACTCTATGCTAGAATAACCCAAGAGTGGATCAAAAATTCTATGATTGGGGCTGGAGAGATGGCTTAGTGGTTAAAGGCACTTACTTGCAAAGCCTAATGGCCCAGGTTCAATTCCCCAATACCCACATAAAGCCAGATGCAAAGTGGCGCAGGCATCTGGAGTTCAGTTGCAGTAGCTGGAAGCCCGGGTGTGCCAGTCTCTCTGTCTCTCTGTCTCTCTCTCTCTCCTCCCTCCCTCCCTCTATGTTTATAAATAATTAAATAAATAAATATTTTTTAACAAAGTCTATGATCATGAGAGTAAGAGTTGCAACTTTGAAATATTTCATGGGCTGTAGATCTAAATTAGCTGCCAAATCTATATCCTCCTCCCCCCCCCAACCTCAACACATTCACATTTGACAACCTCAATTACATAAGTCTCCACTGCTGCCCAACCCCAGTAGGCTCCATATTCCCAAAGTCACCACCTCCTGGTCTCTGTGTAGCACTTTAAATCTGATTTCCTTTTTACAATGGAAAGAGCAGATGATATGTAAATGAATTAATTATCAGAGTGCTTTCAAGGCTTTCATTGACTGAACACGCAGGTATGCATTTTGCTTGTCTTGTTTTCCATTTCAAGATGTCAGGGCTCTTAAGTGGGGCCCCACCAACATCTCTGGACTGTGGTGCTGTCCTCCCATCATTTGCTGAGCTGCCAGTCCACTGAACAGACTGGCTTCCATAAATCTGTGCAGAGAAAGATATTTTTTTTGGGGGGGGGAGACAGAGAGAGGGAGAGGGAGACAGATAGAGATGGGTGCAGCAGCAGCCTCTCAGCCGCTGAGAACGAAATCCAGATGTGTGCGCCCCTTTGTGGTCAAGTGCAGCATTGCGCCCTTGCGTCACTTTGCATCTGGCTAAATGTGGGACCTGGAGATTGGAACCGCTGGAGATTGGAACCAGCGTTCTTAGGCTTAGGAGGCAGGCGCCTTAACCGCTAAGCCATCTCTCCAGCCCAAGAAAGATTTTTAATATTTTTTCTATTTATTTTATTTATTTATTTGAGAGGGAGAGAGGGGAAGAGGAAGATGAAGAAGCAGAGGCAGATAGAGAGGAAGAATAGGTGCTCCAGAGTTTCAAGCCACTGCAAACAAACTCCAGATGCATGCACCACCTTATGCATCTGGCTTATGTGGGTTGCTGGGGAATCAATCCTGGGTTCTTAGTCTTTGCAGGCAAGTGCCTTAACTGCTGAGCCATCTCTCCAGCTCTGGAGAAGGGTCTTTTTGAATCATTGTAGAATTTTCTTGCTTTTTTGTTGAGGGAGTAAATTTCATAAATTCAAAAATCGTGACATGCACACAGTGTACAGTATACTAAAAAAGAGTCTCTTCTAATGTAACTGAAAAGGTTGACTTGGTGTGGACCTTGACAATGTGTATTTTGGATCTGTGCACTGGTGGCTGCAAAACCTGAAATCTCAGCATTGAGGGGCTGCATAAGGAGGAGTCAGAGAACAGGGGCAACTGGGGCTAGAGTGAGACCCTGTCTCAGTGACAAGAAAAATATATTTTAGAGCTATAAGTGAATGTAGCACAATTGATTAAAACCTAACATTTTATAGATAGATAGATAGATAGATAGATAGATAGATAGATAGATAGATAGATAGATAGATAGATAGATGGTAAAGTCTCACTGTAGCCTAAGATGACATCCTACCTCTGCCTCCCAAGTGCAAGGATTAAAGGCATGGCCTGGCATATATATGTGTGTGTGTGTGTGTGTGTGTGTGTGTGTGTGTGTGTGTGTATGTATGTATGTTTGTGTATATATAATTCACTTCTATAACCAGATGAGTGGCACTGGCGATGAGAACAGATCCTTTGTAGCATGAGCAGACAGAACATGCCCAGCTATTATGTGTGCTTCATGGAATGTGGCTTGTGGTTCACCAAGGACAAGGCCGAGCACTGGGTGAAATTACAAGGAGAGCTACATAGGAGCAGATGGCAGAGATGTGTTGTCCCATCTAGACTAGTAGTCCAATCTGTGACTGTTTTGTTTTGTTTTGTTTTTCCAATAACAATAACATAACTAAACACCCTATCGGAGCTCACGTTATGTCTCTGGTGTTCTGTGTTGTTGGGAGATGCATGAGTGTACTCTCTGTTCCAACTGTTTCTAAGAGATAATTTCCTTGTCTGGTGTTCTTTCAATAAGGGTACCTGGTCCTTTGAGAACATCTTGTCAGAATGATGCAATGAAAGCATGGAATATTTATTTATTCAACTATATTACAATACAAGCCCCTACCTACTGCCATGGTGGAGAGGACGCAATAGTACTGCTTCGTCCGAGCACAGTGGAACCCTGAGTTTGATCAAGCACTAGGAAGCAATAGCTAATCATACAGAACCAGTACTCCACTGAGATTTTCTTTTTCAAGGAGACCTTTTGAAAAATTGTAACTTGAGAAGTCTTGGGGCATAAGAATCTCCCTCTACTCACACACTATCTCACCTCTGTCTGCAAAGAGCTGAATCTTCTGAATAAACATAAACAAATATATTTCTTCAAACATGACCTTCTATCTCAATGCATGTGTCTCTTGTACCACTCCTAAAAGCCATGGTTAAAAACAAGTATGGTGGGCGTGGTAGTGCACGCCTATAATCTCAGCAGACAGAAGGCTGGGTGTACTAGACAGCCACATGTCGCTGGGATGAACTTCCAAACCAGGCAGTTTATGGGAGGAATGGCATTTATGTGAAGCTTAGAGATCCAGGGGACGTTCCACAATGGTGGACCAGAGAAAAACCCACCACCAGAAGCAAGAGCAAAAACCTGGCAGCCAAGCAGCAGGGAACCAACCTTGGCAGGACTAGGGCACTTCGCATATCTTAGGTTGGAATTCAGATCCACCTTAGGGCTGGACCATAGGATCTGCCCAGGGACTCCTCCTCCAGCCAGGCAGCTGGAGATCTAAATTGCATGCTTTATTAATAAACTCCTGACTGTATCGGGGGACATCCATTTGAACCATTCTCACTGAAATTTGTTCTTGAGTTCTCACTCTGTCTTCACAGTGCCCACGACCCAATTCTGTGTGAGCCTTTCCTGTAGATACTTGTTGGGGACTCTGTATTGTAAAAAGTCACCAAGTAGAAAGAGGTGTGAGCTGAGGCGACAGTCTCTCTTCTCTAGTGCCCTTGTTAACTGCGCAAGCCCAGCATCTTTGATGGCAGAATAAAGAGGCAACGCAGGTGTGAATTCTTATTATTTTTTCCCTTACTCCAAAAAGAAAATGTTGATATCTTAGTATTCAGCTACACTTCTCTTAAGAGAAACAACTGGCTGTTTCTTTCTGCTTCCTAAGGCTTTAAAATGTTTTATTTTTATTTGAGAGAGACAGAGAAAGAAAGAGGCAGATAGAGAGAAATAACAGGTATGCCAGGGCCTCTAGTCACTGCAAACGAACTCCAGACACATACACCACCTTGTACATCTGGCTTAAGTGGGTACTGGAGAATCAAACCTGGGTCCTTAGGTTTCGCAGGCAAGTGCCTTAATGGCTAAGCCATCTCTTCAGCCCTTCCTAAGGCTGCTGGAACGTGATTTCCTCTGCTTTCCAGCATCATTCTAAAGGGAGAATCTCACTATGTGGCCCCAACCAGCCTTCACTGGGATGGTACCTGTTATTGAAAGGGAGTCTGTATTTGCAGTCATACAGAGAATGCCAGTTGAGAAATGAGCCTGATTACGTGGTTCATTTGTTCTCCTTTGTAGAGCCAGGCTGCTGCCCACTATAAAGGCACGAAACACGCCAAGAAGCTCAAAGCGCTGGAAGCCATGAAAAATAAGCAGAAATGTGCCACTGCCAAGGAGACCCCAAAGGGCGCCTTCACCTCCATCACTACCAATACCATCACTACCAGCTCTGACAAAACAGGTTAAATGATGATGTTTGTTGTGAACGTTCTGGTCGTTTGTTCTGGGGCCTCCCACCTCCTTTGCCTAACCCCTTGTCTGTTTTATACTGTGCTGGCACATTGAACTCACTCTTAAAGCCGTCTTCCTGTGTAGTGGTATCTGTCTCCTCTTGTCTTTCCAACACCCTTCAGACAATCAATAGCTCTATTTCAGGTTTTGCATTTTGAACAAGTCTTGTGGCTGTTTAGAGGGAGCTGGGCATCATAAAGTCACTGGGAGCCATGTCCCCCTAGTACTGTATGAGAAACAGACACAGTTCAGCTTGTCTCTTTAGCATCTGTACAGCATGCCTAACCTAGGGTGCATGACAGAGTTGACGTCACTGTGGGGACACAGCTGAGTATGTATGCTGAATGAGCAGGGAAGGTCCCAGCAAGAGCTTTGTTGCTGAGGCTTGATTTTCATAAATTTGAAACACTGCATAGTTTTAAGCTGCAGCTGTGTGATTTGGGGCTTGTGGTGGCTGGGTGACCTTCAGTCTACATACACAGGTAAGTGTTAGTGTTGTCAATGATTCCTTGAAACAATTTTCATAGTTGACTAATGGCCTCTGAATGGTCTGGGGCAGAGCGGGGATGGGGGGCTGTTACAACATCTTATTGCATATTCACAGCTGGGAAGTGGGGTTTCCCTCAGTTTATCCAGATCATTGATCCTCATAGTTTTCATGAAGGGCTGAGAAGTTGGTTCACTGAGTGAGCACCCTAAAGGGCCACAGTCACTCTTATCACTCGCGTAACCGGCTGCTGCACAAGTCTATAACCTCAGTCCCATGGGGAGGCAGAACCTGGAGGACTGATGGCGCTCACAAAGTCAGCTGGTCTGACCAAAAAAATGGGAGCAGCTCCATGTTCAATAGAGACTCTGTCTCCTAGAAACAAGGCGGGTGAGTGAGCAAAGAGGCTATCTGATGCTCTCCTCTGGCCTCTGTTCCCATTGCATACAGGCCCATGTGCATCTGTGTATAACATGTGCATACAGTCTGCATACAAATACCACACCTCACATACTGCACACACACACACACAAGATTTTACATAAAAGGTAATCCTGTGTGATTCGGAAGTATACCTGTAATAAATAGCTTTCTAAAACATAGGAAATGGGCTAAAGAGATGCCTTCATAATTAAGGTACTTGCTGGCAAAGCCAAAGGACCCATGTTCAATTTCCCAGTACCCACATAAAGCCAGATGCACAAGGTGGCACATGTGTCTGGGGTTTGTTTGCAGCGGCTAGAGGCCCTGGCATGCCCATTCTCTCTCTATCTTATTCTGTCTCTTTCATAAATAAATGAAACACAGAAACTGGGCTGAAGAGATGGCTTAGCCGTTAAGGCACTTCCTGGCAGAGCCAAAGGACCCAGGTTTGATTCCCCTGTACCAATGTGCAAGGTGGCACATGCACCTGGAGTTCATTTGCAGTGGCTGGAGGCCCTAGCATGTCCATTTTTTCTATCTGGCTCTTTCTCTTTTTCAAGGAAGAATAAAGGGATGGAGGGTGGATGGAGGAAGGAAGGGAGGAAAGATTAAAATACAGGAACTAGTGCAGTGGATTGTCTTCCAGCCATGGGTGAGGCAAAGGAAATGTTCACATTCCAACTGATGGGGATCTCTTAATCAGAAGATAGTATTTTGGCTATGACAGACAAGAGAGACTGCTAAAGAGTATGACCAAGTAACACCAGTGTACCCAGTTACATCCACTCATTACATATATTTTGCTCCAAGGATCGGGGGAGGGGAGCGGTGCTTGCTTTTGTGTGACTCTGAAAGGGACACTGGATTTCCATACTGTCCTTCATGTTCCATACATAGGTTTATTGGTTAGATAAGTCTCCTTCCCTTTCTGAGAACCCTGGGAGCACCTCAAGGCTAAGGTTGGATGCATCTGTCATCTTTGTGCCCAGCGCCTAGCCCAGTATGTTGTAGATTCTAAGTAAAATGCCCAGTGAATGACAGAAATCTGCTTCCCTCCACTGGTGCTTCTTTGTTATATCCAAGCTTTTGCCACTGCTTTCTAAAAGGGGGTGGAGGGAGGCCTTCGTATTTATTCCTTTGGTATCTAGCACAAGATCTGGGTTTTTCCATTCTATTACTGTAGGTGCAAAATGATAGGAAAAGCATTTGTCTTCTTTCATAATTAAGCACTCACTGATTTATTTTGGTGCCTGTAGGGTAATGTAGTGTAATGAATGGGTGAGTATAATTTTTGCTCTCAGATATACTGGCAGAAACGGGGACTCCCCCTCCAAAGCCACTCTTATCACAGAGGAGTGCAAAAACTCTTTTGTTAACTTTATTTACTTGAGAAAGAGAGGGAGAGAGAAAAGAGGCAGAGAGAGAGACAGAGAGAGGGAGAGAGACAGAGACAGAATGGAATGTCAGGGCCTCCAGTCATTGTAAATGAACTGCAGACATATGTATCACCATGTGCATCTGGCTTATGTGGGTCCTGGGGAATTGAACCTGGGTCCTTTGGCTTTGCAAGAAAATACCTTAACTGCTAAGCCATCTCTCCAGCTCCCAAAACCTTTTTAAAATATATTTTATTTATTTGCAAGGAGAGAAGGGGGTGGGGAGAATGGGCAGGCCAGGACCTCCATCCACTTCAAATGAACTCCAGAGGCATGCTCCATCTTTGTGCATCTGCCTTTACATGGGTACTGGGGATTTGAACCCAGGTTGTTGGACTTTTCAGATAGGCATATTAACCACTGAGCCATCTCTCCATCCCTCATAAAGGTTTTAATACAGATCATATTGTAGCAAGTTAGAAGAAAGAGGTGAGTTCAGTAGAATGGCTTATAGCACCATTTTATTAATTAGCCCCCTCCAATTTTCTAAATCCTAGATAGTTTATAAATCAAAACTATCTATTTGGATCATCTTGTATCTTTCTCAAAATGTTAAAAAAAACTTCCTATATTAAAAATGGACATTATTGGAATATGTTTCCTTACTGTGCATAGCACTATGAGCTTGGATTAGGAAAAGCTTCCATCCATGTTGTCCCCATTACAGAACTGAGTTGTGGCCATCACCTCCACATGTGACCTTAAAGACTAGAATGTGGCGGTCACAGAGGTCTCACTCTTAATAGTTAGTTGGGTGGAGACAAATTTTGGATAGGGCTCTAAGAAAGAATCTTTATAAAACAGACAAGCCAGAATTGTTCAGTAAAAGCATCCGTGGAAAAGGCATTGAGATACAAAGTAAGGCATTCATTCTGCAGCGGCTGCCTTCTCATAGCTGGGACAAAAGACCTGACGGGAAGCAGCTTATGAAAGGCAAGGTTCTACTTCCAGCTTACAGTTTCCAGGGAATCTTCATCATGGTGGTGGAAGCATCACAGGAAAAGGAGTTGTACATCACATATTATTACATCAGCAGGGCGGAAGTAGGAAGTGAGCTGTGCAGCCTAATGGGCTGGACTCATAAACCTCTAGGCTCGCCCCCTAGTGACACACCTTCTCCAGTGAGGCTCCACCTCCCCAAGGCTCTACCAGCTGCAAACTAAGTATAAGGCTTAATCACATAGGCATAAGGCTATGGGGGCAGCGGGCTTTACAGTTAAACCACCACATTCCAGCCCTGGCCCCTATAGACTCATGGCCATCTCATGATACAAACTGCATTCAGTCCAACTGTAAACATCCCCATAGATTCTACCAGTCCCAACACCACCCAAAATCCAAAATCACATCTCAGACTCGAGACAACCTCTTCACTATGAGCCCTATAAAATCGAAGGACAAGCTACATACTTCTGAGACATAATGGCTCAGAGTACACATTTCCATTCCAAAAGCAAGAAATAGGCTGGGTGTGGTGGCGCACACCTTTAATCCCAGCACTCGGGAGGCAGAGGTAGGAGGATCACTACGAGTTCAAAGCCACCCTGAGACTACATTGTGAATTCCAGGTCAGCCTGAGCTAGAAGTGAGACCCTACCTAAAAAATTCGGAAAAAAAAAAAAAAAAAAAAAAAAAAAAAAAAAGGGGGTGGGTGGGTGGGGGGGGGGGGAGACATGGAATCATAGCAAGGAAAGACAGACCAATGACCAGCAGGGTACACATCAAATAGGGGAATAAAGAAAGCATATTTCAAATAAATTCAAGTTACATTCAAAAACCTAACTAAGCCAGGTGTGGTGGCACACCCCTTTAATCCCAGCACTTGGAAGACAGAGGTAGAAGGCTTGCTGTGAGTTCAAGGCCAGCCTAAGACTACATGGTGAATTCCAGGTCAACATGGGCTAGAGTGAGACCTACCTCAAAAAGACAAAAAAATAAAAAATAAAAAAAAGGAATGTATCTAAGATGGGGTACTATTTGCACGAAGTTATAAATTCAGACTTATTTGATGGAATTCTTTGTAATACTGTCACGTGATCTCTTGAGTTCTGAGGAATCTCATTCGTTCTGTGTGTCACACTGGGAAGGTGTCGTGCAGCAGTCGACTTTAGGCCTAAGTAGCTTTGGTGACTTGGTTACTTGTCACTCACCTACCTGCTGTGTCTTTTCTTTCCCCATGAGTTTACCAGAAAGGGTAGGCTACGGACGTGACTACTGGCTTGCCTGGACAATTCTGTGCCAGTGCAGATAAGATGGAAGCAAGGTAGAACAAAGAGGTGAATTTGATATAAGGGGTTGCCGCACCATTATTAATTAAAAGGAAAAAGGATCATAAATCACCTAGCTCTTCAAGCTAATTTAAAAAAATTTTTATTTACTTATTTGAGAAAGAGAATGGGTGCAACAGGGCCTCCAGCCACTGCACACGAACTCCAGACACATGCACTACCTTGTACATCTGGTTTACATGGGTACTGAAGAATGATGCCTAGGTCCTTTGGCTTTTCAGGAAGCGCCTTAACTGGCATCTCTCCAGCCCTTTTATGTTTTTCTTGAGTAGTACTTATTATTTTGATGCTATGTAGTAAAAGCCATGCATATATATAGTTTTTGAGGTAGAATATCCCTCTATTCCAGGCTAACCTGGAATTCACTCTGTAGTGTTAAACTGGCCTCTAACTCACAGTGATCCTCCTACCTTTGCCTTCTGAGTGCTGGGATGCTGGGATTAAAGGCCACATGTTTCTTTTTTTTAATTAAATTAAATTTTTTTTTTTTTTTTTTGGTTTTTTGAGGTAGGGTCTCGCTCTGGCCCAGGCTGACCTGGAACTAACTATGTAGTCTCAGGGTGGCCTCAAACTCACAGCGATCTTTTTTAAATTTTATTTTTATCTATTTACTTGAGAGAGGGAAAGAGGCAGAGTGAGAAAGAGAGAGAAAGGATGGGTGCGCCAGGACTTCCAGCCACAGCATACGAACTCCAGACTCGTGTGCCACCTTGTGCAACTGGATTACAGGGAATTGAATTGAACCTAGGTCCTTTGGCTTTGCAGGCAAGTGCCTTAACCGCTAAGCCATCTCTCCAGTCCCCAAATGTTTCTTTATAGAGGACGTTTATGCTAAACTTGGGGCAGTCACACCTGTGGTGTTGTTTGTGAAGTGAGGCATTTACCATGCCTTTAGAATTTTACCCTTTAGTTGATGGTTCTGCAGAACACAATATTCCCCATTAAGCCAAGGCATTCTGGCATATTGGTCATCAAATTTCAGAGTCCAAGTTTTGTTAAAAGGTCATCAAATATAGCTCAACAATTACTTCTTGTTTTGTTTTGGCTGTCATGACTTTCTAGTTGCCCAGTAAAGAACACTGGGCAGCGGGAATGCTCCTTCGGGGACCATACAGCAGCAGTTATTAGCCCGCTGGGCTCGTGGTTTACTCAGGATCTCATTGGTGAGGTCTGAGAACACTTTTTCCTAGCTTTCTTACATAATTCGTCCTATCAAGTTTTAGCAAATGGCAAATATAGTCATCAAATTAAGCTACTAAATCACAATTCAACTTTATAACTTTTCACTCTCCTGACTCAGTAGTTAGTCACTTTGTACCCATTTCTGGAGTCTTTTTCTTTTCCTTTTCCTTTTTTTTTTTCCCCAGGTAAGGTCTTGCTCTAGCCCAGGTTAACGTGGATCTCATTCTGTATCCCAGGCTGGCCTCAAAATCACAGTAATCCTCCTACCTCTGCCCCCCACTCCCTGCTCCTTTGTCTTTCTCTCAGTAAAATCCAAAATGTAATCTGATCTGCTAGCTCATCCAATTCAAAGGTGCCAAGACAAAAATGCGTGCAATTCTATTGTGGGGAAGAGCTGCGACTGTAAAGGATCAACTTTCTAATTGCTGAGACCAAGTTTGTGACCAGAAGCAATGTAGGAAAGAGTTTATTTCAGCTTATTGTTCTGGAGGACAGAGTCCATCATGTTAGGGTAGGCGGGAAGCTGGAGTCATATTGTCACATCAGCGAGAGGAAGCAGGGAAGAGATAACAGCAAACAGCAGGACAAGACGCTCTTCTAACATGTCACATGCAAAGCACTTCTACACCCATGGTGAAACACTTCCACAGCAACTCCGAAAGGTTCCACAGCCTTCCCTAAGTACAGTCCCCATACGAAGGGCAATGGATTCCAATATCAGCAAAAGATGCCAGAGACCAGGTAGATGAATTCACCAGCAAGGACTGCTGAGAGAAGGCACTGCCCACTCTAGAGGGCAAAGGTTGGTCTTGCTCAGTTAATCCTTCCAGGAACTAGCCTCACAGACCCAGCCAGGGGCATGTCTCTCAGTTGAGTCTTCACCTTATCAACTTGACAATTCAAACTAACCAGCACAGGGCCTGAGAAGATGATATCCAACGTAAAGGTGATGGCCCAAGAACCAAGCCCCATGTGAAAGTTTGTCCGCGCTAAGGACATTTTTTTCTCCTGCATATTACTTGCCAATCTATGTGTACGCATCAGGCCCCATGGAATACCATGCTAGGAGCCCATCTTATTTTTCTTTAGGATTTGGGAGCTTTAAAGGAGGCTGAAATGTAGTTTTTATGGAAAAACTAATCTCAGTGTCATTTAGAAAATAGACAAGCTGTTTTCAGTGGAGGGTGAATTTGAATCATCATTCATGCATTTCTGTTTTCAGAAAGAACATGGGATAGGTTTGCTTTTCTTTTTTATATTTACTTGTTTATTTATTTTCAAGGACAGAGAGAGAGAGAGAGAGAGAGGGAGGGAGGGAGGGAGGGAGAGAGGGAGAGACAATGAGAATGAATGGGCACACCCAAGCCTCTTGCCACTACCAACAAACTCAAGATGCATATACCACGTTTTGCATCTAGTTTACATGGATACTGGGGATTTGAACCAAGGCCATCAGGCTTTGCAGGCAAACACCTTTAATCCCTGAGCTACCTTTCTAGCCCCAAGCTTGCTTTTCTTTCTCTCTTTCTTTCTTTCTTTCTTTCTTTCTTTCTTTCTTTCTTTCTTTCTTTTTTATTTCGTTTTGTTTTGTTTTGCTTGAGGTATGGTCTCACTCTCGCCCAAGCTGACCTGGATTTCATACTCCGTAGTTCCATGCTGGCCTCAAACGCCTATCAATTCTCCTACCTCTGCCTCCCCAGTGCTGGGATTAAAGGCATATGCCACCACACCTGGCCCCAAGTTTGCTTTTTCTTGATTTTAGCCCAAATGTCCTCAGTATTGAAGATAGTAAAGTACATGTAAGTATTCCATACAGATTTATCTGTAAGCATGAGTCTTTCTTTAATACCTGTTCCTGCAGTATTGGATGGTACCATGTCTTCATAAGCAGCAACTGGTTTGTCTAAGAAGAGACACATGTCCTTTCATAGGTTATAAATCTGTAACTCTGTTGAAATATAAAGATCTCCCAGAGCACACTTTCTCCAGCCTTAGTAATCTGATAACAGTGCACCAGTGCCCCTAAAATTGTGAAGGATGGCACAGCTCCTGGCACCTTTCTTTTCTGACCCACCCTGTAAGCAAAGCCTTCATGGGGCTTTCCCTTCAATGACACAAGATTCCATTGCATGTACATCCATTCAGGAGTTGAATTACCCTTGGGCGATCACATATGCTTCCAGTGCCTTTTCTTTTCTTAGCACGGCTCCAGATTGGTGAAAGGGGCTGGGGAGATAGCTTAACAGTTAAGGCGCTTGCCTTCAAAGCCTATGGACCCAGGTTCCAATACCCATGTAATCCAGATGCACATGGTGGCATGTGTGTCTGGAGTTCATTTGCAGTGGCTGGAGGCCCTGGCACACGCATTCTCTCCCCCTCTCTCTGAAATAAATAAATAAATAGTAAAAATAAATATTAAGACTGGTCAAAAAAAGAGATTTTATCAAGCACTCCCTTGTCAAGATATTAAAGTAGATGGAGCTGAAGAGATGGCTCAGTGATTAAAGCACTTGCCTGCAAAGCCAAACAACTCAGGTTCAATTCCCCTTTACCCATGTAAAGCTAGATGCACAGTGGCGCATGCACCTGGAGTTTGTTTGCAGCGGCTAGAGGCTCTGGCGTGCCCATTCTCTCTCCTCTCCCCTCCTCTCCTCTCCTCTTCTCTCCCCTCCTCCATCTCTCTCTGCTTGCAAATAAATTAAGAAAAATTGTAAAAAGATATAGTAGAAGTGCCAAGACAGCATGCCAGTAGATCTTAAAAGAAATTGTGGAAAAATAGAAGGGCAATTCAGAATGCGGAGGGAAAACAGCTAACACTTATTTGAATATTATGGTTCCAGGGTCTTTGTGTGTGAATCAGTGGTGACAAATTGCACTTTAAGGGTGACATGAAAATAACAGAACTTTTTTTTATTTTGTTCTTTTATGTACTCAAGGAGACCAAGATAATTTTTTTTTTTTTTTTTTTTTTTTTTTTTTTTTTTTTGCGGGTTGACCTAGATGCATTCCATAAAACCAGCCCTGGATCATAGAAGAATTGCACAGTGCTTTGTTCAGCTGCACTGGAATCAGTGATCTTTCTCAGTGTAAAGAATGAGTGAGGGTGCTCTACAAGACAAGAGGGGAATTGAGTCCAGATTCATAAGACATGCATAATCATAAGTTAGTCTATAAATAGCTGGATCCCTAACCTGTATGTGCACGCATGTAGGGGATGGAATACTTTCCCTTTGTCTTCAGAGGGTTTGATAATTCACTCTTTGAAATAAACTGACAGCAGAGGTAGTAGCAGAGGTGTCTAAATGTGTCATATGCTCTGGGGTACACATAGCAGAGAAGTGACTGGCCCAGGCCTCAGTGGCATCCGATAGTTTTGTGCCCTTTTCATGGGTAACAGAAGAGATGGGGCATAGACACCTTGGAGAGAAGGGGAGTCAGTTGTTCTGGGGAAGGCTGAATGCTCCCTCAGAAGGTGACAGCCTGAGACAGAGGTCCTTCGGGTGTGGCCTGGTCTCCAGTTTCCACCGCTGTGACTGGACACACTCTTGCCTGGTTCATGTTTCCAGGATTGAAATACTGTGGTTCCCTTCTGAATGGCTGTACTGGGCAGAGAAGAGAGCTAAGGATGAAATTCCTCCTGGCATAGGTCTTTCCAGACTGCATCAGTTTGAAGTCTCCACGCACCAAAGTAACGTCTTTCTGGGTGTGTGTGGTTTCCTGAACTTCTTCAGAGCAAATGCACATGTGTGCATGTGGGTGTCGTGTACCTATGTGACTGTCTTTTCCTCACATCTCAATTCTATAAAATAAATGATAACCCAAGGACCTCACTCATCTCTAGGAGATACCAGACATCTGGCTGAAATTAATAAACTAAAGATTGGGCTGAAGAGATGGCTTAGCGGTTAAGGTGCCTGCCTCCTAAGCCTAAGAACGCTGGTCCCAATCTCCAGCGGTTCCAATCTCCAGGTCCCACGTTTAGCCAGATACAAAGTGACACAAGGGTGCAATGCCGCACTTGCCCACAAAGGGGCGCACACATTTGGATTTCGTTCACAGCAGCTGAGAGACTGCTGGCACGCCCATTCTCTATCTGTCTCCCTCTCTCTCTCTCTGTCTGTCTCTGTCTGTGTCTCTCTCCAAAAATAAATAAATAAATAAATAAAATAAAAAAAAAAAAACTAAAGATAGCCGGACATGGTGGTACAGGCCTTTAATCCCAGCACTCAGGAGGCAGAGCTGGTAGGATGATTGCTGTGAGTTCAATGCCACCCTGGGACTATATAATGAATTTCAGGTCAGCCTGGGCTACAGTTAAGACCCTACCTCGCAAAAAATAAATAAATAAAGTTCCCAATCGTTTTATCTTCTTATCATACTGAGTAGGCATCAACTTGTATGATGAAGTATTTCAGCTGCAAAATAGAAATTATAAATATAACAAAGGGGTTGAACCATGATCAAATATGACAGAATGGTGCATAAGCACCTGTACAAACCTTGTGGCCAGAGTGGGAAAATCAAAAGGCTGATACTTAATAGGAATAGACATGAAATAGGAAGCAGAACGTTTGTGTGTGTGTATGCATGTTTGCCTGTGTGGACTGCATCTATCCTTTGCCCATCATTTCTGTCCACTGTCCACATCTTTTCTCATCTCTAGCCACCCCAAAAATCACTCAAGGGTTGGGAGCAATGTATATACTCACTTAAAAAAATATTTTACTTATTTGTTTGTTTATTTGAGGAGGCAAGATAGAGAGAAGGAGCAAGCCAGGGTCTCCAGCCACTATAAACGAACTCCATATGCCTGAGCCACTTTGTGCATCTGGCTTATGTGGGTACAGGGAAATCAAACATGGGTCCTTAGGCTTTTGCAGGCATGTCCCTTAACCACTAAGCCATCTCTCCAGCCCTATACTCACTTTTGTTTAGAATAATCAGTACATGCAGTGCAGATGAATGTGCATGCCATGTTTTTACATACATGACAGAAAGTGAACGTGTGACCATCCTCCCTCTCGTCAGCTGATTCCCACTTCCCAGCCTCTGTGGGAACTTGGTCCCAGCATGCACCAAAATGATTTTTCTTCTTCTTTGACCTCTCCACGAAAATTTCAACCTTTATCCCATACATCTTAGTCCTAACATCTGGCACTGTTTGATATTTAAAGATAACCAAGAAAGGCTGGAGATATGGCTTAGCAGTTAAGGTGCTTGCTGGCAAAGCCAAAGAACCCAGGTTCCATTCCCCAGAACCCACTTAAAGCTGTATGCACAAGGTGGAGTTTTCTTGCAGTGGTTTAGGCCACAGTACTCCCCACTCAATCTGCCTCTTTTCTCTCTCTCTCTCAAATAAATAAAATATTTTAAAAATATCAATAAATCATAGTGCATTAATTTTTTTAGAAAGATTACCCCAAGAATTCAATTAGCAGTAAAAACAACACACTCCAAATATATAGTACTGGTTTGAATACATATAAACCGTACATTTGACTCCTTTGTAATATAAATCGAAGTTATTAACCAGCGTTAACTAGGAATTTGAGTGTGTTACCACTGGGCTGAGCAGCTCCTAGAGACAGCTTAAAATTAAGTTGCTATGTTAATTATCATAATTGCATTTAGACTCATCATGAAATTGATGTGCCTGTTTGCTTTCTAATGAGAACTAAGAACATTTTAAAAATCTCTATTGAGCCATACCGACTATGCATCACACTTTTAAGTTGTGACATTGGGGTTGGGGTAAATTTGAGGGTAACTCCACAGGACAAAGCGGGTGCCACTCAAGAAGGTCTCCATTTGGCTTCGCTTTTGTTAAGACTTTGTCACAGGAAACCTTTTCCCTGTGGACATCCTCTCCCCGAGAAGGCACGAACGATAGACCAAAACACGATGATACCAAAACCAGTTTGATGATCCTATGAGTTTATTGGGGGTTCTTCCAGAGCAGGGGGAGGGGTTGCTTACAGGAGCAATAGAGGACTCAAATGCAGCCTCCCCACATGAAGTCTCACCCCATCTGGGACGACGACCTCCCGTAGCTGCTTCCACCCAAAGGCAGCTGCATCACCAGAAAGCCGCCTCAGCCTGGGTGACAGCAGGCCAAGGCATCTCTGCGGAGTCTCCTCACGCCTAGCTGTTTCCCCTTTATATAGCCTTAGGGTGGGATCTTGCAACCTTTTCCAGGACTTGTTGACTTCCTGAGTCTCTGCAACTTCCTTCCTGCCCCTCCCACCCCTTTCAGGAAGGGATCTTTCCGTTTCTAGCTAACACATCCTTCCCTGGCCTATGATTGTGTGTGACCTTTAAGATTCAGGACTTCCAAACCTGACTTCCTGAATCCCTAGAACCTGCTTCCTCTCAACAATTGGGAGGAATCTGCGGTACAACAGACCACATTGGGAGCAGACCTCAATGGGACTTGGGGATGGGGCAACCTTGACGGTTCACTCTCTGTGACAGCTCACATCAGACATCCTCAGTCTAACTTGCAGTGCCTGGTGAAGGTCAGGTTGCAAAAATGTGCAGCGCAATGAAGCTGACCCATTTGGACCTTATTTTATATCTTCCCCAACTTTTCGATTGTCTGCCAGCAAAACTAAGTAAAACCAGGCCTGGAGAAAGGGCTCAAGGACTCAGAAGTTAAGGCACTTACCTGCAAAGCCTAACGACCCAGGTTCAATTCCCCAGTCCCCATTTAAAGGCAGCTGCACAGAGTTGTATCTGGAGTTCAATTGCAATGGCTACAAGCCCTAGCATGTCCATTCTTTCTTTCTCTTTTTCTCTGCTTGTAAGTATTTTTTTCATTTAAAGAAATACTAAAAAAAAAAAAAAGGGCAAAAACAAAACAACAACAAAACCCCATGATGTATGGACTACCACATCCTGCTTTCTTTGTAGGTAGAAGAATTTGCGTCTAAAGCTTCCTTCCGGCCCTTCACTTAAGTGGTGAAAGACCTAAGGCTTGAACCTAAGGCTCAAAGACTGTGGGGCATCTGTCCTTTTATCCGTCTGTTTGTCTGCACTCATCCACCTACAGTTGTCTGTGCAATATGGAAGATACTGCAGTCATGGGAACTAAGATAGATCCACGTTAGGAATTCTACTTTTAGAGTGTCTTTAATCTGGCTAGGAAAACACAACTTAAATACAGAATTTCAGTCAAGGCAGAAAGAGTGTTGTTAGGAGAAACACGTGGGTATAATGCCATCAAAGTCTAAAGTAACCGAGGTGGCACTTTCAGATAAGAGTTGTGGTAGGGCTGATGACACAGGCTGGTAATGCCACTGTTCTGGAGGCTGACCAGAAGAAACAGAAGTTTCAAGGCCTACCTGAGCTGTAGCATGTTGAAAGGCTGCTCAGTGAGACCCTGTCTAAATTACAAAGTCCACAATGTGTTTGCCTAGCACTCTGGGGCCCTAAGCTTGACCCCGGTTCTGTGTCAAGGGGTAGGGGATGTCACGAGTATGTATGACTTTCAAAACAGCAGTTAAGACCCAGGCCTGCGAAGCCTAACGACCTGGGGTTTGCTTCTCCAGTACCCATGTGTTGCAGTCAGGTTCGCTTTGCTGGTAGAAATCACCCAACCAAGAACAGCTTGTGGGTAAAAAGGAGGTTTATTTTGGCTTACAGGCTCAAGGGGGAAGCTCCATGATGGCAGGAAAAACGATGGCATGAGCAGAGGGTGGACATCACTCCCTGGCCAACATCACATGGACAACAGGAACAGGAGACTGTGCCAAACACTGACAAGGGGAAACTGGCTATAACACCCATAATTCCGTCCCCAACAATACACTGCCTCCTGGAGGTGTTAATTCCCAAATCTCCATCAGCTGGGAACCTAGCATTCAGAACAACTAAGTTTATTGGGGATGCCTGAATCAAACCACCACACCACGTAAAGCCAGAAAAATTGGTTCATGCATCTGAAGTTCATTTGCAGTGACTAGAGGCCCTGGCATGCCCGTTCTTTCTCTCTCCCATCCATCTGTCTGTCTGTCTATCTATCTATCTATCTATCTATCTATCTATCTATCTATCTATCATCTTTAAAGTTCTATGACAGGACTGGAAATACGGCTCAGCAGTGAAGACACTAGCCTGCAAAATCTAATACCCAGGATTTGATTCCCCAGTACCCATGTAAAGCCAGATGCACAAAGTAGCACATGCATCTGGAGTTCATTTGCCATGGCTAGTGGGCCTGATGCACACTCTTATCTCTCTCTCTCTTTCTCTGTAAATCAATAAATAAGTAAATAAAAGGTCTATGCTAGAGGCTGGTGAATGGTATGGTCCTAAAAGTAGATCTCCTTAAATTTACTATTAAAGGAACTTGACTGCAGTCAGTAGACGTGGAGCTGGGATTTGAACTGATGTCTGATCTTGCCCAGAGTATTACCCTGGCTGCTGCCTGCCTGTGAGGTTACTCAGGGCAATCAATTCCTCTCATTTACCCAAACCTTCAAACATCCCTAAAGGAGTTACTATAAATGCTTGTCTTGCATATCAGACCTTAGACCTGTTAAAGGAGTCTAACGTTGGTGTCTGTCCATGATGCATGGTCTTTAAATGAACAAATAAAACACAACCTACTAAGATTGTTTCTAAGTTACTAACTTCCTAATTTTCAAGTACTTCCATTGAAGAAGTCTCTGAGTATGCAAAATGGGACAGGAATCATTTCTTTCTTTATAGTAGCAACATTGTTTTAATCTCTCATGTACTAAATAGAAAGGACAACATGGTAGTGATTGTGAATCGATATTCTGGTTATTTCCAAGTATAAAATGGTATGGCTTTCCTGTTCTAGGCATAAGGAAGTATTCAGCAGCCAGGAGGTAGAACAATCCTTTAAAAAGGTTTTGATAAGGGCTGGAGAGATGGCTTAGTGGTTAAGGCATTTGCCCGTGAAGCCTAAGGACCTAGGTTCAGTTCCCCAGTACCCACTTAAGCCAGATGCACAAGGTGGTGCATGTGTCTGGAGTTTGTTTGCAGCAGCTGTAGATACTGGTGTGCCCATTCTCTCTCTCCCTGTCTCTCACACATTCTCTCTCTCCCTCCCTCTCTCTCTGCCTCTTTCTCTCTGTCAAATAAATAAGTAAATAAAATATTTTTTAAATGTATTTTATTTATTTATTTGAAAGACAGAGAGAAAGAGGTTGGTAGAGGGAAAGAGTGAATACAGGTATTCCAGGGCCTCCTGCCACTGAAAGAATTCCAGACACATGTGCCACTTTGTGCATCTGGCATGTGCACTTTGTGCATCTTTGTGGGTACTGGGGAATTGGACCCCAGCTGTCAGGCTTTGTAAGAAAGCACCTTTAACCACTGAGCCATCTCTCCAACCCAATAAAATTACTTTTAGTGTGCAAAATTAAATGTACAATGCATAACTAGATTAGGTTAGGAAATGGGAAAACTTGTTTGTGGAAAGTAGATAACAAGGGCTAAGGGATATAGCTCAGGGCGTAAGAGTGTAAGAGAGGTTGATTCCCAGCACCCACGTAATAAAATCCAGGTGGCACTTAAGAGATTGCTCAGTGGTTAAGGTGCTGGCCTGCAAAGCCTATCAACCCAGGTTTAATTCCCCAATACCCACATAAATCCAGATTCACAAAGTAGTCTGGAGTTCATTTCCAGTAGCTGGAGGTGTTGATGCTCCCATTCTCTCTGTGTCTTAACTCTTATCTCTCTCTGCTTACAAATATAGCTGTAATATATACACATATCATCTGTAATAGATATGTCTGTAATATATTTTATATATATATATCTGTATCTGTAATATAGGTACCTGATATATATCTGTAAACAAGCAGGCCAGGCGTGGCCACACATGCTTATAACCCTACTCCTGTGAGGCGCAGAGCCAGGACAAGCAAAGAATAGTAGCTCAGGGTTCAGGAAGAGAAGATCCTGGTGGAAATGCAGGAGAAAGATAGCAGAAAATAGCAGATGTTCTCCTCTGGCCTCTTCATTTGTGTGTATGGGGTACACTTCTGCACACATTTGTGCATGTGCCCTACATGCACCACCCCACACATACGCCACCGTGTTAATCATCCACATCCACACAAATGAAAACAAAGTCAGAAAGGAAAGTCGTGTATTCATCGATTCAAGGTTTGACAGTTTTCTTGTGTGTTTTCTGCAAGGGGCCAGGTAGCCATGTTCTGGCCTCTGTTACACCTGCGCCCTTCCAACACTGCTGGGCAGAGCAGCCGTTGGCAGTGTGTTTAAAAATCACAGACGTGGCTGGAATAAAACTTTATTATTGACAGAAGCAGCAGGCCAGGTTTGGCTCATGTTCCAGGCTTGCTGAATCTCTAGTGTAGAGACATCCAAATCTTCAGCTCTTTAACTGTCGCCGCAATTGTCTGTATGCAAAACAAACCAATCCAAATTTTGAGTGGGAAACACATTTATTATTAGTGTCTCTCATGATGCTGGCGGTGGGCTGAGGTAGAGGGGCGAGTGGGATTCATCACAGTCTGGGCAGCCCTGAGCCTCAGCCCAGCTGCCTGTCACAGCACCTGCTAGTGACCACTCACACATGGCCTGGCCTTTTCACAGTGTGACACCTGGGTGACAAAACACAGCAAGGCTGAAGCAGAGAGTTGAGTTTCTTTCTATGGCCTCTGTTGATTGAGTTGGGACAAGAACACAGATTCCACCAGGTGCCCATAGAATGACATCATCACACTGTGAGAAGAGGTCATGAGGGCTGGAGAGATGGCTCAGCAATTAAGGCACTTGCTGCAAGCCAAATGACCCAGTTCAATTCCACAGTACCCATGTAAAGTCAGACGTACAAAGTGGCACATGCATCTGTAGTTTGTTTGAAGAGGCTGGGGCCCCTGGCATGCCCATTCTCTCTCTCATCTCTCTAACTCTCTCTGCGAGTAAATAAATAAATATATTTTTAAAAAGGTATATTTGGGGGCTGGAGAGATGGCTTAGCAGTTAAGGCGCCTACCTCCTAAGCCTAAGAACGCCAGTTCCAATCTACAGGTCCCATATTTAGCCAGATGCAAAGTGACACAAGGGCACAATGCCACACTTGACCACAAGGGGGCACACGCATCTGGATTTCGTTCGCAGCAGCTGAGAGGCTGCTGGCGTGCCCATTCTCTTTCTGTCTTCCTCTCCCTCTTTCTCTGTCTCTCTCTTTGTCTCTCTCCAAAAAAAAAAAAAGATACATTTTGGGCTGGAGAGATAGCTTAGTGGTTAAGGCATTTGCCTGTGAAGCCTAAGGACCCAGGTTTAATCCCCCAGAACCCACAGAAACCAGATGCACATATTTTTTGGTTTTGTTTTTAATTTACACTGGCTAGAAGCCCTGGCATGCCCATTCTCTCTCTCTTGCTTTCTGCCTCTGTCTCTCTAACATGAATGAATAAATAAATAAATAAATAAATAAATAAATAAATATTTTAAAAGGCATATTTAAGAAGAGGGCATGAGTTGGAAACTATGGATGTGATTAAACTTGAGAAATGAAATCTGCCCCAGTGTTATTTTGTGGTATTATTGTTATTATTTTATTATAATTATCATTAGTAGTAGTAGTATTGGAACAGAATAGAAAAGGCAGGAAAACAAGATTTGGAGAGCAACAACAGAGAAACAGAAATGACAGGAAGGTCACATTGAGAATAATGCAAAGAACTCAGCCCACATTTGTGTAAGAAACAAAACACCAGGGCCATGTTTTTTTAAATTTTTTTATTTATTTATATGAGAGAGGGAGAGAGTACACAAGATGAATGGGTGATTTCGCATGGTCACGTGGTGGTTAGGGTGCAAATCCAGAGAAGCAGGAAGCACAAGCACATCAGAAAGCAGTTAAAACAGGATGCTGGAGTCCTGTAGGCCACGTGCCAGTTCAACAAAGTGGTCCACAGAGCTGCAGGGGCCAGCACCCCACTGCACCCCAGAGCCAGCTTGCGGTGTGACCCGGCATGGGCAGATGAACAGATGCCGCAAAGAGCCTACCTTGACAATGAGTGAAGCTGAATCCAGACAGGAGCCACAGAAGCAAAAAATGTCCCTGGAATGACTACATTTAGCTGGCCTGTTTGACATCATGCATCCCAAAATAGATGGAAACAGCCCATCTGGGGTGGATCAAAAAATGAAGAAAGTCTTTAAAACTCCATTCCACACTTCTGCCATTTTTGTGCTCAATAAACCATCCTCCGCATTAGAACCCTCGGAAGAGCACTTGGGAGCAAACACCTTGATGGGAGGGTCCCGAGACAGCTGCTGGGCCAATCTCATCTCTCTTCTCTCCACCAGGCCTTCTCTGTCTGGGAACCAAATGTGCCTATTTTTTGCTCCACTGCCTTAATAAGCCCCAGGAAAGTTGACAATGTCATCATAGAAGTTCTATCTAAGCAGAACGCCTCAAGTCTCTCTCTCTCTTTTTTTTTTTTTTTCCAGCCTTTCTTGGGACTCCCAGGCCCTGAAGACTTAGGGCTTTGCAATATCCCAGCAGCTTAGGGTGCAGCACCCATCTCCCCTGTGCATGCACTCCTGCCCTTCCGTCAACTGCAAGAAAAAAAAATCACCTTATTATGTAGTAGCATTTTAATAGGTTTCAGTCCATTAAAAGCAAAGGAGCGTTAAGTGGCGCTGCTCCGCCTTGAGCTGTGACTTTCATCGGGTTATTAATAGTCTGGCTGCAAATGTTCTGGGTACATACGGGCATTAGGCTGACTTGCCCAGCAACAGCCCCGTCCTTTGGGAACAAAAGTCCATTTCCAGCTTCTACCTTCAGGTAATGCTTTTGGTCTGCTGTGGAGAGATTAAACAAATAAAGGCCAAAATTTCCTTCTAGAGAGTTGAAGTGGACTGGATTTATTCATGCTCTAAAAACCATGGTGGAAGAAAACAGGGTAGACTCCCCAGAAGCACAAGTCTATTCCAGTTGCAACTTCCTTAATGTCATTTCCGCCCTGTTTCTACAGAGCTTTGGCATTGGAAGGACAGCAGGCTGAGAGCCACGATACCTGGATGGAGTTATTAGAATTCTTGTGGAGAATACTAGAACAAGAGTGGAAGGATTGCTTCATGGTGATATGGTAGAGGAGTCGACTGTAGATCTGTGGATCCATGTGGGCCCCAGAGAAGCTAAGAGCATTCCAGCTTCCTCAGGACCTGGCCTGCTTTCTCCTTCATATGTTTCCCTTTTTGCCTTGACTGCCAGGAACATTAAAAGCAATATTAATATGAATGAACAGGTGTTTTTTTTTTTTTTTTACTTTTACTTTTTATTTTTCTGAGAGAGAAAGAGACAGATAGAAAGAGAGAGAGAATGGGCTTACCAGGAATTCCAGCTACTGCAAATAAATTCCAGAAACCTGCACCACCTTGTGGATCTGGTTTTACGTGGGTAATGGGGAATCGAACCCAGATCCTTAGACTTTGCAGGCAAGCGCCTTAACCACTGTGCAATCTCTCCAGCCTTTATGAACAGTTTTAATCTTCCTAGAGATTGATAGAAGGAAAGAGGAAGTGGTAGATCAAGAACCAGACTGGGGTGGGCTAGGAGAGATGGCTTAGTGGTTAAGGCACTTACCTGTAAAACCAAAGGACCCAGATTCAATTTCCCAAGACCCATGCAAGCCAGATGTATAATGTAGTACATGCACATGGAGTTTGTTTGCAGTGGCTGGAGGCCCTGGTGCACTCACCGCCCCCATTCCCTCTCTCTGCCTCTTTCTCCATCAAATAAATAAATAAAAATAAAATACTAAGAACCACATGGGAAAGGGAAATATAAAATTACTCTTGTTTTATGTACTTCATAGGATAATGCACAGGAGAGATTGTGATGATATCAACATGAAACTCAAGATTGAAATACAATACTCTCATCCGGTGTAGCTTGGTGGGAACTCTAAAGGAAGATTGGCTGAGTTTTAGCAAATGAAGAAATCACATTTCTTTTCCACATTCCACTGGGATCCTAACAGTGGTTTATGATTTTACTATGACTGGCGTAGCACAGCATGCGTTGACTATGAAAGGAGCTCTCTGGGGATTACATGTAATGATTGACTTAACTCTCAACTATTCATTGTAGATGGGGTTCTGTTCTTACCAGATGTCCTAGCATCGGGTGGGGTTTTGCTTTCACGCTGTTTGGTAGAAAAGTCTATTTATACCCGTGGGTACATTTGGGCACCATAAAAGTGCTGCTCTTGCTAGCTTACGGTGGAACAATGAGTGTTGTGTTTCCCTTTTGCCTTGACCTCCAAGAAGATTCAAGTAAATCTTCAATACGAAGGAACAGAAAGTTGAAGTGCATTTCCAGGGTGAGGACTGAGAAGCCAGGGTTGAATGGAGCAAGTTGACCTCCAGGGATTTAATCTTGAGCACAGGGCATGCTGAGTCTTTTGGGCAGGCTGCATTTTCAGGATATTTGATGATTTCTCTTCAGTCACATGGCGTCCATTTTGTTACTGTTCTACATGTATGTGTGTGATGGTGTGGGCCTGTGCACACATGTGATTGCAACTATGAGTGTCATTACATTGGCATGCACCAGAATCACAGAGAATTGATAAGGATACAGATGACAGTGTTGTTGCATGCAGTGCTCCAGGGCTGGCTGAGATCTGCAGTTTTCATTCGACATACAGCTTACCAAGTCTGTTACTCCTTTCTGTCTCCAAACTCCTTTTGTGTTTCCATCTGAGTGTGAAATGAGTTCTAGCCAATATGTTTCTTAGCAGAGTGACAGATTATGGACTGCTCTGTTTAAAAATATTTTTTTAAAATAGCACACAGAAACAGCAGCAAGTGGAAGACCACCACATCTGGGAAAGAAAGGACAAGAGTGGGGAGCTGGCTCAGTGGTTAAAGCGCTTGTCTGCAAAGCCTAAGGACCCAGGATCTATTTCCCAGCATCTGGAGTTTGTTTACAGGGGCTGGGGCCCCTAGTATGCCCATTCTCCCTCTCTTTGCAAATAAATAAATGTTTTTTATAAAAAGAAAGGACAGAAGGAAAAAAGAGAGAGAGAGAAAATGAAGAGAGGGAGATAAAAGATAGATATAGCTAGATAGATAATAGAGATAGATAGATAGATAGATAGATAGATAGATAGATAGATATAGATAATATAGGAGATAGATTGATAGATGTTAGAAAGATAGAAGATTGATGATAGATAGATAGATAGATAGATAGATAGATAGACAGACAGATAGATAGATGATAGAAAATAGATGGATAGATAGAAGGCAGATTAGATAGGAGATAGATAGATAGATGGATAGATAGATAGATAGATAGATAGATAGATAGATAGATAATGGATAGATAGATGATAGAAAATGGATAGATAGACTAGATAGATAGATAGATAGATAGATAGATAGATAGATAGATAGATGATAGAAAATGGATAGATAGATGATAGATAGATAGAAAATGGATAGATTAGGTAGATAGATAGATAGATAGATAGATGATAGAAAATAGGATAGATAGATAGATAGAGATAGATAGATAGATTAGATAGATAGATAGATAGATAGATAGATAGAAAATAGATAGATAGATAGATAGATAGATAGATAGATAGATAGATAGATAGATAGATAGAAAATGGATAGATAGATGATAGAAAATGGATAGATAGATAGATAGATAGATAGATAGATAGATGATAGATAGATAGATAGATAGATGATAGATAGATAGATAATAGATAGATGATAGATAGATAGATAATAGATAGATGATAGATAGATAGATAGATAGATAGATAGATAGATAGAAGATAGATAGATGATAGATAGATAGATAGATAGATAGATAGATAGATAGATAGATAGATAGATAGATAGATAGATAGATAGATAGATAGATGATAGATAGATAGATAGATAGATGATAGAAAATGGATAGATAGATTAGATAGATAGATAATAGATAGATAGATAGATAGATAGATAGATAGATAGATAGATAGATAGATAGAGGTGATAGATGGATGATGACCGGCACTTGTCCTGATGTCCTGAGCAGGAATGATTGTCAGATCTCAGGTGCCCTCAAGTACCTCTGTTGCTCCCTTCAGAAGCCTGCTTGCCTTTGTTTTGCACAGTCTGAAATATACAACAGGGCTATTTAGTACAAGATACAGAGGACCTCATTTGTTTCCATGCCATTAACTTTCTTAAAACAGTTTTATCTGTTTATTTATTTGAGAGAGAGAGAGAGACAGACAGAGAATGGGCACACCATGACACCTCTTGGAATTGTAAATGAACTCCATACACATGCACAGCTTTGTTTAGCTGGCTTTACATGAGTACTGCAGGCTGACAGACTTTACAAGCCAGGGCCTTTAACCACTGAGCCATCTTCCCAGCCCATAACCTACTTAAAAATATTTTTATATTTTTGCAAGCAGAGAGAGATAGAGAGAAGAGAAACAGACAGAGAGAATGGGCCTGCCAGGGCTTCCAGCCACTGTAAACAAACTTCAGACACACGTGCCACTTTGTGCATCTGGCTTTATATGGGTACTGGAAATTGAACCAAGGCTCTTAGGCTTTGCAGGCAAGCACCTTAACTGCTGAGCCATCTCTCTAGTCCCATAACCTACTTTTTGATGTTGTATTTCAAATGCTCCAATCATTTTGGTAATACTTTCTTTCATAGTTAGTTTTGTCTAATTCCTGTCACTTCAACAAGAAGTTCCTTAAGATGAGAACTGCGTCGATCTGCTTCATGGCTAATTTCCTCATGCATTGTGTAGTCTTGGCCTTTAGTATAAACTCTGACGTAGACACCACACACATGCATGAACACATGAATCAATGAATGAACACAGGTACATGTTGCACGTGTTGCAAATGTTGTTCTGACTTGGTAAGAATTTAATATAAACTTGTGACTATTTTTGGAGAATGATCTGGAATGAATTCCAGCTCTGGCCTGTGGAATATGTGTCCTAAAAACCTCTTGAAATACCCAGATCTTCTGTAGTTTTTTTGGTTTGCTTTGCTTTTGTTTTTGTTTTGTTTTGATTTCCAGGTAGAGTCTTGCTATAGCTCAGGCTGACTTAGAATTCACTATGTAGTCTCAGACTGGCCTCAAGCTCACAGGGATCCTCCAACCTCTGCCTCCCAAGTGCTGGGCTTAAAGGCGTGCACCACCACATCCAGCTTTCTGCATTTTTACCTCTTGCTACTTGAGCTTGCCTGGTGGTTGCAGCTTTTTGCTTTTTACTGCCTAGCAGAGAGGAAATCCAGTCAAGATATTTGTTGTCACAGAACCACGGAGGAATAGCGTGAGCATTTTTAGCCTTTCTTGTTTGTGAGGGCATTTATCATCTTTTGATAACATGTCATCATGTTCAGAGAAATGGACAGCCTGTACTTTGGAATCAGGAAGAGAGGCTGTGGCATGAATGATGGGAGCCTTTATCGGGTATCATCGTCAAGTATGAGTCTTTGAAATGTGTGTGCTGGAGAGCCTTGTACTTGCATTGACAGCACTTGGCTCTGATTCTTTATAGGGAGCTATAAATTAATGCACCTGTGACACCTCATATATATGCACGCCCAGTCCTGGTCGTCAGGCAGATTAGCCTCATTATACCCAGATCATCCCTCTTCTCTCGATTTCTGACTCTCTAGATAGATTCTTTCAATTCCTCAGCTAAGCTAGTTTCCAGAGACCAGTGGCTTCTAAATTGGCCGCTATAAAGACAGACAGCTGTCCACTCACTCATCACCAGAGAAGGTTTCTACGACAGGTAGGAGTTTTAGGGCCTATATAAAGCCAAAATGTAAATGCTCCAATATGGACCAAAAGTGCAGGCCAAGGGATAAGTAAGGTGGCTGATTTGATTGTAGCACTCACGAGGCAGAGGTAGGAGGATTGCTGTAGTTCGAGGCCAGCCTGAGACTACAGAGTGAATTCTAGGTCAGCTTGAGCTATAGCAAGACCGTACGTCAAAGAACCATTAAATTTTCTTTGTCAATGACTGGTTTGTAGAGAGAATAATCTAGGACACAGGTGATAATCTAGGACACATGGTGGAAAGCTGTTATTATTACTCAGTTTTTTTTTTTAATCATTGTCATGTAATGTTGAGATAGAAATGGGCTGTCCTACTTCTCTAAGATCCTTATAAGTGGAAGAAAAACAAAAGCGGATGTTATTGGCAAGAATTCAAACGTCATTCTTCCTGTGAGAGAAATCGCATGGAGTGAGCTGACAGCCAGCTATGGACAAAAGTGGGGATGCAGCCACAACATGCAAGGAATTCTGGGACCTGTGACACACCACAGAAATGGCCATCACTGAGGACAGATGTGTGTCTGCCGCCATCAGAAGGACGAGTTCCTGCTCTTTGTGGCTGCATGGGTAGCTTCGGAATATGACCATTTCCTTTTTGTGGAACTATGTGTAAGTCTGTGGATCAGGACTTTTTAGAAATTTATTTTATTTTATTTTTATTTGTTTATTTGAGAGAGAGAGAATGACAGAAAGAGAGAAAGAGAATGAGCATGCCAGGGCCTCCACCCACTGCAAAGGAACTCCAGACGCATGCATGCACTCCCTTGTGCATTTGGCTTTACATGGGTACTGGGGAATCGAATCTGGGTCCTTGGGCTTTGCAGGCAAGTGCCTTAATTGCTAAGCCATCTCTTTAGCCTGACTTTTTTTTTTTTTTTTAAGAAGGGATACATACCCCCAAGCCAGCTGGTCATGCCAACATCATGAACCAGAAACTCACATGTGGGCAAAGCCTTGGCATTTTGTCTAGGCAGGAAAATCAATTTCAAGTGGGTGCTGGAGAGTCAGTTCCTGATGCCAGAGATTAAGTATGTTCACACTGTTATAATTCAACTGCTTGTTACAATGATAGAGGCTGGACAGGATCCACTGAGCAATTATTAGAAGAATGTGGAATGAGAGGCAATGGAGGAAAAAACTGGAAATGACAAGATAACTCAGAACTTGAGACTCCCCATTTTGCTGGGTCTGGTTTGTTTTGCTGTGTGGTGTTATGTTATGCTGTTTTGGTCTTTTTATTTTATTTTACTTTATTTTTTTATAAAGAATTGACATTCTTTTTAAAAATATTTATTTGCAAGCAGAGAGAAATAGACAGAATGGGTGGGCTGGGGCTTCCAGCCCCTGTAAATGAACTCCAGATGCATATGCCACTGGCTTTACATAGGTACTGGGGAATCAAACTCAGGTTATTAGGCTTTACAGGCAATGCCTCAAACTCTAAGCCATCTCTCCAGCCCTTGGTTTTTACGATTCACAGTTGTATTTGGCTATGAGTTCATTATCACTTATCGCATGAAATGAACATTTAGAATAAATGGCAAATTCGTATTCAGGATAAATAGTAAATTACCTCATTTGCGTCCATGGGGACTGATACCACGCAGCACAATCCATCCTTCCACTCCACAATGGGGAAACAGTCCTATGTAGGAACGTGAGCCTGCGCTAGCAGGAAAATAAAGAAGCATGGTCGAAGCACAAGTCCCTAGAGGGGAAGGCGTGAATTCTGCCTGCCGGCAGGAAGCTGCAGCCTCCCACACCTGGGAAGCAAGGAAGGGAGTGACACAGGAATGGCAGGGCCAGGACTAGGCTGCGATGCCTGCAGGGAGCTCTGGAGGTGGAGGGCCCTACTTCTCTTAGGAAGGTGCAACTGTCCTTATATATTGACTAACCCTATTATCATTTAAAGATCTATTTATTTCTTACCTGCCAAGTGTTATTACACAATTCTCTTCTAGGTAATATGAAATTCTCTATATTCAAACTACTATATAGTGTCTCTGTCTCAACTGGGCTCTAAGAATAACCCTAAAGACATGACTCATAAAAGAAAAAAAGTTGATAAATTGGTTGTGGACAGATTTTAAAACTTTGGCTCTGTGAAACACAAGTCTCTTGCTGGGAGAAAATATGTTCCAGTCATATATCTGACAAAGATATCTCATCCAGGGCTGGAAAGATGGCTCAGCAGTTAAGACACTTGCCTGCAAAGCCTAAAGGACCTAGGTTTGATTCCCCAGTACCCATGTAAAGCCAGATGTACAAGGTGGTGCATGTGTCTGGAATTCATTTTCAGTGGCTGGAGGTCTGGCATGCCCATTCTCTCTCTCTCTTTCTCTCTGTCTCTGTCTTTCTCTCTCTCTCTCAAGTAAATAAATAAATAACAAGGTGTCACATGCATCTGTAGTTTATTTGCAGTAGCTGAAGGCCTGGCATGCACATTCTCTCTCTCTCTCTCTCTCTCTCTCTCTCTCTCCCTCTAATAAAAAAAAGATACCACATCTAGTGTTTATGGAGAACATTATAAACCCACACTAACAAAATGGATAATCTCATTTGCAAATAGGCAAAAATCTCAGACAGACATTCCACAGGAAGAGGGCAGATGGTTAGTGAGCACATGGAAAGATATTTAGGGAAACTAGCTACTGGGAAAATGCACATTTAAGCCAAAAGAAGATGCTAGTACCCATTTATTAGGATGACTGAAATAAAATAAACAACAGATAGTGGCAACACTAGGTGCTAATGAGACGGTGGAAAAACAGAATTTTACACATTGCTGGGGAAATGAGAACTAATATAGTACAGAAGAAAACAGGTCAATAGTTTCCTATAAAGGTAAACATGAACTTGCCATATGACCTAGCAATCCTTTTCTAATTAAGTGTTTTCTTGGCACATCTTAGTTGTAGGCGAGGATGATTGCAGAAAGATCGTTTCTGTCAAGCATATTACCTACTCTGACCATATATGCCCTCACACATTCACTTCCCCCTGTTCCCTTGCCCCTCCTCCTCCTCCTCATCTCCTTCCTTTCCCCAAATGCTAAGATTACAGGCATAATCCTTACCTGACTAAATTTATTACTTTTTTCTTCTGCTCTCAGTTCAAATATATGGGCCCATCATATTTACTAAGGATTACTGCCTCTGCATATAACTATTTCAATATTGGGAAGTGACATTAATATATAAGCATATATATACATATGCATATATATCCATATATATGCATATATAAATATATATATATATCTTAAAGCATGGAGTTCTAAGCTCTGATGTCTGCAGATTTTATTTCCATTTTTTAAAAACAGACCAAACAGAATAACCTGTGTTTAAATAGCAACAATTACCATAGGTTCTGCGTACGTTAATACTGTCTGAGTACATTATGAACCATTTGTCATAGCTAATGCATTTCTGTCAAATCAAGTAATATTAGAAAGGGCTTTTGTAATGAATATTAATGTAAGAGACAGCCATAAGTGAAGCAAATTATAGAGGCAGGTAAATGTAGAATTAGCAGCAATTGCAAAATAGCCTTTCATTACAAATTAAATTCTTCTTATGATGTTAATAAAAATGTAAGGTCCTTGGTAGTCATTTGAAGCCTGCCACATGAACACTGATAGGGCTTTGGAAGCAGTGTCCTTGTATTCTACGTCAAGGGTCTTCAGTAAGTTTGTCATACAAAGTAATATTTGCATGTCATATGTTTTTTAACCCCTTCCCTTGAATAAATTTTCTTTGAAAGAGGTGTACTCCAAGTTCAAAGATATTTCCAGATGCCTAAGTTTAAAGAGTAAATGAACTAAATAGAGCACTTGTGTTCATTAAAGCTAGAAGCTGTATAAATAAGAGATCATCAACACATCATTACATGTGTTAATTACACATGCTAAAATCATGGAACAGATATGGGAAGAAAAATTCCCACAAAGGTTCATAAAGCAAAGAAAATTTCTCAAGTGGTACCTGTGATGAAATTATACAGACAGGTACGCATTCTCTGACCAAATGTCAGATATCAAATGAACCTCACTTACAATTCTAAAACCTTCCAACTTTTTCCAAAGGAAAAGTACATTTTCATTTTTGTAATTTTTATTTTATTTTATTTTATTTATTTGAGAGAGAAAGAGGCAGATAGAGAGAGAAAGAATGCACATGCCAGGGCCTCCAACCACTGCAAACAAACTCCAGATGCATGTACCACCTTGTGAATCTGGCTTACTGGGGAATCGAACCTGGGTCCTTAGACTTCACAATCAAGCACCTTAAGTGCTAAGTCATCTCTCCATCCCTCTAAAGTTTTTTTTTTTTTTTGTTTTTTTTCAAGGTAGGGTCTCATTCTAGCCCAAGCTGACCTGGAATTCACCATGTAGTCTCAGGGTGGCCTTGAATTCACGGTGATCTTTCTACCTCTGTCTCCTGAGTGCTGGGATTAAAGGCATTCGCCACCACGCCTGGCCCTCTAAAACGTTTAGTAGAGAAAATATCATACATTCTGGACTATCAATTCAAATATGAATTTATTAACTTGATTCATTATGCTTTTACATGAAATAGTTAATATATTATAAAATATATCTAGTCAATATATATACATATTTATCCTTTGTCCTCTTATGTGTTTCTTTTTAAAATTTTTTTATTTTTATTTATTT
Source organism: Orientallactaga sibirica (assembly GCA_036365145.1). Lineage (NCBI taxonomy): Eukaryota > Metazoa > Chordata > Mammalia > Rodentia > Dipodidae > Orientallactaga > Orientallactaga sibirica. The sequence goes on from JAEOAD010001317.1 coordinate 6,750,190, forward strand.
ATTTGAGAGAGAGAGAAAGAGGCAGAGAGAAAGAGAGAGAGAATGGGTGCACCAGGGCATCCAGACATTGCAAACAAACTGTAGAGTCATGCACCACCTTGTGCAACTGGTTTACATGGGTCCTGAGAAATCAAACCTGGGTCCTTTGGCTTTGCAGGGAAGCGCCTTACCTGCTATGCCATCTCTCCAACCCTTTCATGTATTTCTTGAGCATTACTTATTATTTTGGTGATATGTAGTAAAAGCCTACTATACACATTACATTTTATTATTTTAAATTTTTTCTTGATAGTTTTCACACCTGTACATCATGTGGTTTGATCAGTATTTTCTTTTGTCCCCCTTCCCTATCTGCCTTCCACTGAACTCCTTCTCCTTTCTTTTTCTTTTTTTTTTAAAGTTTTTTTTTCTTTTTAAATTTTTATTTATTTATTTGCAAGCAGAGAGATAGAGACATAGAAGAGAGGCAGAGAAAGAGAGAGAATGGGCGTGCCAGGGCCTCTAACCACTGCATATGAACTCCAGATGCATGTGCCCCTCATGCATCTGCCTTACATGGGTCCTGGAGAATTGAACTGGGATCCTTTGGCTTTGCAGGCAAATGCCTTAACCGCTAAGCCATTTCTCCAGCCCTCCTTCTCCTTTCTAACTAGCCCCTCTTCTATTCTGATGTCAATTTACTTTTTGCCCTCTTCAGTCATCCCTGATGACATACCGCTGTGCAGGTAATGACAGAAGGATGAACACAGTGGCTACTTTGTGTACAGAAGACAACATTCCAAAGCTCTCGGCCCCATTCTTTGGCTCTTACATTCATTCTTTCTTTTTTTTACATTCTTTTAAAAATTTTATTTATTTATTTTCAAGCAGAGAGATCGAGATAGAAAAGAGACAGACAGATAGAATGGGCACACCAGGGCCTCCAGCCACTGCAAACGAACTCCAGACGCATGTGCCCCTTATGCATCTGGCTTACATGGGTCCTGGGGAATCAAACCTGGGTCCTTTGATTTCACAGGCAAATACCTTAACTGCTAAGCCATCTCTCCAGCCCCTTTCTTAAATTCTTTCATCCACTTCTTTCACAATGTTCTGTGAGCTGTGGAGAGCATGTTAGAAATGCCTCATTCAGTGCTGAATACTCACTCAACTCTTCTGTCAATGCTTTGGTAGGTGTTGAATCTCCCCAGTTGTCAACACCATCTGCAGAAAGAACCCACTCTGACTAAAAGACTTATATAATCTGCCAAAGATTTACATGAAAAAGAAGTGGTAAACATGCGTATTAGATACCTCATTTCCCAAATACAAAAGTTAGTATTTGAAAACAAGGCTGTCATTAATTTACATGTTCAGTTACTTATCTGAGCATCACCAACAGATTGGAAAGAGATACTTTCTGACATAGTGTTGTAGACTACCAGATATTTTGGTGTCAAATTCTCAGTCCAATCACATGGTTTAGCGTAATTACCAAATTCAAGAACCATTTCTTAGTCAACAGGATAAAACAAACAGGGGCCATGCTTGCCAACCCAATTGTCTTGTGCTCTTTCTTCTTTGGCTTACCTAGCCATTTGCCCAGCAGTGTGTTTGACTCTGCAAACATTTGTATGCAAGAAACAAAATTTTATATGCAGGAAAATTTAGATGTATAATAAACCCAAACAGCATTTTTCCATGTTTTCCATTTTCTATGTTAACAGCTCAAGCAAAAGGTCTTCACCAATTATGCCAACATAGTCTGTCATAATTAAAACACAAAACTATTCAAAAACACACCACAGGAGGTATGTCACCATTAGTGTGAAGTTTGTCATATCATGAGCAAAGCTACAGCTGGCTTTCAAGCAGTGTAAGTCATCTTGGATCTTGAGAACAGAAAGTCTGGTGAAAGAGTTTTTTGTTTGTTTGTTTGTTTGATTTTACAAAATACCCTACACATTTTAAAGCATCTAAAGTACTTGTTATATTTTCACTCTGGGGATTTAGAATAAGTGGAAATCTCTCTGACCTCAAAAGTGATATGGGAGAACTTTCCAAACTGAGGGATTGTGAACTGTCCGTTCACGAATAAGGACAGGATGACTTGTGTGTGCCTGGAAATAGTGGACCTAGAGTCTCCTGCAGACAATATGTTTGACCTTTGAAGAGTGAGTTAACCCCCTCGGGATCTCCTCTGCCTTGTATGTGAAAATGGACTATCATGAGTACACATACAAAACTCATTTCTCAGACCTGTATCCAAAGCCCAGAGGTGGTGTTAGGTGCAAGGAAGACTGAGCAGGGCAGACACGCTGTCTTTGTCTCATAGCCACAGCACGCGTGTGAGTCTGTCATTTGCTTTGACATTGTGGCTGGGGAATCTCCCCAGTACAGGGGTATATGTCTGCTAGGTTTTCCTGGCTAAGCCACGGGCAGCGGTAAGCAGAATGAGACAGTTGAAAGGTTAGACCACTCCCACAACAAGATGGGTTAAGTTGAGAGCTATGAGTGCCAGACATCAGCCCTTCTTTGGGGAAATAGATACAACTTCAGAGCAGTGGCCAGTCTCCCAGTGGAGTGGTGTAGCAGACAGTTTCAGGTTCACTGAGATGAAATTCCAGACCAGGCAAAGTTATGGAGGAAGGGATATTTATTGAAGCTTACAGATCCAGAGGAAGTCCCACAATGGCAGAGAAAGCTGGCCTGCCTTCACAGGACCAAACACAGACAGCAAAGTCACAAGCCAAAAGCCACACAGCACAGTACATCTCAGGAACTCCAGCTAGGCACACTTTGCATATCTTTAGGTTGAAATCTCAAACCCACTACCGCACCTTCAGATCCGCCCAGTGACACTGCCTCCAGCCAGGTGGCTGCAGATGCAAACTATAAACTAATAGAACACTGAATATATTGGCAACCATTTATTCAAACTACCACAAGTGGGTATTTATTCATGTCTCTGGTATAAAATACAACTATCTGATACTTACAATACATAATATACTTATATCAATATGGTGCTAACTACTATTAACTTAAAAAGGGGTTATTGGGGGCCAAAGACATGGCTCAGCCGTTAAGATGTTTGCCTGCAAAGCCTAATGACTGGGGTTTGACTCCCCACTACCCACGTAAAGCCAGATGCACAAAGTGGCACCCTGTGTCTGGAGTTTGTTGGCAGTGGCAGGAGGTCTTGGCACACCTATGCTCACTCTTTTTCTGTCTGCCTATTTCTCTCTGTCTCTCTTCTCTCTCTCTCAAATAAATAAAGTATTTTTAAAAGGGGATTACTGGGAGAGAATAAAAGAGTATCTAAATTGGGTTGATTAACCAGGAGCTGATTAATAACCTACAAACGGTTTTGTCAGGAGCACAATGAAACAGCATAACAAAGCAAACATGGACAGTGTGGTCAAAGACCCAGAGACAAGAAAATCTGATCATATTACAGACACTGAAAGTAAATACACAATTCAATGCTTAAGAGTAGGGTTTAGAATCCCCATGTTTGGGGCTGGAGAGATGGCTTAGTGGTTAAGGAACTTGCCTACAAAGCTAATGACCGGGTTTGATTCCCCAGTACCCACATAAAGCTAGGTGCACAAAGTGGTGCATGCATCTGGAGTTTGTTTGCAGTGGCTAAAGGCCCTGGCACACCCATTCTTTCTGTCTTCTCTTTATTTCTCTTGGCTTACAAATAAATAAATAAATATGAAAAAAAGATTACATTTTTGAGATGGAGAGGTTGCTCAGTGGTTAAAGACACTTGCTTGCAAAACCTGTTGGCCCCAGGTTTGATTCCGCAGTACCCATGTAAAGCCAGTTGCGCAAAGTTGCATATGCATCCTGGAGTTCATTTGCAGTGGTAGGCCCAGGTATGCGGACACTTGATACTTTCTTTTTCAAAGGAAGGAAGGAGGAAGAGAGGAGAAAAGTTAAAAATAAGTTTTTTTTTTAGTTTTTAGAGGTAGGGTTTCCTTCTAGTCGTGTCTGACCTGAAAATCACTGTGTAGTCTCAGGGAGGCCTCGAACTCAGTGTGACCCTCCTAGCTCTGCATCCTGAGTGCAGGGATTGAAAGCGTGCGCCACCATGCTCAGCTTACATGATCTTTTTTTAAAGATTACATTTTCAAGCCAGGCGTGGTGGTGCACGCCTTTAGTCCCAGCACTCGGGAGGCAGAGGTAGGAGGATCACCATGAGTTTGAGGCCACCCTGAGACTACATAGTGAATTCCAGGTCAACTGGGCTAGAGTGAGACCCTACCTCGAAAAACAAAAACAAACAAATAAAAAAACATAGTTGGGGGCTAGAGAAATGGCTCTTCAGTTAAGGTGCTTGCTAGCAAACAAAAATTAAAAAAAAAAAAAAAAAAAGAATTGAGCTATACATGGTGGCACACGGCTTTAACGCCAGCACTCAGGAGGCCAAGGTAGGAGGTTTGCTTTGAGTTCAAGGCCAGCCTGAGACTATATAGTGAATTCCAGGTCAACCTGGGCTACATAGAGACCCTACCTCAAAATACCAAAATAAATAAATAAATATAAAAATAAATAAGAAAAGGAAATGACATACAGAGTAAGATTATAGACCACTGTGGTATGATAAGGTCTCAGCCATGTACATGTTCTGATTAATTGGAGGCCTCTAATTGGATGAAAGTTCGTGGTTATGATTAGCTGAGATAACTTAACCACTTACTGTAAGAATATATTAATGCTGGGGCTGAAGTGATGGCTCAGCCATTAAGGTGCTTGCCTGCAAAGCCTACCAATCGGGGTTTGATTCCCTATACCCATATAAAGCCAGGTACAAAAGGTGGAGAATACTCCTGGAGTTTGTTGGCAACAACTAAAGGCCCTCATGAGCCAATTCTCTCTTTCTCTCTGTCTGTGCTTGCAAATAAATAAATAATTTTTAAAAGAAAATTTTAATACTGGGTTGCAATTTACTTCCTCGAAGCAACTTCAGGCCAAAATTAATTCAGTGCTATATGAAGGCAGGTTTGACTCGCTGGAGGTGAGCTCACCTCAGGAGGCTGAGATCACAGGGTTCATTGGCTGTGTGGAATCAGTTGTGAGGGTCATGGATTTTGACATGAACTTAATCCCATGGTCTTTGGAGACACGTTAAGACCTTGTTGCATTGTTGGCTCTGATCTCAAGCCTCCATTTCCATTTGGCTGGTTTCTAGCTTTCTCTTAATCTTAAGCTGTCACAGTCACCTTCTTGTTGCTGGAACAAAGCCCCCGACCAAAAACAGCTGATGGAGGAAAGTTTTTATTTTGGCTAACAGCATTGAGGGGAAACTTCATGATGGCAGGGAAAACATGGCAGTGAGCAGAGGCTGAACGTCACCTCTGCCACAGCAGGTGGAAAAATGCAGCAGGAGAGTGAGCTGAACTCTAGCAAGGGGGAGCTGACTATAAACGCTCCTGAGCCTGTACAAAGCACCACACCTCCCTCAGCAAGGCTCCACCCCCCAAATGCCCATTAGCTGGACACCAAACATTCAGAACACACGAGTTTATGGGGAGCATCTGATACAAACCACCACATCAGCTCTTCAACAATAAGGGTTCCTTGTCATGCCTTTTATTTTTCTAAATTTTCTAGTACAATTCTGAAAGTCACTGAATGCTAACATAACATTAAACATCCCTTCTTTCATTATCTTGTTCCTTTAGCAATATTGTTTCAAAATAAAAGTGGGATGAGATACAGGTGTAACCTTGGGGTTTTCCATCTCTAGACTCACAAAGCAGAAACTGGAAACAAAACCAAGAGATGGAAAAAAGAAAAAAATAAGAGAGGCTATGAGGTATAATATCATTTTTAAAGTTTTCAAAAAACACCAAGCCTCAGAATTCATAGAAGACTGTGACGTGAGATAAAGTTTAGGACTCCGTCACGTAGTGTTGAACGTGTTTGAGATGAGGGTGCTGCTAGCCAGTCCTCACATAAGCGCAGACTTCCTACGGTAAGCAAAGTTAATTTGCAAGCTCAGTGTTTTGTTTTCTAAGCCCATGTTTGTGATGAAATGGGGAAAAAGTAATTGTTATATTTGGTTCCAATGGGAAACAATGTAACCAGCAAACAGTAGTGGATTTCCTTTGATTTTCTGAGACGTTAGTGCTCAAAGATACCCCGAAACGCCCTGTGATATAATCAGAACGCAATCATTTTTCTAGTTGTATCAAATCTGAAGAGTCTTAAGGGAAATGTTCTTACCCTACTGCAGGCTGTTTTAAATTAGAAAAAATATCTGATTATAATGAAACTATTTTCATGTTTCCATTTGAGGGGTGAAGTGTTTCTGTACTCTGTCTTCTGGGAATTTTTGATTATTTGAAGATTTCATATAATAGATTAGTTAACGGGAGGCTTTTTTTAAAAACTGGTGCTGTTTCTGCCCTGGGCTTATGCATAAGAACATCAGAACTGTTGGGGTTCTGTGTTAGGGTCTCCTTGTGATGTCATTTGACAAAGGCTCTGAGCTTCTGTCCATGGAAACAGAGCCGTGTGTGGTTAGATCCAACAATGACCAGAAGACAGACAAGGGCCTTCAGCCTTGAATGCAGGAGAACTGGAGAGTAACCCTGGATGATGGAACAGTGAGTATTATTTAGGGCATATTGGGAGCACTTTTCCAAACACATCTGTTTTCTTATTTAAAATGAGGTCAGAGGCTAGAGAGATGGCTCAGCAGTTAAGGCATTTACCTCCAGAGCCTAATGACCCAGGTTTAATTCCTTAGTATCCATGTAAGCCAGATGCACAAAGTGGCACATGCATCTGGAGTTTGTTCTCAGCAGCTAGAAGCCCTGGCATGCCCATTTTCTCTCACTCTCCATCTTTCTGTCTCTCTGTTCATCAATAAATAAATAAACAAACAAATAAATAAATAAATAAAAATATTTTTTAAAAATGAGGTCCAGCTGAAGAGATGGCTCAATGATTAAGGTGATTGCCTGTAGAGCCTAAGGACCCAGGTTTGATTTCCCAGTACCCACATAAAGCCAGATGCACAAAGTGGCACATGCCTCTGGAGTTTGTTTGCTGTGGCTAGAGGTCTTGGCCACCTATTCTCTCTCTGTTTCTCTTCTTTCTGTCTCTCTGCTTATAAATAAATAAAAATAAGGTTAGTACACTAAGCCCTTCAACTCTAGCTAGGGTACAATGATTTCATGAGTGGACCACTAAGAGTTTCTATAGCCCTTAAGTATTGGATACAAGGTATGAATGGGGAGTCTCGCTGCCTCCTTTCTTGTGTTGTTGTTAGAATAGAGTTGATCCATTGTGCTGAATTGTAATCACACAACTTCCCAAAGTGTGCTCCGTGGATATAAAGATGTGTTTGTGCCCAAAGATGGCCGAAGATTAGACAGGGTCATGGAAAATTGTTGAGTTTTCACCTCCACAGTCAACCCTAGGGGGAACGTGTGCTTGAATGAAATAGCATAAACCACTTTTTTTTTTTTTTTTTTTTGCTCTGTCAGAGAACATTAGATACTTATCTTTTTTTTAAAAAAAATAATATTTTATTTATTTATTTGCAAGCAGAGAGAGACAGAGAAAGAGAGAGAGAGAGAGAGAGAGAGAAGAATGGGCACAACAGGGCCTCTTGCCACTCAAATGAACTCCAGACGCATGCATCTTACTTTATGTGGGTACTGGGGAATCTAACCCAGGTCATTAGGCTTTGTAGGCAAGCACCTTAACCTTAACTGCTAAGCCATCTCTCCAGCTTGGTACCTCTCATTATTAAGCTGTCCTCTCCTTTTATTATATATTTTTATATATTAATTTTTAGTGATTCATTGAAGACACAATACATTAAGGTTTTAGAAAGACTTATTTATAAATTAACATTGTATTTTCTCAATCATTATTTTACAGAGTTTTCTTGAATAATTGGGGACAGTGTAGGCACAATATACTCACTCCCATCAAATTTTAGAGCAAGAACAGATTTGGGCTGAGAATTCTAATTCAAGGCCACTGCCTACTCCTTTGAAAAGAAAAAGAGGGCTGGAGAGATGGCCCAGTGGGTGCTTGCCTGAAAAGCCTAATGACCCAAGTTTGATTCCCCTGGTGCCCGTAAAGCCAGATGCACAAGGTGACATGTGCATCTAGAGTTTGTTTACTGTGGCTGGAGGCCCAGGCACACCATACTCTGTCTGTCTCATCTTTCTGCTAGCAAAAAAGAAGTACATATTTTTAAAACATAAAAGAAAGAAAAATACAGTGTGTGAGGTGTTCCCCCTCCATAATTATGCAATGAAGTTCTTTCAAAGGATTAAAAAAAAAGAAACACACAAGAGTTCTAATTGCCTAATATGACATGCAGCAAGTAAAATGCTTGAGAGGAGCTGTTCTACTTAGCTGATATGACTTCCATTTGAACCAGCTCTACATTGAACAACTTCCATTAGTCACTCAGTACAGGTTGCTCTTCCCCAACACTCCTTCCTTAATGCACCTGCTTTGTGAAGCACTTAAAAAGTAACAAGAGAGGGCTTCATGCCTCCAGTGTTAAATTCACCACAAAACAATTATTGACTTTTCTTTTTCTCTTTAAGCCTTCTCTGTGTAGTTGTTTAAATACCTAAAATGCTATTTTAATTATTTCTTCTTCAGCTCAAAGTGGTTGTGCCTATGCCCAATTATTTATAAAACTAAAAGAAGATAAAGTCTATTGAAAACTTTTCTAAAATAAATGAACTTCCCATCATGTCGAGTAGTCATTACAAAAAAAAAAAAAATGAACATAAATGGAATGATTTGCAAAAAAAAAAAAAAAAAAAAAAAAAAAGCTGGGATCTGGGTGTGGTGGCGCACGCCTTTAATCCCAGCACTCGGGAGGCAGAGGTAGGAGGATCACTGTGAGTTCAAGGCCACCCTGAGACTATGTAGTTAATTCCAGGTCAGCCTGGACCAGAGTGAAACCCTACCTCGAAAAACCCAAAACAAAAACAAACAAACAACAACAACAAAAAATAAATAAAAAAAAAACAAGCTGGGCATGGCGGTGCACACCTTTAATTCCAGTACTTGGGTGGCAGAGGTAGGAGGATTGCCATGAGTTCAAAGCCAACCTGAGACTACATACTGAATTCGAGGTCAGCCAGGAACAGGGTGAGACCCTACCCTGAAAAACAAAAATAATAATAATAATTTCAGAGCCTAATGACCTGGGTTTGATTTCCCAGTACCCATGTAAAGCCAGATGCACAAAATGGTGCATGCATCTGGAGTTCATTTGCAGTGGCTGGAGGCCCTGACATGCCAATTCTCTCTACCTCTGTCTGTCTTTCTCTCTGTCACTCTGCTTGCAAATGAATAAATAAATAAAATGTTTTTAAAACTAAAACTAAAATTTTCATCAAGAGAGAGATGGCTCAGTGCTTAAAGGCATTGCTTGCAAAGCCTGATGGTCTGGGTTCATGTAAAGCCAAATGCACAAAGATATGTATATGTCTGGAGTTTGTTTGCAGTAGCAGGAGGCCATGGCATGCCCCTGCTCATTCTCTCTGTCTGCTTCTTTCTCTCTAGCTCTCTCTCAAGTAGCTAAATAATTAACTAACTAACCAAATAAGTAAAATATTGAAAGAAACAAAATGTAAGCCTGCGTCTGTTCTGTTGTCTGGTGTGTGCTCAATATATGACTATTATTAATGCTGAACAAAACCCATGTGGTTTTATACTCCTCACACTTCTTAATTTCCATAGAAGAAAGGGATTTCAAAATGACAAATACAATGTGTTCACACCTTGTCCCCAAAGAGAAAGCAGCATGTGCTATAGCATGTGTAAGAGATCTTGGGGACAGCCAGGATAAAGGGACGCTCAGGGCAGGATGTTGGAGGGATCCGGATGGTACTGGCCCTGGTGTCATCACAGCATTGCCATGACTTTTCCAAGTTCCTGAGACAAAAGTCATTTTGTGTCTGCTCTGACTGCAGCTGTTATTAGAGCTTATAACATGCCACGGGCACTAAACATACTGATGTCATGTTAATACTGACTCTATACAAGCTGGAAGACAGAGTAAGATTTTTCTCTAAAACATTTTTCTTGGTGCATGTAGACTTAATGATATTTTGGGAATAGGTGAATATAAAAACAAGGTTTTGGGGATGGAGAGGTAGCTCCATGGTTAAGGCACTTGTCTGCAAAACCAAAGGACTGGGGTTCAATTCCCCAGTATTCAAATAAAGCCAGATGCACAAGGTACTGCATGCATTTGAAGTTTGTTTGAAGTGGTTAGAGGCCCTGGTGTACCAATTCTCTGCCCCCACCCTCTCTTCTTCCTTCCCTCTCTGTGATTGCAAATAGATAAATAAATAGAATATTTTTAAAGTGAGGGAATTTTTTGCCAGTCTTAAGCATCTCATGACTGCATTGTGGCAATCAGAAAATTGAGGCTAGCAAAACATGCTAACATCAGCTCCCTTCCCACACTCAATGGTTAATGTCAATGACCCTTTTTTGTGAAGTTCCCTAGTGATCACTGGAGGTTCATCTGGGTACCACCCTTTCCATGATGCAGAAATTCTGCTTGTAAAACTTCATTACAGACAAGAGCACATGCAACATGCTGGATCTGCTCTTTGGGAGTGGGCTGCATTTGAACAGGGTAACTTTCCTGTACCTGTGTGTCATAGTCAGCTCCATGCTGCTGGGATGAACTTCCAAACCAGATGCAGTTTTATGGGAGAAAGGGTTTAATTGAAACTTCCAGATCCGGGGGAAGTTCCACTGATGGCAGAAGAAGCTGGCCTCCTCTCAGAGATCCAAGCAGAGAAAGACAAAACCAAACAGCCAACACCACAAACAAGCATGCAAAACTGACAGCAAGCAGGGAATTGCAGCCAGCAGCAGAGATCCGGGCAGAATTGAAGCACTCTGCATACCTTTAGGCTAGAGATCAGAACCGCCCTCAGTGACACCTCCTCCAAGCAGGCAGCTGGAAACTTTTTTTAAAAAAACACCTGAGTGTATTGGGAAACACACATGCAAACTACCACACTATGCAATGGGAGCATTGCCTGTAGTGAGACACTACCTCACCAACTGAAGTCTAAAATTTAAAAGTCTAGCAAGTTCATTTCTGAACAAGGATGGGCTAAATGAAATGTATTTTGTCTATAGGAATGAAAAAAAAAAAAAAGATTTCACCGTAGCTTCACCAAAAGCCTGACACTTCTTATAAGTTGTAACAGATTTCTAAACTAGAACACACCTAATCTACTCTCGATATTCTGTAGTAAAGTAGAAACATATCCCTGAAAAATGCCTTTAAGAGTGTCCACAATGGCTTTGTACATAAAAACAAAATTGACACGTAACTTGAGTATCTGTCACCGGGTAAACTCAAGTATGTTCAGAAAGTAGAATATTATCCTGTAATGAACAGGTACAAACTGATGAAAACCCAATAAGGCTTAAAATCCCTAAATTAAGCAAGACATACCAAAAACAAAAGCACATTAGTACTGAGTTCTAGAAAAGGCAAAAGTAAGCTATGATGATAGCTGATGATAACTGAGTTGAAGGAGTGACATGGAATTCTAGGGTGCTGGGAGGTTCAACATCTTTTAAAATATTTTATTTTATTTATTTATTTGTGAGGGGGGCACAAATAGAGAGAATGGGCATGCCAGGGTCCCTAGCCACTGCAAACAAACTCCAAATGCATGTGCCACCTTGTGCATCTGGCTTTACATAGGTACTGGGGAATTGAACCTGGGTGCTTAGGCTTTGCAGGCAAGCGCCTTAACTGTACAGCTGTGGTGGTTTTGACTGTAGAATGTCCTCCATAGACGCATATATTTTAATCCTTTAATTTCCAGCTAGTGGTACTGTTCTAGAAGGTTCTGAAACCTGTAGGAGGTGGTGCCTTGCTGGAGGAAGTGTGTTGCTGGGGCAGGCCTTGAAGTTCTTACAATCCAGCCCTGCTTCTTCCTCACTGACAGGACAGTGTGATATTGGCTTCTTAGTCCTGCCCTACCATGCTTTCTCAGCCAGGATGAAACTTGCCCTGGAAACTGTAAGCCAAGGCTGGAGGGATGGCTTAGTGATTAAGGTGCTTGCCTGCAAAGCCTAAGGACCTGAGTTCAATTCCCTGGTACCCATGTAAGCCAGTTGCAAAAGGGGCACATGCATCTGGAGTTTGTTTTCAATGGCTAGAGGCCCTGACACACCCACACACCCATTCTCTCTCTCTCTCTGCCTCTTTCTCTCTTATTCTGCCTCAAAATGAATGAGTTAAAATAATTTTTAAAAAACTGTAAGCCAAATTAAATCCTTGTACCTCCATAATGTGCTTCTGGCCAGGGACTGTAGTCCCAGCAATGAGAAATTAAATGATATAGTAGCCTAGCCTGGCTTTGAACTCCTGATCCTCCTTCCTCAGCCTCTTTTGTGCTGAGATTATGAGCATAAGCCCACTTTCCCAGCTCACGGTTTTGTAGCTGTATCGTGTCTGTATGAAGCAGTAAGCGGTCAATATTTGTTCCTGTGTGTAGATTGTTACACTGCAAGTGCATCTTGGGAGGAAACTTAACCTAGAAGCCCCATTAAAGATGTTAGATTTCCTTTCCCAGAGTGCTGAGCAAATGAACAGATTTACTGCAGTTCCCTTCACATTGCTGCGACGAAGAATCCAACCAAAGGCAGCTGATGGGAGGAAAGGATTTCTTTTTGCTTACAGTCTTGAGAGGAATCTTCATGATGGCAGGGGACAGCATGGCATGAACAGAGGCTGGACATCACCTCTGCCCCAGCAAGTGGACAATAGCAGCAAGAGAGTGAGCCGAACTCAAGCAAGGGAGAGCTGGCCCGTCCTAAACCCCTCCCTACAACACACCTCCTCCAGCAAGACTCCACCTCCCAAAGTGCCACCATCTGGGGACCAAGCATTCAGAACACACGGGTTTATGGAGGACACCTGATACAAACCAGCACAATATTATGAATAATGGTGGATAATTCACTGCATATGAGAGTGCATTGTAGGTTTTTTAAAGGATGGCTATTGTGTTGAACCAGGTGAGAAAGAATAATAATCAGACCTCTGCTATTAGAAATAGAAATGGAACCCAGCTTTTGGAGATTCTTGAAGGGTCCATGGCCCTCTGAGGCCTGAAGGGTGACAGAAACAGAGTGGGATGTGACCTGGGAGAGTGGTTCCAGCTGCAGGCAGCACACCTGGTTCTGTGCCACATTCTCACTCAGTGGATTAGGTCTACTGTGTGATTAATCGCACGCATAAAATGGGTGATAAAGAAACAAATTACAGTAAGGCTGAAAATTCACACAGCTGGACACAGGAAAGAACTGTGGTCCAGAAAAACCCACACAGATGGGAGACCCGGTGCCAGGAAAAGCGAATGACTCAAAGACCTTTTTGGAGGAATTTGAAACTTTAAGCCTAAGCCACAGTGACTCATTGTTTTGCATTTTTTCTTGGACTTTAAAGTGCTTTGTCTTAGTTATCTATCCTTGCCAAGTGATGAGAACATGTGGTCTTCCTAGGGACGGAGGATGAGAAATTAGGGTGTGGGGAAGATCTGTGAAATGCAGATCTCAGAAGAAAGGCCCAAAGTCAGATGTGGTGGCACACACCAGGAGACCAAGGCTAGGATATTATAATCATGAGTTCAGGGCTATCCTGGGCTATGTAGAGAGTACCAGAGCAGGCTTGGCTCTATAATACGACCTTGTCTCAAAAAAATTAACAAACGGCTGGTGAGATGGCCCCGAAGTTAAACACACTTACAAAGCCTGATGGCCCGAGTTCAAATCCCAAGTACCCACGTAAAGCCAGATGCAAAAACTGGTACATGTGTCTGGAGTGTGCAGGGGTAGGAGGCCCTGTTGCACCCATGCTCACTGTCTTTTCTGTCTGCCTCTTTCTTTCTGTCTCTTAAATAAATAAATATATAATAAATAATAAATAAATAAATACATAAACACTAACAAAACTACAAGGAAAGGTTAGAGCTAAACACTGCAGAAAGCATTTCATACTGTGTTACCCACTGAGAAAAGTGGAGGCACCTGACAAACAACGAGCTTTCGTTTGCCTTGTTAGTCTAGAAATTGTCACTAAAGACAGCAATCCAGGGCTGGAGAGATGGCTTAGCAGTTAAGGTACATGCCTGTGAAACCTAAGGACCCAAGTTCAATTCTCCAGGTCCCACGTAAGCCAGATGCACATGGTGATACATATGTCTGGAGTTGATTTGCAGTGGCTAGAGGCCCTGGCATGCCCATTCTTTCTCTCTCTCTCTGTGTCTCTAATAAATAAAAATAAATCTTTATATATATATATATTTTTTTATTGACAACTTCTATACTTACAAAAAAATGCATGATATTTCCCTCCCCTCCCCCCATTCCCTTTTAGAACTTCAACCTCCATCATATCCCCTCCCTCTCTCCATTAGTCTCTCTTTTAATTTGATGTCATCATCTTTTTCTTCTGTTATGAGGGTCTTGCGAAGGTATTGCTAGGCACTGCAAGGTTTTTAAAGAAAGCAATCGAAAAAGATTAGTGTGTTTGGGGAGCTCAATGGATAAGAGCACTTGCTGTACAGGCACGAGGACCTGAGTTCGATTCTCCAGCATCGATGTGAGCTGGGCTGTGCACATGCCTATAACTCTAGCACTGGAGACAGAGACAGGAGCGCTGCGGATTGGCTTGTCAGTCACTGTAAACAAAATAATGACCTCCAGGTTACTAAGAGGCTATGTGTCAAGAAAATCTGGTCAAAGAGAGACAGAGGACACAAGATGTCTTCCCCTAGCCATGGTGTGACTGCTCACAGGGTGCATACATCTACACACACACCAAAAAAAAATTGTGTATGTTGCCTTTGACACTTAACAGGATACCTATGTATTTTGCAAAATGGGAAGATTAGGGATAGAAGTAGTAGCCTACATGAAAGAAAACTTAGGGTTTTCAGGCAGTCAAGGGAATAGTGAAATCTTACATATCTTACATGCGGAGATATTTACTAACCAATGTTCCACAAAGAGGGAAACACTGGTTATCTTCTAAACACAAGATAGAGCAATTGGCTAGAAAGTCCTGTGTGATAGTGAGCGAGTGTTCAATGGGAAAGGAATTTATAGCTTGTTATTCTTCAGCAGTCTTTGGCCAGTGGCAGGGCCACATGAGGACTTCATAAACTTGGTTGGAACCCTCCGCTGCCTCCCCACTGAGAAGTCACGGGTAAGCCATGTCACGTGGGCTTGCAAGGGTTCCAGCTCACCTTCATGCGGATTCCGTTTCTACTCAATTTTAAGATGCTACAAATCTGTTGGGATTGCTTTCTCCTGTCCAAATAGGATTGAAGAATAGACCTTAAGAATCATGTGTGCACACAAATGCACACATGTGCTTGTGTTACTTTACAACACAGCTGAGTCTATAAGTCCATGTTTGTCACCCAAACGGTGAGTTGCAAACATGGTGTGAGCATGAACTTCTAACAGCTGCAATTAATTCTAGGTCCTTCTCTCCAAGTGGAGAAGCGTGACTGCTATTTCTGAATCAAGTGTGATGAACTAGAGAGAAAAAAAGCCAAGGCTGTCTGCCTGTAAGCGGTCCTGAGCTCATGTTTGTGTGCATGCATGTGCCTACAACAGGGAGACAGATCATAGGAATATATTTTTGGTTTTGCTTTTTTTAATGTTTATTACTATCATTATTAACAAGATGTTTCGTATGGATACATCATGTGTTGGTACCCTCATTTCCCTCATTCCTGCCCCTATTCCATTTGGCGTTGCAGTTATTCCCTATGGGGTTGTAGTTTAATTTTTTTTTTTTTAAGAGAGAAAGAGAGGGAGAATTGGCACACCAAGGCCTCAACCACTGCATTGAACTCCTGATGGCCTGAGCAACTTGACTCACTTTTGTGCATCTGGCTAATGTGGGATCTGGAGAGTAGAACATGGGTCCTTAGGCTTCACAGGCAAGTGCCCTAACTGCTGTCTCTCCAGCCCAATAAAAATGTTTTTTAAAAAAGCAAAACCAGGGCTGGAGAGACAGCTTAGCCATTAAGGTGCTTGCCTGTGAAGCCTAAGGACTCAGACTCAATTCCCCAGTACACACATAAGCCAGATGCACAAGGTAGCACATGTGTCTGGAGTTAGTTTGCAGTGGCAAGAGGCCCTGGTATGTCCATTCTCTCTGTTTCTCCCTATCTGCCTCTTCCTCTCTCTCAAATTAATTTTAAAAATTAAAAATATAGGGCTGAAGAGATGGCTTAGTGGTTAAGGCACATGCCTGTGAAGCCAAAGGACTGAGGGTTGATTCTCCACATCCCATTTAAGCCAGATACATACGGTGATACATACATCAGGAGTTCACTTGCAGTGGCTGGAGGCCCTGGCGTGCCCATTCTCACTCTCTCTCTCTGTCTCTCTGTCTCTAATAAATAAATAAATGAAATCTTTAAAAATATTAAAACAAGTATTTATTTGTAGTGTGTGTGTGTGAGAGAGAGAGAGAGAGAGGAGAGAGACAGACAATGGGTCTATTAGGGCCTGTAGCTACTGCGTATGAACTCCAGACACATGCATCACTTTGTGCATCTGGCTTTCTGTAGGTACTGGGGAATCAAACCCAGGCCATAAAGCTTTGTAAGCAAGTGCTTTCAATCACTGAACCATCTCTCCAGCTCACGTTTTTGGCTTTAATTTTCTAATTCATTTATTTATTTATTTATTTATTTATTTATTTATGCGAGAGAGAGGAAGAGGCAGAGAGAAAGAGAGAATGGGCACACCAGGGCCTCCAGCCACTGCAAATGAACTCCAGACACATGTGCCCTCTTGCACATCTGGCTTACGTGGGTCCTGGGGAATCGACCCAGGGTCCTTGGGCTTCATGGGCAAATGCCTTAACCGCTAAGCAATTTCCCCAGCCCCATTTTTGGCTTTTTAATATGAAAGGTTCATGCCTTAGGAAGATTTTGGATTCATTACAAGTAATAGACCCATTTCAGAAAACCAACACTTTTTGCTCTCCATTTGATAATATAAGATGGCAACATAGTTCGCAAAAATATGTGTAAATGTGTGGTTCTGTGGTAAATTCCAGTGAATGAGTGTGAATTATGGTAAACTCTCCATTATATGGATGGAGCATTGCTTTATAAAATCCCTGTAAATATTGTTATCAGTGAAATATTTGCCTTGGGGGAGATTTAAACGTGTTTAAGCTTATTTTAATCTTTGATCCCTTTGGTTAAGCCAATATTTGGAGATGGCACTTACCTCAGCCACACTGGCTTTAATTAATTGCTTTTATTTTCTATATATATATGAGACAGTCTCTGGAATTAAGAAGATAAGGGTTGTACACTGTTGTTCGGAGTACACTACACAACTGATGTCTGCAAGTTTCTTCCCCATGTCTGTGTGTGTCAGTCGGAGTCACTGGAGCAGTCATTCCAACAGTAATTTATAAGTAACCTTTCAGGGAGGAACATGAGGACCTTGTGAATCCCAGAGACATCATTCTCAGTCCCTTTAAAAATACCCAAGTTTGGGCTGAAGAGATAGCTCAGTGGTTAAAGTGCTTGCCTGCAAAGGCTGACGGTACAGGTTTGATTCCCCAGTACCCTGTCAAGCCAGATGCACAAAGTGACACATGCATCTGGAGTTATTTGCAGTGGCTAGAGGCCCTGGCATGCACATTCATTCTCTCTCTCTCCCTTTGCAAATATATATATATACATATATATATATTGGTTTTTCGAGGTAGGGTCCCACTCTAGCCCAGGCTGACCTGGAATTCACTCTCTATTCTCAGGGTGGCCTCCAACTCACCGCAGTCCTCCTACCTCTGCCTCCCGAGTGCTGGGATTAAAAAATAATTTTTTGATACCCATGTTTTTTGAATTTTTCTCGATGTGGGATGATCATGTTGCCTGCTGTGCCTTTCACGTGTGATGGAATAGTCTAGAGTCGACTCCAGCTGTACTCTTTTCTCTTGTGTACTTGCTATTTTAATAATTATTACAGTTACCTTCTCGTTGATGGGATAAAGCAGCTGGTTTACAGTCTCGATGGGAAGCTCCATGATGGCAGGGGAAAGATGGTAGAAGTGAGGCTGGATGGCACCTGTGCCACAGCAGGCGGACAACAGCAGCAGGAGAGGGAGCCATCTACCATGGGCAAGCTGGGGTCTAATAAACCATTAATGCCCACCCCAACAACACACCTCCTCCAGCAAGGCTTCACCTCCCAAAGTGCCATCAGCTGGGGACCAAGCACCGAGAACACGTGTGTTTATGGAGGACACCTAATTCAACCCACCATGATAACCTTAGCTCATGATGTTATATTTATTAACTTCATATTCTTAGTGTTTCATTGACATTTAAAAATATCTCAAATGTGCACTTTGAAAAACTTAACTACAGTGCTTTTAAAACTTTTGTGAATTTGTTTGGTATAGTTTATAGCCATGAATAATGTGAGCTTTGACAAATTTTAATGATTTTATTATTTTATAAATTCTCTTTGATGTGCAAGTTTTTATTCTCAGCCCTCCAAAAATTGATTTTACTCTTATCATTATGGCTAAATATGTTTTAATTTGAATTTTTCCCTTAAATTATATTTCTTCTCTTGACTTAGTTGCATATAAGCACCAATCCTGACTCACAAAAACATAACTGGAGAAATACCAGAGGACTTGGTGTGTTCTGCTTGGGAAAAAATAAGAAAAGGAGATTAAGGGGCTGGGGAGATGGCTTTAGCAATTAAAAGCACTTGTTTGCAAAGCCTCATGGCCTGGTTTCCAGTTCCCCAGAACCCATGTAAAGGCAGAAGCTCAAAATGGCACATGTGTCTGGAGTTTGTGTTTTCAGAAGCAGGAGACCCTAGCGTGTGCATGTGTGTGTGTGCACACATGCACGCGCACACACAGAAACTCATCGTCTCTATCTCCCTCTCACTCTCCTAAATAAATAAATATTTTTAAATCTTAAAATAAGAAAAGAAGATTAAAGAAGAATTAGAAAAGGTGATATTTAGAATTGAATACTTCTCCAGCCTTCAACACAAATGATGATTGATATCTAGAGTTTCCAGTCTGACCACAGGGACTGTGAGCTTTTTCTATTAAACACATCATTGTATGACAGACTGTTAAATTTCAGCCTTGAAAGTTTCGTAAGAAACCTAAAAAAAAAAAAAAAAAAAAAAAAATCACACATAAAATTTTATTAGGCACTTCCCTTAATATTTTGTTAGGTGCTCCCTAGGTGCCTACCTACTTGTAGCTGTTACTGTAAGAACTAGAAGGTTCTAAGCCAGACACTGAGGGGCTCCATGTAGCTGCGGGTGGGGCTTTGCCTGAGGTTAAACCAAGAAACAGCTTTTCTGGACATTTGCAGTGAGCTAGTGAGCAAACTCTCCAAAGAGGTTTTGCCTTCTTTCCTCAGTGTTTGGAAGGCTCTGCCACAAGCTACTGGTGTGTGATTTCAACTGGCTAGAGGCCTAATTAGTTGCCGTGCAAATTTGAAGTCAATTAAATTACTGTTTAACATTTAGCCCAACATGAATCTTTTGAATTTCTAACATCTTTACCAAAATTGCTCTCTTAAAATAGTTTTGATTCAAAATTAAACCTTAATTTCCAATAGGAGTTTTAATTTCTTTTGAAATCACATATTTTAAATAGGAAGAGCAACCAGAAAAAGATGCCATACGAGATGAAGGGCAGTCTCCTTTCATTTCCCATCCCTTCCTCACCACAGTTCCAGAAGGCTCCTCACACGTTAGGAAACACACATGGTGGGTTTGCAAATGGGATTTTGAGTTTGCCTTCATGTGAGTTCGGTCAAGTTTCCACATGTTTAAAGAAGGAAAAATATTTCCTGCTTTGATTATGCACGTGTGTATTTTCTAAAATTCTGTGTCAATGTAGGGACACTCCAGGGTTACCTGCCACTGCAAAGGATCATCAAATTCTCTTGCCATTTTTCACATATGGCTTTCTTTACATGGGTCCCAGGAAGTGAACCCAAACCAGCAGGCATTGTAAGCAAGCACATTGAACCACTGAGCCATCTCCATAGCCCTTGATTTTACATATCCTTTTGAGAATGAGGAAGTCTGTAAACATTTAACATATAGGATAGTGTTAAATCCTAGACATACTTAAGGCAAATTCATTTAATACTTTTGTCATGACAGA
Organism: Orientallactaga sibirica; assembly: GCA_036365145.1. Taxonomy (NCBI): domain Eukaryota; kingdom Metazoa; phylum Chordata; class Mammalia; order Rodentia; family Dipodidae; genus Orientallactaga; species Orientallactaga sibirica. The sequence continues at coordinate 6,770,402 of JAEOAD010001317.1, forward strand.
GAAAGATGGGTCTTTTGACCTCCAGAGATTAGATCACAAATACAATGGCTATAATTACTTGCTTTTTTTTCCTTTAGAAAGTCCTATATCAAGATTAAAAATCAAATCAGAAAACTATCAATTGTAGAGATCACAACTGCTCCATTAAGTAACTTTATTGCATCTTTGTTATTTACTTTACTTTATTTGTTTATTTAAGAGAGAGAGGGGAAGATAGACAGAGAGAGGATGGGCATGCCAGGGCCTATAGCCACTGCAAACAATTTCCATATGCATGCATCACCTTGTGCATCTGGCTTACATGAGTACTGGGGAATCAAGCCTGGATCCTTAGGCTTTGCAAGCAGGCACCTTAATTGCTAAGCCATCTCTCCAGCCCACATCTTCTTTTCTTAAAAACAAATGATATGAAATATAATTTCTTGTTACATACACATTACAAAGGCTAGGTAAATGCTTGAATCTTCAGGGCTTGAGAGATGGCTTAGCATTTAAGGCACTTGCCTGTGAAACCTAAGGACTCATGTTCAACTCTCCAGGTAAACCAGACTCCCAGTGACACAAGTGTGCAATGTTGCACATGCACACAAGGGGGCGCATGCGTCTGGCATTTGATTGCAGTGGTTGGAGGCTCTAGCGTACCAACTCTCTCTCTCTCATTTTAAAAAAAGGCCAGTCTGTTGAGCTTGCCTCAAAAAAAAAAAAAAAAAAAAAAACACGGAGCTGGCGAGATGGCTCAGCAGTTAAGGAGCCTGTCTACAAAGCCTGACAACCATGGTTTGATTTCCAAGTACTCACATAAGCCAGTTTCACAAAGTGGCACATGTGTCTGGAGTTCATTTGCAGCAGCTGGAGGCCCTGGCACACCCATTCTCTCTGTCTTACAATCTCTCTTTCTCTCTGTTTGCAAATAAGTAAATAAAATGTTTTTTTAAAAGACCCATTTATAATAACTGTTTCACAATATTACATAGAAAGAGCTAATTTCCAGACTACCTGTGATGCAGTGTTTTTGTAATATTTATTTGTTTATTTATGAGGCAGAAAGAGAAACACATAGAGAGAGTTAAGCACATAGGGCTTCTTGTCACTGCAAACAAACTCCAGACACTTGCCCCACTTTATGAATCTGGCTTTCTGTGGATACTGGGGAACTGAACCCAAACCATCAGGCTTTACATGCAAGTGCCCGAGGCATCTCTCTAGCCTGTGATATAGTATTTTAAGGGGAAATCTACTGCTTTACTCATATTTCCTACCTATGTGCACAATTTTAACTAGAATGCTTTTCAAGCTTTATACTAGATATAATTTAATATCAGCCAAGTAAAGTGATTAAATTCACAATATTTCCATCAGCCATACTGTCCATTGCACTCTTCTTACCTGTGGAGGAAAAATACAAAGCATTAGACCAGGGCATCTGAATTTCAGGCAGATGTAGAAACCAAAAGAAACAATCTCCAAATTTGCGTGGCATTCACTTATATCAGGGTCTGGGACACTACATGATATTTATTTGTTTGTTTGTTTTTAATATTTATTTATTTATTTATTTATTTATTTATTTATTTGAGAGAGAGGGGAAAAAAAAGGCAGATAGAGAGAGATAATGGGTGTGCCAGATCCTCTTGCCACTGCAAATGAACTCCAGATGCATGCCCCAGTTTGTGCCTCTGGCTTATGTGGGTATGCGGAATTGAACCTGGGTCCTTAGGCTTTACAGTCAAGTACCTTAACCACTGAGCCATCTCTCCAGCCCACAATATTTGAATTGTTATTATTATTATTATTACTATTTTTTAGTGCTGGAAAGGAAATGTGTGGTGTTACTGGAAAACATCTGTGCGCAAAACCAAGGTCACGCTGGAATGTCTGGGGAATCCTTGTGAACCAGCTTCAGCAGGAACAGAGACAAAAGAGAGTAAACTTGCCTTTCAGGGGAAATTGGTAGCAAATTCAGAAAGTGTGATAGGTGGCTTAGCAGCCAGTGTATTAGGAATGTGGGAAGATGCCTACTGCGCCCAAGGCTGTGAAGCCCCAGTGTGGAGGTCGTATGTGGTCAGTAGGGACCTGGAACACCACTCGTGGGGCCAGACTTGGAGAGCAGACTCGTTCACGTGGAGCCTCTTCTAAAGCCTTCACGTAAGCTGACAGTGGAGTGTTGTCTTAGCTACCCTTGACAGAACTTACAAAGGTGGCAACTTGGAGTGGACCTTCCTCTTCCCTTGAAGGCCCACTCGGGACCATCATTACTAAGTGATATACACTGGGCAGCACTTCACAAGGAAGGTTGGGTGTGCTTAGGAGCCATGCTGTTTAATGCTGAGTGGCCCCCACCCCCGGTAGAATGTTCTCGTGATGTGGACTGAGAGAGTGTGGAGGAAACAATGTGTCTTAGCTGGCCATCCTCAATTTACCCCACATTATCGTCCTCACCATTTGTGATGGCCCGAACCACCCAAACTATTTTAACTTTTTTTCCCATGTATTAGTATGGTATTATTTTGCTGGGTAAACACCACACTGGGTTCAATACTTCATCCTAACTGACAGATAATGAGACTTATTTAAGAACTTACTGGGGCTGGAGAGATGGATCAGCAATTAAGGCGCTTGCCTGGAAAGCCTAACTACCTGGGTTCAATTCTCCAGTACCCACATAAACCAGATGCACAAAGTGTCTCATATATCTGGAGTTTGTTTGCAGTAGCTAGAGGACCTGATGTGTCCATTCTCTCTCTCTCTCTCTCTTTCTCTCTCTCTCCTTATAATAAATAAAATAATTTTGTTAAAGAACCTACTATGTTACAAGGTAGGTAATATCTTGTGAGACTCATACCTGAAGGAAAAATTATTGATGTTATAAATAATTACTGTAACATGACTATCCACCAAAAAAGAATGTTGACAAGGTGTTATGAGCATCAAGATGAGGAATCCCTGAGATTCTCCCCTGGCACTTGTGCTAAGACATGGACCAAGTACACACAGCAAGCAGCAAGGAGTGTAAGCCTTTCCCCTTCTTCTACTAGCCCCGCCCCCCAAGGGTCTCACCACCTCCCAGTAGCCATGACCTGAGGTCAAGCCTTTGTTTTAGCAAATGAGCCTTTGGAAGAATGTTCAAAAGCCCAATTACAGCAGGTAGTTTTATTTAGTTATTATTTTATTTTTTATATTTATTTTTATTTGAGAGAGAAAGAGGGAGAGAGAGGGAGAGAATAGGTGCGCCAGGGCCTCTAGCCACTGCAGATGAACTCCAGGCACATGCGCAACCTTGTGCATCTGGCTTACATGGGTCCTGGGGAATCGAACCTGGGTCCTTTGCTTTGCAGGTTAGCAACTAAGCCACTAAGCCATCTCTGCAGCCCTATTATTTAATTTTTTTAAAAAAATATTTTATTTATTTACTTGAGGGAGAAAGGAGAGAGAGAGAGAGAGAGAGAGAGAGAGAGCAGAGAAAGAATGGGCTCTCCAGGGCCTCCAACCATTGCAAATGAACTCCAGTGCATGTGCTTTCTTGTGCATCTGGCTTATGTGGGTACTGGGGAATTGAACCTGGGTCCTTAGACTTCACAGGCAAGTGCCTTAACCACTAAGCTATCTCTCCAGCCCTATTTTTATTGTTTGGATTTTTTTGTTGTTGTTGTTGTCTTTCAAGGTAGTTGTCTCACTGTAGCTCAGGCTGACCTGAAATTCATTATATAGTCTCAGGTTGGTCTTAAACTCACCGCGATCCTCCTACCTCTGCCTCTCCAGTGCTGGGAGTAAAGGCACCTCTAGCAGGTAGTTTGACAGTATTAAAATATAAAGCATGAGGGTGGAGGGCGGGGAGATAGAAACAAAAGCAATTCATTTCAAGGGCCAAAGTAGTACATGACGAGGACTTTAGACTTGGTTCTACAGTGATTTTAGAGTGGGGTCTTATATTTGAAGATGTTTTTAGTAGCTTGACATACATGGCTACCTGCCAGTTCTTGGACATTGTTTTGCACGTCTCACCCTCTCAATGGAGCATCCTGACCAAGTAACCTGCACAGGGGCATGGGTGCTCTATTTCATGTTAACACTCCACAAACCCGCCACGGAACCACCCCAAGCGTTGCTGCAGTCTCCACTCCTCTCTCCTCATCTTTACTGCTAAACAAAAAAATGAAGGACCTAGAAATAAAGAGAACTCCTTAAAAACATATTTTACTTTTATTTATTTATTAGGGAGAGAGAGAGGAAGAGAGGGAGAGAGAGAATGGGCATGCTGGGGCCTCTAGACACTGCAAAGTCCAGACACATGTGCCACCTTACGCATCTGGCTTACGTGGGTACTGGGGAATTGGCTTTTCTGGCAAACACCCTAACCACAATGCCATCTCACCAGCCCTTAAGAGAAGTCTTCATGGTGTAAGTTTTTTTTTTTTTTTTTTTTTTTTTTTTTAATAACAACCTTATTGGGCCATAATCACATACTATGCAATCTCCCCATTTAAAGTGTGTACCCAGTGGTTTTTAGAACATTTACAGAGCTGTAAAGACATAGTCACCATCAACTTCAGAACCCCCAGAGAAACATCCCACCTTGCCTTTCTGCATCACCCTTCCTTGACTTTGCTGGATAGATCACTTCAGTAGAATCATCCAGTACACACATGTGGTTTGTGTCTGATTTATTTTACTCAGCAGTATTTTCTGGGTTGTTGTGGCTTTTATCATGATTTATATTTAGGGCAGGATAATAATATTCCATTGTAGATGTATACCACATGTTGTTGTACTTATTATTATTTATTATCATCATTATTAGTTTGGTTTTTTGAGGTAGTCTCACTCTAGCCCAGACTGACCTGGAATTCACTATGTAGTCTCAGGGTGACCTCGAACTCACGATGATCCTCCTACCTCTGCCTCCCAAGCACTAGGATTAAAGGCGTGCGCCACCACACCAGACTACCACATGTTATTTTTTATTTCCTTTCATCTGCTTGTAAAAAGGACATTGAGCTGTTCCCTCTCTTTTGAGAAACAGGAGTGATACTACTATGCAATTTTAAGTGTGAGGTTTCTGTGGGCTTGTTTGTATTTCTCTTGGGTATGTGTGAGGAATTGACTTGGAGGGTAATTTCTTTCTGAAAAGATTTTATTTTTATTTATTTATTTATTAGAGACAGCGATAGGGAGAGAGAGAGTGAGAATGGGCACGTCAGGGCCTCTAGCCACTGCAAACAAACTCCGGATGCATGTGCCACCATGTAGATCTGGCTTAGGTGGGACCTGGAGAATCGAACCTGGGTCCTTAGGCTTCCAAGACATGTGCCTTAACTGCTAAGCCATCTCTCCAGTGCTAAGAGGGTAATTTCTGAGCCATATGATCATATCATGTTGAGTGCTTTGAGGAACTATGACATGCCACTGTTTTCCAAAGGGGTAGCGCCCACTGAAAATGACGTCTGAGACTATGTATCCTCAGCTCTTAGGTTACACATAGAAGTTTCCATGGGTTGACACCTTCCCCAGTTCAATTCTTTTAAAAATTTACCACTGCAAATGAACCCCAGATGCATGCACCACCTTGTGCATCTAGCTGTATGTGGGCACTAGGGAATCAAACCTGGGTCCTTTGCCTTTGCCAGCAAGTGCCTTAGCCACCAAGCCTTCTCTCCTTTTGGAGGTAGGGTCTTTTGGAGCTCTAGCTCAAGCTAACCTCTGTAGTACCAGGCTGGCCTCAAACTCACTACGATCCTTCTACCTCTGCCTCCCAAGTACGAGTGCTGGGATTAAAAGTATGTGCCAGCACACCCAAGCTCAGGTCGATTCTTTATAGGCTGGACTAATGGAAAGCAATATTAGCATGTGTTTTTACTCGATGATATTTCTGGTAGACAAACAGAGAAAAGCACAAACGTAGTGTAACTATTAACTAGTGCAAATAGTATGTGCATCGTTCATTTAGGGTGAGAACACGAATGAAAGCATCATAATCTGTAGTAAATGTAGGGTTTTTAAGGGCGAGTTTCTCAATCTGTTTCTTGAACTCTGGTCATATTTCCTTGGTTCTACATGTGGGGACTTCATATTTTCCCACAGTCTTCTAAACTACAGTTTCTAGTTCTTGTCTTAATCTCTTTTTCAGCTGCATAAATTTTTATTTTTTTCCCTTAAGAATTTCAGTAACTTTTTTTTCTGGGTTATGCTGTTCCTTTCTTCCTGGTCTAACAAGAAAAAAACATGAAAAGAAAATCCAGCTTGGCAACAATACCTGATATATAATTTCTGGTTTAACTTTCCAAATACAGAAATAATTTTGCACATTTGCTCTATCTAGTTTACCTGTTGTCCATTGGATTAGGAGGGCTAATAAAAGATAACTTACAATTCTTTAAATATTTTTTTTTTCTAATCCAGGCATGGTGGTGCATACCTTTAATCCCAGCGCTTAGGAGGCAGAGGTAGGAGAATCACTGTGAGTGCAAGGCCACCCTGAGACTACATAGTAAATTCCAGGTCAGCCTGGGCTAGAGCAGGCATCTAGAGAAAATGGGCACACCAGGGCCTCTTGCCACTGCAAACAAATTTCAGAGGCACATGCCAGTTTATGTATCTGATTTTACAAGGGTGCTAGGGAATCAAACTGGGGGGCGGTTGTTAGTCTTTGCAGGAAAAATACTTTAACTGCTGAGCTGTCACTCCAGCCCACGAGATCACCTTGTCATGATTACGAAGGGTGCTACTTTAAACATTCATGAACATGTTACATGTAAACAGCTTGCAGTGCACATGTAGGGTCAAATTTATTTATTTGAGAAAGAGATAGAAATAGGCATGTAGAGGGAGAGAGAGAATGGGCATGCCAGGGCTTCCAGCCACTGCAAATTAACTCCAGATGCATGCGCCCCCTTGTGCATCTGGCTTCTGTGCGTCCCTGGAGAGTCAAACCTGGGTCCTTTGGCTTTGCAGGTAAACGCCTTAACCACTAAGCCATCTCTGTAGTCCCCGCTCTGACTTTAAGGAGCTGCCTCTTTGTACATCCCAAGTCATCTACACCTTTGCCAGCACTTGCTATATCCTTGGTTTGCTCTAATTTAAAGTGAGTTGAATTGAACTGAATTTGTACTGAGATAATCCTAGTAAGAATGAGGTGTTCCCTCTTCCTGGTTATCACTCACATTTCCCTCATGCCTAATGTTGAACTTCCCATGCCTGTATTGTTTATAGTATATGTTCCTTGGGAAGTCGACTCAAATTTCATGTCTACTTTTTAACTTGTTGGTTTGTTTTCTATTGTTTCACTGCAATACTTCCTCATAGGATTGTAAGATATATGATTTTTCACATATTTCCTGTCATTGTGTATTTTTTCTGCTTTTTTTTTGCTAGAGTCCTTTGACAGGAAAAAACATTTAACTTTGATGAATTTAACTTACAATTTCTATTGTTCATGTATTTTTGTTACTGCTTTGAAGAAACCATTTTTATAATCCAGGTCACAAATATCTACATCTTTGTTCCTTCCAGTGAATGTTATTCTCTGTCTTTAGGACATCAGTCACATTGTGGGGGATATGGCATGAGGCTTGACATGTGAATAGCCATTTGCTCCCCGGCCACTGCAGCATGCCACATGTTTTCCTCACTGAGCTCTCTTGTCACTCTTGTCAAAAATGTCTTACTCAGGGACTGAAGAAATGGCTGAATGGTTAAGGCATTTGCCTGTGAAGCCTAAAGAACCAGGTTCAACTTCCCAGAACCCACATAAGCCAGATGCACAAGGTGATGTGCACAGGTCACATATGTGCACAAGATGATGCACACATCTGGAGTTCAACTGCAGCGGCTAGAGGCCCTGGTGTGCCAATTCTCTCTCTCTCTCATGCTCTCGCTCATAAATAAAAAAAATAAAAATAAATAAGTACTTGTGCTGGAGAGATTGTTCCGTGGTTATGGAATGTGCCTGCAAAGCCTGATGGCCTGGGTTCATTTCTGCAGTACCCACAAAGTCAAGTAAAGGGGCGCATGTGTCTGGAGTTCATTTCAGTGGCTGGAAGCCTTGGCCTGCCTATTTTCTCCCTTCCCTCCCTGTCTTTCTCTCTATGCCTCTTTCTTTCTCCTCTCTCTTTCAAATAAGTAAATTTTTTTGTTTTTTTTTTTTGAGGCAGGGTTTTCGCTCTAGCCCAGGCTGACCTGGAATTCACTCTGTATTCTCCGGCTGGCCTCGAGCTCACGGCAATCCTCCTACCTCTGCCTCCCGAGTGCTGGGATTAAAGGCGTATTCCACCATGCCCAACTGTAAATAAAATATTTTTAAAAACTAATTACTGGGGCTGGAGAGATGGCTTAGTGGCTAAGCACTTGCCTGTGAAGCCTACGCTGGTTCAAGGCTCGATTCCCCAGTACCCACGAAAGCCAGATACACATGGTGGCTCATGCATATGGAGTTTGTTTGCAGCGGCTAGAGGCCCTGGCGCACCCATTCTCTCTTTAGTAAGTAAATAAATTAACAAAAAACAAAAAAACTAATTACTTGTCAGGCATGATGGCTTTAATCCCAGCACTTGAGAGGCAGAGCTTGGAGGATCGCCAGGTCAGCCTGGGCTAGAGTGAGACCCTACCTCAGACAACCGATAAAAAAAAAAAAAAAAAAAAAAAAAAAAATTTGCTCACTTATTCTTGGACTCAGGTCTATTTCACTTATTTACATGCTGATTCATGTGCAACTGTTGTGATTGTTGTAAATTTCTGATACATTTTAGAGTCATAAAGTATGAGTCCTCCAATTTTAGTCTTCTTTTTCAATATTTGCTTTTGCTATTCTAGATGCTTTCACTTTTATGTGAGTTTTAGGTCAGTTTGTCCATTTCTGCAAGTATTGGTATGGATGATACTGAAGAGATAGACTAGTCTGGACCGTCTCCTATTTCCGTATCATCTTGTAATCCATGAACACAGATGTCTTTCCATATGTTCTTTGACGTCTTTAAACACTGTCTCCCAGGTTTCAGCGGACTCATTTTCTATTACAGATTACACTTAGGACCGTTGAAAAGCAATTCACTCCTTTTCATGCTACCGTCTATAAACCTTCTATCCCGACGTTACTGAACCCACTGCTTGTATTTGTTGTTGACTTTTATTTGGGGAGGAGCTAGATGCTATAGGGTTTTCCACAGGCAAGGTCATGAGGTTACGTCATCTGAGAATAGAGATAGTCTTATTAAAATGTCTCTAGTCTGGACACCTCTTTCATTCTTCCTTCATACTCCTGGCTAGAACAGTCATAAAGGTGGCGGGGTAGCAGTGGAAAAGCAGATCTGAGTGGGAAAGCTGTCAGTTGAACATTGGTTTTGACATGAGGCCGACTGAGAAGCCATTCTGAGAGCTTACAGAGAGGTGATAGGATTGATGCACATCCCACTTTAAAAGCACGTCTTGGGCCGGGCGTGGTGGCGCACGCCTTTAATCCCAGCACTCGGGAGGCAGAGGTAGGAGGATCGCTGAGAGTTCGAGGCCACCCTGAGACTACATAGTTAATTCCAGGTCAGCCTGGACCAGAGTGAGACCCTACCTCGCAAAACCAAAAAAAAAAAAAAAAAAACAAAAGCACGTCTTGGGCTGGAGAGATGGCTCAGCCCCAAAAGCCTAATGACCCAGGTTTGATTCTGCAGTACCCACGTAAAGCCAGATGCACTAAGTGGGTGGCACATATGTCGAGTTTGTTTGTAGTGGCAGGAAGCCCTCGCGTGTGCGTACTCATTCTCTCTGTTGGCCTCTTTCTCTGTCCCTCTATCTCTCTCAGATAATGAACAAAACATTTAAAAAACTTAAAGAAGCTTATCTCTGCTTTTCAGTGTTATAAATAATTATGTTTTCTAAACAGAAAGCCAGACACCATGGTAAATATGATAAATATGAATTACAAATCTGACATGGTACATTAAATTTTAATAACCTAACACTATCACTAGTCAAACATGTCTAATACATATGTATATTTTAAGAGCTACAAAACTAGGTCAAAATAAAATTAATGTGTGCTAGTCATGCACATTGTTTTAAATTATTTTTGTAAAAATAAAAAATATTACTGTATGTTTGTTATAATGCCCTATTTGTACATAGCTCTTGAAGAACAAAGATAATTGATTTTGCCAGGTGACCACATGAATTTTAAATAATATTAGTGTTGACAATGATGAAAATAGTTAATAGTTATGTGATTCCAACAAGCTCTCTTTTTGTTTCATAGTATTATACTAGGGTATAAATAGAGAATATGTAAAATTATTTAAAATTAAAAGGTCTAAACAAGAGTCATTATTAGCTTAGACTGTTTAGATTTTCTTGTCTCACTTTAATTTTATGATGATCTAGGGTTACATTTCAGCACGTATCGTAATAACTAACACCCGAATCATATGACAGTCATGCCATTTAGAATAAGAATTGAGGGCTGGAGAGATGGCTTAGTAGTTAAGGCCTATGAAGCCCAAGGATTCAGGTTCAGTTCCTCAGTACCCACATAAGCCAGATGCCCAAAGTGGCACTTGTGTCTAAAGTTCATTTGCAGTGGTTAGATGCTCTGGCATGCCCTCTCTCTCTCTCTTTCTCAAAAAAAAAAAAAAAGTAAATAAATAAATAAAATGTTAAAAAATTAAAACTAGATAAGAAAAGCATTGTGTCATGCAAACATTAAAACATCAAAGACAATGGAGACATAAGAGTCCTTAAGGAGCCAGTCTTCATCTGGCTGAGTGTATTGTATAGCCTGACAATTGGTTGTTGATTTCTTTGGCATTTGCTATTCATTTGCATGTGTCAATAACATTAAAGTCAGAATTCATAGCATTCATACACCTTAGAAATCATAGCAGGAAGTATCCTTCTACAGAAACAGGGCATCCATGAAGAGGGAACCTCAAAAATCAAACAGATGGGACCTGGAGAGATGGCTTAGCGGTTAAGTGCTTGCCTGTGAAGCCTAAGGACCCTGGTTTGAGGCTAGATTCTCCAGGACCCACGTAAGTGAGATAGGCCCTGGCACACCCATTCTCTCTCTCTCTCTCTCTCTCTCTCTGCCTGTTTCTCTGTCTGTCTGTCGCTGTCAAATAAAATAAATAAAAATAAACAAAAATATCAAACAGATGAATTGTATTGAATGGGACATTTATCATCTCCATCTGTCTGGACCAATTGATGAAACATTCCCTTTCTTTCTTTAGCTCTCTTTTTCTCTCTCCCTTCCATTTCTTTCTTCCTCCTTTCCTTCTTCCTTCTCTGTCTTTCTTCTCTCTATCTCTCTCATTTTTTTTGTTTTTGTTTTGAGACATTGTCACTTTGTAACCCAGGATGACCTGGAACTTAGGACAATCTTCCTTTCTCAACCTCTTACACGCTCGTTTATAGGTGATAAAAATATTTGTTAAAGAAGAGAAGCTCAGAGCAGAGAGATGATTCCGTGGTCAAGAGTGCTTCCTATACAAGCATTAGGCTCTGAGAGCACTGAGTTATATTCCCAGACCTCATGTAAGTAGCTGGGAATGGCTATGCGTGTCTGTAACCCCCGTCCTGTGAGGAGCAGGGGCTTGAGAAGAGCTGGGATTCACTAAAACAGCAACCAAGATTGACAGGTGGAAGGAGATTGTGGCTGGTTGAGGAATTATCTTCTCAAGGTTAGGCCATGGGAGATGTTTTTATGAAGTGTTGAAGAAAAAGAAATAATTAGTGAAATGATGGCATGGTAGGCTAAATACATACATGCCACATATTGTATAAAAGAAAGGTGCATGAAAATAATATAATTCATTCATTATTATTATTTATTTATTTATTTATTTAGAGAGAGAAGAGGTAAAGAGTGAGAGGGAGGGAAAGGGAAAGAATGGTACACCAGGGCCTCCAGCCACTGCAAACAAACTCCAGACACACGCGCCACCTTGTGCATGTGGCTTATGTGGGTCCTTGGGAATTGAACCTGGGTCCTTTGGCTTTACAGTTAAGTGCCTTAACTGCTCAGCCATTTCTCCAGTCATGATTATTTATTTATTTAAGAGAGAGAAATGGGCACACCAGGGCCTCTAGCCACTGCAAAGAAACTCCAAATGCATGTGCCACTTTGTGCATCTGGCTTTACATGGGTACTCTGGAATCGAACCTGTGTCCTTTGGCTTTGCAGGAAAGTACTTTAATCGCTAAGGCATCTTTTCAATCCCCATAATTCATTTTTTAATAATACAGTTTATTTATTTGAGAAGGAGAGAGAGAGAATGGGAACTCTGTAGCCTCTCACCACTACATGCAAACTCCAGATGCATGCACCACTTTGTGCTTCTGGATTTACATAGGTACTGGGGAATTGAACCTTGGCTGACAGGTTTTTAAACAAGTGCCTTTAATCAGTGAGCCATCTTTCCAACCCACTTTTTTTTTTTTTTTCGAGGTAGGGTCTCACTCTAGCTCAGGCTGACCTGGAATTCACTATGTAGTCTCAGGATGGCCTTGAACTCATGTCAATCCTCCTACCTCTGCCTCCCAAGTGCTGGAATTAAAGGCGTGCACCACCACACTCAGCTTCACGTTATTTTTAAATTTATTTATTTATTTATTTATTTATTTATTTATTTATTTATTTGAGAGTGACAGAGAGAGAAAGAGGCAGATATATATAGAGAGAATGGGTGCTCCAGGGCCTCCAGCCATTGCAAATGAACTCCAGATGCGTGCACCCCCCCCCCCCCCCCGTGCATATGGCTTGCATGGGTCCTTAGGCTTCACAGGCAAGCACTTAACCTCTAAGCCATCTCTCCAGGTCCCCACTTTTTTTTTTTTTTTTTTTTTTTTTTTTTGGTTTTTCGAGGTAGGATTTCACTCTAGCTCAGGCTGACCTGGAATTCACTTTGTAGTCTCAGGGTGGCCTCAAACTCATGGTGATCCTCCTACCTCTGCCTCCTGAGTGCTGGGACTAAAGGCATGCGCCACCACGCCCGGCTTTTCCACATTTTTTTTAAATGTCCAAGCAGCCCTTGAATTCTGGAAGCAAATTTATCCTGGGCTATATTTTTTTTCTGGAAAATATTATATTTTATAAAACAACTCTAAGCAGTAATGCTGTCTGTTGGCCTTCTAAGGAAAGACACTTTTGTAAACCCGACTATACAACTGGACTGTTAGCTAAGCTGCTGGATTCTTGGTCATCTTTATTTTGTTCCCCAGCAAACTGAGAAAGCGCTCAATTTTCTTTTTCTAGCAATGTCCTCCATGAGGGCTAGCTTTTGGAAGCAAATTATAACCTCAAAGAGAGAAACATATATATACACATCATTTTATTTATGTGTTTTGTCCTTTTACTTTGATAGACAGGCAGTCACCTACCATTATCTGCCCTGCAGTGTAGTCGAGAGGCCATAACACAAGAAATTTGGACCCAGGGTCCCATCGCACCTCTCCTCTCTGAGAGGGCAGATGGTGAGCTAGCTGTTCTCTCGGTCAAGTCTTGAAGGCTGTCCAAGAGGCAAGGCTTTCATGCTAAAAATAAACTGACAAGGTCGCCACCTTTTCTTCCCACCATGGTCTCAAGCTACGTCCTCAAATAGCCGCGGTCTTGTTTCTTCTCACCCAGCCTGCCTCCTGGCTCTAACTTGCCCCTGGGCCCTGCGAACTGGCTGTGATCTTGATTGTTTTGGTAACAGCTTCCCAAGTGCCCGGCTTGGCTGTGGTCTGGGCCTCACACACACTCCAGAGCACTGCGACTTTTAACTGCACACACATGCAGGCCTGGACTGTCAGAGATCCTCTGGGCCTGGCTTCCTCCCTGGCCATAGGAGCTCGCAGGGGCAGATACCAGCACAGCTGGTCCCCATAGTGCTAGGGCTTTTCCATGGCCAGAGAATAAGCCCCAAACACCCTGTCATGGGTGTAAAGCAGACTTAAGACGCCAGGACCCTCAGGGAGAACATCTTCCACCATGAAAATGCACCTGACTTTACAGTGATCTAGAAAGCAGGACAAAGCTCCAATCAAGGTACTGGCTTTAAATTTTAATTTTCACAGTTGGTATATTTTTCTGCTAAAAATGATAAAAAAATAAATACTGGCGGTTAAAACCAGTTATTGTCCATCCTGTTGCTGTGTGCTTATAATCACATCACTTGGAAGGCTGAGGCAAGAGAATTTTGAATTTTGGGCTAGCCTGGGCTACATGGCTCAAGACCCTGTGTCAAAAACCAATCAACAAACAAGCATAGATATTTCCCAGGGAAAACAGTGACTCTTTACTGAAGTTGCAAAGTTACATCTGAAATGTTAATTTACTTAAATTCATGGTAAACTTGCAGATCTTCTATTGATATCAAATGAGCTCTAGTAGGAGAATATGAATTCAGCTCATGAAACAGTATCCCAACAGGAGAAATGGAAGAGAAAGATCGGCACCCTTTGAGAAGTCAGGTCACATGGGACCAGATTTCTTGCCTTTTGGGACTATAAACATTTTTTGCATTCTATAGGAGCAGAATGGCCAGTACAGTTAAATTTCAGACATACCACAAATTTCCTTTGAAGTCAGTTAGTAAAAGATGCTAACACAGCCTTGTATTATTATTTAAACAATTGAGTTAGATGTTGGTTGATACAGCTTATCAAGATATCCCTTTATACTAAGTATATATTCAAAATAAATAATAGTTCTTAATACTATTTGTTGCCCAATCTTAAATGAAGTCTACAGAAAATTAAAATAACTTCTCCATATAATCTAGGAAAAACTGAAGGTTAATTTTTTTAAGATAGAATATTTTTTTTTAGTGTCTTGGTAAATCAGTGATATGGTTACACTAAATGTATTCTCAGAAGAGAAAAGGAGAAGGTGGAAATTGTATAAAGAATTTCTCTGTAGTTTGTAGTTTTTGAAGCTATGTGATAGCTAGTGGGAAAAATTGGAAATATAGTTTCATACTTGGAATTTCATGAAAAATCTGTTCTATATGATTCCTATAGATAATTTAAGCATCTATAGATAGATAGAAACAATTCTATTGGTTTTGTCAAAAAGTACTTTTACTCCAGACATTTATTATTTTCCAGGCAGTTGTCTCAACCTTTCAGCTATCAAACTTTCAGTAAAAAGTAAATTTGGGGGCTGGAGAGATGGCTTAGTGCTTAAGTGCTTGCCTGTAAAGCCTAAGGACCCTGGTTTGAGGCTCAATTCCCCAGAACCCACATAAGCCAGATGTACAAGGTGGCACATGCATCTGGAGTTTGTTTGCAATGGCTGGAGGCCCTGGTGCACCCATTCTCTCTCTCTCTCTCTCTCTCTCTCTCTCTCTCTCTCTCTCTCTCTCTGCCTCTTTCTCTGTCCCTCTCAAATAAAATAAAATAAAAAAGAAAGCAAAAAAAAAAAAAAAAAAAAAAAGTAAATTTTGGTCCTCTGCCTCCCTAGTTCTGGGATTAAAGGCATGCGCCATCCAGCCCAGCAACTTTTTTATTTCAATTTTCACATGTTTTCTAATTTTTCTGTGAATTCTAATTCTTAAAAATCATCTTGGCTAAGCTGTACTAACAGAATATGGAAACAACTATTTTAGAGAAAAAAATCTATCAAGCATTGGTATCATATGATAACCTCCCCCTCCCTTCCCTGCAAAGGGGGAAGTAATAATAATTGAAACTGTGAAATGCAGTGAAATGGTGAGTAGTGTGAGTCTGAGACAACCCAGCTTGTAGTCGCAAAGGCACTCTCAGCAATGGTCGGAAAATTTTTTCCATAACTAATAAATGCTATCTTGATTTTATAAAGAACATTTTATTTTCTGCATCTCCCTCCTCTTTGAAAATGTTTCCAGTAGAATTCACTCCCTGGACGTCTTTTCCTAGTCCACTGAAATTGGAGAGTCCGTTAATCTAGATGGTGAAAATTGTCCTGGTTACATCAAACCATCTTTCTGGCAATTTAAACAATTCTCTGAGACATGAACATTGTCATGAAAAAATGTTAACTCCGACACAGAAAAATGCCCCAAGACCAGATGGAATAATGCTCTGAATTAAATAAATCCCTACTAAATATTTTATCATGTGCCCTCCATTAAGAAAGCACGCTTTCACTTCCTCAGGACTATTCATAGTATATAATACAACTGAGGATTTTACAGTTATTACTCCATTTAAAAAAAATATTTGCAAACAGAGAGAGAGAGAGAGAGAGATGGAGAATGGGCACATCAGGGCCTTTAGCTGCTGCATATGAACTCCAGACACATGCTCCATTTTGTGCATCTCACTTTACATGGGTATTGGGGAATTGAACCCACGTTGTTAGGCTTTGCAGGCAAGCACTTTAACCACTGAGCCATTTCTCCAGCTTCCCATTTTTTTTAATTTCAGAGAGACAGAAAGAGAGACAGAGAATGGACATGCCAGAGCCTCTCAGCCACTGTGAATGAACCCCAGAAGTGTGTGCCCCCTTGTGTACATGTGCAACATTACACGCTTGTGTCACTTTTGGGTCTGGCTAAACATGGGACCTGGAGATTCGAATGGGCATTCTTAGGCTCCACAGGCAGGCACCTTAATGCTAAGCCATCTCTCCAACCCGCCTCCCATTTTTATTACCTAGGCTTCCAGTAGCATCCAGAACCAGATCCAGGATCTGAGTCCTAAATGACTTGGCATGACTTCTACATCCTAACTAATCCTAAGTTCATCTGTCAGGAGGCGAGACTTCACTCATTTTGTGTGCAGTTCTAATTAAACAAGTTTTCTAGGTTCACAGCTCATCTTGTCACAATTCTTGGTGGTCAGATATGGGGGCGGTTAAGATTCTGTTCTTTCTAACCTAGAGCAACCTTGACAGATTGCAGATTTGTCATAAGTAAAATGAGTTTACTATAGCATATGGTACTCTTT
The DNA here is from genome assembly GCA_036365145.1 of Orientallactaga sibirica. Taxonomy (NCBI): domain Eukaryota; kingdom Metazoa; phylum Chordata; class Mammalia; order Rodentia; family Dipodidae; genus Orientallactaga; species Orientallactaga sibirica. The sequence goes on from JAEOAD010001317.1 coordinate 6,787,289, forward strand.
GTTGAAATCTCTGTCAGCTTTAGAAACATGGAGCCATCACTCAAACAATGTGATTCCCCCCCCCTTCTTCCTAACTAAAATAATAATAAAAAAAGAATCTCTTTAGCCTAAAAGGGGGCGGGAGAGATGGCTTAGCAGTTAAAGGAACTTGCTTGCAAAGCCTGAAGGCCTAGGTTCAATTCCCCAGTACCCATATTATGCCACATGCCCAAAGTGGCACATGTGTCTGGAGTTCATCTACAGTGGCTAGAGGCCCTGGCATGCCCATTCTCATTATCTCTCTCTCTTTGTGTGTGTGTGTGTGTGTGTGTCTTCTCTCTCTTCTTACAAATAAATACTTAAAATTATGGGACAAAAAAAGAAACCTAAAAATGTAGCTTCCTAATCTTCTGGTATCCTAGCTATGTAAAATAGCTTTGGTATTCATTGATTTGATTTTTTTGTCTTCCTTTTTTCTTTCCATCTATAATTAGAAAAATGACAAATTCTGACAAAATAGAACAATTCAACATGTCACTTATCAACTTCATGCTGAGTTACAAGAACCCAACCTCCAAACAATGACCTTCCTTCCAATCAGCTCGTGAGGGATGACTTTACCTTTGAAAGAGTGAACTAACTGGCTTTATACTAAACTTCTGGGAGCCAATCACACATGAATTCCATTAGAAACACACAGATGCCAAGGAATGAAGACTATATTCCTACAAAAGACATCCAGGTTTTCCTGCTACATAAAAGATCAACTGGGCTGCCATAGATATTTTTCTCTGTGTCAAAGTTTCAAATGGGGGCTGGAGAGGTGGCTCAACAGTTTAGCAGCTTGCTTGCAAATCCTAAAGTCCCAGGTTCAATTCCCCAGTACCCAAGTAAAGCCAGATGCACAGACTGGCCCATGTGTTTGGAGTTAGTTTGCAGTGGCAGGAGACCCTGGTGCTCGTATGCTTTCCCTCCCTCCCTCTCTCCCTTCCTCCCTCTCTCCCTCCCTCCCTCTTTTCCTCCCTCCCTCCCTCCCTCTCTCTTTGCAAATAAATAAAAATACTTTTAAAAGATCCCAATAAGTTTTCATTCTTCTTTAGCTAATATATATATATATATATATATATATATATATATATATATATATATGAATCTCCAGAAATGTTTACAATATGCTTGTTACTAGTGTGTGTACATGCTCACGCACATCACATATGTATTCCTGTAGTTTGTTTGAATTTTTATTTATTTTCAAGGAGAGAGAGAGAAAATGGGAGCACCACTGCAAGCAAACTCCAGATGCACGTGCCACTGTGCATCTGATGTACCCAGGTCATTAGGCTTTACAGGAAAGTGCCTTAACCACTGAGCCATGTCTCCAGCCCTGAATAATTCTTTTCTAGTTGTCTCAAATCCCTTTTTGTGTGACTGGCTCGTTCTGGTTTGTTTGGAACAATCAGCCAGTCCAGTTTGACCTCAGAAAGTCCCACATACCAAACTTGCCCCGTCCCTGACAAACAAGGACACCAGTCACTCAACCTTCCCTTCCCTTTCCTAACTCCATGACTTGCTGTTTAATTGACATTTTACCTTCACATCTGAGCCCAGTTTGTCCGAGCCAAAAGCTGACTGGCTGGTCTGTCCATGGTGGTTTTAAAATCATGGTCCTCATGCCAGCAGTCGTAACTGGAACTCTGTCAAAGTGGTTCCACTGACTCCCTGATGAATCAGAGACCTGTGGTAGGACTCAGCATCCATCTCTGGATCCTCAAACCCACTTCTCATGTATATGAGACCATGGAGGTCTCCGGATTACAACTGTATGTTTCATTCATTAATGCTCTGACTGTGGTGAACCAAAGGAGAAGAGAGAAAAGTGACAGAAGGGGAGTACTTTAAAAATTATAGGGAGATGACTGGAGAGATGGCTTAGTGATTAAAGGCACTTTCTCACTAAGCCTGATGGCCTGGGTTTGATTCCCCATTACCCTCATAAGGCTATTTGCACAAATTGATGCATGCATCTGGAGTTCATTTGCAGTGGCAGAAGGACCTGGTGCACCCATAGTCTGTCTGTCTGTCTGTCTCTCTCTCTCTCTTGAATAAATAAAAATACTTTCAAAATTATAATATATATTATAATTATAATTTCAAAAGTTATAAAAAACAAATAGGGGTGAGAACTTTACATCAAACTTCTACTTTGAGCTTTAATCCAAAAATTATTAAAGTTGGACATATCCTTAAAGGTTATTTTTAAAATATTTATTTGCAAGGAGAGAGGGGTAAAGAGAGAGAATGGGCATACCAGGGCATAGTGCCACTACATACGCACTCCAGACGTATGTGTTACTTTGTGCATCTGGCTTTACATGGGTACCAGGGAATCAAACCTGGGTCATTAGGCTTTGCAGGCAAGAGCCTTAACTACTGAGCCATTCCCCAGCCCCTTTAGCATTGTTTTTGCAGTTGGCTTACTTCACTTGAAAACATAGGGTGTTGATGTGAATTAGCTCTCTACTGTGGTTGGCTGACTGTTGGGCCCTGCTTACTGACCTCACTGGGCACTGAGCTGCTCCTGAGCGGACCTGAATGTCCCCACCTCTTCCCGTCAAGTTTGCCTCCTTCCTCTTATGCTTCTCGACAGTTTTGTTTGACTCTCATCCTTTTAATTTAATCAAAAAAATGTTTTTGAGGTTGGAGAGATGGCTCTGCACTTAAGTCATTTGCCTGCAAAGTCTAAGGACCCAGATTTGACTCCCCAGTACCCATGTAAGCCATATGCACAAGGTGGCACATGTATCTGGAGTTCATTTACAGTGGCTCGACTCCCTGGCACACCCATTCTCTCTCTCTCCATATATATATATATATATATATAATCTTCCCCTTTCTGTCTCTCTCACTCAAATAAATAAAAATAAATTTAAAAAATAATTTGAGGCTGGGCATGATAGCACACATCTTTAATCCCAACACTCTCAAGACAGAGGTAGGAGGATGGCCATGAGTTCGAGGACACCCTGAGAGTACATAGTGAATTCCAGGTCAGCCTGGACTAGAGAGCAAGACCCTACTTTGAAAATCCAAGCAGAAATAAAGAAAAAAGAATGGAGACAGGGTTTCACTGTGTGGCAGCTCAGGGTGGTTCACACTCATGATCGTCCTGCTTCACCACCATGCTTATCCACCCATGGTCCTGAAGCCTTTTAAAAAAACTTTCTGTTTACAAGTTCCGTATGAATAGACAATATACCATGATCATAAACCCCTACAACTACCCTCCCTTTCCCCTCCCTCATGTCCCCCTCCACTGAATCCCTTCTTCCCAACTGGTCTCTCTTCTATTGGGATGTCATTTCCCCCTCATCTTATGCAGGTCTTGGGGAGGTAGAGTCAGGCACTGTGAGGTCATGAATATCAAGGCCACTTTGTATCTGAAAGACAGTATTGTAAGCACTCCTCCCCTCTTTTGGCTCTTAACATTCTTTCTGCCACCTCTTTTGCAATATAGTCCCTGAGCCTTGGAGGGTGTGATAGAGATGCCTTACTTAGTGCTCAATAGTCTAGTATCATTTCTTCTCAGCACTATGCTGAATTTTGAGTCTTCCCAGTGGTCATCACCATTTGAAAAGAGAAACTTCTCTAACCAAAAAAGTGAGAGTAGCATGCATAGCTGGGTACAAACATAAGTATTTAGAATGCCGCTTGGTGGGCATAATATATCCAGTCATCAGACAGCAGAAGCTGTTCCCCCACCCCAGGGCTTATGACCCACCCCCAACTATAGGTTATTTAGTAGCAGGCATGAATTCTCTCCCATGGAATGGGCCTCAAATCTGATTAAAGAGCAGTTCATTTGCCCCTACAACAGACATGCAACCGTTACACTAGTTGATATTATTTGGCCTGGCTGGCCAGCCACAAAGCTTGCAGGCTCCACTGCTGGTTAAGAACAATGATGACTTTTCTCCCCACAGGCTGCACAGCTCCTTCCAGCATCCTGACAGCTAGTCACCAGGGAGGAGGCTTCCAGCTCAGCTCCAGCTTGATTTCTCAGTGACCTGCAGCCTCAGCAATAGGGTCTTACTATCCAGTTCTGGTAGGCAACCAAGAGCTTTGGCAATGGCCTGTAACGTTTTGAGAGCGTCAGGGGCCTCCGAGGCCAGCCACTAGTTAGAAGGTATCTCACCCGGGCACGGAAATTCTCTTGTAATATCTGTGGTTTCTGGGCACAAGCACGCTCTATCAGAAAAAAAAAAAAACCCTATAAACCTGATTCCACTTAAGTTAAAATTGGGAGTGAGTCATTACAACTAGCCTGAAATTTGTACAAATTTCTACAAAGGATGACTTCTCCCATTGCCCTAACAAGCCACATGAACATTCTAGAAACTGGCCAATCCCTCTGAAACTTATTGGTCCCTGGTGTCAAGAGGGAAATCTAGAAGTTGAAACTTGTTTTATTCAATAAGCCATCACAAATACATGTGCATCAGACTAATTTATGTTCTAACTACAGGCACAGAATGACTTAACAGCCATTATCTCTGTGTGATTCTACTCTTGATGTCATTGCCTCAAACAACCAGGAACTAGGCAGCTTTGAAAGCATCTCAAAAGTTTGATTCATTGTAAGATTTTAAAATTTCTAATTTCCAACCCATGCAGGATTCGGGACTTGATCAGATGATGTCCACAAGGAAAGAACTGTTCATCTCATTCTTTCAAACTCTTAACTTTCCCATGACTCACTGTGGTGATTGATCTGGTCACTTACACAGCATGTGGAGGGCCAGGAATGTGCCTCAGTGTAATAATGTGCTGAAGGCCCTGGGTTCAGTCCTCAAACAATGAACAAACTGAACCAAATAAAAGTAGACTGGGGTCAGGAGAGATGGCCCAGTGGTTAAGTGCGCTTCCTATACAAGCATGAGAGCCTGAGACGGCCGGAGTTGGAACCTGAAGATCCCACGTGAATAGCAGGGTAGGGCCGTGAGCCTATAATCTCAGTCCTGCAGGGCAACAGTGACCTGAGATTTGTTGGACCCTCACAAAGACCAGTCAGGAAAGAGACTGAACCAACAAGGCCATGGGAAGGAGCAATGGTGCAGAGACCCTCAGATGCTCTGCTGTGGCCACCATAGGTGAACATATATTCAGTGTCACCTCTCTCTCTCTCTCCCACCCTCACTCTTCCCCCACACACAAATAAAAGTACATGAGGGGCTGGAGAGATGGCTTAATGATTAAGCACTTCCTATGAAACCTAAAGACCCTGGTTCAAGGGTCATTCGTATTCCCCAGTATCCACATAAACCAGATGCACATGGTGGCGCATGCATCTGGAGTTCGTTTGCAGTGGCTGGAGGCCCTGGTGTGCCCATTCTCTCTCTCTCTCTCCCTTTCTCTGTAATAAATAAATAAGTAAAAATATATTTAAAAAGAAAAAGTCAATCTGTAAATATTTTCTTTAAAGAAAAGCACATAGGATCACTTTTTGTGTTGCATAGCGAGGTCATGACCTTTAGAAATGTCTTACTATCCATTTGTGATACAATTCATTTTCCTAGTATTTTCTAGCAATCCCTCCTTCTCAGACAGAATGAATCCACAGCTTCCTTCCATTCATACTTATTAGAGCTCTATTACTCTTTGTATGCAAGACACACACACACACACACACACACACCTGTGCCTCAGTGGGTGACATTCAATCAGGCACATGGCACAAAAATCCTAGGTCAGGACAAGAACACAAGTGGATTTATTGTTTTACCCAGCCTGATCCTTGGGGATCATCTTTAAGACCGAGACAATAAAGACCCCCCTCTCCTGAGTGAGCCCTGGGCAGGACTGCACTGCGTAGCTACACAGAACTGGAGGAACAGAGCAGAAGCCGTGCCCCAAGCCAGGACGTGTAGGCGGGGACTGAACTCACCCAAGCCTGGCAGTTTCCATCTCACCAGCTCCCGATATGCATTGCGGATTTCCAGGAAGTCTGACGCTCTATAACGTTACCATCCTAGCAGGATCTTTTGAGGGTGACTTTGTCTGCCTAGACACAATTTTGATGACTTGGAGTTTTGCTACATCTGTAAGGAAGCAAACACTCTTTCTCTAGCTCCTGTATGTAGCTCTGATCTTCTCCGGCCTATAAACACATACGCACATATTTGCACACAGAGACACATAGACACACATGCACAAACGTAGACCCAGATATATGCCTCTAAGCATAAGCACGTATACATGCATGCACACACAATTGTGAACACTTGGTCTCTGGTCTCTGGCTATCAGAGACCCTAACTCAACCCTAACACCCCCTTCCCTCTCCCCTTCCCACAGTCATCAGTATTTGGTCAATGAGTTGCTAAACCCTACAGTGGACATTTTTCTTTTTTTATTTTGTTTTGTTTTTTGGGGTTTGTTGTTGTTCTTGTTGTTGTTTTAAGGTAGGCTCTCACATAATCAAGGCTGACTTGGAATTCACTGTGTAGTCTCAGGTAGCCTCAAACTCATGGCGATCTTCCTACCTCTGCCTCCCAAGTGCTGGGATTAAAGGCATGTGCCACCACACCCGTGTTGGGCTCTGCCCGGTGTGAAGCCGAGTGGTTAGCCCAGCCAATCTTGGCCTATTCCCGGTAAGGCCTAGTCGAGCCTGAGTACCTGCCCTTGACTCAGCACCTAAGCTGAAACTGCCTCCACCTGCTGACGTGATGAAATACTGTTGGCCCTTATACCTTTCTCTCATCCCCTCTTCCCACCCCCTTCCTCAAAGTATATTGGCCCTTATACCTTTCTCTCATCCCCTCTTCCCACCCCTTCCTCAAAGTATATTGGCCCTTATACCTTTCTCTCATCCCCTCTTCCCGCCCCTTCCTCAAAAAACACAAAAATATCCCCGACAATATTTAGTTTCGCTTTTCAATGTGGTTTTCTTTTCCCGGTAATTTGGGGAGGTTTGAGTCGCCGACACCTGTCTTCTCGCTCAGCCTCAAGAGAGAAACGGCTGGCCCGGCTCTCTCTCTCTTTTGCTCTACCTGCCGGTGGTGAGGAAAAAGCCCGGCATTTTGGCGCCCAACGTGGGGCTTTAAGATGGCGCCCCATTCAAATGGGGCAGGACAAAATGGCGGCATTGCAGAAGCGGTCTGTCGGAAACCCAAAAATGAGAGGAAAGAGAAAAGAACAAGAGATGTTGAAGTTTGGGACGGAGTTTATTTAAATGAGGAGGCAAAGCGTTTAAAGTCTCCTTTAGGTCTGTCCACGTGGTGTGTCCGCCATGAACGTACTCATTTAGAAATGGCGGCAAACCGGAAATGGAAGGAAAGAGAAAGGAAGTTGAAGTAAGCACAGATTATAGAAGTAAAGGTTAGAATATTAAATATGAAGATTACTCATTACTTATGAGGATACACCCGTCAGCAGTCCGATTAGCTCGTCAGCTTAATGTTGAATTTTTCCTTCGTCACGCCAGCAGTCCGTAGTCCGTTTTGAATCCTCACGCCCTCACATGGGGCAGTGGTTGTTGTGCCCCACGCCTGGGCGCCAAAATGCCGGGGCTTTTTTCCCTCACCACCGGCAGGTAGAGCAAAAAGAGAGAGAGCCGGGCCAGCCGGTTTCTCTCTTGAGGCTGAGCGAGAAGACAGGTGTCGGCGACTCAAACCTCCCCAAATCACCGGGGAAAAGAAAACCACATTGAGTCGCGGAGAAACGTCTAAAGCGAAAACTCGCTGTTTATTGTCGGGGAGATATTTATGTGTTTTGAGGAAGGGGCGGGAAGAGGGGATGAGAGAAAGGTATAAGGGCCAATATACTTTGAGGAAGGGGGTGGAAAGAGGGGATGAGAGAAAGGTATAAGGGCCAATATACTTTGAGGAAGGGGGTGGGAAGAGGGGATGAGAGAAAGGTATAAGGGCCAACAGTATTTCATCACGTCAGCAGCAGCTGGGTGGAGGCAGTTTCAGCTTAGGTGCTGAGTCAAGGGCAGGTACTCAGGCTCGACTAGGCCTTACCGGGAATAGGCCAAGATTGGCTGGGCTAACCACTCGGCTTCACACCGGGCAGAGCCCAACACACCCGGCCTTTTATTATTATTATTTTTAATAAAGCCAGAAGTTATAAAACTAATGAATATTCAAATATAATTTATTTTTTGTTATGAAGACCCTTTTATTTTCTTCCTTCTTAAAAAAATATTTAATTTAATTTATTTATTTGACACAGAGAGGGAGAAAGAGGAAGAGGCAGATAAAGGGTATGCCAGAGTTTCTGGCCACTGCAATGAACAAACTCCAGACACATGTGTCATCTTGTGCATCTGGCTTTATGTGGGTACTGGGGAATCAAGCCCAGGTCCTTAGGCTTCATAGGAAAGTGCCCTCACCATTAAGCCATCTCTCCAGTGCTTGTCTTTCTTTTTTGGACAGGGTTTTATATATCGCAGGCTAACCTCAAATTCAGTATGTAGCCAAGGTTGACCTTGAATTCCTGAGCCTCCGCTTTTCAAGTGCTGGGATTACAGACATGCGCCACTATACCCAGCTTTTATTCAGTTCTGGGGACCAAGCTCAGGACTTCCTGTAGGCTATACTTGAGAACTGAAATATTTCAGAGGAAGTGCCTTCTAGACTCATTTGCTGGAAAGATTGAGTCAGAGTAAAATTCACACCAAGCAGATGGAAATAAATCAGATGTCGCCTGAGTCTTCCATCTACAGGAAAACACACTGAGCATTTTGGGGTGCCAACATTAATTCCTGGTACCTGGAAGGGAACCCACATAACTCAGCCATAGTTTTCCCACTTGCATTATTAAACATTTAAATAGTTAGAATGATTTTTGTTCCCTAAACCATGGGGGTTTGCTGCTGTTTATTTAATTTATCTTATTTTATGTTGGTTCTAAAAGGATGGGTCTTGTTCTAGCCCAGCCTGACCTGGAATTATTCTCAGGGTAGCCTCAAACTCATAGCAACCTTCCTACTTCAGCCTCCTGACTGTTAATATGAAAACATGTGCCACCATGCCTGGCTGTTCACTTTATTTTTAAATTTTAACATTTTATCATGTATTTATTTAATGCATGCATATGTATGAATGGTACATATGCGTGTTGTGTGTGGGCAAATGTGTGTGTGTATGTGTGTGTCATAATTCGATATCCCAGACCAACATCTGATATTTTCCGCAGTAGCTCACCATCTTACTGTTTGGGGACAGAGTCTTTCAGTGAACATTCAACTCAGTGACTCAGCTAGACCAGCCAGCCAGTGAGCCACAGGGATTCTCTGATTCCGCCTCCCCATCACTGTGATCACAAGTACATCACCATGCCAGGCTTTCTATGTGAGTGCTGGGGTCTTGGACTGGGGTCCTTATGCTCGTATAGTAAGCGCTTTACACACCGTGCCATCGCTCAGCCCCTCTGCTCTGTTTCATTAGCTGGAATTCTACTTGCTTTATTTATTTTATTTTTTTTTTTAGTATTTCTTGAATGGTTTCAGATAAGATTAGGGCCACAAGTGGGCCACTCTGAACACTGACATGGTCCTTTTCATTCTCAGCTAAAGCCCATTGCACAGAGAATTAGCAATCTGTTTTCATGCCAGAGCCAAAGAGTGACAGTTGCAAAAATGATTATTTGCTGCGGGGACCCTGGCAGAAAGATGACATAGAAATAACAAGCTCAGACCCTTTCTTCCTGTCTCCCATCATTTCCAACTCCCTGTCACATAGATTGTTCCTAGAGTCTTTGGTTGAATAGCACAAAGAAATCTGAATAAACCCTCAGGGACCATCAAGAAAATGAGTCACTCCTCTGCTGCTCCATCTTCATTGGGAAGAGGGGAGGCACCATGAAGAAGGCTGTCCTTCATTCTGACTGTTGTGCAAGGAGGAGATTTTTAAAGCTGTGGGGTTTTCTTCCCTCCCCACCCGAGTTCCAGTGGGTTTGAACAATGTGTAGTATTTTATCATAAATGATAATTAGACATTCATGACGGTCTCCAGCTTGGCCCATGTTTAAGATGATTCAAAATTCTAATGCTTAAGATATTATTTTTCAGAATTCAAGCCAGGCGTGGTGGTGCACGCCTTTAATCCCAGCACTCGGGAGGCAGAGGTAGCAGGATCATCATGAGTTTGAGGCCAGCCTGAGACGACATGGTGAATTCCAGGTCAGCTTGGGCTAGAGCGAGACCCTACCTCGAAAAACTTATTAAGTCATGACTAATTCAAAATCTTTTGTAATGGGGAGATGATAGCTCAGTGGTTAAGGGCACTTGCCTGCAGAACCTGCCTTCCTAAATTCAATTCCCCAGTATCCACATGAAGCTAGGTGCACAAAGTGGCACATACATCTGGAGTTTGTTTGCAGTGGCTGGAGGTTCTGGCACACCCATATTCATATTCTCTCTCTCAAACCTCACTTGAGTAAATAATAAAAATACCAAAAGAAAATCTTTAATAACTTCCATTCCCTCTTTCTCTCTCTCTATCTGCCTATTTCTGTATCTCTCTCTCCAATATATACACATATATATATTTAAATCACTTCAACCTGGGCATGGTTGTGAATACCTTTAATCCCAGAACTCAGGAGGCAGAGGTAGGAGGCTAGCCATGAGTTCGAGGCCACCTTGAGACTACATAGTAAATTCCAGGTCAGCCTGGGCTAGAGTGAGACCCTACTTCGAAAAAAAAAAAAAATTGCTTCAGCAATTTTTTAAAAATTGAAGAGTTTGTGCAACTGAAGCAGACAGAGTGAGTTGAAATCACTGTGTTACCTGCTGGAAGCTCTGATATTAGGCAAGTTTCCAGACTTTTCCATCCCTCATTTCTTTTTTAAGATAGGGATGAAAATGATACACATCTCTTGAGTCTTGATAAGGATTGAAGGAGTTCAAACCTGCAACCACTTTAGTGTTTTCTGATGACTATTACTGTTTATTCATTCGTTTCTTTCAATAAATAATTTGTTGAGTGCCTGTTTTGTTTCAAATGTAAGTGTGAGGGGCTGAAGAGATGGCTCCATGGTTAAGGCATTTGCCTGCAAAGCCTAATAACCCAACTTCGATTTCCCAGTTTCCATGTAAAGCCAGATGCACAAGATGACACATGCATCTGGAGTTCGTCTGCAGTGGTTGGAGGCCCTGGTGCACTCATTCTGTGTCTCTTTCTTTGAAAAGAAAGAGAGAGAGAAAGAGAAAGAAAGAAAGAAAGAAAGAAAGAAAGAAAGAAAGAAAGAAAGAAAGAAAGAAAGAACAGAGGGAGGGAGGGAGGGAGGGAAGGAAGGAAGGAAGGAAGGAAGGAAGGAAGGAAGGAAGGAAGGAAGGAAGGAAGGAAGGAGGGGTATAAGGATATAATAAAGTAGATTAAGGGTTAAGTTTAATATTTGTTATCATTTATTTGGAGTCATTATGGCTGTCTCATAAGCTATTTTGCCAGTAAGCTCATGATCTATGTTTATTGGCCTTTTTGTCCTCAGTGGCTTTACACTGAACTTAGCACAAACTAGTTGCTTAGTAAGTGTGGACAGAATGAAGTTTGGGTACATGAGTCATGGCCATGTAAGATGACAAGCTCTAGTTTTGGGAATAGGTTGTGTAGCATCCAGTGCTAAGTTTCCAACTTAGAGAACACTGTGACCTTGGAAAATTTACTGGAAATTTCCTGTCTGAAGTTCAAGCAAATGATGCTATAAAAGCAGCTAACATCCTTTCTGATGATGACTTGACAGAGTTCAGAGGTGATTCACCATGTGATGACCAGTTCTCGTGGTCATCCATTTAATAAACTTCCATTTTTAACCATTGGGATTTATAAACCAGGTAGAAGGATCGAGCAGTTTCTCAACAGGCCACACCAAATTTGCCTCATTAACATTTCACATTGCCAAGATCCATTTGATAAAACTAATGGATGGACCAACAGTGATAAACTATAAGCCAAAGCCCATGCTTCTTTTGGACTTCTGAAGTCATACCACGTGTGATTTCTTTTAAGTTTTGTTTGCATCAGGACCACATCGACCAAGCCCAGACAGTCCTATAACATAGCATTGCATGTCCTGACTTCAGAGATGACCTTGCACTGTGCACAAGTTCTCAGATGTCCCTTGTTTTGATGCCCTCCTTGATCACTGGGAAGAATACTGGACAGAAAGCAAGTAGTGTGTCCCTAGATTTAGGTTTGTTTTCATTTTTCATGTAGCTAGACAAGGGTTATGGGTTTCATGCGGGGAGACCATAGAGGTAATTCTCTTCAGTACTGATCATCCTTAAAATCATCTCTTAATGAATACTAAGAATTATGAATAATTGGTGATTTAATGTACCATGGTCAGGAATATCTCTTTACTAGTTTTGTTGTATAGTATAGACAAATTGACCTTTTACTAAATGAAGCATAATCTCAAAATATATTTTGGTTTATTTCTTGGTCTGAAAAAAGGCTGCTGTATCAGCAAAAACAAGAGGAAAAATTCAAGTCTTGTTGTAAATGAATTGAAATTCTTTCTTTGTGAAACAAAGATCTACGTATTAAGTTTAAAGAACAATGTGGTTTGGTCTTTCAAATTCAGTGCAAGCTTAGACAAATAATAAATCTACGTTCAGCTTTGTGCCCAAAAGTACATCACAAACTAGACATGCAGGAAGTCAAGCATCCAGATACTAATTCTCCTAAGCCGGCCTCAAGCAATGAACTTGCCGAAAGAGATGCTAATACTTCGCTAATTCTGCCACACGGAGAACTGGGTATCTCTAATCTTATGGTATTTGGGTTATAAATGAACATTATCCTCTGGGTTTAGGACAGATACTGGCGTAACTGTTACAGAGATTGGGAGGACTGTGTGTGTGTGTGTGTGTGTGTGTGTGTGTGTGTGTGTGTGTGTGTGTGTGTGTTTATTCTTATGTGAACAAATTTCACTGTAAATAAGAAAGTTGGGCTGGAGAGATGGCTTAGCAGTTAAGGGCTGCCCTTTGAAGCCTAAGGACCCATGTTCCACTCTCCAGATCCCATGTAATCCAGATGCACAAGGTGACACAAGCACATAGGGCACACATACACACAAGGTGGTGCACACGTCTGGAGTTCCATTACGGTGGCTGGAGGCCCTGGCACCCCAATTCTCTTTCTCTCTACCACTCACTCTTCTCTCACTCTCTCTTGTAAAAGGAAAGAAAGAATAAAGAAAAGAAGGAAGGAAGGAAGGAAGGAAGGAAGGAAGGAAGGAAGGAAGGAAGGAAGGGAGGGAGGGAGAGAAGGAGGGAAGAAGGAAAGAAGGGGAAATAAAGTTGTTTTAGGATTAAGATGTTCTGTTCTATGTAACCTTTTCAGACCAAGATATAAAATAATTAATCATTCCCAAGGAAAAGTAACTAGATGGAGGCTCTTTACCTTGGTAGATGACAGAGAAATACTCACAGTGTCACACTTTGCTTCTGTATGTGACCTCACTGAATCCATCTGAATTTATGGTTATCACTGTCCACAGAGCTGATTATGAAAACTGATCAGATCTGGAGAGATGGCTCAGCAGTTAAGGCATTTGCTTGCAAAACCTAACGATCCAAGTTCAATTCCCCATTACTCAATTAAGCCAGATGCACAAAGTGGGCCATGCATCTGGAATTCATTTGCAGCAGCTAAAGTTCCTGGGCACCCATTATTCTCTCTCTCTCTCTCTCTCTCTATCTGTCTCTTTCTCCTCTCTGTCTCTACTTACAAATAAATAAATTTTAAAACTAAAAATAGGATTTAGTCGGTTGCTACTTATGGTCTTGTCTCACATGGACAATCACTGTCATGGCTAGCATCATCATTCACATAAATTTTTATTTATACGTTCATTTTTTTTTTTTTTTTTGGCTTTTCAAGGTAAGGTCTCACTCTAGCCAAGCTGACCTTGAATTCACTATGTAATCTCACGTTAACCTTGAACTCATGGTGATCCTCCTACCTCTGCCTTCCAACTGCTGGGATTAAAGGCATGTGCCACCGTGCCCAGACTTCATTTACTGTTAACTTATTTTCTATAACAACCCAGATTTCTACATCCCATGAACTAGTTTTTCTGGCTCTCCATATCTTACTGTGTCACCTTAGTTCATTTCCTTAACTTCTGGCATTTCCTGATTCTTATAGTTTAGTAGAAGGTTAAATGCAATCATTAAAAAATATATAAAATCAATTTCAGCTGCATAACACAATTAGCAAACTGGCAACTAGTTATAAAGTCACAGCCGCCAACTGTCAATCATTTCTGTTTATTGTCGTCAATGAACTGCTATAGGACCATCTTAAAGTTGTTGACTTGGGGGGCTAGAGAGATAACTCAGTGGTTAAAAGTGCTTGCTTGCAAAAGTCTGATGACCCAGGTTCAATTCCCCAGTACCCACGGAAGGCCAAATACACAAAGTGGTGCATGCATCTGGAGTTCATTTGCAGTAGCAAGAGACCCTGACACGCCCATTTTCTCTGCCTCTCTCAAATATATATATTTTTTTCCTTAGGTAGGGCCTCACTCTAACCCAGGCTATCCTGGAATTCACTATGTAGTCTCAGGGTGGCCTCAAATTCAGGGTGATCCTCCTGCCTCTGCCTCCAGAGTACTGGGATTAAAGGTGTGTGCCACAATGCCTGACAATAAAAATATTTTTTTAAACACTAATTTTTTTAAAAGTTGTTGGTTTTATGCCAGCTCTAGATTCTCAGAGATATTTTAAGGCTACTGTATGATTTTTTTTAAAATAATGGGAGCTTAGGTGAGAAGTATATGCAAGCCGGAAAGCGAGCATCTTGGTGTTCAAGGGCATACATATATTCAAATGGCCAAGGCTGGATTAGTTACCGTGTTTCTTTTATACATGAGACACTAAAAGCAGAGTGACATTTCAGAAAAATATAACTGCAAGTGACTACGTTTCCTTCCACTTAAGGAGAATCACTTAATGTGCTTAGTTGCTAAGTAAGTAATTAATATTGAGTGCAGTGTCAGGCAAAGGAAACAGGATGCAGATAGATCCTTTTAAAAGACAGGCTGATGTCTCAACCTGTAGCTCTTAAAATCTCTCTGCCCTCTCTTCCACAAATTCCCTGAGCCATGGTGGGTGAGTTTTAAGTCTGCTTCAGTGGTGAGCTCTTAGGAGCCTCTGGATCTCTGCTTTGGTGGGTGCTGAGTGTCCTTAGGGTCTGTTTCCATCACCCTGGCACTGATTATCAGGTTCAGCATGGAAGCAGCACTCTTGCTCATCTCCCCATTCCTCTATGGTTTCATCAGTGGCTTAGCTGAAGTGTGAGGGGTGGTTTCTCTCCTATGGTCTCGCTACTTCTGAAAAAGAAGAACAGATTCTCCAACGGAGAGTGAAGTCAGCATAGTTTAAATGGGATAAGCATTATTAATTTAGGGAGAATTTGATGGATGTAACCCCTCTTTGAGCCAAAAGCTAGTGAGAGCTTGACACTGGAGAGCATAATCTTTGTCTCCATAGGATTCTGATCTCATTCCCTCCTGGCAAAATAACTAACTGCTGCTCCCATAACTCATCAACCACAACCCCATGGGGAATACCTGCAACCCCACTGAGGAGGGTCCCCAGTAGCATGGGGGCAGGGATGAAGGAAAAGAGGGTACCAACACATGATGTATCCATACAAAACATGTTGATAATAATAATGAAAAGATTTTTTTAAAAAGACAAGCTGAGCATGGCGTGGAGGTGCTTGCCTTTAATCCTAGCACTCAGGAGGCAGAGATAGGTGGATCTCTTCACTTGGAGACCACCCTGAGACTACATAGTGAATTCCAGGTCAGCCTGGGCTAGAGTGAAACCCTACTTTGGGGGGAAAAAATGACAAGCTGGAGAAATTGCTTACTGGTTAACGTGCTTGCCTGTGAAGCCTAAGGATCTAGGTTTGACTCCCTAGAACCCACATAAAGCCAGATGCACATGGTGGTACATGCGTCTGGAGTATGTTTGCAGGGGCTGGAGGCCATGGCATGCCCATTCACAGATAAGTGTTTAATTTTTTGTTCTTATTTATTTGCAAGGAGAGAGAGGGAGTGTATGGGCATACCAGGTCTTATTACCACTGTAAGTGAACTCCAGATGCTTGCACCACTTTGTGCATCTGGTTTGATGTGGGTGCTGGGGAACTGAACCCAAGCTGTCAGGTTTTGCAAGCAAGCACGTTTCACTGCTGAGCCACTTCTCCAGCCCCTCAGCAACCTCAGTTCCTTGTCTCACACCTGCCCATTCCCAGATCAAAGGAAACATCCACTTTCAAAACCACCCATTCTACAATGCAGTCTTACTAGGTGGAGCAGTAAGCATTTAAGCAGATCACTAGCCATTCTATCTCTAATACCCAGTGCCCAGTTTATTTATCATGAGATTTTTCAGCATATGGAGCGGCAGCTCCAAGAGCAGCTGTGGCTACACAGGCAGGCTAAGAGCATTGGGGAGGCTGGGTTTAAATAGCAGCTGAGAGGCAGAAAAAAAAAAAAATAAATAAAAGGAAGTGTGAGTATAGCTAGGATCTGAGGGACACAGCTCATTTGCAAATGATTATTGAGCAGGACAAACATTGCCACTATCATGGTGATTGGCATGTGTGAGTGGAGTGCTGTGTGTCCCCAGGGGAAGTTAGGACAAAGTCACTGTACTTTGAAGGTTGTTGACCGCTCCAGATTTAGTATCAGGCATCAGAGCCAACAGGGTTATTTGGTTACAGTGCATCAACGCCTTCATGGTCATCAGCCTCTTGAGACGAGGTGACGTTAACATGATGTGACACCCCTGTGAGTTCCTTGAGAGTGGTGTCCCTTGATTGAGTACACCTGCCACAGACTTCCTGCACATCTTGACAGCAGAGCATGCGTTTCATAAACATGCCAAGCTGGAACTCCTCTTTTTTAAATATCGCTGATTTTTGCACCCACTGTTGTTTGATTATTCTGGGTGAGCACAGAGGTGATTTTCTAAGCTGCAAGTCTAGACAAACCAGTCATAATGTCAGGGTTCCATGTGCTTTCCCTGAGTGTATCCCCAAGAATCTGTATGTTGTGTAGTGAAAGAAGAAACAATAGGGCTAGAGAGAAGGCTCAGCAGTTAAAGGCTCTTGTTTGCAAAGCCTGACAGCCTGAGTTCTACTCCCCAGTACCCATGTAAAACCAGATGCACAAAGTAGTTTATTTCCAGTAGCAAGAGGCCCTGGTGTGTGTGTGTGTGTGTGTGTGTGTGTGTGTGTGTGTATACATACATACATACATACATACATACATACATACATACATACATACATATGGAAGGAACCATAAAGCCAATTTGGTAGCACATGACTTCCATCTCAGGACGGAGAGACAGGAGGATCACTGTGAATTCGAGGTCAGCTTGGGCCACAAAGTGAGTTCTAGGTCAGCTTGGGTAGAGTGAGACCCTACCTCAAAAAAAAAAAAAAAAAAAAAAAAAAGGAAAAGAAGGAAAATAGAAAGGCAAGTGCTAAGAAAAATATGTAAACCCATTTATCCCCTATCTTAATTGTTAAATTGTTTAAAGCCACCTATACAGAACTACATGTATACAAAGAAGATGTTGGAGAGCTGGCTCAGCTGTTAAGGTGCTTGCCTGTAAAGCGTTAGGAGCCAGGCTCACTTCCCCAATACCCACGTAGAAGCCAGATGCACAAAGTCAGTGTTACTCTACTCAGGGGATATGGTAGGAGACATTTTTAGTATGTTTATTGACCCTACAGAACGATAGTCACGTGGGTTGGTGTAAATCTTGAAGAGTCATCTATTGCTTTATTTCATTTTACACAATTCCATGGGGTCACCTTTGCTGGCGGTGATAACACATGACTGACAAGCACTCTTTGCCGGCCACCGTCTGTCACTCCCAGAATGTAATATTAGTGTAATACTTGGAAACCGGGGCATTTCCAGAAAGATCAGGGTAATGGTGACGGCCTGCTCATGCGTCCTTCTCTTCTGTTCTGACACAGACAGTACAGCAGGGACGCCAGCCACACCGACGACCACGCCCACGCCCTCGGGTGCAGAAGTGCGCAAGAGCAGTGCTATGACCACTGAGGCCACTTCCAAGGCGGAGAACAGCCCCACGGCGGCCCCTGCCAACAGCTCGTGTCCCTCCACGGAGACGGAGGAAGAAAAGGCCAAGAGGCTTCTCTACTGCTCCCTATGCAAGGTGGCCGTGAACTCGGCCTCGCAGCTAGAGGCGCACAACAGTGGTGAGAGCCTGCCTTCCCTTCCTGCCACTAGAGCTCTGGGACAACCTCCCTAAAACAGATTGGATCATTTGTAGCAGGGGACCGAGGGGTGACAGAAGACTGGCAGTTAGTACATGAAATTCATCAGCCATTAAACAAACATAGAAGCAGACTGGAGGGATGGTTCAGTGGTTAAAGACACTTGCCTTCAAAGCCTGATGGCCTGGGTTTGATTCCTCAGTACCCACATATAGAGAGATGCACAAAGTGGTACATGTGTTTGGAGTTCATTTGTGATGGCCCTAGACCCTGGTATGTCCATCCCCCCTCCATCTGCTTATCAATAAATAAAATTATATTTAAAAACACCTAGAACAAGAAAAGGGGCTAGAGAGATGGCTTAGCAGTTAATGGCTCATGCTTGCAAAGTCCAACTGCCTGTGTTCCATTCCCCAGAACCCATGTAAATCCAGATCTACAGACTGGCTCAGGCATCTTGAAGTTAGTTTGCAGTGTCAAGAGGTCCTAGCTTGCCCATTCTCTCTCTGTCTCTTCTCTCTCTTCTTGCAAATAAATAACAATAAAAATGTTTTAAAAGGAAGTAATAAAAATGTTATCTGTGGGCTGGAGAGATGGCTTAGTGGTTAAGATGCATGCCTGTGAAGCCTAAGGACCCCAGTTCGATTCTCCAGGTCCCACATAAGCCAGATGCACATGGTGGCACATGCATCTGGAGTTCGTTTGCAGTGGCTAGATGCCCCAGCGGACCTATTCTCACACACACACTCTCTCTCTCTCTGTCTCTAATAAATAAATAAAAATAAAATCTTTTTAAAAATGTCATTTGTATGGGTGAAGAGGAGGATTTCAAGGGCTTATATGTCATGGTGTGTGTGATGGGGTGTAAAGGGAGTAAAATGTGATTTCAAAATTTGTCTCTATGTAATTTCCATATTGATTATGCATTTCCATATTATTATATGCAGACACTGAAATATGATTACTATGTATAGTATTTTAAGAGATTTTCATTTATTTATTTGCAAGCATAGAGTGAGAGAATGGGCACACCAGGGCTTATGACAGCTAATACTACAAAAGAAAGATATTCATATGATTGAGGCTTAGAAATGGGACAAACTGACAGAACCATGACCCAGACCTTTTCTTTTAAAAAATAGTACATTTTAAAGCAGAAAGAAAAATACTAGAGTGTGGTTGATCAAGAAACAAATGTCAAGGCTGGAGAGATGGCTTAGCGGTTAAGGCGTTTGCCTGCAAAGCCAAAAGGATCCTGGTTCAACTCTCCAGGGCCCACATAAGCCAGATGCACAAGGTGGCGCATTCATCTGGAGTTCGTTTGCAGTGGCTGAAGGCCCTGGCATGCCCACTCACTCTCTCTCTCTCTCTCCCTCTTTCTCTCTCTCAAATAAATAAATGAAATATAAAAAAAAAGAAACAAATGGGGCTGGAGGGATGGCTTAGCAGTTAAAGTGCTTGCCCATGAAGCCTAAGGACCCAGGTTCGATTCCCCAGGACCCACATAAGCCAGATGTACAAGGTGGCACATGCGTCTGGAGTTAGTTTGCAGCGACTAGAGGCCCCAGCACACCCATTCTGTCTGCTTCTGTTCTCTCTCTCTCTCTCCCTCCCTCCCTCCCTCTCTCTCCCTGCTTGCCAATAAATAAATAAAAAAGAAAAATTTAAAAAAAGAAACAAATGTACTTCCAGTATGTATTGGTTCAATCCAGATATTTGTGTACATGTGAGATATACATATTTATATGTATATATATATATATATATATATATATATATATATACACACATAACTATATCTATCTCTATCTATCTATCTATCTATCTATCTATCTATCATCTATCTATATGCATATATATCCCTCTCTGTGTGTCTCTCATTTACACATACATTAGCTTTTTTCCAAAACCTGATTGCCAAGATCAACTTTACCCTAACATCCAGGGTTCATTGCTAGGGTTCTGTCAGCAGCTGCTGTGGAAGGAATCATTCGTGATTCATGCTCGGGGTTAAGGTTGAGTCAGTCAGCACTGGTGGTGTGCGTGAGTAACATTCAAGCACTCACTGCAGGGCTCTGAGGAAGTGGGAGTGGAGAGCACCTCCTTCCGCTCTTGTCTTTTCAGCAGGGCTCAGCTCAGGGGCTTGAGAAACACGGAAAAGCATCTGGGCCAGGGCGCGGGCTCTACTTCGTACCATTCCCGTGTATTTCCCTGGGTGGAAAAGAGTCAGCAGAGTGTCACCCTCACTGGAAGCCTATTTACTTCCTCCAAGTACTTTACCAATTCCATTCATGACAGACACATGTTCATTTTCAATTTGACAGGTCAAACATACCCTTGGAGACTGGCACTTAGCACATTTTTTGGAGGCCTTTGTTGAATTCCTTCTCTAAAAGGATATTTTTATTTATTTGAGAGAGAGAGAGAGAGAGCAGAGGCGGATAGAGAGCAAGAGACAGAATAGGCATACCAGGGCCTCTAGCAACCATCTCCAGACGCATGTGCCACGTGGTACATCTGACTTACATGGGTACTGTGGTATAGAACCTGGGTCCTTAGGCTTTGTAGGCAAGTGCTTTAACCGCTAAGCCATCTCTCCAGCCCCACTAGTGGCCTTTGACCCCTCTGCCCAGTGTATGTAAGCTGTAGCTATGTGGAGAGGTCTGCTCTGTCTGTACATGGGAGAGAACCCACATGCACACCTGTCCACACAGCTTCACACCAGCTGCTTCCAGCTCTTTCTCTTAGGGTCTGTTCTAGGAATTCCCAGGTGCCTGAGGTGGGATTCTCAGAGAAGCAGGTTCTAAGACAAGGATCCAGGAGCTAACAGACTACATGGAAGGGAAGGGCACAGGACTGGGAAGGCAAATCACACAGAGGGCTTCCTTTAGACACACGCCTACTTGGGGAGCTGGAGTTTACTAGAGGAAACCATGAACTCGGGCTGGGGGTGTAGCTCAGCCTTGCTTTGCATACCCAAAGCCCTGAGTTTAATCTCCTATGCCCAGCAGTTTGAAGTTGAAACATTTGAATTGGTGAGAGAGGATGCCAGAACCCAGAACTGAACTGATTAATTCTGTTTCCTTGTCTTTATAAGTACCATGCTATCATATTGCTTGTTTATAACATACCATTCACATTAAAAAAATAATTTATTGATTTGTAAGGAGAGAGAGAGAATGAGAATGGGCACACCAGAACTTCTAGCCAATGCAAACAAACTCCAGATGCATATGTCACCTTGTGTATCTGGCTTTCTGTGGGTACTGGGGAATCAAACCTCAGTCCTTAGGCATTGCAGACAAGTGCCTTAAGTGCTGAGCTATCTCTTCAGCCCTACCATTCACATTTTTAAAGTGTTTTTATTTATTTGTTTGGAAGCAGAAAGGGAATGAGAGAAACAGAGAAAGAGAATGGGCACACCTGGGCCTTCTGATATGAAAATGAACTCCAGATGCATGTGCCACTCTGTGCATCCAGATTTATGTAGGTACTGGATAGATATAGTACCCCAGGGGTCTGATGCATAAACTGCACCCTGAATGAGCTTAGACTTTGGAACTACTGTGAAATTGCTAAGGAAACAAAACCCATAACGGAGTTTGTGTGTCTGGAGCCACACAAGACCACCGTAGAATAAGCAATAACAATATGCTGACTTCCCCATAGTACCCACATTCACTGTTTAGAATACAGAGCAGCAGTGTTTGGTAGGGAGAAGCCTTTCAGCACTAGTATTATTTAGAACTCCTGACTCTGGTGTAACAGCACCGGTGTTATATAGAACTGCTGACTCGTGATAGAACAGCACTAGTGTTATTTAGAATTGCTGACTCATGGTGTAGCAGCCCAGTTTGGCCTTTAGTCCACTTAAATGATTTTTTAAAAATTATTTTAAATGACTCAGAAAAGAACCCTGCTCACCTTTTAGGTCTTTACTGTACTCTACTCTCCATGGATAACTTCAGAAGACCCCTGACCCCCCCCACCCCCTGCCCCTGCTCGCTCTCCCCTCTCTCTGCTTTCTTTTAGAAGCCATGTAATAGAAAACACTGTCAGGCTTAGAGGACAGGGACCTAGCTGAGCCTCGTGCAAGCATGCGGACTTGAATTCAGTCCCTAGAAGCCATGTTATGGAAGGTAGGAAGAGAGGGAGGGAATACAGGGTTGGAACGGCTGCATTCCTGCTCTGATGGCTTTAGAATCTGGGAAACAAAATAGCTGGCTATCAAGTCCTGAAGGCCACCTAAGGAATGTTTAAAATACTCTCAGGAACCCAGGCCTCTGAAGAGAGCACAAAGATCCCTTTAAGCTTGTATATCCTAGACACAGATTTTGTGAAAGGTGTTATATTTTTTTGGAAGTCCTCCCATATATCCTCCTCATTTAGTTGATCTTGATTTTCTTTTCTCTATATAACTGAAAATAAAAAGAGAAAGCTTTGAGATGCATTAATATTAAAGTATATTACTAATTTGAGCAGATCTCAGGTAATTATTTGAAACATTAACACTTGATTTTTCAATAATCTCAGAGCTCATTCAATCCTTCACTAAATTTTAATGTACAGAAAATATCACCATCAAAGGGAAGCTCATACTGATTTTTGAAATGCTTGGAGTTTTTTTTTTTTTTTTTTTTAATATGTTGGGTTGATTGAAAATAAAGAGACCTTTGAGCTGGGTGGGGTGGTGCACGCCTTTAATCCCAGCACTCGGGAGGCAGAGGTAGGAGGATCACCATGAGTTCGAGGCCACCCAGAGACTACATAGTGAACCAGGTCAGCCTGAGCTAGAGTGAGACTCTACCTCGAAAAAAAAAAAAAAAAAAAAAAAAAAAAAAAGAGAGAGAGAGAGAAAGAGAAGAAAGAAAATAAAGAGACCTTCACCTCTAATGGAAGTTTCGGGGTCCCTTGCCAATACACCAGTATGCCAATGTACCAATATATTTAAGGTACCCCAAATTCTTAGGAATTTAAAGAATTAAAATCCATAGACCAGAGGGTAAGACTTAGAGCAACTTTATTAGATTAAGAGAAGGAGAGGGGAGAAAGTACAGAGAGCTCCTGTCATGTGGAGGGCAGGAGGGGTAGAGCCCATGTGGGAGTAGGGTTAGGAATCACCCCCCTAATCCCAGCAGGTCCGAGATAAGGGGTGCTTACCAGAGCAGCAGACCTGGAGGTTCAGGAGCGATAACAGCCAAAAAGAGCATCTGTTTATCATTTTATTGTGGTGGGCCTTACCCTCAGACTCAGGTGAGCCAGACAGAGTTGGTTGGTCAGGGTTCCGGGGCTGGCTCAGGAGTAGGGGCAAGAGAGCTAATTGGATAGGCTGATCAGATGCTGAACTCTGGTTCTGCTGAAGCACGCACGCGTGGTGTTTCCTCTAACTGGATACTGGAAAAAAAAAAAAAAAAGCTACCTAATTCCCCTCATACTATTCTGTTGTGATGGCTTTTTAATACTTTTTACAAGGCTTAATATACATGCATGCTCACATTCAGCTTCCCACCTTCCAGAACTTTGGATTAGATGTTGACTAAGGGCCCATGTCTTCTTTCCATACTGGTAACATTGGCAGGTGATGGGAAAAGGTGGGACCTGACTGAGGGTCTTTCAGTAATTGGAAGCATGCCCTTGAAAGAGATTAGAGTACCCTGAGCTTTCAGGTCTCTTCCTGGCTGTAAGGGACGTGGCTTTGCCTTCACCTTGCCCTCTTAATTGATGTGTTCCATCTCAACAAGCACCAAAGGGGCTGGAGAGATGGCTCAGTGGTTAAGGCACTTGCCAGAGAAGACTAAGGATCCGGGATCGAGTCACCAGTACCCATGTAAGCCAGATACATGGTAGCACATGTGTCTGGAGTTGGTTTGTGGTAGCTGGAGATCCTAACATGTCCATTCTCTTTCTTTCTCTCTCTCTCTCTCTCTCTCTCTCTCAAATAAATAAAATATTTGTAAATAGTTTTTTAAAAAGCACCAAAGTATATACTATAGGATTCAAAACCATGAGTACAAATTACCCTTTCTTTCTTTTTTTTTTTTTTAATTTTTTTGAGGTAGGGTCTCATTCTGGTACAAGCTGACCTGGAATTCAATATGTATTCACAGGGTGACCTTGAACTCAAGGTGATCCTCCTACCTTTGCCTCCCCAGTGCAGGGATTAAAGTTATGTGCCACTATGCCCAGCCCAAATTAACCTTTCTAAGTTGATCAGCCCAGGACTTTGCAATAGTGATGGAAAGCTAACACATATCTTCTTGTTCCATGTGCGTTTGAAGAGACTGTCCAGTTACTGCAGTGCAGGACAGCGTATGGTCATCATTAACCTCGAGTTCCTTGTGACTTCAGTAACTTTCATTTTCTCATGCTTCATTCCAGGGGCTAAATGGCCACACATGGCTAATGGATATCTTGTTAATCAGGTGTCTACTGCGATACAGAAAGTTGTATTATCACAGAAGTTTCTATTACACTTTAGAAGTGTGATTGGACAATTGTGATAATGAATGATTCAGGTTATATTACTTAATAAGAATTCTTTCGGTGGGGGGCTGGAGAAGATGGCTTAGTGGTTAAGGCGTTTGCCTGCAAAGTGAAAGGATCCCGGTTCAACTCTCCAGGACCCATGTAAGTCAGATGCACAAGGGGGCGCATGCATCTGGAGTTCATTTGCAGTGGCCAGAGGCCCCAGAGTGCCCATTCTGTCTCTCTTCCTCTCTCTCGAATAAATAAATAAAGTATATTTTAAAAAAGAATTCTTTTTTTAAGCATTTTATTTATTTGAGAGAGAGAGGGAAGGAGAGAGAGAAAAAGAGGCAGATAAAGAGAGACAATGGGTATGACAGGGCCCCCAGCCACTGCAAACAAACTCCAGATGCATGTGCAACCTTGTGCATCTGGCTCATATGGGTCCTGGGGAACAGAATCTGGGTCCTTAGGTTTTGCAGGCAAGCGTCTTAAATGCTAAACCATCTCTCCAGCCCTAAAAAGAATTCTTCCATGCTTGTGAGATTTAGGGCTTACCTATTTCCCGTTTATTGGTCTCTCACTGATTCACAAACAAGAGTGACTTCAAAAATGTGACTAGCGCCTGAGTGTGGTGGTACACACCTTTAAACCCAGCACGTGGGAGGTAGAGGTAGGAGGATCCTGAATCAGAGGCCAGTTTGGGGTGACAGAGTGACTTCCAGGTCAGCCTGGGCTAGTGAGAGACTCTACCTCGAAAAAATAAAAAAGAAAAACAAAGATGTGACAAGGTATATTCTCTGGCCTTATATTTCATGGTTTCACATGAAAACCAGTGCCACACTCCAGCTACACTATTTTACCTGCCCATGCGTCCAACGAGATCATTAAAAGTGAAAACACTTCTGAAAAGTCCGAGGTGAACTGTGTTCCTGGTGAGGGCGTGGAGTTTGACAGAGAGAGCTGAACAGCCTTTGGCTTTCCATTGAGGACTTTTTGTACCCTTGAAGTTGCTGTTAAGAACATCTGCTACTTGAATGCAAAAAGTAAAAAGGAAACACCACTTTTTATGGTGCCTTTTGTGTGTCTGACTTTAATCCAAGGGCTAGCACTCTCCACCTGCCAAATACTGGTCTTGTCAGTGAGAGCCAGCAAGAAAAGAATTAGCAGTTCCATGGGTGTGTTGAGAGCCCAGTCAGCTGCTATTAAAAGTAGCAGCAGAAGAGACAGCAAAGTGGTTAAGGCCCTTGTCTGCAAAGCCTGACAGTGTGGGTTCAAGACCCCAGTATCCACACAAAGCCAGATATACAAAGTGACACATGCATCTGGTGTTTGTTTGCAATGGCTAGAGGCCCTGGCGTGCCCATTCTCTCTGTCTCTCTTCTCTCTCATTATAAATAAATAAAAACTTAAAAAAAAAAAAAGTAGAAGCAAGCTGGTCGTGGTGGCACACGCCTTTAATCCCAGTACTTGGGAGGCAGAGATAGGAGGATCATTGTGAGTTCAAGGTCACCCTGAGACTACATACTGAATTCCAGGTCAGCCTGGGTTAGGGTGAGAATATACCTTGAAAAAACAAGAACAAAAGCAAACAGACAAAAACAAAAGCAGAAGCATTTGACTGGAGAGATGGTTTAGCAGTTAAGACACTTGCTTATGAAGTCTAAGGACACAGGTTCAATTCCCTAGTACCCATATAAAGCCTGATGCACATGGTGGCACATGTGTCTGGAGTTCATTTTCAGTGACTCTGTAATAAATAAATTGAAAATAAAAACTTGAATAAAAAAGACCCAGATTCAATTATCCAGGACCCACATAAGCCAGGCACACAAGATGGCACATTTGTCTGGAGTTTATTTACAGTGGCTAGAGACCCTGCTGCACCCATTCTCCCTCTCTCTTTCTCTCTTTCTATCTGCCTTTTTAGCTCTCTCTCAAATTAGTAAATAAAAAAAATTATAAAATAGGGCTGGAGAGATGGCTTAGCGGTTAAGGCACCTGCCTGCTAAGCCTAAGAACGCTGGTTCCAATCTCCAGCAGTTCCAATCTCCAGGTCCCACGTTTAGCCAGATGCAAAGTGACACAAGGGCGCAATGCTGCACTTGGCCACAAGGGGGCGCACACATCTGGATTTCGTTCACAGCAGCTGAGAGACTGCTGATGCGCCCATCTCTATCTGTCTCCCTCTCCCTCTCTGTCTGTCTGTCTGTCTGTCTTTCTGTGTCTCTCTCCAAAAATAAATAATAAAAATAATTAAAAATATATATAAAATATAAAAAACTAAAATAGCTGTATTCTTTGTTTAGTATCTCTTATGAAAATATGTGCTAAGGAAGCTATCAGATATGTAATGGAAGTTTAATGAATATGATGTTTATTCTAACCTAATTATATAGGGAATAAAGGAAGTCAAGTGTAGCAGACATGCGGCTGCCTGTGACAGTCACAAAGGCAGACCTGAGCCTGGCAAGATGTTTACAGGATGCTGGAACGAAAGACCAACTCAAAGGCCAGAACTGTGGACTTCTACCGCACCATGATTCATGGACTGCTTCCAAACAGGAAAGGACACATGTTGAGAGGAGAAACATGATGTTAAACTCCAGTGGCTGGAGAGATGGCTTAGTAGTTAAGGTGCTTGCCTGTAAAGCCTGAGGACCCAGGTTCAATTCTCCAGTACCCACATAAGCCAGATGTACATGGTGACTTGTGGCTCGTGTGTCTGGAGTTCATTTGCAGTAGCTAGAGGCCCTGGTGCACCCATTCTCTCTCTCTCTCTCTCTCAAATAAATAAAATATTTTTAAAAATCTATTCTTAAAAGATTATATTATGTAAAATAGAAAAATGGAAGAAAGACTTGCAAATAAACTATACCCAGAGAGTTTGAGTCCTTAGGAGAGTTCGGGGCTTAGCTAGGAATCGACTTTTTACTTACCAGTGACATCAAACAGAGCTTGCTTTGTGGTCACAGGCAGTAACCAACCTTGTTGAATCTGTTACCTCGAATGGGAACAGTAATGGCAGGCACTCCACGAGGCGGGGCAGCTGTGAGAAAGAAAAACTTGAGCTCAGCATCTGAAATTCATTAGCGATGCAATAAAGGTGATGTGAATAACCACTGTATTTATACTATCGATGCACATGTTATCTCCCAAACGTGTGTACTTGACAGTGAACAGTTCATTTTTGGTGAAAGTTAGCTATATCTGGAAGAAATAACAATCCCTTACAACCTTTCAAGCTGTAAAACTCTCCTAAAATTCGGTCTTTTACTAAGTACATAAGATTATCTTGCACAGAAATTTAACCATATTGGGGCTGGAGAATGGCTCAGTGATTAGGTACTTGTATGTAAAGCCTGACAGCCCATGTTTAATGCCCCAGTACCCATTTGCAGTGTCAGAAGGCCCTGGTGTGCCCATTCTCTCACTCTCACTGTCTCTCTATCTCATAAATAAATATTTCTTTTTGTTTTTGGTTTTTCAAAGTAAGGTCTTGCTCTAGTCCAGGCTGACATGGAATTCACTATGTAGTCTCAGAGTGGCCTAGAACTCATGGTAACCCTCCTACCTCTGCCTCCCTCCTTAGGCCTGGGATTAAAGGCATGCACCACCAATCCTAGCCTTAAATAATTTTTTGAAAAAGAAATCGGCCTTAAATATTAAAAAAAGGAATTTAAGCATATTGGAGGATGAAAGTAGCCAAAGAATCAAAATTCTGTTGAACTTCCAACACACCCATCCTGCCACAGTTTAGTTGTGTGTGTGTGTGAGAAACAGAGAAAGAGAGAGAGAGAGAATGTGTGTTCTACCTACCAAGCACCAACTCTAAATCACAAAGGATAGGAACCAAAAGCAGACCAAGAGTATGTGATGGAAGTCAGGGTGAGAGCTGACCTCCTGATTTCGTATTCCTTTATGCACCAAACTGGCCCCTTAGTGCTTTTTGTTACTCCAGGAAAAGCCATGTAAAAGAAAAACTGTGTAAAATCATTGGTTAGGATAAAGACATTTGGACGGCTGTCCACACATCTGATTGTGGATCTAGGATATTTGGCCTGACCTCTTCCATCCTCAGATGAACTGGGAAGAAACATCTTTGTTCAAAGCATTGTGAGGGAGGTGGTCCAAAGAAGTGATGAGGCATCCTGGCCACCGCTGTGGGCTGTTTCTGTGGCTCCATCTTTCTGCTCGTTCAATCTTTTGGCACAATGATGACTTCCTTCTTACG
The DNA here is from genome assembly GCA_036365145.1 of Orientallactaga sibirica. Classification (NCBI taxonomy): domain Eukaryota; kingdom Metazoa; phylum Chordata; class Mammalia; order Rodentia; family Dipodidae; genus Orientallactaga; species Orientallactaga sibirica. Next base: position 6,816,242 of record JAEOAD010001317.1, read on the forward strand.
AGATAAGGATGATTTAATAGGTGTCCATTAAGAATAACAATTGGGGGCTGGAGAGATGGCTCATTGGTTAAGACGCTTGCCTGCGTCCCCAGTGTCCATGAAAAGCCAGATGGCACAAGGTAGACATATTCCCTATCTCCCTGCTTTCAAATAAATTAATATAATATTTATTAAAAGAATAACATCTAGCAAAATGAGCAGCTATTTTCATGTATTGCTCTACTGTGATGTGTGCTGTCCTCTCAACGTGGTTTTCTCCCATAAATATTCAAGGACTCTAGGCCAGACACTCAGAATTACATTTGTGTATTTGCAGAACTTACAGTGTAATCAACACGAGTGAGGAGAAACAAAGAAAGGAATCTAAACCCCAGAATAGCAGGGAGAGACAGATAATTATGAACAAAAATGTCATAGTAAAAACATACCACCACGTAAGGCAAAAATAAAGGCCACTTACTAACTAGAAAAAAATTATTGGAGATTTTAACCAAATTTTAGGGGGAAATTGCTATTACAAATTGTATCTAACTATAGTCATCTTAGAAAAAAATATTAATGGTAGCTAAATGAAGTTACATTAATTATGTCAAGCAGCCCATAGATGTTAAAGGCTTAGGGAATAAAAGCATTTATTGACAGTGTCCTGCCTGGCCTTTGAGAACACCTCTCTCTCTATCTCCTCAGTCACCTATTTACATGTGAAGTTCCATAGCCCATAAGCATGGAATTTACTGTCTTCACATAGCTTTAGTTCCGAGTCATTACAACTTTTTTTTTTATTTAAACTATGTCTCTTTCTCTCTGAGCTTACAACATATAGCCAAGACAGCTTGTTTGTATTCTGTTTAGAAAGCGGGTATTTAATTAGTGCCACTGCTGTAAACACACCATGTTTAACCTGATTACATTTGTTACACATCACCTCCAACTATACCTTGAGCAGCTAAATCACTCTTCCTCATCAGCTATCATTTATGTCTTATTAACATCGGGAGGAAATGAGACAAAGTCACACCCATTTAATTTCACCTCAGGGGGCCTCATGTTGAGTACAGGCAGTGCCTATAGGTAATGTGGCACACTTACAGATTGAATAATGGTGTTCCGTAAAAGCAGTAAGGCAGGCTGGAGAGATGGCTTAGCAGTTAAGGCATTTGTCTGCAAAGCCAAGGGACCCACGTTTGATTCCCCAAGATCCATGTAAGACAGATGCACAAGGTGGCATATGTGTGTGGAGTTTGTTTGCAGTAGCTGAAGGCCCTGGTATGCCCATTTTTTCTCTCTCTCTCCCTCTCTCTCTTTCTTCCCCTCTCTCTCCTTCCCTCAAATAAATCAAATAACGAAAGAAAGAAATGTTTTAAAAAGCAGTAAGGGGACTGGAGAGGTGGCTCAGAGGTTCGATTCCCACATAAAGCCAGATGCACAAAATGGCACATGCATCTGGAGGCTGTTTGCAGTGGCCAGGATTCCTGATGCACCCATTCTCTTTCTATCTGCCTCTCTCTCTCTCTCTGCCAAATAAATGAATAAACAAAGTATATGTTTGAAAAGCTGTAAGGGCTAGTTACTAGACTGCTTACATGTGGAGCATGTCAAGCTGCATACTTTAGTGATGTTCTGTAAGGGGGTAAGAGTTCCTTGTCTGCAATCTACTCTGTTGAGGAATGCCCAAAGGACTCAAGCTTGGTGTGTTACTGTTTCTTGCGTGGATGTACTTGCTAAGACTGCTTCTTCTTTCTATTTCTTCTATCCACATCCCTGGCAGGTACTAAGCACAAAACCATGCTAGAAGCCCGGAACGGAAGTGGGACTATCAAAGCCTTTCCCAGAGCAGGTGTGAAGAGCAAAGGACCTGTCACCAAGGGGAACACGGGTCTCCAGAACAAAACGTTTCACTGTGAAATCTGCGACGTGCATGTGAACTCGGAAACTCAACTCAAACAGGTGGGCAGCACGGAACAGGGCCCCCAAAATACATGGGCCAAAAGGGTGTGTTTACTGTTCTTTCGTTTCATTTCTTTCTGTCCCACCCGGCCACCATCCATCCATTCCCTCCCAATGATCTTGTCACTGCCTTTAGTTAATATTTGTTTTAGTTGCTGCAAGATGCAGCTACTTGTAGGACCTTTCAGAAATGGTTGATTTTGAGTCTGTAACGTTCTTGTAAGGGCACAGTGAGAGAAGGGGGAAAGAGAACTTCGCCAGCTTTTCCACATAGCAGTGCTGGATTTCATTAGGGCTCAATTTGCAATGTTCCGTTTTCATTCATTTAGATATTTGCAGGCTACAACTGACTTGGTACTATGCTATTGTTTGATTGTACATTGTTGTAGTCAGCTCCACTTTGCTGAGATGAACTTCCAGACCAGACATGGTTTATGGGAGGAAGGGATATATTTCCGCTTATGGCTCCAAGGGGAAGTTCCTATTCATAAATCCAAGCAGAGGCATCACCAAACAGCCAGCACCACAAAGAAGCACAAATGGACAGCAAACAGCAGGGGCCCAGACAGAGCTCAGATCTCTCTGTACACCTTTGGGCTAGAACTCAGATCTGCCCCCAGGGACACCTCCTCACGCCAGGCAGCTAGAGGCAAGCTTTAGTAAGACCCCTTGGTCTGTCGGCACAAAGTACCACATATAGGCCTTATTGCATGGTGCTGTTCCGGGTTTTTAAACCCTCTACCCACCTACTTAGAGAGATGGCTACGCGTGGTATATTCCACCTGCATCCCAACTAGCTTTCACACGATGTAGGTGGTATGTTTCCAGCTGAACGCTCAACCCTCATGTTTTATTTTAAATATATACGAATGATATTTTACAGGCTTTAGGCACCTTAGTTATTTATCTTTAGAATTTAAGGTGTTGACAATTTGGCTTTATAAATGTGAAGATAAATATCAGTATAGAAATAAATCCATGCTTGCCTGAACACTTTTGTTTATTTGCACATAAAATGCATTCAGACATTCTGTTTTTTTTTTTTAATCCTACTTTAGATAAGAAGATGTGTGCAGGCCAGAAGCTTGGGGGAGGGGGGAGAAAATTGTACTATTTGTTAAAAAATATATACTAAAATTGGTAACGTTAAAATGAAGATCCTTAAGACATCAGATTCTAGGGGCAAATCTGCATGCTTTTTTAAATTTTCATCTTTCTGAAACTTGAATGAAATTATTATCTATCCCCAGGTTCAAACAATATTTGTGAAAATGTTGTAGATAAACGTTTAAAGGCTGTTGTTTTTAATCGCTTCTCATAGCACATCAGCAGTAGAAGGCACAAAGACAGAGCTGCCGGGAAGCCTCCGAAACCCAAGTACAGTCCTTACAATAAACTGCAGAAGGCGGCGCATCCACTGGGGGTGAGTGGCCCTTTACCTTCCCCAAAGGTGGCATGATGTCTTTAAAGGCTACAGTGTCCTGATCATGGATTTGGAGGTGTTAGGGACTAAATGTAAAGAATGGAATGTTCCAGAGTGTCACTGTTAGCTTCACATTGCTGCTACATGGCACCTAACTAAAAACAGCTTGAGGGAAGAAAGAATTTTTTGGCTTGCACACTCCAGGGGAAACTCCATGATGGCTGGGCAAGGGGATGTGGCATGAACAGAGGCTGGACGTCACTTCCTGGCCAACAGCATCAGGAGAGTGTGCAGTGAGCCAAACACTGGCAAGGGGAATCAGGTTACAACACCCCAAACAAGACATCACTTCCAGGAGGTTCCAGTTCCCAAATTGCCACCAGCTGGGGATTTAGCATTCAGAACTTTCTGGGGGACGCCTGAATCAAACCACCACACGGAGGCATTACAAAGCATTGATTTTAGAGTCTAGCCTCTACCAATGCCAGCATTAGCCACGCATGGCTTCTTCTACTGTTTCCCCGCCTTCAGCACATCTACTATTATCTATCTCAGCTAAGTGCAGATGTGTCCCTGAGCTCGCAGAAGGGGGAACAGCAAGACGAGGTGAGTGAGCAGAGTCCTGTGCAGTGTGGTCATGATGTTGCTAGCACTTTCCAGAGATGGCAGTATAAGGTCTGGAATTGCCTTGATAATGCGTCCAAGAGTCGAAATGCTAGTGGCATTGAGGGTCTCAATCATCTTGGATTTTTATTTTTATTTTTTAAAATATTTGAGAGAGAGAGAGAAAGAGAGAGAGAATGGGCACACCAGGGCTTCTTGCTGTTGCAAACGAACTCCAAACACATGAACCACTTTGTGCATCTATCTTTATGAGGATAATAGGGAATTGAACCCAGGCTGCTAGACTTTGTAAGTACATAGCCTTAACCACTGAGCAATCTCTCCAGCCCTGACCTGGATTTTTGGAACACAGTCTCAAAAGTCGGTTCCGTTTACAGAATCATCCTAGCACAGAGATGGATGGAGACAGATTCTGGAAGTGGGCTCTACCCATTTCACCAGATACGCTTGCTTTCTCGAGTTTTAGCAAGTATGTGTCCTGTGCCGTCTTAACCCGGATTGTTCATTCAGCAGGCTTCAGGGAGGTCTGTGATGCCTCTGACATTGCAGTAGAGTACTGTTGAACACACGCTTTGGTTCCCGTTGAGGTAGCAAGTATTGTGATTGGAGAGACCCAGGTCTCTGCAAACGAAGAATTGACCTACAGCACATGCTGAACTGTGCACGACGAAATCCATGTTCTTTAAGAAGCTCTTATTAGACTGAGGTCCTGCACACAGCTGGTGCACGAAAGCTCAGTTATAGGCAAGCCCCAGTCATCTTCTATGAGCAACTGTTGACCTGATTTTGTCAGACTGCCGACCAATGAAGTTCCTTTCCCTTCTTCTCCTCCTCCTCCTCCTCCTCCTCCTCCTCCTCCTCCTCCTCCTTCTTCTTCTTCTTCTTTTTGAAACACTTTTAGCTGCACAAGAGACTGAACTCTGTGCAGAGGTGAGACTCAGTACCTCCAGTCACACCATGAGGGCTGTCCCCATGCACAGCGGGCACAGCTTTGACAAGCGAACAAATAGTTTCTAAGTCTACAGCAGCCCGAGCTGTGTTACTCAGAATCTACACTCCTATTTCTTTCTTCTTTTTCCCTTTCTTTTGTTTTTGTTTTTCAAGGTAGGGTTTCACTCTAGCCCAGGGTGATCTGGAATTCACTATGTAGTCTCAGGGTGGCCTTGAACTCACAGTGATCCTCCTACCTCTGCCTCCCTAGTGCTGGAACTTTTAAAGGCGTGTGCCACCACGCCCCCACTCAGTCCTCTTTCTTAATGATCAGTCTGCTACTATTTTCACACTGGGCACTTGCTCTTCTGTGGGAACAGGTATGTTACCATGTTTCTAGGCAGACAGTGTTACTGTTGTAACCATTTGCACAAAGAAAAGGGAAACAGGGCTGAGGAAATGGCTTAGTGATCAAGGCATTTGCCTGCTAAGGCTAAGGACCCCAGTTCAATTTCCCAGGCCCCACGTAAGCCAGATGCACAAAGGGGCACATACGTCTGGAGTTTGTTTGCAGTGGCTGGAGGCCTTGGCATGCCCATTCTCTCTTTCTCTCTATCTGGCCTCTTCCTCTCTCTCTCTCTCTCTCTCTCTCAAATAAATAAATAATAAAATATTTTTTTAAAAATTTAAAAAAGTTGGGCGTGGTGGCACACGCCTTTAATCCCAGCACTCGGGAGGCAGAGGTAGGAGGATCGCCGAGAGTTCGAGGCTACCCTGAGACTACATAGTTAATTCCAGGTCAGCCTGAGCTAGAGTGAAACCCTACCTCACAAAACCAAAAAAAAAAAAAAAAAAAAAAAGAAAAAGAAAAAGAAAAAGAAAAGGGAAACAGTACTAAAGAGACTGCTCAGTGGTTAGGGCACTTGTTTCAAAGTCTGGGTTAAATTCCCCAGTACTCATGTAAATCCAGATGCTCAAAGTGATGCATACATCTGGAGTTCTTTTACAGCCAGCACAAGGCCTTTATGCCCATTCTCTCTTGCTCCCTCCTTCTATCTCTTTTTCTCTGCCCCCCCCCAAGTAAAAAAAATAAAAATAAAAATATTTAAGAAAAAGAAAAAAGGGGCTGGAGAGATGGCTTAGCGGTTAAGGTGCTTGCCTGTGAAGTAAGGCTAAGGACCCAGATTCAATTCCCTAGGACCCACATGAGCCAGATGCACAAGGTGACGCTTCCGTCTGGAGTTTGTTTGCAGTGGCTAGAGGCCCTGGCGTGCCCATTCTATCTGCCTCTGCCTCCCTCCCTCCCTCCCTTCCCCCCTCTCTCCAATAAATAAATAAGTAAAATATTAAAAAAAAGAAAAATGGAAACATCAAAATGTGAGGAAGATAAGTTTTCTCTCTTCTTTATGGAAAGTGAAATTTTGTTGTATTCCTTTCCTTTAAATAGTACCACCTTACACCCCACATTCCATTCTGTCACCCAGCTTATACCCTTGGTTAGTTTCATATCAATACCGGAATAAATCTCTCTTGCTCGCTCTCTCTTTAAATGTTTTTTCCATGACTGGGAGTATAAAGAGTGACATGAAATTTCTGTCTGTTTTTTCCTCAACATTAAGGATTCCTTATGGAAGTTTAAATCTCAACTCAAACAGAGTAAGCTTGCTCACTAGTGTACTGGAGGATTCATCCATGTCCTGGATGACCACGTGCAGCTCTCTTCCGTCTTTGTCCCAAGCAAAATGTTCTACACTTTCATTTTCTTATTTTTGTAATATTTGATTTATTTACTTATTATTTATTTGCAGAGAGAGAGAGAGAGAGAGAGAGAGAGAGAGAGAGAAAGTATGGGCACACCAGCGCCTCCAAAACAAACTCCAGATGTATGTGCCAGTTTGTGCATCTGGCTTTTTGTGGGTACTGGGGAATTGAACCCAGGTCATTAGACTTCGTAGGCAAGCAGTTTAACCACTGTGCAATCTCTCCAGCCACCCCCCTTTTAAAAAGAAATGATCATTTATTTATTTATTTGCACAGAGAGAGAGGAAAAGAGAAGAGAGACACAGAGAGTGAGTCTATTTTCTTTATGGTCATTTCACAACTTGTCCGTTTATCTCTGTCGTTCATTGTTCTCTTTTTCTTTTTGAAGTTGACTACCATGGGGGACTCCAGGTACAGATTCTGAAACTCTTCTTCTTGTTCCCTTTTACTTTCTCTGACTTGCAGGTAAAGTTAGTATTTTCAAAAGAACCTTCCAAGCCATTGGCTCCCAGGATTCTTCCAAACCCCCTGGCGGCTGCAGCAGCAGCGGCAGCAGTGGCCGCAAACTCTCCCTTCAGTCTGCGAACTGCTCCAGCAGCCACGCTCTTCCAGACCTCGGCCCTCCCTCCAGCCCTCCTGAGACCAGCTCCTGGACCCATTCGGACCGCCCACACTCCTGTCCTCTTTGCACCCTACTAAATGCCAAGCAGGAGGTGTCATTGTACTGCAATAATTTTTGGAAACAAACAAACAAACAAACAAACAAACAAAAGAGAACTATGCAGTGTTTATTTATAGTTTAAAGTATATCTGAAGAGCCAGGACTTTTGATAGTGAATTGAAAAGATTATTTAACAAAAAAAATCAAACCATGTGGGGTGGGGATGGGATTGGGGTAGGGTGGGAGGGAGGGGGTGGTATTTTCTCCAAATTAAAGCATTCCTTTCAAACATGAATTGTTTTAGAAGTGACCTCCAGCATTGACTTGTAGTGGTACCTAGAAGTCCTGAAGCCCTTGTGACTGTGTTTTTGGGTAACTGTTTCCCTTATGCACTGTCTTTCCTGCTTTCTCAAACAACTATACATTGTCTAAGGGCATTAACTCGTTCCAATGTATATAGAATACTTTACTCTGTAGATTTAAATATTATGAAAAAGAAAAAAATCCAACAAAAAAAAAAAACCCACAGAAAAACAAAAAAAAACAAAAAAACAAAAGCAACACTGTGAATAGTCGTGCCCTTTCTGGTCTCTGGGCCAGCAACAGTTCTCAGTATTCATCCGAACAAACCTAGATGCAGTAGATGTCTCGTAAAACAATAGTGCTGTGTCTCAATCAATGCCATTAGGATTTAACGAATTGCAAAAGGTAGAATGAACAGCTATTTCATACCAGTAAGCATTCACAATCTATTAATTAATAATACCGGATGATATCCTGAAGGCCTCCATGGTCAACAGCACCCTCCTATCCAGCTTGTTAGAACAGTGTCTCTTAGGTACGAGGCATCCACTACGATCCTTTCTTACAAACACTAGCTGCCCGCCCTGAACAAGTGTCATTAGAAAGAAGGAGTGTTTGCAATGAGCCCATATCTGAACACAGTGAAGCCCAAGTGTTGTGGATGTATAGGAAGATCTCAATGCCACTGTTCTGGTTCAGAGAGAAGGCACTGTCAAAATCTCAGATGAGAATGCAAAGTGAGCTCACGTCTAATGAAAACATAGACCATGGGGAATCTGCCATATCCCTTTATATCATAGCAGTAGGGTCTTCTCCAAAATTTCTGCTTTACGTGTGGTGGGAAAAGTAACTATAAGCTAAGGCTGTGGGTTTATTGTGTGGGTGTGATTTTTTTTTTCATTTTCATTTTCTTTTTTTTTAAGATTTCCTACTGATATGATATAACCCACTAATATATATTTAAATGCTAGTAACAACAGGAAATATGAGTCTGAGTACATTGCACACATAGGTAAACATAGTGGTAAGGTCCCTGGCCCACCACTTCACCAGGGGAACTGTGAGACAGTGCCAGTCTGTCCACATAGAGCTGGAAGGAGTTGACGTTTGACCTTCAAAACATGATTTATCAGGGGTATATATAAATACATGTATATTGTATATATGTTATAAAGATTAAGAGAATAACTTATCAAAGAAAAATCTATATCAAATAATTCTATAATCATTTAGTGTTACATGTTATCATTAAGTTGGTAACAAATGGCATAAAATAGCTGTGCCTTTAATTTGTGATAAAGGCTGTTTGCTTTTCCCCTTAGAAAGCTGACATGTACCTATCTATACGGTGGGGTTCGATGCCACCCGTCTGTTGCGTCACAAGAACAATGACACTCAAATTGAGAAGGAGGACAAAACATGTACAGAGCAGTCCTATGTGACTTAGGTTTAAAGAAAAACTATTTTTGAAAAGGTTTTATAAAGACTATTTAAAACTATAGGGGAGGGCTGGGTACGGCCTTCCTGAAACTTCTCTCCTCTCAACTGTAGTAATGTTCAGAGAGACAAAAAGAACCAAGATGGAATCACTGGAGAGATAGGTATTTTGCATTTACCATTTTATATTTAAGAAACATCCATACCGTGCTTGGTGCTCGACACTAACTCTGGTCTTGGAGGACTTCTCCACCATCTAGCTACAGAAACGTGTAGTATAAATGTATCTTTAGAGCAGTTGGCTTATATATCTGTTAAGACACAGCCAGAGTAAGAGTAAAAAAGAAAATGGAAAGAAGAATAGAAGAAGACAGAAAAGAAGGGAGAAATAAATGAAGGGAGGGAGGAAGGAAGGAAAGAAGAAAAAAAGAAAGAAGAGAAGGAAGGAAAGGAATTATATTTCATCATTCTATTGGTCTTTTGATGTAAAGAATTTCAAGACACGTCTCTGGTTAAACATATTGGCTAGCATTACTATTTGTTTTTGAAAGAACCTGGTTATTTTATGTTTACCAGTGTCTCTACTGTCTGGTTTTAGCAATATTTTTAAATTTGTTATTATTATTTTCATTTTATTTTATTTGATTGTTTTGCCTGCAGACCAGGCTGGTTCTGACAGGTGGACTTAGTTACCCAAGGGGGTGCTACTTTGGGCTCTGTGTCCTCCCTAGAAGCTGTGACCAGATGCGAACTGTCTTGGACTCTTAAATTCCTTCTACTCTGTCAAATGTATCTCTGTCCAGCAAATCTTTCCATCTGACGTGGCCTCCTCTGCTGTTGGAGACCGCAGTGTTCATTGATGCAATCCGCTTACAATGTGCTTTTGCCTTTCTTCCACGTTTTTTCACCAAAGTGAAGGAGCCAGTCTGCCAGAAGTCAGAGTCCTGGGTCACAAGGCATTACTAACTTTAGGGATGAACCAATCAGCCATACTCCTCTCCTTCAGCCATATGAGAAAACTCGGAGATACCCGGATCCCGTACGCCTCACTTCACTATGGAACCATTTTTGTTGAAATGGTCTCTGAAATTGGAGTTGTAAGCAACCATTGTCTTTTATTCACTAGCTAATAAAGGAGGAAGCCTAACCACACAACCTGAAGTGGAGTCTCTGTGACTATCCCCCCTCTCTGTGCATTTACCATTGCCACATCAACATCTATCATGGCTTGGCTGTGAGGCCATATCCTCTCCCACAGGGGGCTTTATCTATGAATAAAGAGTGACGGTTCAGATGAGACCACAGTGGAAAATCAAGGGTCAAATCCCCAGTACCCAAGTCAGTCCAGGTGCACAAGGTGGCGCATGCATCTAGATTGGAATTGCAGCAACAAGAGGCCCTGGCATGCACTCTCTCTTCCCTCTCCCAATCATTCTCTTTTTTATAGTATTATTCATGCACACACACACACACATTAATTAATTAATTATATTTATTTACAAGTATATATAGAGAGAATGGGCATGCCAGGGCCTTTAGCCACTACAAACAAACTCCAAATGCATGCACCACTTTGTGCGTCTGACTTTTTGTGGGTGCTGGGAAAACAAACCCAGGTTGTAGGGGTTACAAGCAAGTGCCTTAACCATTGAGCAATCTCCCCAGCCCTCGTTCTCTTTATAAATAAATGAAATGGTGATCTGACTTCGCAGTTATACATCCCTGCCCATACATCACTGCCAGGGTGGGGGTGAGCCAGTAAGCACCTTGAGTTTCATTTGAAACATATATAAATGCATTGCAAGAGCCTAGCCCTGCCCCCACCAGAGAATGAAGCCCTGTGCCCCATCCAAAGGATCCAGGCAGAGACGAGATGGTTGCAGAAAGGACTCCATTTCTTTTCTACAAGTATGAGTGACTCACATGACAAATTGCATCTCCTGCTAATTATGAACTTTAAAGACTAGTTGATTTAGTCCCATAAGCACATGCTGCTTTGGGGCAAGTTCCCTGGTCAATGTAGAGGGTTGCTCTTTTAGGCACCATTGGCCCCCTGCTATTTCAGTAACTCACTGGCAGATCATCAGAGATGAAAATTTTGTTGACAAGGAACTATTTTTTTCTTCCTTTCAAATTATTTATTTTTTTATTTGCTCACAAGGAAAGAGAGACAGAGTAGAGAGAATTGGTGTGCCAGGGCCTCTAGCCACTGCAAACAAACTCCAAATGCATGAACCACTTTGTGCCTCAGGCTTTACATGGGTACTGAGGAATCATACCTGGGCTGTCAGACTTTGCAGACAAGCACCTTAACTGCTGAACCATCTCTCCAGTCTGAGGAGGTATTTTTCAAAGTAGTAATTATACTCATTTGAGATTCAAGAGGAAAAGAAATAATAAAACAAAGTAAGAAAAAAGAAAATGACATTTCATAGATAAGGTTAGTGTGTACTATGAGTGTGTCCGTATCATTTCTAAGGCATAGAATCAATGAAGAGTCTCCACGAGGAATGTGTTTCATTTATTTTTCAATTTTAAGTGAATATCTTTGTCTCTATACCCATGTCATGTTTCAACTTTTGAAGAAGTCAGATAACAATCTAAAAGACCTCTCTTTTTAAAAGCCAAAGACTGATTTTTAAAATCTAAACTCTAGAGACCACTATTTCTATACCTGAACTGATACATAGGCCTGTCTTTCTGTATAGAATCAAGGTGGAAGTGTTGTCACTGTCTTCATATAAGAAACATACCTGCGTATGGTGAAAATGAACTTAAAAGAAATCAAAGACCAGGCATGTGGGGCACACCTTGTGAGTTCAAAGCTACCCTGAGACCACATAGTGAATTCCAGATCAGCCTGGGCTACAGTGAGACCCTACCTCAAAACAGAAAAAAGAAGAAAGAAAGAAAGAAAGAAAGAAAGAAAGAAAGAAAGAAAGAAAGAAAGAAAGAAAGAAAGAAAGGAAGGAAGGAAGGAAGGAAGGAAGGAAGGAAGGAAGGAAGGAAGGAAGGAAAAAAGAAAAGAAAAGAAAAGAAATCAGAGTTAGCCCAAGCTGAAGTCTTTAGTCCCAGCTCCTCTGGAGGTCAAGGTGAGAGGATTGCAAGTTTAAGATCAGACAGCAATTTAGGGAGATCCTGTGGCAAAATAATAATAATTATATATATGAATATAGCTTAATGTAAAAGAAATAAAAAGCCAGATTCTGTTACAAACTGTTTCTGACCAGAAGTACAAGTTCAAGTACTTAACTCATGCTTCTTTTAATTTCTTATCAATAAAATGGTGAGTAATTAAAGATTCAAGCAGCTTAACATTTCCACTTTAATAGACCGCTCCTCACTGGAGATGGAGCACCGTGGACAGAGCGATTGCTCAGGCAGGAAGTCCTAGATTCAATCCTCAGTGCCATGTGAAGCACGTGTGAGTCCCACAATGCAGTGCTGTGGAGGCAGAGGCAGAAGGGTCAAGAAGTTCAAGGTCACTCTTGGCTATACAATTCCAGGCCAGCCTAGGCTACACAAAACTTCAAAAAAAAAAACACACATAAAAACCTTAATAAAATTTTTCTCTCATTATCACTGAAGGACTACATACAACTCCTGTGTGCTCCTCAAATATACCTTTATGGATTGGGGAGATGGCTCAGTGGTTAAAGGTGCTTGCTTGCAAAGCCGGATGGCTTGGGTTTTATTGCCCAGTACCCGCTTAAAGCCAGATGCACAAAGTGGCATATGTGTCTGGAGTTTGTGTGCAGTGCTAAGAGGACCTGGAGTACATATTCATTCTCTCTTCCGTGTGTGTGTGTGTGTGTGTGTGTGTGTGTGTGTGTAATTTCTTTTTACTGTCCTGGGTTTATATAGCACAGTAGGTCAATTAATATTGGGGGACTTTCTCACACACTCATTAATCACTTATTATTGTAAATATATTTATGCTAGTATCTAAGATATTCTGTCTGTCTGTCTGTCTTGCCACATCTGGATTAATACATTCAGAAGAGAAGTAATCCTGGAAGAGGCAATAGGAAGCTAATCGTGTGGGCGTGGAAGGGAGAGATTGGTATTTATTTGTCTTTTAGCTATCATCCATCCTGCCTTCAGCAGGTCACCTTATCAAGGTCTTTTCTTCTATAGTCAAAAATTAGTTATACTCTCTCGTGATTGTTCTAAGAACCACCAAATCCTGACAGTGAGTGCCTTACTTAACAAGCGCAGGGGCTGGAGAGATGGCTCAGCAGTTTAGGCACTTGCTTGCAAAGCCTAAAGACTCAGGTTCAATTCCCCAGTACCCACATAAAGCCAGATGCACAAAGTGGTGCATACATCTGGAATTCATTTGCAGCAGCAAGAGGCCCTCATGCCTCCCCACTCCCATATATATATATACATATATATGTTTAAATGCAGGTAGGAGGTGTATCTCAGAGCATTCTTCCAGTCTCTGTATGAGATTCTGAATGAAACAGGAAGGCTTCTGTGTGGAGGGGAAGTGGGTCATTTATGGGCCGCGTCTCTTTTGAGCTTTGACTGGTTCTGAGAGTGGCATCAGGGCTTAAGTGAAGGATGGATTTGTTAATAAATCTTCCTCCTGTGGTCTGTGAGGTTGTTACATTCAGAAATGGATTTAGCTCACTAGAATGATGCATAGTGATAGGACTCAGAGTCTATGTGGGAAAACTCCTGGGCGCTACTCAATGAGAAGTTCATGTGGGTCATGAGGGATCACAGAATTCACATTTGAAAAGACTGAGTAGAAATGTCTCCATTCTGCCCACCTTCTTTTCCTTCTCTATGATGGATGTATTTTTCCTAGGTGACCAGGTTGAGTAGAAAATGCCAGATATGTTTATCATCTAACGTGGCCATCATTACTGTGATCAAGTTCAGTGTCTGGGTGACCAATAGTTTAGTAGCACCATATAGAACGAATCACAGTATGTTCACGAATGACAGGTCAGCTCCAAAGGGGTTTTCCAAAGAGCAGGACTAAAATAGTTGTGAGTAAAGAACATAATTTTGGGCTGGAGAGATGGCTTAGTGGTTAAGGCGTTTGCCTGTGAAGCCTAAGGAGCCAGGTTTGATTCCTCAGTACCCACATAAGCCAGATGCCAGATGCACATGATGGCGCATGTGTCTGGAGTTCCTTTGTAATGGCTAGAGATCCTGACGCACCCATTCTCTCTCTCTCTCTCTCTCTCTCTCTCTCTCTCTCATAAAAACAAAATGGTAAAAATGAATAATTGTATTGGGATCAATTCTTATAATGTTTGCATATACATATGTACAGATACAGAGAGTTTTAAAACGATAAGTCTCTAGACCTTTTATAGCTACCACTTTTTCAAAAAAATATTTTTTTGAGGTAGGGTCTCATTCTAGCCCAGGCTGACCTGGAATTCACTCCGTAGTCCCAGGCTGGCCTTGAGTTCATAGTGATCCTACTTCTGCCTCCTGAGTGCTGGAATTAGAGGCGTGAGCCATCATGCCTGGCCATTGATTTATTTTCAATGACTACACAGTTAATTTGCATTAAGAAGAGGGATTTATGGGCTGGAGAGATGGCTTAGCAGTTACGGTGCTTGCCTGTAAAGCCTAAGGACCCAGGTTCAATTCCTCAGTACCCATGTAAGCCAGATGCCCAAGGTGGAACATGCATCTGGAGTCATTTGTAGTGGCTAGAGGCCCTGGCACACCCATTCCCTCTCAAAATAAATAAAATATTTGTTTTTAAAGAAAGAAGAGGGGTTTAACGACATTGAGGCATGGGGGTGGTGACAGTAGGTAGAGTGTCAAGGATCTGCGCTGACAAGGAAGATCATGGTGTCAGCACGTGGGAGTTGGTTAGTGTCCTGGTGTCAATTTCTAGTAGCTTCAATAAGAGTAGAAAACTCGAGCCTCTGTCTAATCTCCTTCCAGGGAGCACACAGAACTTGGTAAATAGAACTAGAGAAAATTAGCATAAAGAGAATTCTTTACTATATGACAAGATTCCATTCATGTCAGTAAACACTTGAAGAGCTCTTCACCATAGATTGAGCAGTATAAATTCATTGAGAAACATCACTTAGAGAAAATTTTTATTAACTGATTTACCTGCACGTGTGTGTGTGTGTGTGTGTGTGTGTGTGTGTGTAGGTTGGGGCATGACAGAGTCCCTTGCTATGTGAATGAACACTAGATGCATGCATCATTTTTTGCATCTGGCTTGATATGGGTGCTGGGGACTTGAACCCAAGCTGACAGAGAGAGAAAGAGAATGGACGTGCCAGTGCCTCCAACCACTGCCGAAGAACTCCAGACGCATGCGCCACCTTGTGCATATCTGGCTTACATGGAACTTGGAGAACTGAACCTGGGTCCTTAGGCTTTGTAGGCAACCACCTTAACTGCTAAGCCATCTCTCCAGCCCTATTTTGTTATTTTTGAGATAGGGCCTTCCTATTTAACCCTGACTGGCCTAGCACTAAGAATCTAGTCTGAGATGTCATCTCACTTGTGACAGTCCTCCAGCCACTGTGTCCCAAATGCTATAATTACAGGATTGGGCCACCATACCCTTGTGAAAAATGGTGTTGCCAAGTTTAGAAGTTACCATGAGAGTGTTTGGAATATCACTATAAAACCTGTGTGAGTTCTACCAAACATGTGTCAGCCCACCTGGAATACAGCATGCTAGGGTGAGGAAAGTCTGGCTTTGGATAAAGTCCCTTTATGAAGTGCTTTGTGTTTGTTATGGCTTTGGGCCCATGTGACTAGAAATAGGAAAGAACTGACGTTCTCAAGATTCTATTTATGAGAGATGGAATGGGTGTGCCAGGGCCTCTTGCACTGAAAACAAACTCCAGGGCAATGTGCCGCTTTTTGCATCTGGCCTTATGTGGGTACTGGGGACTCAAAGGCTGTATTGCTTTGCAAGCAAGTGCTTTTAGTAGCTGAACCATCTCTCCAGCCCTTGAGATTCTAGAATGGTTTCTCTTTATCAGCTAATTAAAAGAATTTCTGGAACAGAATAGAGGATCCAGATGTAAGTCTGGGCAGCTACAGCTACCTGATCTTCAACAAAAATTCCAAAAATACTCATTGGAGAAAAAACAGCCTCTTCAACAAGTAGTGCTAGGAAAACTGGATATCTATATGTAGAAAGATGAAAATAGATCCTTATCTCCATGCAGAAGAACTAAGCCCAAATGGATCAAAGACCTTCATAGCAGACTCGACACTCTGAAACTGCTAGGGGAAAACCTTCAATATATTGGCATAGACAATGACTTTCTGAATAAAACCCCAGTTGTTCAGGAAATGAAACCATTAATCAACCACTGGAACCTCATGAACAGCCAAAGGAAGGGTAGGACTCCTTACAACGTGCTCCTCCAGACACAAAATGGCCTGGCTACCCATGACCTCACAGTGCCTGACACTACCTACATAAGAACATCATAATAGGAGGAAAAGATGATGACATCAAAGGGGGAAGAGGATGTGACGGAGAGTGGAGTTGTGAAAGGGAAAGTGAGGGGGAGAAGGAATTATCATGGTTTATTGTCTATAATTATGGAAGTTGTCAATAACAAAAAACAAATAAATAAAAAAGAATTTAATTTGATGACATCTGGCTTTACCATAGATTATAGAAAATACGTGTGGAAAGGTGAGACAGGGAAGATCTTGGTGGCCTAAGAATCTTGCCCCCCCCCCCAGTCGAGTGTCACAGTGCTGTGAGCAAAGTGCCAGTCTCCTACCACAGCACCTAGAAGGCAGTAGATAACCCACCTAACAGTTTGGTGTTGATTTTCTGACAAAATAGGCATAGTGATCAATTTGATAAATTGGGTTGACTTTAGTATCAGCAAGTCGTGTGCCACTGACGTTGGTTCCACAGCCAAAGCCTTATTTCTTGAAATTTGGATGAAACTGTTTTTAAATTCAATATACACCTACAGTGTTCAAATTTCTATATACTTGATATGAATTCCACCTGAGGCCAAAGCTACGTCTACGTACTCACGTTAAATATACTCCACTTAGTCATAAAGACTGAGAAGGTGTTTTTAAAAGTATTTCTTCCAGGCGTGGTGGTGCACGCCTTTAATCCCAGCACCTGGAAGGCAGAGGTAGGAGGATCGCTGTGAGTTTGAGACCACCCTGATACTACATAGTTAACTCCAGGTCAGCCTGGTCCAGAGTGAGATCCTACTTTGAAAAACCAAAAAAAAAAAAAAAAAAAAAGTATTTCTTTCTGGGGCGGGAGAGATTGCTTCAATGGTTAAGGTACTTGCTTGTCAAAGCCTAATGACCTAGGTTTGAGTCCCAATACCCATATAAAGCCAGATGCACAAAGTGGCACATGCATCTGGAGTTCATCTGAAGCTGCTAAAGGCTCTGGTGCCTCCATTCTCATTCTCTCCCTCCCTCCTTCTCTCTCAAATAAATAAAATATTTTTTAAAAGGTATTTCTTTCTAGGAGCTGGGGACAGGACTCAGTTGGTAAAGTTCTTGCCATGTAATCATGATGATCTGAATTTGGAATCCCAGCACCCCGTCAAAGCTGGGTACGGTCATATCAACTGTGATCACAGCTCTGGGGAGGCTGACGGAATGATCCCAGGGACATACTGGCAGTCTGGTGGAATTCATGAGCCAGTTTCTGAGAGACTCTGTTTCCAAAGTAAACCTAAAAGAGAGGAATTGAAGAAGACACCCAAAGCTGACCTCCATCCTCCACATACACACGTGCACACATAAGCCTACATACATATAAACACCCGTACACACATATATGCAAATCTTACACATATTCACATACTGACAATATTTCTTTCTGGCTGGACATGGTGGCACATGCCTTTAATCCCAGCACTCAGGAGGCAGAGGAAGAGGCCAGCATTGGACTACTGAGTGAGTTCCAGGTCAGCCTGCAATAGAGTGAGACCCTACCTTAAAAAAAAAAAAATCCTTCCAAATACCTGGAACTGTATGCTTAAATAAAATATGATTTTTCTGGTGGAACTAATTGGTCATATTTTTTCACTTTTAGTAAATTAAAATCTCATATTAGCTTCAAGTGAACTCGACTTCTTTAATTACAGCCATTTTGTTTAGTTTTAATTTAATGGGATTTAATAGTACTTTGTAACCTTACTCCTAAGAGTGGTCAGTGGAAAGAAACTCACATGGGGGCTTTCTACATAGCCCAGGCTGACCTTAAATTCATGATTCTCCTGCCTCAGTTTCCTGAGTCCTAGGATGACATACCTATGCCACTCTGCCCAGCTGAGAGAAAAATTTAATATTAGCTACGATATGATAAACTATGCCTGATCCTCCTGCCTCCACCTCTTCATCAATTTCCTACCAGCAGGCACCACCACAACCAGCATGATGAACTATTCAACTCTCCCCAAAACTAGATGCCAGGCTATTTTAACATGGTTATTCTCCCCAGAAATCCAGAGAAGCTACTAATTAGAGGAGTGATGACTGCAACTGTTAATGGACATGAGCCAGATTACATTTTACTCTCAAGATCTAAAAATAGTTTAATCTGCAAGTGCTTAATGCATTCAAATTGAAGGCAGAATTCTTTTTCCCAACAATCAACCTGTTTATTACAAATGCTGGCATTCACATTTAAAAATGCGTGATATTTTGAAATGAATAAAATGGGCCACAGGTTGCTGTTTGCAATGGTGTGACAAAAAGTGGGAAAAGAATTATTCATATGATTTTTCTTCCTTATATTCCCAAGTGAGGAAATATAATTAGAATTGTGTCCATCATTAAGTCTTTGGGCAAAGGTTTTATAAGTTTTGCCTGATTACAATAATATTTCACACAAGAAAAAGTATTCCTGGGGCTAAGGAGATGGCTTGGTATTAAAGGTGCTTGCTTGCAAAGCCTGCGGGTCTGGGTTTGATTTCCTAGTTTCAAAGTAAAGACAGATGCACAGAGTGGAACATGTGTTTGGAGTATGCTTGCAATCCTAGTCTGTCTGTCTGTCTCTCTCCCCCCTCCCCAGGTAAATGAATAATGAATAAAATTCTTTAAAAAAAGAAAAATAGGGCTGGAAAGATGGCTCAGCTGTGGAGGTGCTTGCCTGCAAAGCCAAAGGACCCAGGTTCGGTACCCGAATACCTGTGTAAACCAGATGCACAAGGTGGTGTTTGCATCTGAAGTTTGTTTGCAGCGTGGCTAGAGACCCTGGTGCACCCATTGTCTCCCTACTTTCTCCCCCTCTCTCTCTTTCTCTTTCTCTCTCTCTCTCAAATGAAGAAAGAAAGAAAGAAAATATTTTAAAAAAAAGAAAAGAAAAAGCATTGCTGACTGGGGTAACAAGGAAAAGCAGTTTCACAAACACTGTAGAATGTACATTGACATAGTTATGTAGTTTACAAAAGCTAATAGTCAAACAAAATGGAGGATCGAAGATGCTGAGTTGTCTACAGTCACTCGTTACACAGAGGTGGCATCCTGAGTCATCAGATAGCCATCCTAGTGCCATTTTTGTGCCAACTTCCTTGGTTGTTCCTTATCTGCCCACTAGGGAGCTGGGCTATGCTGGGAGAAGGCCACATGCTTAGAACACCACTTTGTACCAAGAATCAGTCACTGGGGACTTTGTTCTTCCTGTCCTGTCCTGAAAGTCAGGCTCTGGCCATGACTGAGGGGCGTGCACACTGAAAAAGGGGTTTTCATAGCTGTTCTTTTCATTATAAGAGTTTAAATGGGCCGAGCTTGGTGGCACACACCTTTAATCCCAGCACTTCAGAGGCTGAGGCGGGAGGATCACTGTGAGTTGGAGGCCAGCCTGATACTACATAGTGAATTCCAGGTTAGCCTGGGCTAAAGTGGGCCCCTACCTTGAAAACCCAAGATAAATAATTAAATAAATAATAAGAGCTTCAATGATGGTCATGTATTATTATATTTTTACATTATTACATTATTATTATTATGACATTATTACATTTATCTTAATTATAGATACAAAAGCTGCTCCTAGTGTGCTAATAAAAGTACTGAATTTAAAAGATTTTGATGATAATCTTGGCAGTTCAGCATAGCTTGTTTCAATGCCAGGCTTCTAGATTGTCATGTAATGCATTCCCAAATGTCAGTGGTCCCTCCCATAGGGCATGTGATAAAATTCCCCTTATCTCAACCAGTATGACATGAAGCTATCAATTTCACACACTCGGAGATGTAAAAGCATATTTTACCTCATCTCTGGCCGCATATTAAACTAAACTTGCAGTTGTGAACCAAGTGATGCTAATTTTCATCGAGCATTCTTTAAGAAGAGCTTTTCAGCTTCAATAAAGAAAAAAATACTAGTGACATTTTTTTATGTGACAAAAGTTTCTGGTTGTGTGAACAGCTTTAGATACATTCCAGCTAATGTGTCCTTCCTGACAATTCTAGCTTGTTCATAGACATGGAACATCTTCCCATGGTTTCATAAAATTGGGTCCATTTATTTATGTCTCTTTATACCCCCTCTTCTTCTCGCCGTCTTCTGCCTTCTTCCTCCTCCTCTTTCCTCTCTCTCTCTCTCTCTCTCTCTCTCTCTCTCTCTCTCTCACACACACACACACACACACACACACACTTTTGAGGCAGGGTCTCACTCTAGCCCAGGCTGACCTGGAACTCACTCTTCCGTCCAGGATGCCCCGAGTGACCTTCTTGCTCAGTGCTGGGATTAAACATGTGCACCAACCACACCCAGCTTGTATTTATGTCTTGATTAGTTCACGAAATGAAAATGGGTGCTTATGTGTCTCTCTTTCATACACAATTCATAGGCAGTGTTTTCAATTTGGAGAATATTCTCTTTCCTGGCTTAAATCTTCATGTTCCATGGGAGATGACTATTGCAAACAATTCTATAAATGTATATGTTTCAGGCCACATAATTGAATATCCTCCCATTTTGGCCACAGCAACACTGCAGACCACAATTGTTCCAAAACTGATTAAGTCCTGGCATATCCCACAGCTTGCAGGAAATAAATAAATAAATAAATAAATAAATAAATAAATAATCTCTTGTTTTTATTCAGTTCTCACCAATACATTCTTCGTTCTCCCTTCTTTCTCTCTTATTAAAAAGACAAGAATTTTCATCTCTAAAGTGCTCACTTGATTGAGTGTAAGGCAGAACAATCATTTCACTTATAACTTTGAAACCTCAGTGTCGGCCTGTGCTGAAAGCTGAAATAAAATCCCAGTGCAGACAAGAGACATAAAGATGATAACCCATCTTTCCAGGAAGCTAAGATATTTTAATTAAATCTCAAAGATATTTTGAGAAGGACTTTTTTAAATGAGAAGTTTTGGTTGAAGAGATGGCTCAGCACTTAAGGTGCTTATCTGCAAAGCCTAATGACAGACCTCAGTTTGACTGATTCCCTACTACCCACATAAAGCCAGATGCACAAAGTGGCTCATGCATCTGGAGTTTGCAGGGGCTAGAGGTCCTGGTGCGCCCATTCTCTCTTTCTCTTTCCCTCTGCCAGGTGTGGTGGTGTACACCTTTAATCCCAGCACTTGGGAGGCAGAGGTAGGAGGATCGCCATGAGTTTAAGGCCAGTCTGAGACTACATAGTGAATTCCAGGTCAGCCTAGTCTAGAGTGAGACCCTACCTCGAAAAACCAAAAGGATAAATAAATAAATAAATAAATAAATAAATAAATAAATAAATAAATAAATAAATAAAATAGGGCTGAAGAGATTGCTCAATGGTTAAGGCCCTTGTCTGCAAAGTCTAAGGACACAAGTTTAATTCCCCAGTACTGACGTAAGGCCACATGTAGAAGGTGGAACATGTATCTGGAGTTCATTGCAGTGGCTTGAGGCCCTGTTGCACCCATTCTCTCTCTATTTGCCTCTTTCCTTCTCTCTCAAATAAATAAACAAAATTTAAAAATAAAAATAAAATAAAAATGAGAATTTCTAATACCTCTTGGGAAAAAAATGTAAGAGCCCTATTACTTCATTTTCACTATTAATGGTCATTTTCTGCTGCATCTCTGTGATTATCCCCTGTGGATACAAGAGACCTGTCAAATTCCTTAGAATGAAACTGCATTCAGAAGCCACCCATGGCCTCATGCCAGGCCCCCGTAATCATGGGTTGGCAGCCCCAAATATGGCCTCTTGACTCTCACCATCAGGTATTCGTCTACCTTCCCTTCATTCTCTCCCAGTTTTCCAGTTCATCACTGCCAGAGCCATCTTGCATGACCCTGGGTTCCTTGCTGGAGAAGCAGTTTGCATGAGGGGAAATGGTTTGCAAACATCAACATCAGCGAAGGTTTCTGTCACCAGAATAAGACCCGTGATGAGTTATTGACTAATGCATGTGTGTGTGTATATGTGTGTGTGTGTGTGGGGGGGTCCTTCTAAGTTGCTATCCAGAAGTTTCAGTTGAGTCATGACTACATTCAAGAGAGCGGTTCTGGACCTAGAGATACGGCTCAGTGGTGAAGAGTGCTTCCTGGGCAAGCGTGAGGGTCTGTGACAGCCCGAGACCATCAGAGTTTGACCCTCTGGAATTCACATAAATAGTTGGGCATGGCCACATTCTTCTGTAACTCCAGTCCCACAGAGGAGCAGAACTTGAGACTAGTAGGAACTCAGGAAAAATTCACAAGCCCTTGGATCAGTGTACTGGTTAGACTCAGATCCCCCTCCTTCCCCCAGCCACTGCCCATAAATTCATATGTTCTGAATGCTTGGTCTTGAGTTGGTGGCAGTGTGGGAGGTGGAGCCTTGCTGGAGGAGGTGTGTTGTTAGGGGCAGGCTTAGGGGTGTTATAGACAGTCCTCCCTCCCTCCAGAGCTCAGTTCATTCTTCTGCTGCTGCTGTCCACCTGCTGTGACAGAGGTGAGGTCCAGCCTCTGCTCAGCTATGCTTCTCCTGCCTTCGTGGAGCTTCCCCTACAAACTGTATAAGTCAAAATAACACCTTTCTCCCATCAGCTAATTTGGGTCCTGTGCTTTGTCCCAGCAATGAGAAGGAGACTGCAACAATCAATAAGAGACTCCAGCTCAAATAAGAAGGGGTGGAGAGCTAGCTTAGAAGTTAAGGCGCTTGCCTGTGAAACCTAGCCTAAGGGTGCAGGTTTATTCTCTAGGCCCCATGTAAGCCAAAAGCACAGGGTGGTACATGCATCTGAAGTTTGTTTGCAGTGGCTAGGGACCCTGGTGCACCCATTCTCTCTCTCTCTTTCTCTCTCTCTCTCTTTTTCTTCTCTCTCTCCCTCTCTTTGTCTCAAATTAAAAATAAGTAAAATTATAAAGTGATGGGAGAGTGATGGATTTAAATGTCCAACTGTGGCCATTATGGGAAGAAATAACAAACAGATATCATAGAAAAATAAGTTCCCATCCCTTTTATTCTACTTCTTAATTTTTAAAAATATTTTTATCTATTTGCAAGGAGATAGAAAGAGAAAAGAGAGAAAATGTGAGCCAGGGCCTCTTGCCACTGCAAACAAACTCCAGATACATGGTCCACTTTGTGCATCTGGCTTTATGTGGGTATTGGGGAATCAAACCCAGGCCATCAGGCTTTGCAAACAAATACCTTTTACCACTGAGAAATCTCTCCAACCCTATCATTTTGTTCTTCTTAAAAATCAAATATAAAGAAAATTTCTGAAATGTATCTGAATATAGAGTTGCTTGATGTATTTTGATCCTCGAGGGGGATGTTGTACTCCCCCAAATACATGTAACCTGCCAGATTAAATGTAAAAATAACACACATAAAAGTATTTTATTTATGCCTCTCTGCGTTTAGGGGAGAAGTTAAAGTTTGGTATTACCCTTAGCATGCTATTGATCCTTTCAATCTAGCCAGTCAACTAAGCTAACTGACCTATTAACACTGAGATTGCTAATTGTATAATAGCAAAAGTCTCTTTCATATTGTTTTGCTTTGAAATTTAAAATGTGGGGCTGCTCATAAGTTTCTGTTGAGAATTCCAAGTCATGAGCCATTGCCAAAAAGCTAGGTTTGGAATCTTGAATAACATACGACTTCACATTTTTCAAAGTGTGTAATCCAATCATTGCAAATCATTTTTGGCCAAGTCCTGGGAAATTGCCCATGGTCTTTCTAAACATAGACTTGAGGATTGTTTTGCTGAAGCTAAAACCAAATGTGAGCTAAGGGCTGATGCCAGGGAAGACAATTAGAACATTACAGAATGACCGTCCTGGTAAAGAGTTCACCTTCAAGAGCTAATGATCAGCTGATCATGTTTTATTCATTAATTGAAACTATTTTCCAGAGTGTCAGAGCATTTCAGTCAGGTTGGCTTATGATGGAAAAGACCCCATGACTTCAGCAAGGTTGGGATTTACTTAGCTGTAGACACAGGACCTAATTGGGTGAGGCATGATGGTATACAGGGTAGGATAAAAAAAAAAAACAAAAAACAACTTGACTTTGGCTATGGTTTCATCCCTTCTGGATTTCTTCCTTGTGAGAGCTGGAAGAAGCTGAGGTCCAGGGACATCAGTATTAGATAAGGTTCTCTAGATGTACAAGGAAAATTGTACGTGTAAGCACTACGTGTGTAGCCCTGGCACACATTCATTCTCTCTCTCTCTTTCTGCTTCTTTCTCTTATAAATTATTATAATTTATAATATATTATATTATTTTATATATTATTATAATGTATAAAATATTAAAGAAATGTTGTATGGTCACCTTATCTTTTTGATTCTCCTTTTTGCTTATAAAATATACATTATTTAATTATAACAAATGATATTTATTTTTATTGTCGATTAGCAGATAATTAGTAATAAAAGTTTTGAAGTGCTTCAGGTTTAGTAAAACCTGGTGTGTTTAGGAGAATCCCAGTGGAGAAGAAGCAGAATACTTTCCTTAGAATAGCAGCTGATCTGTTACATTTCCAATGTCCCTACTGAGTGTCCTTTTGTCCAGCCATCCCCTCAGTCACCCATTCGTGCATCCACTATTGTGATGGAGTTATCGGGTACACCAGAGTGTATGCAAGACAAGTGAGGAGAAAGAAAAAGATCAATTCGCTAACATTCTTGTAGTGGTTTCATTCAGGTGTCCCCCATAAATTTATGTGTTGTGAACACTAGGTCCCCAGCTGGTGGCAATTTGGGAATTGGAGCCTCTTGGAGGTGGTGTATTGTTGGGGGCGGGCTTATGAGTGTTATAGCCAGCTTTGCTTTGCCAGTGTTTGGCGCACTCTTCTCTTGCTGTTGTCCACCTGATGTTGGCCAGCAGGTGATGTCCACTCTCTGCTCATGCCATCATTTTCCCCTGCCTTCATAGAGCTTCCCCCTCGAGCCTGTAAGCCAAAGTAAACCCTTTTCCCCCACAAGCTGCTCTTGGTCAGGTTCTTTGTCCCAACAAAGAGACGCTAACTGCAACAATACTCTATGACAAATGAATACTTTATTTATTTCATGGTTATTTCATCTCCTCAATAAAAGGAGCAAAATATTACCAAGTCTTATGACTCTAAAATAAATAAAATTACAGAGGTTAAGCCACTACCCTGTGATAAACAGGAAGTAAGCTTTGATGAGACTATTCATGTCAAGAATTTCAATTCATATTTTTTCTACCATATAAGCCAGGCTAGAGAGATGGGCCAGTGATTATGGCATTTGCTTGCAAAGCCTGATGGTTTGGTTTCGATTACCCACTACTCACATAAAGCACAGGGAGGTGCATACATCTGGAGTTTGCTTGCAGTGACTGGAGGCCCTGGAGTGCCTCTCTCTCTCTTTCTCTCTCTCTACATGCAAATAAATAATAAAAATTATTTTAAAAGATATTTTACAAAAAAATATGGTATAGGCCAGAGGGTGATTATTGTCATGCAATTTGTCAAGAAAAATAGTGACGGTTATTACACGAAGTGGTTATGGTGGTGAACAACAGAACTCACTGTGTGGGCAGAGCACTTCACTGTTTATTTCCATCTTTCCTTTTACAGGAAAGTAATAAAAGTAATCTGAGATCTCCAGAACAATGTGCAAAATCTATTATCAACACTTATACTGCTCTTGTCAACATCTGTTGCATTCAAATTTCCATTTCCTTTTATTTAATCTTCAGTGCAGTATATACTTGTTTTATTACAACAACGGGAATGGTGTTAAGAGGGTCATCAATTATAGCCCAGCAGTGAGAGTTCCTGCTGAATATGAATTCTTCAACCCAGGACACAAATCACACAGAGCAGGGATTGTAAATAAGGCATTGTGCCTCTCCTGCTGCCCATGAGCAGGACCTCCGTACAACACAGGTGAAACGTGGGACTGGAAATGAATAGTGTTCAAATGATAGAAACCATTAGAAGCCCCAGTCTAGCCTGGCATGGTAGCACACTCCTTTAATCCCTGTACTGGTCAGGCAGAGGTAGAAGGATTGCCTTGAGTTCAAGGCCACTACATAGTGAATTCCCGGTCAGCCTGTGCTAGCGCGAGACCCTACTTTGAAAAACCAATGAATAAATAAATAAATAAATAAAGCCCCAGTCTGCATTCCTGGTAACATGTCTAAGCTTGGAGAACTAAACGGTCTCTATCATTTATTGAAAGACCCTGTTGTAAATCATGATTTGTTTGAGAACATGTCTGGTAAGAATGTCTGCACATCTTAGGATCTAGGATAATGGTGTATATTCTAAACATCTTTACATTTCTGAAATATTTACAATATTTTGTATTTATTTTATTTATTTGAGAGAGAGAGAGAGAGAGACATAAAGAATGAGATAGGTACAGGAACAGAAAGAATGGGTGCAGCAGGGACATCCTGCCGGCGCAAATGAACTCCAGACATATGCACCACTTTGTGCATTTGATTTTG
Organism: Orientallactaga sibirica; assembly: GCA_036365145.1. Classification (NCBI taxonomy): domain Eukaryota; kingdom Metazoa; phylum Chordata; class Mammalia; order Rodentia; family Dipodidae; genus Orientallactaga; species Orientallactaga sibirica. The sequence continues at coordinate 6,843,205 of JAEOAD010001317.1, forward strand.
CATGGGTGCTGGGGAATTGAACCCAGGTCATTAGGCTTTGCAGGCAAGTGCCTTAACCTCTGAACCATCTCCCCAACTACACTTCTGAAATAGTTAAACTGATGGTATTAACTATGAAACAACAGCAGATGCCTTTGAGCAACATGGATTCTGGACCCCATCTGTCAGATTCAACGGGAGAACTTGTTCTATGGAACCCACATTCTCCTCTGGCTGATTAAATCACGTCAGCGCAGAGATTCTTACTCTGACTGCTCGGACATTTGTTTGTTTTTGAGACAGGGTCTCACTGTGTAACCCAGGCTGACCTCAAACTCCTGACTCTGCTTCCTCAGCTTCCGAGTGCTGGGATTTCAGGTGTGCGTCACCATCCTCAGCCTCTGACCTCTCTTGTCATGACTTTGGCCTATCACTTAATATCAGAACAGTGTCATGACTGGGACCTTCCCAGCAAAAGGTATTTTCTCATATTGGTATAAGCATCAGTTTAATATTCAACTAGAAAATACATTCTTTTGAAATTAAAAAAAAAAATTTTATTTGCAAGCAGAGAGAAAGAGAGAGAGAGAATGAGTGTGCCAGGGCCTCTAGTAGCTGCAAATGAACTCCAGATGCATGAGCCACTTTGTGCATTTCATTTTACATGGATACTAGGGAATTGAACCTGGGTCATTAGGCTTTGGAAACAAGTGCCTTAACCACTGAGCCATCTCTCCAGCCCTAATTTGGAATTTGATATTCATTTGTACCTCATCCTTTCCAAAGATAAAACAAAGAAATTAGAATATATTATCCATATATACTGATATATAAAAATATATATTATATTCTAATTTTTAATATAAGCATATATATTTATATAAGTATATATATTTATAAATAATATAAGCATATATTTTTATAAATTATATATAAGTATATATTTAAGGTTGAGCATCTAATGTTCTGAAAATATAGAATGTTCCTGCTTGCAGCCACACATTTCACAATGAGGTAACTTCATGTTCTCGACAGCTTAATAAATTCATCCAAATCTTTTGCTATTTCTGATTTATCACTGGAAGCTAGGACCAGTTGTTTAATTATTTTATTCATTCTATTCTTGTATAATCTGCTACCTGGGAAAATTAATAATAAGCCTACATCATAGCATTCTTGTGTCAATTTAATACCTATATTATATAATATAGATTATATATGTATATATATAATCTAACATATATACACAGACAATATATGTACATATATCTCCTTCTATTAGTTACTTTCTTGTCACTATATAGAATATATAATTAAGCCAACTTGAGGGAGGGAAGATTCACTTTGTCTCATGGTTTTGGGGATCACGGTTCCCGTACTGGAGGAAGCATGACAGCAGAAAGCACGGAGCTTGCTATAGGCCTTGTACACAGGTTGGTGGATGTGGAAGCAGAAAGTTGAGGCCAGAGCCAGAATCAGATATCACTTTCCAGATCTGTCCCCAGTTGCCCACTTTTTCTAGCTATCCCATGTGTTCCAAAGTTTACACAATCTCCCCTAAAGAGGACACCATCTGCGGATCAAGTGAGTAACACTCAAAGCTGTGGGGAACATTTCACATTCAAACCAAAGCATTACCACCCTGGACCATAGAAGCCCATGCCTATCTCATTATGTAAGATTCAGTCCAGAGTCAGGAATGCCCAGAGTCTTAATACTCTCAATACTGTTCAGAAATCCTGAGTTTGCAGGGAATGGTAACATACACCTTTAATCCCAGCACTCAGGGTGCAGACTTAGGAGAATCGCTGTGAGTTTGAGGCCACCAGAGGCTACATAGTGAATTCAGGTCAGCCTAGGTGAGAGCTAGACCCTACCTTGAAAAACCAAAATTAATTAATTGATTAATTAGTGGGGCTAGAGAGATTGCTCAGTGGTCAAGGCGCTTGCCTGCAAAGCTTAAAGACCTGGGTTTGATTCCCCAGTACCCATGTAAAGCCAGAAGCACAAAGTGGCGTGTGCATCCAGTGTTTGTTTGCAGTGGCTAGAAGCCTTGGCATACCCATCCTCCCTCTCTCTCTCTTCCTCTCTCTCTCTCTCCCTCCCTCTCCTTGCAAATAAATAATAAAAATATAAGAAAAACCAAAAGTTTGAAGGCTTCTAGGGGGCTCAAAGCAAACCTTCAGCTCTGAGTCCCTGTAAAACCAAAAGCAATTTACCTGTATCCAACATGCAATGAACATTAAGTCAATGTTCCCATTCCAAAAGAGGGGAATGAAGGATTGTAAGTTACCTGTATCCAACATTAACTCAATGTTCCCGTTCCAAAACAGAGGAGTGAAGGATTGTAAGGAAAGCGTGAATATGAAACAAAAACCCATAGGGCAAAAGCCTGTAGGCCCGTGCCCTGGATGTTGGGTCTACAACATGATGGTGGATCATGTGGGTTCCAGTAAGTCATCCCTATTCCTACAACCCTGCCATTTGTAGACCACATGGCTTCTCTTTCAGGCTAGCTCCAGTCGTGACTGTAGCTTTCCTTAGCAAATGTTCCATGTTCCTGGCATCTCGACAGTCCTGGGATCTCCAGCACAACTTAAGCTCTACCATCCAAGTTTCACACATTCATCTATTGGGATCTTTCTGTAGAGAATCCGACCTAGCCAGACATGGCACCTTTCCTATGGATTTGGACTAGAGTGATCCTGCCACTCTTGTATCATGCATTTCTCCAAAATTAGCATCACATGGACAACACTAAATTGTCACAAGAATTTTGACAGAGCCTGCACCACCCTCCAGCTTAGACTATGCTCCAGTGGCCTCTAAGTCCTCAGGCAGAAGGATCAGGACAAACATTTCTCTATGGGGTCTAGTGTTGGAAGGGCACCCCTAGAGTGGTGCTCACTGTTCGGGCTCTGTTGGCTTAAGCACACACACACACACACACACACACTCCAGAGACAGAGAGAGAGAGAATGGACACACCAGGGCCTCAAGCTGCTGCAAACAAAATCCAGAAGCATGCAACAGCCTGAATATTACACTATATTGAAATTTCCTTTACTAAATACACTAGTTTACTGCTGGTTTTATTTATTTATTTTGAGGTAGGGCTTCACTCTAGCCCAGGCTGGCCTTGAACTTACAATGATCCTCCTACCTCTGCCTCCTGAGTGCCGGGATTAAGAGTGTGTGCCACCACACCCGACACACATGTTACTTTTAAGATCAGTCTCGCTCAAAATTTTGGGACATGGAGAGAGTCTAGCCAGAGTGTAAGCCAGAATAGAGCATACTTTTTCTTTTTCAAATTCTCTTTAGAGTCTGTTTTTCCCTCTGAACCCTCATGAGCAGTAGTGTCCACCTTTCTGACAGCATTGAAGTTTGCTGAACTTCTAGAACATTAGCCCAATTACAGCATTCTAGGACTTCTCTAGCCCACAGCACCATACTCCTCCAACCCCCGCCGCAAACCAGTTCAGAAGGCTTATGCATCACATGGTCAGGTTTATCAATGACCCCACTTAGCTGATGCCAATTTGTATTCATTACCTTTCTCATTATGATTATTATGATCTGGCAGAAGCAACTACAAGACAACAGGGTTTATTTTAGCTCTGAGTTTCAGAGAATATCAGCCCGTCATGGCTATGAAGTAATGTGGCACCTGGGGATTGTGGCATGGTGTTGCAGACAGCTCTACGTTGCTGGGATGAATTTTCAAACCAGGCACAGTTTAGAGGAGGAAGGGATTTATGTCAAGCTTACAGATCCACAGGGGAAGTTCCATCAGTGGCTGAAGACGCTGCTTCCATACATCCAAGCAGAGAGAAATAAACAAACAGTTCGAGAAAAAACAAAAGCAGCTGGCTGGAGAGATGGCTTAGTGGTTAAGCGCTTGCTTGTGAAGCCTAAGGACCCCGCTTCAAGGCTCAATTCCCCAGTACCCACGCAAGCCAGATGCACAAGGTGGCACCTGCATCTGGAATGGCTGGAAGCCCTGGTGCACCCATTCTCTCTCTCTCTCTCTCTCTCTCTCTCTCTCTCTCTGCCTGTCATTCTCAAATAAACAAATTAATTAAACAATTTTTTTTTTTTTTAAAAAGCAGCAGTCGAACAAGCAGCAGGCAACAGGGAACCCCGCCCAGTATTGCTTGTTTACATCTTAGCAGGTTTGGAAGTAGAGAGTTCAGCTCATAAAATTAAACACACCTTGTCCCTGTACACTCTGCTAGCTAGACCACACACCCCAAGGTTTCACACCATCTGGGAACCTAGCGTTCAAACACATGAATCTCTTGAGGGGGGGACGTGCTATTTACCTTCCAAAAATAACAGTTCTTAAGGCAGTATGGGGCACATAGTAAGTGCTACAATACCATTATTATCACTGTCATTATCATACATATCTTAGATAAGCAAAGAGGGGATAGTGGAACAAGTTGTTATGTTTTAAATTTAATTTTATGTTTTTATTGACAACTTTCATAATTATAGACAATAAACCATGATAATTCCCTCCACTTCCCACGTTCCCCTTCATAATTCACTCTCCATCATATCCCCTCTCTCAGTCAGTCTCTCTTTTATTTTGATGTCATGATCTTTTCCTCCTATTATGATAGTCTTGTGTAGGTAGTGTCAGGCACTGCAAAGTCATGGATTTTCAGGCCATTTTGTCTGAAAGAGTGCATTATAAGGAGTCCTACTCTTCTTTTGGCTCTTACGTTCTTTCTGCCACTTCTTTCACCATGAACCCTGAGCCTTGGAAGGTGTGATAGAGATGTTTCAGTGATGAACACTCCTCTGTCACTTCTTAGCACAATGGTGCCTTCTGAATCATCCCAAGGTCACCGCCATCTGAAAAGAGAAGCTTCTCTAACTAAAAGTGAGAGTAGCATTACTATATGGGTATGAACATTAAGAGAAGTGCTTACCAGGGAATTTGGTGAGCATAGTATATACATTTAGCCAGACACCAGCAGATGTTACACCCCCAGGACTCATGACTTGCCCTGTCATAGGTTTTCAGTATCAGGCATGTATTCCCTCCCATGGAGCAGGCTTCCATTCCTATTAGAAAGCAGTTTGTTTCCCTCATAACAGACATGCCACTATTGCACCCATTTGTCCAGGCTGGCCAAACAAGGCTTGCAGTGTCCACAGCTTTCTGTCAGTGTGGTCTGCACAGAGGTTTTCAGCTCAGCTCTAGCAGGATTTCTCAGTGACCTTGCAGCCCAAGCTTGTGGAGTTTTTAGCAAGAGGGTCTTACCATCTATTTCTGGTGGAAAACCAAGGGCCTCAGCAATGGCCTATAATGTGTTAGGGACCATCCAGGACCTCCCTGGCTAACAACTCACTGGAAGGTATCACATTCTGGGCACTGAATTTTTCTAGTAACAATCTATGGCTTCTGGGTATGCCATTGTCCAAAAAAGTAGGTTTTCCTATGACTTATTCATACCCTCTTAGATTTTGATTAACCCTTCCCCTAACTTTCCTTTAGTCAATCTCTTTCACCTCACTTAGGTCTTTCCACCCCCCAGTAATCTGTTCTCCTACTTACATATATACGATATTATCCCCTTAAGTCCCCTCTCCCTTCTCCCTCCCTTATATCCCCTTTCTAGCTTACTGGTCTCTCCTACTGAGTTTTATTCCAACTCACATACAAGTCCAAACATCTGTAGCTAAGATGCACATATGAGAGAGCGAGTTGTTACTTTTAAGAAAGAGAAGACAATTGGCACACATCATTTTGGTGGGGATGGGGGTTAGTGGCTTGAATTAAACATGTCTCTGAGCTCATGTTTATATTTATATTTTATTTATTTGTTTGAGAGAGAGAGAAAGAGGCATATATATATATATATATATATAGAGAGAGAGAGAGAGAGAGAGAGAGAGAGAGAGAGAATGGGCATGCCAGGGCCTCTAGCTGCTGTAGACAAACTCCACATGCATGTGCCACCTTGTGTATCTGGCTTTACTTGGGCACTGGGAATCAAATCTGGGTCCATAGGCTTCACAGGCAAGTGCCTTAACTGCTGAGCCATATTTCCAGTCCTGAACTCATATTTTGAACACTTGGTGATAGAACCTTTTGGATGTGGGGCATGACTTGCAGAAGTTGGTCTATATAGTTGTGCAAGTGAACATTCTATGTTTGTCCCTGGTGACATCCAGCCTGATTCATATCCAATGTGATGTGAACAGTGTCTGAAGCACACTTCTGACACTGTGAACTGGGCAACTATGCTATGCCTTACCTACTCCAATGGACTGTATGCATGACACACTCCAATGGACTATATCCCTTGATACTCCAATGGATGTATACCTGACACACTTGAGTGGACTGTATGTCTAGCATACTTGAGTCAACTGTATCCTCCCATACCCCAGTGGACTATATGCCTTCCATACTCCAGTGAACTGTATCCTTCCATATTCAGGTGGACTGTAGCCTTCTGTACTCGAGTGGACTGTATCCTTCCATATTCAGGTGGACTGTATCCTTCCATATTCCAGTGGACTGTATCCTTCCATACAGCAGTGGACTATATGCCTTCTGTACTCAAGTGGACTATATGCCTTCTGTACTCCAGTGGACTGTATCCTTCCATATTCCAGTGGACTCTATCCTTCCATGTTCAGGTGGACTGTAGCCTTCCATACTCCAGTGGACTGTATCCTTCCATATTCCAATGGACTATATCCTTCCATACTCCAGTGGACTATATGCCTTCCATATTCCAGTGGACTGTATCCTTCCATACTGCAGTGGACTGTATCCTTCCATACTCCAGTGGACTGTATCCTTCCACACTCTAGTGGACTGTAGCCTTCCATACTCCAGTGGACTGTATACTTCCACACTCTAGTGGACTGTATCCTTCCATACACCAGTGGACCGTATCCTTCCATACTCCAGTGGACTGTATCCTTCCATATTCCAGTGGACTGTATCCTTCCATACACCAGTGGACTGTATCCTTCCATACTCCAGTGGAATATATCCTTCCATACTCCAGTGGATCCTTCCATACACCAGTGGACTGTATCCTTCCATATTCCAGTGGATATTACACCAGTGGACTGTATCCTTCCATACTGCAGTGGACTGTATCCTTCCATACTCCAGTGGACTGTATCCTTCCACACTCTAGTGGACTGTATTCTTTCATACTCCAGTGGACTGTATCCTTCCATATTCCAGTGGACTGTATCCTTCCATATTCCAGTGGACTGTATCCTTCCATACACCAGTGGACCGTATCCTTCCATACTCCAGTGGACTGTATCCTTCCATATTCCAGTGGACTGTATCCTTCCATACACCAGTGGACTGTATCCTTCCATACTCCAGTGGAATATATCCTTCCATACTCCAGTGGACGGTATCCTTCCATACACCAGTGGACTGTATCCTTCCATATTCCAGTGGACTGTATCCTTCCATACACCAGTGGACTGTATCCTTCCATACTCCAGTGGAATATATCCTTCCATACTCCAGTGGACTGTATTCTTCCACACTCTAGTGCACTGTATTCTTTCATACTCCAGTGGACTGTATCCTTCCATATTCCAGTGGACTGTATCCTTCCATATTCCAGTGGACTGTATCCTACCATATGCCAGTGGACTGTATCCTACCATACTCCAGTGGACTATATCCCTACACATGCCAGTGGACTGCAACCTTTCGTACTCCAGTGGAGTGTATCCTACCATACTCCAGTGGACTGTATCCTACCATACTCCAGTGGACTGTATCCTTCCATACTCCAGTGGACTATATCCCTACATATGCCAGTGGACTGCAACCTTTCATACTCCAGTGGACTGTATCCTTCCCTATTCCAGTGGACTATATCCTTCCATACTCCAGTGGACCGTATCCTTCCATACTCCAGTGGACTGTATCCTTCCATAATCCAATAGAATATATGCCTTCCATACTCCAGTGGACTGTATCCTTACATACTGCAGGGGACTGTATTGCTTATATACTCCAGTGCAAGGTATGCCTTTCATATTGTAGTGAACTGTATGCCTTATATACTCCAGTGAACAAAAATGCTCCAAAACCCTAAATCAAAATAAAATTTAAGTTGTTCCTTAAATGAACTGCAGTTACCATAGCATGAAAGTAACCAAGTGTGTGGTGGGTGCAAGCATGTGCTTATGTGATAAATCATATATTTGATGGGAAAGTCAGTGTTAAGAGGAGAAGTGTTCCCAAGTGGCAGTAGAGGAGTCACTTCTGGGTGCTCCCAGGATTGAGAACAGTCAGAGAAAGGAAAGATAGCCTTTTCCAAAGGGCGGATTACAGGAAGGACATCAAAAAGCACAATAGAGATGACAGAATACTTAGTGGAGACAAATGGAAAGATGGAGCAGTGAGTGGGAGCAGTCACTCAGCTCCCTGGTGGGGTCAAGGACCCAAGGATTTCAAGAAGGTAAGCCCCGCCCCACAGTGACAATGTGGGAAAAGGACCGTGTGCTGACTGCTGGCAGCAATGTAAACCACTGCAGCCTTTATGACAATCAGTTCTGGAGATGCACCAGGAAACTAAAGATAGAACTACCATATGCTCTGGCTATGCAACTCCTGGAGTATTCTCAGAAGAATGTGAGTCAGTAGACTACAGGGCACTGGTGCATCTATGCTCATTGCAGAACAACGCCCAATAGCCCAAGATGGGAACTCAGCCTCAATGCACATCCACAGATGAGTGAATAACAGAAATGTGAATGAAGTCGTCTTCATTCATGTCATGGAGTTGTCTTCATATATAAAGAAAAATGAAATTGGGAACCATAATGTTAAGTGAAAAAGTCAGACTCAGAAAGATGACTGCCACATGTTTTATATCATGGCAAATGAATGTGATGGAGATTTTACCCCTCCCCTCCCCACATAAATATACACAGAGATTTTGTGTGGGATGAATGGGTTTAAAGGGAAGGGGAAATTGTATAAAATGTATGTATATATAAATTATTTGCATATATATATATATATATTCGGTGTATATATAAATACACTCAAAATACACATACATATTATTATATATTCAGTATATACACACAAAATGCACACACAAATATATCATAGATACGTAGATGGTAGGTAGAGGGATGATAGATGATTGATAGATAGATAGATAGATAGATAGATAAATAGATAGATGATAAGTAAAATTTAGTGAGCCTTGAATGTACCAATGGCAAGATTTTTACCATCAAGTCTAATCCTTTCATTCATCCAGCCAGCTCTGCACTCATTCAACAAACATTTGGTTAAACACCACTCTTAGTGCTACTGGGATTTTCCCAAACATCTGTCATAAGAATGGCACATGTTATAAAGTCAATGAATGTGCAAACAAGTCAATACAAAACATAATATAGGGAAATATATTGGATATACCCAAGTATAGATGGAGAGGGACATGGGAAGCCAGGGAAGGCTTCCCACATGAAAAATGTTTTAGAAAATTGGGATTAGAGAGATTGCTCAGCAGTTAAGGCACTTGTCTGAAATGTCCAATGACCCAAGTTCAATTCCCCAGTACCCATGCAAAGCCAGAAGCACAAGGTGGTGCATGCATCTGGAATTCATTTGCAGTGACTGTAGGTCCTGTCCTGGTACTTTCTCTTTCTTTCTTTCTTTCTTTCTTTCTTTCTTTCTTTCTTTCTTTCTTCCTTCCTTCCTTCCTTCCTTCCTTCCTTCCTTCCTTCCTTCTTTCTTTCTTCCTTCTCTCTCTCTCTCTATCCTCCTCTCTCCTTGGAACTAAATAAATAAAATATTTAAAAAATAAAATTACAAAATAATGTGGATATGTTTGAGCCCCTTAAAAAGGGGTGCCACCGTGTTTGTAAAGGAAGCAGTTCTGGTCTTCTAGGTCCCACCAAGGCAGATGGCGGTGCTTGCATAGAAAGGACGCTTAGGCTCATATGATAGTCTCTTCACAGATCAGATCCTGGGAAAGAGGCTAGGAGCACCTATGAAGTGTTCCAGGGAATGTCTGATGTTGTTGGTTCTGATAAACATGCTTTCACATAAATATACATATGGAATTTATTCAGTGTTCTTTCTTATAATATTTTTCCAGCTGCTCCAATCCACCAACATGCCTCTACCATTTACCTGTGCCATCTTTTGAAAGACCTGTCCCTCTCTGAGTTAACTGGAAATGAAAAGAGAATGTCTGCCAGCCCATCCCAAGTGTAGCATGGGACACAGAACTCAGCTGACCAACATTCTTTACAATCCAACTCACTCTCTGACTTTGTCTCTCCAACAACTGGAGAACTCTGGAAAGCATTGTTCCACCATCCTTGGGAAGCAGAGAATTTTCCATTCTTTTTTATTTTTAAAAATTTTTTAAATTAAAAAATTTTTTTTTCTCAAGGTGGGGTCTTCCTCTAGCCCAAGTGGACCTGGAACTCACTCTATAGTTCCAGGCTGGCATTGAACTGACAGCAATTCTCCTACTTCTGTGTCCCAAGTGCTTGGATTAAAGTCATGCACCATCATGCCCAGCTCCACTCTTTAAAAAAATATTTTATTTTTATTTATTTATTTGAGAGAGATACAGAAATAGGCAGGTAGAGAAAGAAAGAGGGAGAGAGAGAATGGGCTCTCCAGGTCCTCCATCCACTGCAAACGAATTCCAGATGCATGTGCCCCCTTGTGCATCTGGCTTACGTGGGTCCTAGGGAATCGAACCTGGGTCCTTTGGCTTTGCAGGCAAACACCTTAACCACTAAGCCATCTTTCCAGCCCCCGGCTCCACACTTGGTAACAACTTACAGAGTGGGAAGAAAGTGTGTATGACGGTTAGATCAGGAGAGGATAAAGAGCTCATCAAGAGCCTCTTAGACAGAGAGACACGCACCTGAAATCCCTCTTGGTGAATGAAGATATTTGGACAACCATTCATTGACTAAGAATGTGCATGCTTCTGTGATACAGACTTGCAAAAGCCATACAACCTCTTTTCAGTCCCTGAAAACAACCCCAGAACACTTTGACTATGACAAAACATCTAGGCATGAATATCCACCCTCTACTGGCCAAGAAGGATTCAGACAGAGTCACTGCACATAACTGGACGAGAGGTCCTCAGTTCAGTGAATTTCCATTCGATTCTTAGCATTATTTTTCAACATAAAGATATTGATCTTGGGCTGGAGAGATGGTTCAGCAGTTAAGGCACTTGCCTGCAAAGCTTAATGACCCAGGTTCAGTTCCCCAGTACCCACGTAAAGCCAGTTGCACAAGGTGTCACATGTGTGTGGAGTTCATTTGCAAGGGCTAGAGGCCCTGGCATGCCCATTCTCTCTCTCTCACTTTTTCTCTCTATCTGCCTTTTTCTCTCTAATAAATAAGTTAAAAAAATATTGATCTCCAAGTAGATCAGTATCCATTAAATTTACTTTCCTTTAAATGAAACTTTTGGGTCAACTCTATTTGAGTTACATGTGTTTGTTTGGTATATTTTCCCCAATGTCTTTAATAAAACATTTATAGTGAAAAGGTGGGGATGGGAAAGAAAGGAGGTGTAGCATTAGATGGGAAGAAAAAAGAAAATTCTCAATGAAGTGGCTGAATTATTAATAGTTGTGATATGATAAAGGAGTTGAAGCTTCCTAAGCACTGTGACAGGACTATGGTGATTTGGGCACCTGCCTTTGTGACCAAGCTGTGATGCTCAGCCAGGAAGCACAGAAAACGTTGTCATGGAGACAAGTGATCCTCCAAGTGCCATGTATCTGGGAAAACATATTGGGCTCAAATTACACATTTATCTCTTTAAGAATAATTGATGTTAAAATCATATATATATGTTTTTTGAGGTAGGGTCTGGCTCTAGCCCAAGCTGACCTGGAACTCACTATGTAGTCTCAGGCTGGCCTCAAATTCACTGCAATCCTCCTACCTCTGCTTCCTGAGTGCTGGGATTAAAGGTGTGAGCCACCATGCCCAGCAAAATCATATTTTGTATAAAATAAAATTTAACATCCTTTCTTACAGGGCAGAAAGTAGTTTTTAACAGTCTATTTGCATTTTTATTAAATGCTATTAAATCTATCATTTCTATTTTAAGGTCTATTTCTTAGACTTTTTATTATTATTAAAGTCTATTTAATTTAGTTAACTTAATTATTATTAAAGTCTATTTGGGGTTTTATTTTTTTGTTTTGTTTTGTTTATTCATGGTAGGGTGTCACTCTAGCACAGGCTGCCCTAGAACTCACAGCAATCCTCCCTCCTGTGCTGGGATTAAAGGTGTGCACCACCACGCCCAGCTTAAAGTCTGTAAGTTATTATTAAAGTCTATTTTAATTTTTAAGGGTTCTGGCTATGCACAGTCAAAGGGGAATTCATTTGGGGGGGGGACTGAGGGTCACAAAGAGATTGAGGTGGAAACAGAGAACTGAGCCTCCACGTGCTTCTCACACAACCATGAGGCTACCACTGATGTGGCTATAGACGTCCTATGCTCACAGTTAGTATGCTGTCATTACTGCACGTTTCTCTGCTGAGTATCAAACCACTATTTCACATGTGTTGGCATCTCATCCATTTAAGAGAAATAAGTGATTACCCGTTGCCAAGGAGACCATCAAGGCATGTGTCAGCAAAGCCTGCAGAGTTCTCCTTGGAAGGCAGCAAGTGGCTTGTTCTTGGTTTTCAATTAAGCTGTAAACTACCTCACTATTTGAAGAAAAAAACCAGCAATGTTTCCCTGCTATAAACAATATCTCAGGTAATTCTTCAATGGACAATACTACACTTTAAAAATAAATAAATAAGGGCCAGAGAGATGGCTCAGGGGTTAAGGCACTTGCCTGCAAAGCCTAAGGACCTGGATTCAATTCTCCAGTACTCACGTAAAGTCAGATGCAAAAAGTGGCACATGCATCTGGAGTTTGCTTGCAGTGGCTGGAGATCCTGGGGCACCTATTCTCTCTCTCTCCCCATCCCTCTTGCAAATACATAAAAGTTTAAAATATAGAGAGAAAGCACACAGCATGAAAACTCTGATCATTAATTGAGATAGCATACACAAATTGCCTAAAATATGTGACTCCCACCAGTGTGTGATTGCATCAATTTCTGTTCTGCATTCACTGAGTTCAACAGTGACTGAAGAGGTGCCTTCATTCAACATGGCTAAGGCAGGCCCAGTCATAATGATCTCAGTGAGTCAGCTGGTAATTCAGATGCATAATGATGTAATGATGATGTAAGTTCCATATGGTGTTTATAGTATGATCATGGAGAATATACTTTTAAAAAATATATTTAGTTATTTAGTTATTTATTTGCAAGGAAAGAGAGAGAGAGAAGAATGGGTATGTCAGGGCCTCTAGCCACTGCCAACAAACTCCAGATAAATGCACCACTTTGTGCATCTTGCTTTATATGGGTACAGGGGAATCAAAGTCCCATCATCAGGCTTTGCAGGCAAGCGCCTTAATCACTGAGCAATCTCTCCAGCCCAGAGTATACTTTTATTTTTATTTATTTATGTATTTAGTTTTTCAAGGCAGGGTTTCACTCTAGCTCAGGCTGGCATTGAATTAGTCTTAGGGTGGCCTCAAACTCATGGCAATCCTACCTCTGTCTCTCAAGTGCTCGGATTAAAGGGATGCGCCGCCACATCCGGCTCCCGAGTATACTTTTTTTTTTAAATTTATTTTTGGAGAGAGACATAGCAGAGACAGAGAGGGGGAGGGAGACAGATAGAGAGTGGGTGCACCAGCAGTCTCTCAGCTGCTGTGAACGAAATCCAGATGAATGTGCCCCTTTGTGGTCAAGTGCAGCATTGTGCCCTTGCGTCACTTTGCATCTGGCTAAACGTGGGACCTGGAAATTGGAACCGGGTTCTTAGACTTAGCAAGCAGGCGCTTTAACCACTAAGCCATTCTCCAGCCCCGGAGTATACTTTTTTATAATCCCCAGGTAAGTATGTATGAGATGAGTCCTCAGGTGTCTGTGGTTTGACTTTTTTTTTTGTGATGTCCATATATATATATATATATATATATATATATATATATATATATATATATATATATATTCCTCATAGGCAAGTGACCGGCCTCTCCCCAGGGGCATTCATCTTACAGTCCCATCCCTCTCTGTATGACTTAATTAGCATTCAATGTCACAGACAGATGTAGAATCATAGTAAAGAACGTCCAAGGCTAGAACTGGAAAAGTGATGTGACTCTCTGCTTGCATTCCATTGGCTAGAAATTAATGACGTAGCCACGCGCATCTACCGGGTGTGCTGGGATGTACCAGCTGGCTGTGAGCCCAGGGAGAAGCAAATGGCTTATGAGTGACTGCATGTCCTCCGCGGGACAAAGCTAGGTAGAAATACATAGAGTAGGACCCCAACATGTGCCTGGGGGAACTGCTCAAGGAGGTGGGAGAAAACTTTCTGGAAGTGACAATAATTAAATAAGCCTGGTGTAGACAGCAAGGGTGTGAGAAGAGCATTTGGGGCAGTGCAAGCAAGACAGTAAGGGACAGCTTAAGTGAAAGGCTAAATAAACTGCACCGTGTGTGCAGAGTGCCATGAGCAGGTCAGTCATGCTGGGGCCAGAGTATGGGATGGAATATGATGGGTGACTGAGATGTCCAGTGTACCACAGCCTAGTAATATATGTATTACCACCTACTATACAGTGGCCCTGTTCTGAGAGGATTGGTAGACAGATGGAAGATAGATAATTAATAATAATAATAATAATAATAATAATAACAATAATGATAGATAGATACATAGATAGATGATAGATAATAGACAGACACACTGATAGACACACATATATAAGCTAGTTTATTAACTATTTATTTTCATTTTTTTTTACTTTTAAAATTGTATTTACTTATGAGAGAGAGGAGAGAGAGAGATAATGGGCACACCAGGACCTCTAGTCACTGCAAACCAACTCCAGATGCATGCATCACCTTGTGCATCTGGCTTACATGGGTACTGAGGAATCGAACCTAGGTCCTAGGCTTCTCAGACAAGGCCTTAACCACTAAGCCATCTCTATTAAATATTTTTGAATCTTTGAATAATTCTATGAGCCTGGCAGTATAAAGAAATCAAACAACAACCAATGTTGATGAAGACATGTCAATGATTTAAGACAATTCCCAAATCTTATCTGAACCCACTTTATTAACAGAAGTTAGGAAATGTGAGTTTCCCCCTTCAGGCTCCAGTCTCACTCAGTAGATAAGGGATGATCTTAGCCATTTCTGGGCCTTCAGTCCTGGGCTGTCTTATAATTCACTTTCTCTGGATTAATTCTCTCAATGTGCTAGCCTAACAAATAATTAGTTTTACTAATTATGAATTTATTTGCATAAGATACTTATAAATTAATAGGAATAAACATTCTGTTATACAATTAAGTTGCCATTAACAATCCTAATTACTTTTAGATTTTGAATACTCGAGAATTGTACACAGGTATATCTGAGTCATATGTTATATATAGATATAGACATATATATATCTTTTAAAATTTTTGAGAAATCTTTATATTGATTTCCATAATGTATTAGTTTGCATTCCCTCTAGCAGTCAATAAGGCTCCCCCTGCCCCATATCCTCACCAACATTGTTTGATTTCTTCTTAAAATATTTTATTTATTCATTCAGAAAGAGAGAGACAGAGAGAGAATGAGAATGGGCATATCAGAACCTCTTGCCACTGCAAATGAACTCCAGATACACATGCCATTTTGTGCATCTGGCTTTACACGGATACTGGGAAATCTAACCTGGGCTGTCAGACTTTGCAAGACAGCACCTTTAACCTCTGAGCCCCATTGTTTGATTTCTTGATGGTCGCCATCTCACTGGCATGAGATGGAATGTTAAAGTTGTTTAAATTTTCATTTTCCTGCTAGCTAAGGATGTTTAGCACTTAAAAAAAATTTCCTGGCCATTTTATTTCTTCTTTTGAGAACTTGATTTTTATTCAATTAGCCAATTTATTGGCAGTTTTAGTTGTTGTTGATGTTTAATTTTGTTCGTCTTTATATATTCAAGATGCCATTCTCAGGGCTGAAGATATGGCTTAGTAGTTAAGGTGCTTGCTGGCAAAGCCAAAGGACCCAGGTTAGATTCTCCAGTACCCATGTAAAATCAGATGCACAAGGTGGTGCATGCCTCTGGAGTTTGTTTGCAGTGGCGAGAGGCCCTGGAGAGCCCATTGTCTGTCTCTGTCTCTGTCTCTCTCTCTTCTTGAAAATAAATAAATAAATAAATAATATTTCTTCAGTATAGCCCACAGAGCATCCCCATTCCACAGGCTGTTACTTTACATACGTTTCTGCACAGCAGAGGAATGCATTTTGAATACTTGGTCTCCATCTCTCTGTACTGTTTTGAGATACTCGAGAAACGTTATGAGTTAGGATCTGATTGTAACAAATAGGGTAGTGGTCACCGAGGGGGAGTGTGCAGATAGGTCATCCCTTCCCACTGCCCCATCTCAGTCTCTGCTTCCGTGATGTGACAGCTTCCTCTACTTTACTCCCACTTCCATGAACTGATCTCTTCCTTCAAGCCCCCCGCCCCTGCTATGACACAGGAAACCGCTCTGACATTTTATTTCTCCTCCCTTAAATCGCTTCTGTCACAGTGAAAGCAAGTGACTGATACAGTGCATGTAGATTGGACAAGAGAGCTAAGTTGCATTTACAGAGTGCCATGTAATAACAGTAGAATGTATTTTTTTTTATGTCGTGCCCATAGGCCACATTGAATAGGTCATACTCCAGATCAGAAGACAACCCTTAAGTCATAGAAAATACTTATCATCACACAAATTGCATCTTTAAAAAAGTTATTTATTTATATGTTTATTTACTTATTTGAGAGTGAGACAGAAAGAAAGAGGCAAAAGAGAGAGAGAGAATAGGTGTGCCAGGGTCTGCTACCACTGCAAATGAACTCCAGGTGCATGAGCCACTCTGTACATCTGGCTTTATGGGAATGGAACTCAGGCCGTCAGGCTTTGCAAGCAAGCACCTTTAACGCTGTGCTCTCTCTCCAGCCCCCAAACTGCATTTTTTGAACATATTAGGATCAAACTAGAATACAGAAAAGCTCAAGCTGGAAAATTGCCAAATGCATGGAAACAAAGCACATACTTCTCATAGAACACATATTGGGGCTGGAGATTTGGCTCAGCATTTAAGGCATTTGCCTAAAAAGCCTAAGGACCCAGGTTCAATTACCTAGAACCCACATAAGGCAGTTTGCATAAAATGGCACACGCATCTGGAGTGCGCTTACAGTGGCTAGAAGCCCTAGCATGCACATATTCTCTCTCTCTCTCTCTCTGTTTGTAAATAAATAAATAAAATAAATCTTTAAACTTGCATAAAAGTCAAAGTACATCCTGTTCCCATCCTGACAGAGAAACTGGAAACACTGAGTGAGGACCCTTAAATTAATAACCTAACCCCCACCACAATAACCTAGCAAAAAGCTAAATAATTTCAAAGCTGTCAGAAAACAAATGAAATCATAAAGATAATAACCAAAGCCAAAAATCTGAAAATAGTAAAACAAGAGAGAAAATCAATGAGACAGGAATCGGGTTCCAGGAAATGTCAGTAAAATTGTCATGCATTTAGCAAAACTGAAAAGAGAGAGAGAGAGAGAGAAAGCACAAATTGCCAACAGTAGACAAGAAAGAGAACATTGCAGCAGCCGCAGACATCAAAGGGATAATGGACGAACATTACCAGGATCCCCGACTCTCAAATTTGACAGCTAGGCACAGTGGGTAAGTTTCTCAAGAAACCAAAACTATCAAAATACACACAACATTAAACAGGTAATGTAAAATTACCTATAATGACAAAGGAAGTTAAATGTGTAATGTATAAATTGTCAAAAAGGAAACCTACACATTCAAATGGATAGCTTCCTTGTAAATGAAGACCTAATGTTGAATTAACAACAGTTTTTCATAATCTCTTCCAGAAAGTTCTAACAGAGTAGCACCTCCTGTGAAGGCACATAGAACTCCATCTGCTGTAATTTTAAATAAGTTAAAAATATCAGGGCTAGCTGGCCGTGGTGGCGCATGCCTTTAATCCCAGCACTCGGGAGGCAGAGGTAGGAGGATCACTGTGAGTTCAAGGCCACCCTGAGACTACATAGTTAATTCCAGGTCAGCCTGGGCCAGAGTGAGACCCTATCTCGAAAAACCAAAAAACCAAAAAAAAAAAAAAAAAAAAAAAAAAAAAAATCAGGGCTGGGGAGATGGCTCAGTGGTTAAGGCACTTGCCTGCAAAACCTAACGACCTGGGTTCAATTCCTCAGTACCCATGTAAAGCCAGATGTACAAAGTGGCGCATGCATCTGGAATTCATTTGTAGTTGCTAGAGGCCCTGGTGTGCTCATTCTCTCTGTCTTTCTTCTGTCTCTCTCTCTCTCTCTGCTTGTAAATAAATAAATATTTTAATCAATATTTTTGTGTACATTTGGAAGAAATCAAGAAAGGATGAATTTCCATTATAAAGTTCTTGGTATTGGAAGAAGCAGTGGCATCTCTCTTGGGGAGTGACGTACACAGCCTGGGAGAACTTAGTAGCAAAGAGCTTTTCATGTCCTTTGGTAAGTATGTTATTGGCTGAATGGATGGTGACAACATTCATATTTATTCTGTTATCAAATATGCAGAATGACAAGCTGAGTCTACATTGTATCTGAAAAAAATATCAAAAATCTTCTGGTGTCATGATCGCCATGAACGCTGAACTCTTGCCCTTCCCCTGCATTGTTCTATGGTTTCAGCTGGGGCCCTGGTGAGGTGTGGTTAGCTGATCCTCCCTTCAGGTTCCTTGTCCACCTGAAAAAAGATAAGCAAATTCTCCAACGGAGAGAAAAGTTAGTACTAGGTAGAAGGGATGACCATCTATGTTTTGGAGGGAATTTTATATGTGTTGGCTCTCTTCTCGCCCACATTTGGTGGTATCTTGCTCTTGGAGACTGAGCTTATTTTTTGTACCTGGTTTTGACTTATTTCCCAGTTCCAGCAATGAGTTGCCACATTCCCCATTGATGAGGGTCCCTTTGAAAGTGGGAGGACATGGAGGAGGACAATGGAACCAATACTATGAATGTAAAATCAGAATAATATAAATAAAAAAAGAAAGGAAAAAAAAATCTTCATTTACATGCTGGGCACAGTGGTGCGTGCCTTTAATCCTAACACTCGGGAGGCTGAGGTAGGAGGATTGCTGTGAGTTTGAGGCCAGCCTGAGACTACATAGTAAATTCCTGGTCAGCCTGGGCTGGAGTGAGACCCTACCTGAAAAAAAAAATCTTTATTTACATTGACTAAATATTCATAGAAGTCAAGAATATGATTTCAAACTATTTATTGAACCCAAAATTTAAGAGCTATAGGTCACAGCATTATTTCTTTTTTTCCCAAATATTTATTTATTTATTTATTTATTTATTTATTTATTTATTTATGTGCAAGCAGAGAGAGAAAGAAAATGAATGAGAATGGGTGTGCCAAGGCCTCTAGCTACTGCAAATGAACTTCAGATACATGTGCCACTTTGTGTATCTGGCTTTACTTAGGTACTAGGGAATCGAACCCCAGTTCTTGAGCTTTGCAGGCAAATGCCTTAACTGCTTAGCCATCTCTCCAGCCCCATAGCTTTATTTCTGCATTTGCTTTTTGTTGTGATTCACCTCACTATTTTTGTAGTGTTGGTAAGATCTTGAGAACCACCTCTACACTGCAGGGAGCCGACATTTATTTTCAAATTTCTCCTTTTGTTTACTGGCAATAAACTGTGGTTGTCACCATTGAATTGGGAACCCTATCTCCGCTCTATGGAGTAACAGAGAAAGTGACAATAGCGAGTGTTCGTTTCGTAATGAATGCCCCAAATGCAGTGGCTTTTACTTTTGATTGAAAGCTAGTATCTTTGATTGATTTTAAATTGCTTCCATATCGCATCACAAACTTGTGAGACTGGATCTTCAGATGTTTTTATTCCCAAATTCTTGCCAGGATATTGTATAATACACTGTACTTTGATCAGTTGCCTCTGTAGTTCAGCTGTGGGTGTATTTTATTTGGTTATAAAGGAAGGGATTTTTAGCCTAACTTTGGGTGCTACCTACCATATACCAGCATTAGTTTTATTTTATTTTATCTTATTTTATTTTATATACATTATAACAGTTTATACACCTTTATCCCTTCACCCCAACTCCCATTACCCTGGGGGCCCTCTTTCAGTGGGGTTATGGTAATCATGATTTTTTAAAATTAATTTAATCAATTTATTTGAGAGAGAGAATGAGGCAGGTAGAAAGGGAATGGATGGGCCAGGCCTCTAGCCACTGCAAATGAGTTCCAGATGAGTGCTTCACCATGTGCTCCTGGCTCATGTGGGTTCTGGGGAATCGAACCTGGGTCTGTAGGCTTAGCAGGAAGTGCCATAACCACTGACCCATCTCTCCAGCCCAATCATTAGTTTTTAACCATTTTCTTCCTCAGAATTTCTGTTTCTTCTCCCTCTCTCTTGTCTCTCCCTCTTTCCTTCTCTCGTTCTTTTGGTTTTGAGACAAGGTCACACACTGTAGCTCAGGGATACCTGGAGCTCAGTAATGGCAATCCTCCTGTCTCAGTCTCATAAGTGCTGGGATTACAGGCATGAGCCACCATACACAGCGTCATTCTTTCATTTTCTAAACTCATGTCACTGACATTATGGCCATGATTCCTAAGAGTTCAGATAATAAAACACACACACACACATACACACACACTTGCATCATCTTTTTTTTTTTTTTGAGGTAGGGCCTCACTCTAGCCTAGGCTAACCTAGAACTCACTATGTAGTCCCAGGCTGGCCTCAAACTCATAGTGATCCTCCTACCTCTGCCTCCTGAGTGCTGGGATTAAAGGTGTGAACCACCACACCCGATTCCTTACACCATCTTAAAAAAGGCATTGGAATTAGTCCATAGATGAATGAAAAAATGGGTTGCTAAAACTCAAATTACATGGCTTAGTGGTGAGGCCCTTGCCTGCAAAGCCAAAGGACCCAGGTTCCATTCCCCAGGACCCACGTATGCCAGATGCACAAGGTGGAACATGCGTCTGGAGTTCGTTTGCAGTGGCTGAAGACCCTGGTGTACCCAATCTATCCTTTTCTCTATCTGCCTTTCCCTCTCTCTTGCTTTCTTTTTCTCTGCAATAAATAAATAAATAAATAAATAAATAAATAAATAAATAAATAAAATTTTAAGAACTGAAATTATATGTATCTTAATTGGCACTGTTATATTTTCTCATTGTTTAGGCCTTAAAGCCCCACATAGTCCAACATCTACATTTTGTAACTTTGTTTCATGTTACCATAAATACATTGTTCATTTGGGTGTTTTGATAACATCCAACTTATTATCTGTCCAAAGTTATCTTTCACATGTCAGCTCTTACAAAGAGAGAACAGCTTACACCTTTGAATATCAGCTCTTTCACTTTCTAACATTCCGGTGAATATTTTCTGTGTTAAGGCAGTGCTGAGGCCCAAACTTTTCTCTATAATTAGCAAATCAAATATATCTCTGGAAATTAGGTATAGGGTGCCTGGAATTCAACAGATCATACTTAGTTTATTTAAAACCAGTGATGGAACAACAGAATGTGGACATAAGATACATAGGGATTAATGAAATGTAGACTTTCTGAATAATTTTATTCCAGTCATATGGTGAAGAAGAGATCAATCACATTATAGATAGGTTCAAATTAAATAATAAGTGTAAGGGATTCCAAGCAATTCGAAATTTGTTATTTAAAATATTTTACTTATTTGCAAGCAGAGAGAGATAGAGAGAAGAGAGACAGAGAGAATGGGCACTTTAGGGCGTATAGTCACTGCAAACACACTCCAGGCACATGTGTCACTTTGTACATCTGGCTTCTGAGTACTGGAGAATTGAACCAGGACTGTTGGGCTTTATAGGCAAGTCCCTTAACCGTTGAGCCATCTCTCCAGCCCACAATTCTGAACTTGTATGCGCAAGAACAAGTTATAATTCCCCTCATGGAATACTAATGAGATCCCCAGAAGCTCCTCCCCAGCTTAACATATTTTTCATAAAAACATAAAGCAAAAGGTGTAGTTGAAGACAGGTACATTCTGGTGATATTCAAAGGCTGAAGTTGGGTGAAATCTGAAGATTTATAAATACATACAGGACACCTACTTGCTTTCTTCCCTGTCTTTCTTCCTTGAGTTTCTACTACCAGTGTGGCTGAAGGGAGTGGAAGGTTTCTAATGATGTCAATTCACCTCTCTGGAAACCCAATCGAGGTTGAGAAGTCAAGCTGAGTACTCCCTTAAGTATGTACATTCGACAGCTCTATAGGCTGTGTGTGAACACCACAGTTACCACCACATGTGAGCAAGACTTGCAGTAAATGAAACATTTTCAGAACCTATAAGGAGAGTATGAGAACTCATTAGAATAAGGACATGGGAGACACAGAGCTGAGGTCAGTGATCAATGTCTCCCTACTGGACACACTGATGTGCCTCACTGCACGTAGTAAGGAGCATAGTAGCTTCTCAAGAAAGTTTTGGGAGTTTGAGAGATGGTTTAGTGGTTAAGGCACTTGCCTGCAAAGCCTAAGGACCCAGGTTCAATTCCCCAGTACCCACAAAAGCCAGATGTACAAGGTGGCACATGCATCTGGAGTTGGTTTACAGTAGCTAGAGGCCCTGTGTGCTCATTCTATCTCTCTCTATATGCCTCTTTCTCCCTTTTAAATAAATAAAATATAAAAAGAACTTCAAAAAGAGAAAGTTTTGGAATGCTAGTGATCACAAGGAAAGACAGAAATCCCTCTGGGTATATACCAGGACTGCTCTGAGGACAAGCCAGGGGTCTGGGAGCCGGATGTACTCTTTCCCTGTGTGTTCATCCTTGGAGACTATGGGTATCTCCCTTTGGAAATTCACAGCCAACATTTCTATCTATCAAGTGGGAAATCCAAAAGGATTATTGTCGCTTTAAACATCCTTAAAAAATAAAAGCACCAAACAGATCACACGAAGCTATGAGAATGTGTAGACTTCATTGGGAATTCAAAGGCCTAATGGATCCATTTTTTGGACAGGCTATCATTTTCTCAATGTATATTTCTGTCATTTTTGTCAAAAATCCTGTGGCTGGGGCTGGAGAGATGGCTTAGTGTAAAGACACTTGCCTGTAAAGCCTAACAACCCAGGTTCGATTCCCCAGTACCCACGTTAAAGCCAGATGCACAAAGTGGCACATGCATCCGGAGGTTGTTTGCAGTGACTAGAGGCCCTGGTGCACCCATACTCACTCTCTTTCAGACAGACAGACAGACAGACAGACAGACAGACAGACAGACACATAGATACATAGATAGACAGATGATAGATAGATAAAATATTTTTTCACATCCTGTGGCTGTAGCTGCATAGGGTGATCTCCTGATCTTCTATTCCATCAACCTACTTGATTGCTTTTGTACCATGTCATGTTGTGTGTGACTATGGCTCTGTAGTCTAACTTAAACCCAGGCATGGTGACATCTACAGCATTATTCTTTTTGATGGTGATCTCTTTGGCTATCCATAATCTTTTATGTTTCCATATGAAAAAAGCTAAGCTTGGGGCTGGAGAGATGGCTCAGCGGTTAAGGTGCTTGCCAGCAAAGCCTAATGACCTGGGTTCTATTCCTCAGTACACATCTAAAGCCAGATGCACAAAGTGGCACATGTATCTGACATGTATCTGGAGTTTGTTTGCAGAGGCAAGAGGTTCTATTGCATCCGTTCTCTCTCTCTCTCTCTGTGTGTCTGTCTTTTCTCTGTCCTCTCTCTGCTTATAAACAAAATGAAATAAATATTTCTGAAAGTGCCAAGTTTATAATTTTTCACATCGATTTCTTTGTTTTTTTAGGAACTTTAATGTATGAACATACTATAATTTGATTGCATTTCCATCCCATTATCCTCTTCTGACCCCTCTTCACTGCCTCCCCTTCTTCTGAGGACCCTTCTTTTGCAAGGTAGCCCTTCCTCTGTTTTGTTATCTCATTCTTTTTGTCCTCCTCCTTACCCCATGCCATTTTTTTTTTTTTTGGAAAGAGACAGAGAGAGAGGGAGAGGAAGACAGATAGAGATGGTCGCGCCAGCAGCCTCTCAGCTGCTGCAAACAAAATCCAGATGCATGTGCCCTCTTGTGGTCAAGTGTGGCATTGCACCCTTGCGTCACTTTGCATCTGGCTAAAAGTGGGACCTGGAGATTGGAACTGCTGGAGATTGGAACCAGTGTTCTTCAGCTTCAGAGGCAGGTGCCTTAACTGCTAAGCCATCTCTCCAGCCCCAATTTTTAAAATATACTTTTATTTATTTGAGAGAGAGAGAGGCAGATAGAAAAGAGAGAGGATGGGTGCCAGGGCCTCTAGCCATTGCAAATCAAGGTCAGTGGCATGTGCCATCTAGTGCATCTGGATTTACACGGGTACTGGGGAATCTAACATGGGTCATTAGGATTTGAAGGCAAGTGCTTTAACCACTAATCTATCTCTCCACTCCCCCAGCCCCATTTAAAACTTTGATGGGGTCTGGGTTGAGAATTTCCACTGATGCTTTTAGAAAAGAAAGCATGATACTGCATTTCAAAGAAGTAAATAGTAAACAATTGAATCCACATTGTGTTGAAATCCTCTTGGGAAATTTATTGTTTATTTATTTATATATTTACTTAGTGTTTTGGCTACAACATGAGGGCAGTGACTTTTAGCAGCATACTTATGGACAGCCAAAGTTGGAACGACAGTCTTTGCCTCCACACATGAGGTCTTCTGTCCTACTCGGTCAGGTCGGGGCCTCACTGGCGGAGTCCCTGGGATGCGTCAGCCTGGTCGCAGGTCTAAGGACTCAGGCCTGGCTTTCCATTCTACTGCCCTCCATTTGATAGCAATTATTTTCCAGTGCTTTTTTACTAGCTTGAAATAGAAATTATGAATTCACTGAACTATAACTATGCATTTAAAATTAGTAGAGGCCTAGGGAAATGGCTTAGAGGTTAAAGGTGCTTGCTTGCAAAGTCTGCTGGCCCAGGTTCAATTCCCAAGGACTCACATAAAGCCAGATGCACAAAGTGGCACATGCATCTAGAGTTTCCAGTGGCAAAAAAGACTTGTTCAGTTATTCTTGTTTTCTTTCTTTCTCTCTGTCTGTCTTTGTTTCTCTCTTTCTCCTTTTCTCTTTCTCTCTCTTTTGTTACAAATAAATAAAGGAAAGGAGATTATTTTTAAAAGTAGGGAGCTGGAGAGATGGCTTAGTGGTTAAGGTGCTTGCCTACAAAGTCTAAGGATTCATGTTTGACTCTCCAGGTCCCATGTAAGCCAGACACATAAGGTGATGCAACTCTGCAAGGTCGCACATATGCACAAGGTGGTGTTTGTGTATGGAGTTTGACTGCAGTGGATGGAGGCCTAGGTGAGCCAATTCTCTCTCTCTCTCTCTTTCAGACACACACACACACACACACACACACACAGACGCCAGTCTGTTGGGCTTGCCTCAAAAGCATGTAAATAAATAAATAAATAAATGGGCTGGAGCAATTGCTCACTGGTTCAGGCACTTGCCTGCAAAGCCCAAGGACACAGGTTCAATTCCCCAGTACCCACATAAAGCCATATGCACAAGGTAGTGCACGTATCTTGTGTTCATTTGCAGTGGCTAGAGGCCCTTGTGTGCCTGTTTTTTTTTCTCTCTCTTCTTTCTTTCTCTCCTTGCAAATAAATAAGTAAAAAATTTAAAAGCTTCTTAAAAATAAGTAAATAAAATTAGAGCTCTCCAGTGATAATATGAAGTTTTTAAAAAGCAATATAATTTGCAATAAATACATGTACTGACGTAAAAATTCTCTGCTTCTAAAGTACTAGAAGGCCAGTTAAGTAGCTCCATGCAGCCACCAAGCTGTAGAATCCTTGAATGTGATGGCCTCAAGGTCAGATTACACGAGTGCACTGAAGCTTCCACAATGCTTGCCTCTGCAAGTGCTCAGAAAGTTTCTTTTAGAAAACAAGGCAGAAAAAGGGACGGAGGGATTACTCAGTGGGTAGGAGGCTTGCCTGCAAAGTCAAAGGACCCAGGCTCAGTTCTCTAGTACTCACAGAAAGCCAGACGTGCAAAGTGGCACAGGCATCTGGAGTTCATTCGTGTCCCATGAACTGTAGAATGTGCGTTTTTCCAGGACCCCATCCAATAAATGCCTAGTATAGCCACCACTGGGCACATCCATGAAAAAATACCCATTTTTTTTTTTTTTTTTTTCTAGAAAGTGTTACAATGACCACTAATCCTCACCTATCCAGATCCAGGTTGCTGTGGGAGACGGAGGGTACAGGCCAGTGTTATTTGTGAAAAGATTCAGTTTGGACTGTGTATACAAATAAGAAAAGAGTGTGTGTAGGGGTTGAATCATGTGTCCTTATAAACTCATGTGTTCTGAGTGCTTGGTCCCCAACTGATGGCAGTTCGGTTTTGCAGCCTTGCTGGAGAAGGTGTGCTGTTTGGGGCAGGCTTATGGCTGTTATAGCCAGCTTCCTCTTGCCAGTGTTTGGCACACTCTTCTGTTGCTGTTGTCCACCTGATGTTGGCCAGGAGATGATGTCCACCCTCTGCTCGTGTCATCGTTTCCCCCTGCCATCATGGAGCTTCCCCTCGAGTCTGTAAGCCAAAGTAAACCTTTTCTCTCTCAAGCTGCTCTTGGTCAGATATTTTGTACCAACAACAAGAAGGTAACTGTACAAAAAGTTTATCCAAGGCCTGGAGAGATGGCTTAGCTGTTAAGGCGCGTGCCTATGAAGCCTATGGACCCAGGTTTGATCCTCCAGGTCCCCCATAAGCCAGATGCACAAGATGGCACATGCATCTGGAGTTTGTTAGCAGTGGCTAGAGGCCCTGGCGTGCCTATTCTCTCTCTCTTCTTCTCCCACCCCCTGTGTCTCTAATAAATAAATTAATTAAATTTAAAAAAAAAGTTTATCCAAGCTGAACGTGGTGGTGCATGCCTTTAATCCCAGCACTCAGGAGGCAGAGGTAGGAGGATTGTCATGAGTTCAAGGCCACCCTGAGATTATCACTATCAATTTCAGGTCAGCCTGGGCTAGAGCAAGACCCTACCTCAAAAAATGAAAAAAAAAAATTATCCAGATTTTTTAGTTATTGTTATTATTTTGTTTTGTTTATATTCTCTTGAGAACTCTGTCATTTGAACCTGTTGCAGAGTGGTCATGTTCCCATTGGGTTATATTCTTATGTTTCCTCTCCATTTTGGCCCCATTTCACTCAGCACGCTTCTCAGTGGGGTCACGAATCCATCACTCTGAGGAGGACAGTGCCCCAAGGTACATCTGCTCACCCTTACATTATTCCTGTCTCCTCTTCCACAATGTCCCCAGAGCCTCAGAGGGTGCTTACAAGTCTCCTTTACTGTGGCGCTCTCTGCAGCTTTTGATTTTCTTAATGCGTGTATCTGATGTATAGGTGTGTGTGGTTGTATATGATGTGTGTGGTTGCATATGATGTGTGGGTGTGTATTTATATGTGGGTGTGTATGGTGTGTGGATGTGGGAGTATGTATGCTGTGGTGTGTGTAATGGGTGGGTGTGAATGGTGTGTGTACATGTATATATGGATGTGTATGTATGTGTGGATGTGAATGGTGTATGGTGGTGTGTGTGTGCATATGTATGGTGTGTGTAATATGTAGGTAGTATGATGGGAAAGTGTGTGCATGCATATGGTATGTGGTATGTAGGTGTGTATGTATGTGCATGGTGTGTGTAGTGTATACATATGCATGGTGTGTGGGTGTGTGCATGTGACTGGTGTGTGTAGTGTGTGGGTATGTATGGTGCATGGAATGTGTAGTTTGTGGGTGTATATGGTGTGTGTGGTTCCTAGGGTCCCCGTATTCGTGGTTCCCTGGAGACGTCCAGGCAACTGTGGAGCGGGGTCTTGAGTGGCGTGAGAGCGACAGGAAGAAACACCCGGGAGACAGTGTCAGCGCGTTTATTATCGGGGGAATGCATTTATAAGCGTTTGTGAGAGAGCGGAAAGAGGTACCGGTCATAAGAGAATTGGTTAGTACAGAGATCCCGCTGATGCCTAATGAGCATGTAGCGACTTTGGGTGAGCGGGAACAGGTCACGTGGTCTAAGTAGTGCCGGGAAAAGGTATAAGGAACGAGTCATAGGAAGATTGGCTGTGTGAATTGGCTTATGCCTCATTAACATATAGTGACGTAAGCGGACAAAGGTCACAAGGCTCTAGGGAAAGTGAAACCTAAGTCTTATCAGAATGTCCAGGTGCCTGGGGCTGGGGGGAGGGAGTGGCCTCACTCCTGCCGGTCTTAAGATTGTCTGGGGTCTGGGCTCACTGCAACCTCAGGGTCTGGAGCACTTAGTCATGCCTGACAGCTCAGATCTGCCTAAACCTCCAGTAGCGCCAGGGCCTTCAACTGTGCCCTACAGGTGTGGATGGTGTATGGGTGTGCATGTGTATGTATGTGTGGATGTATATGGTGTATTGTGTGTGTGTGTGTATGTGTATGGTGTGTATAGTGTGTAGGTTTGTATGATGGATGGGTGTGTGGGTGTGTACAGTGTATGGTGTGTGGGTGTGTGTATATGTATGTGTAGTGAGTGGGTGGATATGTGTATATATGAGAGGGTGTGTACATGTGTGTGTGTGTGTGTGTGTGTGCATGTGTGTGTGTATGGTGTGTGGAGATGCTTGTGTGCCACTGCAGGTGTGTGGAGGTCTGAGGAAAGCCTCAGAGTGTTACCTTCTCCTTCCATCTTGGGGGACACAAGGTCTCCCTGGTTGCTTTTTTTTCACCAGACCAGCCAGCCCATGAACTTCTAAATTCTCCTAGATTAGCCTCCTATTTCTTTTTCTTTTAAATATGTTTGTTTACTTATTAGAGAGAGAGATAGAGAGAATGGACACACCAGAGCTTCTAGCCACTGCAAACAAACTCCAAACACATGCACCACCTTGTGCATCTGGCTCACCTGGGTCCTCAGGAATCGAACCTGGGTCTTTTGGCTTTTCTGCATCCTATTTCTATAGACATGTTGGCATCATTGACATATGCACCATTTTGATCCCAGATTTATGTGGATGCAGGGAAATTAAATTTGGGCTGGCTTTCTCCTTAACCTTTTAGTTTTGTTTCCTTTTAATTTAATATTTTTATTTATTTGTTTGCTAGCAGAAAGAGGTAGGAGACAGACAGAGAAAAGAGGCATGCCAGGGCTTCCAGCCACTGCAAACAAACTGCAGGTGTATGCACCATTTTGTGTGTCTGGCTTTACATCAAACCCTGGGCTGTCAGGCTTTGCAAGCAAGTTTCTTTAACTACTAAGTTATCTCTTGAGCCCCAGCATTATTTTTTAAATATTTTTATTTATTTATTTACAAGCAGAGAGAGAGAAATACAGAGAAGAGAGACAGACAGAGAGAATGGTCACAACAGAGCCTTCAGCAGCTGCAAACGAGCTCCAGACACATGTGCCACTTTGTGCATCTGGATTTGCATGGGTAATGGGAAATCAAACTCAGGTCATTAGGCTTTGCAGGCAAGTGCCTTAACCACTGAATCATCTGTCCAATCCTTCCCAGTATTATTTTTTAAGAAGCATGACCTAAAGCTGACTAACTTCCTGGGCTGGAGCAACCCAGCATCAGCCTACAGAGAAGCTGTCATTTTTGTAATTTATGTAATTTTTAAATTAAAATTAAATATTTAATTTATTTATTTTCTTTAGTTGAGAATGCATGAATGCAATGCATATACCACTTTGTGCATCTGGCTTTACATGGGTACTGGGAAATCGAACATAGGCCACCAGGCTTTGCAAGCAAGCAACTGTAACCACTGAGCCATCTCCCCAGAGAGAGATAGAAAGAGGCAGAGAAAGAGAGAGAGAGAGAGAGAATGGGAGCACCAGGGCCTCCAGCCACTTGCAAAAGAACACCAGATGCATGCACCCCCTTGTGCATCTGGCTTATGTGGGTTCTGGAGAATCGAACTGGGATCCTTTGGCTTTGCAAGCAATTGCCTTAACTGCTAAGACATCTCTCCAGCCCCTGTAAATATTTTTGAGTACCTCATTTCAATGACTCATATCACTCAGACAAGAATGTCCTCCTGGACCTACAAGGTTTCCCAAAAAAGACAGATTTCTGTCAGAGTTCTTGATGACCCACCAAAGGTTAATGGTAAGACCCTACTGCTGAAGACAGCATATGCTATTGGGATGGAACATGGGAGAGACCAGGCTGGAATCTGGAAGAGGGTCAGTCCCTAGATAGTTAGCTTGTCTAGTGCCAGAGGGTGCTACACAAGCGACTGGGGGAAAATGACCAATATCTGTCCAGACAACTCACAGTCTAAGCTACTCAGCAGTAAACAACCTGATGAGATGCTCAAACAAGTGCAATAGTGGCACACAGCCATGGTGGGTAACCAACTGCTCTTGATTTGGCTAACAGATCCACCCAGTGGAATGGAACTCATAGCTGGAACTGAAAAACAAGTCAAAACCATGTCCAAAAAATGAACCCATTCTCCAAGATCAAGCTCCCACCAATTGTGGGCTATAAGAGGGCCTACGCATATAAAATTGTCTGTAAAATAATAATGGCCATCCCATTTATCTGGTGCTGACTTTTCCCTCCATTGGAGAATTTGCTTCTCTTTTTCAGATGGATGCTGAACCCGAGGGGAGGATCAGCCTATCGCACCTCACCAGGGCCCCAGCTGAAACCATAGAGTAATGGGGGAAATGGACAAGAGTGCAGCTTTCTTGGTGAACCTGACACCAGCACAAGGCTGAAGGAGATAGACACAGAGAACACTCAACTCTTACTAAACCAGATATCCAGAGACACAGGGCCTCCCGAGAACTCATTACTGAAGTAGAACTAATGAACCCAACATGGCTCAGGGAAATTCATGGAAGAGGGGCCGGAAAGATTGTTAGAGCCACAAGTTGGATCATTATGCAGAGACATTGCCTCTTCCCCATGACTGTTGGCTACCCCCACAATGCATGACCCACATTCCCCAATGAGGAGGGTCCCTTTGGAGGGGGGAGGACAGGGAGAAGGCTATTGAAGGCACCAACATGAATGTAAAATTAAAATAAATGAATAAATAAGAAGAATATCCTCCTGATGTCTAGCCTGCATGTATCTCATTTAAAATTTTTTTGTTTATCGGGCTGGAGAGATGGCTTAGCAGCTAAGGCGCCTGCCTGCTAAGCCTAAGAACGCTGGTTCCAATGTCCAGCGGTTCCAGTCTCCAGGTCCCATGTTTAGCCAGATGCAGTGAGGCAAGGGCTCAATGCCCCACTTGCCCACAAGGGGGCGCACGCATCTGGATTTCATTCACAGCAGCTGAGAGACTGCTGGCGCACCCATCTCTGTCTCCCTCTCTGTCTATCTGTCTCTCTCGCCAAAAATAAATAAAAAATAAAAAATATTTAAATTTTTTGTTTATTATTTATTTATTTATTTGAGAGCGACAGACAGAGAGAGAGAGAGAGGCAAATAGAGAATGGGCGCTCCAGGGCCTCCAGCCACTGCAAATGAACTCCAGATGCATGAGCCACCTGTGCATCTGGCTTACGTGGGGTCCTGGGGAATCAAGCCTCGAATTGGGGTCCTTAGGCTTCACAGGCAAGTGCTTAACTGCTAAGCCATCTCCCCAGACCCATGTGTCTCATTTTAAAGTATAATGTTTCCATTAACTTAAAATGTTACCTGAGGACCACAGTTCCTGTTAGAAGTCAGGTTTATCTCCTGACTTTTAATTATGATGTGAAGAATGACTGTGATTACAGGCTTAGCAGTCAGGCTGACTTCATTAGGAGAGTCAGGTTCCCAAAATAATAGCTATTTTAACTTAATTACCTAAAACCTTGTTTGTTATTTTAGAGTCATCGCATCTGGTTAATAGCTCTTTGTATTAAAATTGCATTCTTTGCTATTGACAATGAGAAAAAGACCCAGAGTCCAGAGGGAGGGGACACTCTTGTGGCCCTTCCTCTCATCAGGAGATCCACAACAGCCAACTTAGTCTAATGTCCTGGTGGAATCAACTGTGCTTAGTGTAAGCTGAGTGTAAACTTTATTTTACTTTCTATTTATTTATTTGAGAGAGAGAAAGAGGATGTTGTTTGTGTGTGTGTGTGTGTGTGTGTGTGTGTGGCGCACGCATATGGACATACCAGGGCCTCTAGCCACTGCAAATGAACTTCAGATGCATGCCACGTCTTGTGCATCTGGCTTATGTGGGTAGTGGGGAATTGCCTTAACTGCTAAACCATCTCTCCAGCCCTGACTTCTTTAGTCTAAATTATCTGTCTAGACACACATGTGACCTTCGTCCTGGCATGAGCAGTTGATAGTTTTGTTTGGGAAACAGCAAGATCCATAAGCTTACAAGTGGATTGAGGAACCAGGAATGCTGCCTGGCCCAGGGCATGCTGGGATTGATCATTATAAGGAGTTCAACCTGAGCAGGAAGGGAAAACAGGATTGGCCCAAAACATGGAGATAAGGTGGGAACTGTTTACTTGGAGTGACTGGTAAGACCTTGACTCAGGAAACGGAATCACAGAACAAACATAGCTGAGGGCATTTTGACACCAATAAACATGCACATGTTCATACATCCTTAAAGCGCCTTCTTTTGATAATACAATTGGTTAAACATAGATTTTGGCATTGCTGTGAGAGTTGATACCAGCTTTGGTGTGAAATATGGAAGTCGTTGTAACAAAGCGTTTCTATTATATTCCTGTCTTCACTGCAATATCCAAGGTGAATCTGTATTTTATATTTTATGCTAAGGTTCATGAACTCTTGATTGCAGGATACCATGCTTGTCAAAAATTGCATCGCCCAACAGTGATATATAAATGTGCCTAAATCACCCGGACATGATTTATGGGAAAACACTGCCTGTAGGTTTATGTCCAATTCCATGGTAATTTCTGTCTGTTCCTGGTCTGTTTCATTTAGTATAATGCCCACGCTGTTATTGTAAATGACAGCATTTACAACATTTCCCCTCTGAAAGCTGAGAGTTATTTTATTGTATATGCTGTATATATGCATGTAGATATACAGTGAAATAAACTGTGAGTATAGACATTCACAGCAATCACATTGTTTTTGTTCCTCCGCTAGCAGAAACCTGGATTGATTCCATACCTTGTCTGCTGTGAATAACATATTGTGGGGCATGCGATAGTTATCTTCCCAACATACTGATTCAATTTCTTTGCATACCCAGAAATGAAATTACTGAATTACATAGTGCTTTTAATTTTTTAAAAATATTTGATTTATATGCTTGACAGGGAGAGAGAGAGAATGACAGGGAAAAAGAATGAGCATGCCAGGGCCTCCTGCCATTGCAAATGAACTCCAGACACATGTACCACTTTGTGCATCTGTTCTTTTGTGGGTAGTGGGGAATTGAACCCTGACCAACAGGCATTGAAATCAAAAACCTTAACCACTGAGCCATCTCCTACCCATAGTGGAACTATGCTTTTATTACTTTTTTATTTTTATTTATTTGAGACAGAGAGAAAAAATAAGCAGGGCTGGAGAGATGGTTTATAGTGGTTAAGTCATTTGCCTGCATAGCCAAAGGACCCAGGTTCGATTCCCCAGGACCCACATAATGCCAGATGCACAAGATGGCGCATGTGTCTGGAGTTCATTTGCAGCAGTTGAAGGCCCTGGTGCACCCATTCTCTCTCTATTTCCCTCTTTCTCTCCCCCCTCAAATAAATAAAATAAATAAATTTGAAAAAGAAGCAGATAGAGAGAAATAGAGAATGGGCACGTCAGGGCCTCTAGCCACTTTAAATGAACTCCAGATTCATGTGCCACCCTGCACATCTGCCATTGTTTGGGTACTGGGGAATCAAACCCAGGTCCTTAGACTTTGCAGGCAAGCACCTTATCCACTGAGACATCTCCCCAGGCCATAGCTTTCATTCTTCAAGAAACCTCCACACTGTTTTCTGTAATGGCTGTCACACTTAAATTCCCACTAACTGTACATAGGTTCCTTTTTCTCCCCATCCTCAGCGAGCACTTGACTTCACCTCATTCAAGCTGGCAGGAAGTCACCTGTCATTCTGACTATCTGCACATTCCTGATGATTAGTGGTGGCACACATTTTCTCAAGTGCCTGTTTGCCTTCTGCATTTTTAAAATTAATTGTGAACTTTAAGGTATGAGCACATTGCATATTGGTCTTGTTCCATCAGTTTATACTCTTATGTCCCCTCCCCCACTCTCATTCCTCCGAGGGTCCTGCCCAGTGGGGTTATCAGTACTCACCATGGGGTCAGGAATGCACCACTCAGTCTCTGTAGGGGGAACAATGCCACAGAATACCTCTCCCCATGCTGTGACTTTTACATTCTTTCTGCCCCCTCCACAATGTTAGACTTTTCGTTTCTTCTATTGAAATCCATTACTCACTATGTCCATCTCTTTATTTTTATTTATTTACTTATTAGAGACAGAGAAAGGGAGATAGAAAGAGAGAAAGAGAATGGGCACACCAGGGCCTCTAGCCTCTGCAAACGAACTCCAGAAGCATGTGCCACCATGTGTATCTGGCTTACATGGGTATTGAGGAATTGAGCCTCGAACCAGGGTCCTTAGACTTCACAGTCAAGTGCTCAACCACTAAGCCATCTCTCCATCCCTCCATCTATTTTTTTAAGTAAGCTTTTTTATTTCCATAAATGTGAACAATATACCATGATCATAATCTCCCTGACCATTCCCCCTCCCCTTCATAATCCCCCCTCTGTTGAATCCCTTCATCTTTCTACCTAGTCTTTCTTCTAGTTTGATGTCATCATTTTTTCTCCTCCTATTATGCAGGTCTCATGTAAGTAGCATCATGACTCTCAAGGCCACTTTCATGTCTACAAGACACCATTGTGAGCACTCCTCCCCTTCCTTTGGCTCTTACATTCTTTCCTCCACTTCTTCCACAATGGACCCTGAGCCTTGGAGGCTGTGATAGAGACGTCTCACTTAGTGCTGAACACTCCATTGTCACTTCTTCTCAGCACTGTAATGAGTTTGGAGTTTCTCCAGAGGTCACCCCCATCTGAAAAGGGAAGCTTCTCTAACCAAAAGTGAGAGTAGCAGTAATATATGGGCATAAGTACAAGTATTTAGAGGACAGTTTGGTGAACATAATATATCCATTTAACCAGACAACAGTAACAGTTTCCCCCCTTTGGCTTATGACCTTACAAATCATAGGCTTTTGATTAAGTTTTCAGTAACCAGGAATGAATTCCCTTCCAAGGAATGGGACTCAAGTTGGTTTGCCCCATAACAGACATACCACCATTGCACCAATTAGTTCTTTTGACCTGGCTGGCCAGCAGTAAAGCTTGCAGGGTCCACTGCTGTTTAAGACCATTGATGGGCTGGAGGGATGGCTTAGTGATTAAGGCATTTGTCTGCAAAGCCAAAGGACCCAGGTTTGATTCTCCAGGACCCACATTAGCCAGATGCACCAGGTGGCGCATGCGTCTGTAGTTCGTTTGTAGTGGCTGGAGGCCCTGGCGCACCCATTCTCTCTGTCTCTCTCTCTTTCTGCCAGACAAAGAAGTACGATAAAAACATTTTTTTTAATAAAATGACCATTGATAACTTTTCTCCCCGAAAAGGCTGCATGTTGCATAACTCCTTCCAGCATCTTGACAGCTAGTCAACAGGGAGGAGGCTACCAGCTCAGCAACAGCTTGGTTTCTCAGTGACCTTGCAGCTCAGGCAGGGAGAGCCTTCAGCAACAGGGTCTCACCATGAAGTTCTGATGGGCGACCAAAGCCTCAGTAATGACCTGTAATGTTCTGGGGCCATCAGGAACCTCTCTGGCCAAGAATTCTCTGGAAGGTATCCCACCCCTGGCACTGTTTCCTGTTCATGTGGATGAGTTCCTCCTATGCCTGGAATCTTAACTTTTTATTTTTATTTTTTTTTGGTTTTTCGAGGTAGGGTCTCACTCTGGCCCAGGCTGACCTGGAATTCACTAAATTCACTATGTATTCTCAGGGTGGCCTTGAACTCACGGCGATCCTCCTCCCTCTGCCTCCCAAGTGCTGGGATTAAAGGCGTGCGCCACCACGCCTGGCTCTGGAATCTTAACTTCTTATCAAATGTATGGTTTTTAAAAATATTTGCTCCTAAGGTCAGAAGTTATTTCTTCATTCTATTGGTTGTTTCCTTTGCTGCACACATGGTTGTTAGTTTTATTAAAATACATTTCTTTTTATTCTCCATACTTTAGGGGTTATTTTTTATTAAATATTTTTATGTATTTGCAAGCAGAGAGTGAAAAAGAGAAGAATGACAGACAGAAAGAATTGGGTGTGGCGGGACCTTCAGCTGTTGCAAACTGCAGAGCATGTGCCACTTTGAACATCTGGCTTTACATGGATGCTGGGGAATCAAACCTGGGCTGTTAGGCAAGGACTTTAACTGCTGAGCCATCTCTCCAGCCCCTGAAGGTTAATTTTTTATTTGATTTTTTTATAGACAACTTCTATACTTACAGACAATGAACCATGATATTTCCCTCCCCTTCCCTCCCCCCATTCCCCTTCACAACTCCACTCTCCATCATATCCCCTCCCTCTCTCCATTAGTCTCTCTTTTAATTTGATGTCATCATCTTTTCCTCCTATTATGAGGGTCTTGGGAAGGTAGTGCTAGGCACTTTGAGGTCGTGGATATTGAGGCCAGTTTCTGACTGCAACTGCTTTGTAAGGAGTCATATCCTTCCTTTGGCTCTTACATTCTTTCCTCCCCCTCTTCCACGATGGACCCTGAGCCTTGGAGGGTGTGGCAGAGATGTTTCAGTGCTGGGCACTCCTCTGTCCCTTCTTCTCAGCACTATGTGCCTTTTGGGTCATCCCAGTGGTCATCTCCATCTGAAAAGAGAAGCTTCTCTAACCAGAAGTGAGAGTTAATATGTGAATAAGAACATTAAGTGTAATGCATTACCAGACAAGAGTAAGCTTTATACCCCTAAGGCTCATGACCTCCCCTGCCATAGACTTTTGATTAGTTTTTTCAGTACCAGGCATGTATTCGCTCCCATAGAGAGGGCCTTCAGTCCAATTAGGGAGCAGTTGGTTTCTTCAAGAGCAGACATGGCACTATTGTACCCTTTCAGTCATTGGTTCTGTCTGGCCAAACTTGAGGTTTCCAGTGTCCACTGTTTTCACTGCTGATGACTTCCGTCTCCCATATGGCTATATACAGTGCAGCTTTTTCCAGCTTTCAGTTGGTTGGTCTATAAGGAGGTTTTCTGCTCAGCGCCAGCTTGCTTTTTCAGTGACCTTGCTGTTCAGGCAAGTGAGGTCTTCAGCAATAGGGTCTTACTATCTGTTTCTCAAGGGAAATCAATGGCCTTGGCAATAGCCTTTAATATTTTGGAGGCTACAGGGACCTCCCTGGCCAACAACTCACTGGAAGGTATCCCATCCCAGGCACTGAAAATTTTCTAGTAACAATCTATAGATTTTGGAAGTGCCATTATTCAAAACGGTAGGTTTACATAGTCTTATTGAGAATATCTTGAATTTTGATTGACCCTCCCCCCCACCCCTTCTTTTACACAGTCAATTCCCCTGGCCTTGCTTAGGCCTTTCCCCTCCCTGTAATCTGTTCTTCTACTTACATATATACAACTCCATCCCTATGAATGTCTGGTAAAATTCACCAGTGAATTCATCTGGGCCTGGACTTTTTTTAATTGGGAGACTTTTTATAACTGCTTGGATCTCCATACTTGTTATAGGTTAACTTAAATGGCATATCTCATCTTAATTTAATTTTGGTAGGTCATAAGAAGCAAGGAAATACTCCATTTCTTTTCAAACTTAGAGGCATATATATTCTTAAAGTATATCCATACGATCTTCTGAATTTCTTTGTTATCTGTTGTAATGGTTCTTTTTTCATCTCTAATTTTATTAATCTTTGTCTCTTCTCTCTTTCTTTTAGTCACACAATGGAGTTCTATTGAGCAGTAAAGAAAAATGAAATTATGAAAATTGCAGGGAAATGGATGGCTTTGGAAAGGATTATACTAAGTGAGGTAACCCAGACCCAGAAAGCCAAATGTTGTATGTTGTCTCTCATATGTGGATCCTAGATACAAATGTGTAGATTGGTGTGTGAGCTGGAACCAAAAATTGGGAGCAGAGGCCATTAAGCTGGAAAAAGGCTATAAGGGAGGGAGGAGAGGGAAGGACTTAAGGGGATGGATAATGTAGTGACTTTTGTATCCTGAATTGATTTGATGCTTGGGTTTTCTACTTATCTGCAGTGTTCTTAGATGTGATGATCCACCTCCATATACTTTCAAGATATGAGTTTAAGGTGCCAAGTGTAGCTCTTGTACACAAATCCAACTGCAGAAGTAATCCTAGGTGTTGAGTTTGTTTGCTAAGCAAGTATTCTAGTGGACTGGGTGGAACAATTTACTGGTAAATTCTAAACTGCAACTGAGCAATATACACATTCAGTAAAAACCAGTACAGAATATACAAGTGTGGGGATTAAAACAAACAAATAGTCTTATAAGGCTAAAATGCTTAAGGCGTGTGTTGCTTTATACCCTTAATCCTGTCAGCTAGGAGGTAGAGAATTCTGTTCTGAATTGGGTTCCAGGTCAGCCTGGATCTGTATTAGACCCTGCCCCCAATAATGACAAAAACAAAAGACAAAGGCCCTATAAATCTGTAAGCATTAAAGGCAGCAATATTCAACACCCCATGTACAGCTTATTTGAAAATGGTAAAGCCAGCCAAAAATATGTAACCCATAACCTGCCCTGACATGGAAAGAGAGATTAGCACTTCCAATGCAGGCCTACGTTACCTTTTGGTGTGGCTTCCAATCTCACCAATGCTGAGTGCCCACCTCCATCCCTCTGTGTTGTGCTGTGGATCTGGAGCTGGGCTCAACAGTGCTGGATGTGCAGCTGCTGGGAGCTGAATGCCAGAGGTTTGTGTTTCTGATGGTTGGGAGATGTGAGAGTTCACGAAGCCTGTAGTTGCTCACACTGTTCCCCTGTATCTCTTTCAGTAGCTCCTTCCTCGATCTTAGCTGACTTTTCTTTAGATTTCTGGGCTCTGCAAGCAGGCTGATGAGGTTGGAAAGTCCCCTTGTTTGGTCTCTGCTGCTGCTAGACATGCCTGCTGGGTGGTGCCAGGTGCACAGATCGCACGGATTGGATCCGATCAGGGCCACAGGGACTGAGGCTCCAAGCTCCTCGGTGGGGTTCTGGCTGTTTTCCTCCTTTCTGGTGGATCTTGGTCTCTCCTGCTTCTCCACTGTGTCTAAGAAAAACCTATACTCCTGCACTTCTCAGAAAAAGTGTATTTTGCTGTAGTTTTGCTTAAATCCCTCCCTGGGCTGGTTTGGTGTGGCTCCTATGCGGCCATCTTACCTGGAAGTCTTTATTTCAGATTTTTAAAGCATTTGTTCTCCCACAGTCTTCTTTCTTTGTCCCCCTCCACTGAATCTCTTCTTCGTCTTTCCAACTAGTCCCTGTTCTATTTTGATGTCATCATTTCTTTTCCTGATTTTTTTTTTTTTTTTTGAGGTAGGGTCTCACTCTAGCCCAGGCTCACCTGGAATTCACTATGTACCCTCAGGCTTGCTTGGAACTCACAGTGATCCTCCTACCTCTGCCTCTGCAGTGCTGGAATTAAAGGTGTATGCCACCATACCTGGCCACTCTTTTGGTTTTAAGCAGACCTTTTCAGAAGTCAAAATTGTCAAACCAAAGGACATAATTTGTATTTAGTATACTATATTATTTACCTGCAAAACTCCTTGCTATATCTATTTAGTTATTCATTTTGGATTTGATTTTCTTCTCTATTCCCAACATTCTTTCATTGCTGATTGACAAATGCCATAAAAAGCAGTATATTTTATTTCATTATTGACATATATTAGTTTACCAGTATATCTTCTCAGCCAAAATCAGTATTTAAGTATTGTTTTTATTATATAATTTCTATCTATTGATTTAGAAAATGCACACATTTTGAAAAATAACCTAGTTGATATTACTTGACAATGACATAAATAACTCAAACCATTAACAATAAAATAGAAACATATTACTCTAAGATGCCCATAATGTATCTTTAGCCCTTAGAGTTCTCTTTCATGTTTTCTCATGTCAGAAAATTTCTACAAAAATGTTGTTGCAAACAAACTCCAGACACATGCACCACTTTGTGCATCTGACATTACTGGAGAATCAAACCTGGTCCATCAGGCTTAGCAAGTCAGAGTCCTTAACCACTGAGCCATTTCTCCAGCCCTACATCTCGGACTTTCTTTCACCTCTGCCTGTAAACTGTGACTAATACATTCCCCTCCATTTAACCACAGAGTTGAAAGTCACCCTTGTGAAGCTCTATTTATTGGATGGCAAGTAGTGAAGGGAAATGTTTCCCAGCGTCAGAGATGACTCTTCATGTTGGAGAGATGGCTCAGTGGTTAAGGTGCTTACCTGAAAGCCTAAGGACCCAGATTCAATTCCCCAGTACTCACTTAGCTAGAGGCACAAAGTGGCACATGCATCTGGAGTTACTTTGCAGTGGCTAGAGACCATGCTGCCTCAAATAAATAAATACATAAAATTAAAATTAATAAAAATGACTCCACTTTTCTAAGACATGTCCTTGAGCACAGTTTGTGAAAGCCCCATGACAGACTTCCTATCTTTCATGATGCTGCTCACAATGGCTCCTTTCCTTTCCCTCCTTAATTATCACGTCATTCAGAAGGCCAGACATGTCTGCTCATTCATCACACCGAGGGCCATAAGCTTCACATCGAGGCAGGCATGTATTAATTATCGTCTCTTTTATTTGTGTTAATTAGGATAGACATCAAGGTGTGGAACAAACATGAACACTATTCTGAGCATTTCTCCATCTCATGACCAGGATAAAATAGAAAACACTTTCACGCCTAAAACTAAGCAAAAGGACAAATAATCACCCTTCATTTCCATTCTACTCTTTGCCATTCATTTTTCAATGTGTTTATTTAGTAAATAACATGTTGTGCATATCCATTTAGTTCCTTTATTTCTTTAAAGCATTTGATACAGTTTAAAATATTTGCAAAATTCACAAGACAGCTAATAATTAGGCTTTAAGAATTCATATAGACCCTACATTTGGTTTCCATAATAGCACTTTGGACAAAGCCCTGTGGTATTTCTTAACCTGTGTGTGTGAGAGAGAGAAAGAGAAGAGAGAGAGAGAGAGAGAGAGAGAGAGAGAGACTGTGTGTATGTGGAACTTAGAGGACAACTTTGGTGTTGATCCTCACCTTACACCCTTTAAAAAAAATATTGGGCTGGAAAGATGGCCCAGCAGTTGAAGGTATTTGCTGGCAGAACCTGACTGCCTGGGTTTGATTCCTCAGTACCCACATAAAGCTAGATACAAAAAAGTGACCCATGTGTCTGGAGTTCATTTGCAGTGCTAGGAAGCCCTGGCATGAACATACCCAGCCTCTCTCTCTCTGTTCTCTCTCTTTCTCTCTGTTTGCCTCTTTCTCTCTGTCTTTTTCTCACAAATAAATAAAAAAGTATTCTAGGGCTGGAGAAATGGCTTAGCAGTTAAGGCGTTTGTCTGTGAAGCCAAAGGACCCAGGTTTGATTCCCCAGGACCCATGTAAGCCAGATGCACAAAGGGTACATGTATCTGGAGTTTGTTTGAAATGGCTAGAGGCCCTGGTGTGCCCATTCTCTCTCTGTCTGTCTCTCTCTCTGCTTGCAAATAAAAAAATACATCTTTTTTTTTTTAAAAAAGCCAAGTGTAGAGCCAGAAGTCTGTGCCTGCTGGTAGTCTAGAGTCTGTTCAGTAAACTGTCAATACTCTAGTTCCATGCAGTAACTCACAAGACACAAGAATAAGAAAAGAAACACTGAAATGCTGGCACTTTCCCAAAAAAGCAAAAGAAAACGTATTCTATTTGCTTCTTTCTCCCTCATGTGTTCTCTCTCAAACAAATAATATATATAATTAGGGGCTGGAGAGATGGCTCAGCAGTTAAAGTGCTTGCTGGGAAGCCCAAGGACCCAGGTTTGATTCCCCAGTATCACGTAACGTGGATGCACAAGGTGGTGCATGTGTCTGGAGTTTGTTTGCAGTGGCTAGAGGCCCTGGCATGCCCATTTTCTTTCTGGCAATACTACTTGTTTTCTTTCCTATTTATATCATATTATGATTTGACTTTTTTGTAGGTAAGATTAGCTAAGATACAAGGATCTCAATTTGCATATTCTAAGAAGAAATTTGAGACCAGATCAATTACTGATAAGACCCAGATGACGGTCAATCTAAACAGAACTTACACTGAAGCAGTAAGGCAATCTTATCTGTCTATCTATCTATCTATCATCTATCTATCTATCTATCTATCTATCTATCTATCTATCTATCATCTATCTATCTATATTACATACCTTGCAGTAGTTTGAATGTGATAGCATAAATGTATGGCTCCATAGATTCAGTTGGTGTTTTAAAATATTTTTAAAATTTATTTGCAAGCAGAGAGAGCTAGAGAAAAGAGAGCGAGAAAGGGCACACTAGAGTCTCCTGCCACTGCAAACAAATCCCGGATGCAGGACTCAGGCGTTTTATTAAAATTAAGCTCATAACGGAGGTCTCTAGCCACTGGGCAGGAGGAGGTATAGCTGGCGGCGGATATAATGTGTGTCACTGGGGT
Organism: Orientallactaga sibirica; assembly: GCA_036365145.1. Lineage (NCBI taxonomy): Eukaryota > Metazoa > Chordata > Mammalia > Rodentia > Dipodidae > Orientallactaga > Orientallactaga sibirica. The sequence continues at coordinate 6,886,185 of JAEOAD010001317.1, forward strand.
GCAGATGTGATTCCAGCCCAAAGGCATGGAGAGAACGGTTTGAGCTCTGGCCGTCCATGCTTGCTTGTGGTGCTGGATGCTAGGTGATTTCTCTTTGCTTCCATCTATGAAAGGGAGCCAGCTGCTTCCACTGTTGATGGAGTTTCCCTGGATCTGTAAGCCTGAAATGAATCCCTTCCTCCAACACACTGTGTCTCTTTGGATGTTTGTCCCAGCAACAAGAAGCTGACTCTAATGTTGGCTGCTTCACAGACATTAAACCTTTATTTCTAAAGACAACAAAGTCAATGAAATTATTACAATGATAAAGAGAAAGAAACAGAAAGTCTGGGAGTAACCATACCTAAGATTAAACATTTAATTATTTTTTATTTTTATTTATTTATATTATTCTGATTTTACATTCATAGTATTGGTTCCATTTCCTCCTCCCTGTCCTCCCACTTTCAAAGAGACCCTCATCAATGGAGAATGTGGGTCATGCATTGTGAGGTTAGTCAAGAGTTCTGGGGTGTAGGCCCCAGTCTCTGTGCATAATGCCCCAACTCGTGACATTTAATTTTTTTAAAATTATTTGCAAGCAGACAGAGACAGACACACACAGAGAATGGGCACAGCAGGGCCTCTGGCCACTGCAAACAAACTCCAGATGCATGTGCCACTTTGTGCATCCACCTTACATGGATATTGAGGAATCAAACCCAGGTCATTAGGCTTTTCAGGAAAGTTCTTAACCACTGAGCCATCTCTACAGCTCCAAGATAAATTTTTAGAACATGTGAATAGATTGTAAAATGTAATAGAAATTGTTTTCAACCACAGATTTCAAGAGTTCAGTTAAGACAAATTTATATAGTCAAAGGTTGGCTTAGGTGACATGGAAGCCTTCAGAAATAAAGACCCAAAGACACAGAGAAATTTGCATTTTCATAGAAAATTATTTGGAAATCCGACTAGACAAAAGGAGATAGGATGTAACAGCAAAGGGAAGCTTAGGAAGGCCTGTGTGCATAGACTCTGCTCGGCAACACCAAGCAGCTCTCTGGAATCACGGCTGAGCAGAGTGCCCTTGTGACCAGGCTTCAGAATAAGAAGGGCAGAAAAGTTCAGAAGGAAGGTATTTTTTTTTTTTTCGAGGTAGGGTCTTACCACTCTGGCCAGGCTGATCTGGAATTCACTCTGTAGTCTCAGGGTGGCCTCGAACTCATGGCGATCCTCCTACCTCTGCCTCCTGAGTGCTGGGAGCTACTACATTCAGCTACCAGAAGGAACTTTTTGGCTTTCGCTATTGTCTCAGCATGCATTTCCAAGATGTCGTGGTTTGGGATATCATGTTCTGAGATATGACATCTTCTGTGTATCACAATGTTCTCCTGTGTGCTATTGGTCAATTACAGTGTCATGAGAAGGATTACATTGGTGCTTACGGACAAATCCTCGGCCTCTTTTCTTTTCTTTTTTTCTTTCCTTTTCTTTTATTTCCTTTCCTTTCTTTTGTTTTCTTTCGTGCCTCTGCTTTTGAAGAAAGAGTCATTGATGAAACAGGATGTTGTAGCTCCCTTCATGTTACCGGAACGAAGCACCCAACCACCAGCTGAAGGAAGGAAAGATTTTACTTTGGCTTTTATTCTCAAGGGGACGCTCCATGACGGCAAGGGAAGCATGGCGTGAGCAGAGGCTGGACATCACCTCTGCCCCAGCAGGTGGACAACAGCAGCAGGAGAGTCAGACTCGAGTGAGAGGAATCTGACTATATCACCCCACCCCCAGGAACACACCTGCTCCAGCAGGGCTCTGCCTCCCACATTGTCACAGCTGGGGACCAAGCACTCAGGGCACATGAGTTTATGGGGGACATCTGATCCAAATTACCACACATGACCCAATAGCATAGGCCTGTAATATCAACTTCTTGGAAGGCTGAGGAAGCAGGAGGATCACAAAGTCAAGGCCTGCCTGGGCTACAGAGTGAGTTCAAGGCCAATTTAAAAAGAACTTAGTGAGTCCGTGTCACAAACTAAAAGTTAAAAAGAGGGTGGGGTACCAAACTGCCATGTAAGCACTTTTCTTTATGTTCATAACCATATATTAACACTACTCTCACTTTTGGTTAGAGAAGCTTTTCTTTTCAGATGGTGGTGAGCCCTGGGATGACTCAAAAGTCAACATAGTGCTGAGAAGAAATGACAATGGAGTGTTCAGGACTGAAACATCTCTACACACCTTCCAAGGCTCAGGGTCCATTGTGGAAGAGGTGGCAGAAAGAATGTAAGAGCCAAAGGAAGGGTGGGACTCCTTACAATGCACTCTTCCAGACACAGAATGGCCTGGATATCATGACCGCACAGTGTCAGGCATTACCTACACAAGACCCTCATAATATGAGGAAACAAATGCAAAAACAAAATAAGAGGACATCAAAATAAAACAGAGACTGAGAGGAGGGAAAGGATATGACAGAGAGTAGATTTGTGAGGGGGAAGGTGAGGGCGAGGAAGGAATTATCATGGTATATTGTTGATAATTATAGAAGTTGCCAATAAAAAAAGTTTTCAAAAAGAGTGTGGGGGGTGTAGCTTGGTGCTATAACTTTAACCTAGCATATCCAAAGCCTGAGGTTCAATCCTTAGCAATAAAAAAAGTCAGAGGTGGATGTGGGGTAGGTAATAGTGGATCTCTACTACGTCAGTCAGTGAGGTCGAATCTCAGCATACTGACTTACTGGATGTTTCATCTGGAAGCTTCCCACATACTGGATAAGCACCAGAACTAGGAAACTGAACTTTACAACTATGTCTCTTTTTTATATATCATAGTATCAGGTAACGCTGGGAATCATGAATATTTATTAAGCAGATAAATGAATGAATGCATGAAGTGCACGAATAATCAGGATGGATGAGCAGAGCTACAGTCTGCCAGCATGTCCGATGTTGACGTTATCATATATTCTGTGCTTTTATTTTATAAATAATCGAGGTGGCACTTGGAATGGACTGGTGGCAGTGATAAGAAATGAAGAAATGAACTGACTTCTCAATTTGAATATATCTTGTAGTTAACCATGAACACTTAAAGAATATATGTAAAAACTTTCAAAGCCTGCAAGACACTAAATCACTATCTGCTTCATTCCTTCATATGCATTCCTTTATTTATTCATTTGTTTTTTAAAAAATTTATATTGGTTTCATGCAGGGAACCTATTTCTCCTTGTAATGATTACTCACTTGATAAATCTTTCATAGGCAAAGTCTCAAAATCTCCATTTGAAGCGCCCAATAGATGGGTAAGTAAGACAGCTATCTGAATATTTCAGGAACATTTTGACTTCAATTGCTGGAAAGGCAAAGATAAAGATAAGCTTTTCATTTCAAATATTGTGTTTACCCATTATATTATATCACCCCTTCAGTTCTTGATTATTGTGTATTATCTTTCTGTGTTTTACACACACACACACACACACACACACACACACACACACACAGCCATGGAACATAGAAACTTGTCAACTTCTCGTCATCTAGTGAATTCAATCACTTTTAAGGAGCAGTCCTGTTTTGCCCTTTATAAGTAACGATTAGATACATGGCTTCTGTTTGGGGTATCCCTAAGATTGGCCATAGGGAAGAGAGGAGTTGATCATTCCTGCACCCCCATCTCCATATTGTTCACATTTGAAACAAAAATCCCAGTACAAACCTTCTTCCCTAGCAGCTCCGTGGGAGTCAGGGGCGCAGGAAGTCTGCCCACATGCCTTTGATGGAGAAGGCTGGATTACATCCAATATGGCTGCAAATAGGAGAACTATAAATTCAGCTGTGGAAATGATTTAATAACATGTGACCTCTAGTAAGAGTGATTTTTAAAAAAAAATTTTTATTTTTATTTATTTATTTGAGAGAAAGAGGCAGATAGAGAGAGAATGGTTATGGCAGGGTCTCCAGACATTGGAAACGAATTCTAGATGTATGTGCCACCTTGTATATCTGGCTTACTTGGGTACTGAGGAATCAAACCTGGGTCCTTAGGCTTTGCAGGCAAGTGCCTTAACTGCTAAGCCATCTCTTCTGTCCTAGAGTGATGTTTGTTAGCTAGTTATCTGCCTCCTTAATATTTTTTCTCCATTTTTGTTCTAAGGTTCAAGGTTCCTTGATTGTTATGTTCACCATGCAAATTATTTGGATGCTTTTCAAGTTTCAAGTGGTTTGAAAATACTACCTATACAAAACCTGCATAATAGGAGGGAAAAAGTGATGACATCAAAAGAGAAGAGAAACTAGTAGAAAGAAGGGATTCAAGGGAAGAAGGTTTGGGAAGGGGGAAAGGAGGGTGGTGGGAGGGAACAATGATCATGGTTTTATTGTCTATATGTACAGAAGTTGTCAATAAAACCAGTTTCAAAAGAAAACTAAACTAAAACTTGGACTGGGGTCAGATGCGGAGAGCCCTTCATCCTGGGAAATGGGATGTGGCCGGAAGGGGGGGTCGCCCTCTCACCATCACTCAATGCATGTTCCTGGGAAATGTGGAGCTAAAATATTCCTGGACCATCTGCTTCTGGATCAGGTTTCCTACATAGCAGTGTAGCTCCCTCACTGTGATCTCTTGAAAGGCAGCCTTCCACACAAGAAAAAGGAAAAGAAAAAAAGACAAAACTAAAACTTGGGCCAGAGAGATTGCTCAGTGGTTAAGGCTCTTGCCTGCAATCCCTAAGGATCCAGGTTCGATTCCCCAGTACCCAGGTAAAGCTAGATGTACAAGGTGGTGCAAGAGTCTGGCCTTCATTTACAGTGGCTAGAGTCCTTGGCGTGTCCATTTTCTCTATCTGCCTCTTTCTCTCCCTCTCAAATAAATCAATAAAAAGTTGAAAAAAAAAAAAAAACTAAAACTAAATGTGGGCATTTAAAGGTACAACTAAATTACCAACAACCAAGCAAGAGCCTTTTCATTTCCAATAACTAATGCTGCATGCTCCATTTTCTAGTTTCTGTGGAAAATAAGACAATGATGGAAGAGCATATACGAGGAAAAGCTACCAAAGGAAAGGAATGCATGTGGCTGAGTCAGGGCACCTTGGCACTTGCAGAAATCACATGAGATTTAGGAAGTATATAATCGGAGTGAGATTTACCTCCCAAATGCAGAACCCATCTTGCCTTAAAATGGTAACAAGAACAGACAGCTTGTTAAAGGCCCATCTCCTTGTTCCTCTCACCTCTCTGTCGCTACACAGCCTCATCCTGGGATTGCCATTGTAGGATATTTTTATCCTTTCCCTGCCTCGGTTTGTTGAACAACAGCTGGCAGGAGATGCTATTTTGGCAACCTGCACCTATCAACCTCTATCCGTCACTAGTGCCAGCTCCCAGAAGGCGATCACTTAACCAGACATCACATCACCAGTCAGTCAAAATAAAGGATCTTTCCAATTTAGAAGAAATCAGTTCTTGAAGGAATTGATTGTTAAAAAGACAGACACACACACACACACACACACACACACACACACACACACACACACACACACACACACACACCATGCCTGCTTTTTGGCATCTTCTAAGGCTCTTGGGCTCAAGGTTAAATAAATGGCAGCATTGGAGAATGACAAGGGATAATAAATCCATCAGATGAGAAATGAGTATGAGAGTCTAGTCCAAAATTGACAGCACCTAGCAGGCCCAGCCCACATCTTCAGAACTGCTGGTCGGAGGGTTAAAATCTGTGGATCAGACACTGTCATGGTCCAAGGACAGCCTCCAGCAACATCCCCTTTCTCTGCATGCTCACACTGCATGAAGTACTAAGCATACCTACTATGTCTCCTGGCCTACAGGCAGACAAGCCACCTCTGCGTCATGGAGGTCTTACTGGGGTGTACATTTGAAAATAAAAATTCAAAGCCGGGTGTGGTGGTGCATGCCTTTAATCCCAGCACTCGGGAGGCAGAGGTAGGAGGATCGTCATGAGTTCGAGGCCACCCTGAGACTACATAGTTAATTCCAGGTCAGCCTGGACCAGAGTGAAACCCTACCTTGAAAAACCAAAAAAAAAAAAAAAAAAAAAAAAAAAAAAAAAAAAAAGAAAAAGAAAAGAAAAATTCAATGTCCTGGCCTGGAGAGATGTCTTAGCACTTAAGGCACTTCCCTGCAAAGCCTAAGGGCCAGGGTTCAATTCCCCAGTATCCACGTAAACCCAGATGCACAAGGTGGGGCGTGCATCTCGAGTTCATTTTCTGTGTGACTAGAGGGGCGTGCATCTCAAAGAAGTAAATAAATAACATTTAAAATTTCTGGTGGCGCACGCCTTTAATCCCAGCACTGGAGGCAGACTAGAGGCCCTGAGTAGGCCACCCTGAGACTTTTCCAGGTCAGCCACCTACTCAAAAAAAAAAAAAAAAAAGTAAATAAATAACATTTAAAATAATAAATAAATAAGTTCAATGTCCCATCTCAGAAGAAGAGAAAAATGGATTTTCACCATCAAAATGATAGCAGTGAACAGCCAGATGTGCGCATCCACAGCTGTAATCTCAGCACTTGGGAGACTGAGGCCGGAGATAAGCACAGATCAAGGTCAGCGTGGTCTAGACAGTGAGCTCCGGGACAGCCCGGGCCACAGAGTGAGATCTGCTACAAGAAATACAAGAAGTGTTTACAAAACACCACATGGGGCGGCTGGAGAGATGACTTAGTGGTTAAGCGCTTGCCTGTGAAGCCTAAGGACCCCAGTTCAAGGCTCGATTCCCCAGGACCCATGTAAACCAGATGCACAAGGTGGCTCATGTATCTGGAGTTCATTTACAGTGGTTGGAGGCCCTGGTGTGCCAATTCTTTCTCTATCTATCTGCCTCTTTTTCTCTCTGTCTGTCATTTTCAAATAAATAAATAAATAACAAAAAAATGCCTTAAAAATCACATGGTCACAAAAATTTCCTATGAAATGCCAAGTCACTAGATCCAGCATTAAGCAATCATTTAAAATATTCCTTCCAAATAAAATGTATTACATGTTAAGTGTGAAGCAGTAGACAAGTAAAACAGGAAAATGTTCATAATCTCCTATTTGAAGATAGTAGCAGCTCACTGCTGATCTCTATTCCCACTCTCCCTCTGCTACTCCCTCCTTCTCACTTTCTTTGTTTCACTTTTACCCACAGGATGGCTTCATTTTTCACACAATACTACATTATAAAGTCCCGTGTACATTATCAAGCACTCTCCACAGTCATAATATATGACTGCAGTGTGTTATAACTCACTAACAGAGGCCACCCAATGAGTCACCTCTTATCTCTGGACAATAGCATAAATCAAAGTCTTCAGGAATCCACCCTTCAGACAGATTATCATTCAGAATGTTCATTAGAGAATGCTCTCTGGATTTATTCTAGTATGGAAAAGAATAAAGTAGAATTGGACAGAGCAGGAAGTTAGTCCCTCGAGTGGGTATGACGTTGCATATACGCGATCACAGCACCCGGGAGGTTCAAGCAGCAAGGTTATGAGTTAAAGTCCAGTCAGAGCTACATAGAAAGAAAGAGGGCTGGAGAGATAGCCCAGTGGTTAAGGTCATTGCCTTTATAGCCAAAGGACTCAGATTCCATTCTCCAGGACCCACTTAAATGCATAAGGTAGAGCATGTACCTGTAGTTTGTTTGCAGTGGCTAGAGGCCCTGGTGCACCCATTCTCTCTCTCTCTCTCTCTGCCTCTGTCTTTCTCTTTCAAATAAATAAATTAATTACAATTAAAAAGAAAGGAAAGAAGAAAGGAAGGGAAAAGAGAGAAGGAGAAGGAAGATGAGGAAGAGCGTGAGGAAGAGGTAGTTGGTCCCAGATACAGTCTTAACAAAATTCTCACATGAGCAGAGTGCTGGAAGCTCACTAGGTCTTCAGAGCTATGACAAGGGTAGCTGGAGTCCAGACCGTGGAACTTCCATATAACCAGATGCTGGCTGTCCACAAGGTTGGTAAAATCGTGGGCGAGGCAAGCTCTTCAGCCGAGGGCCAGTAGACAGTCCATCTCAGTGGCCAGAAAATGAACGTCCATTGACAGACAGCCCCAGTCTATCAGCTGCTCTCAGCTGCTCGGTACTCAGGTCGAGAGGGAATCTGTGTGTGGTGGGTGACATCTACATACTCCATGGCTCACAGGACGTAAGTAAACTTCTTTGCATGGGTTTTGCAAACTTTTTTCTTGGGATTCTGGTGGTCTTTCATTCCTGGGTGTGATATTTAATAATGATTGCCAGTGTGGTGGGATTTAGAATCACCATGGAATAAATCCCTGGTCAGGTCTGTTTCTAGAGTGAGTTCACTGAGATGCGAACACCCCCCGCCAACTGTGGACAGCACTGTTCCATGGATTGGAATCTAAATCTGGATAAAAAGGAGGGCCTGGGGACATGGCTCAGTGGTTTAGGCACTTGTCTGTAAAGGCTAAAGGCCAGGGTTTGATTCTCCAATACTCACGTATAGCCAGATGCACAAGGTGCACATGCATCTGGAGTTCATTTGCTATGGCAGGAGTCTCTGGTGCACCCATTCTCTCTCTACTTGCATATACATAAATAGAACACACTGCATAAGGAAAAAGTGAACTGAATGAGTTCATGCATTCATGTCTCTCAGGTTCTCACTGTCTATTTACTTGTTATTTATTTACTTGCAAGCAGAGAGAGACAGATAGAGACACAGAGAAAAAGAGAGGGAGCAAGAATGGTCATGCCAGGGTCTCCAGCCACTGCAAATGAACACCAGATGCATGCACCACTTTGTGCATCTGGCTTTATGTGGGTACTGGGGAATGGAGCATAGGCCCTTAGACTTCACAGGCAAGCACCTTAACCACTAAACCATCTCTCCAGTTAGGAATATTATCCTCTTTAAGCTGGTGGCCCCATACCTGTAGGATGGGGTAGGGGAAGGAAGCATATTTTTGAGGAGAGTTGAATCTGGGCCAGCAGGAGTGGACGCTCTGTTAAACCATCACACCAGAGTCTAGCAAGGGACCCAGAGCCCCATCCAGGAACAGCAAAGACGAGGAGTCCTTGCACTCCCACCTGCACCCTGCAGTGAGCACTGGCTGCTCCAGGGGTGTGTGTGTGTGGGGGGGGGTGATTCTGGGCAAGCCAGTCTTCTGAAGCTGAAGGTCATTCTTGTAAAGGTGTGACAGCTGGTGACACATCAAGCAGCTGGGACAAGAATTCTTCTTTCCTTAACAGGGAATATCTTGATGGTTCATTAGTACATCCACTGGGCAATTTAAGCTCTGAGCAATTCCAATATTGGAAGACAGGTAACATAGTTCCATGAGGATTTTATTTGCATGGTGGCTTTACTTTGCCAGTTTTCAGTTATTTTAAAAATATTTTTATTCAAATATTTTTATTTATTTGGGAGATAAAGAGAGAGAGAGAGAGAGAGAGAGAGAATGAATACGGACACCTCAGGACCTCTTATACTACAATTAAACTCCAGACACATGTGCCACTGTGGCTTTACAAGGATACTGGGGAATCAATCCCAGGCCATCAGGCTTTTGGGCTTTACCAGCAAGCACCTTTAACCTTTTAGCCATCTCTCCAGCCCCACAGTGAAAACTTACTTACAAGCTGGGGAGATAGCTCAGTCAGTAAAGTGCTTGCTTTGCAAACATGAGGAGCTGAGTTCACTCCCTCGATGTCATGTAGAAATGCAGAGCATGAAGATATGCTTGTAATTAATCCAGCGTTGAGAAGATGGAAACAAGAGGATCCACTGGCCAGCCAGGCTAGCCAAACTGGCAGAGTCCAGCACAGTGAAAGAACGTGTCTTTAAAAAATAAAATGGCAGGGGCTGGAAGGATGGCTCAGCAGCTAAAGGCTCTTGCTTGTAAAGTCTGAAAATCTGGGGTCCTGAGTTTGCTTCCCCAGTGCCCACGTAAAGCCAGATGCACAAAGTGGCATATGTGTCTGGAGTTTGTAGCTATACTGGGGTATTGAACCTGCAGACAAGTGCCTTAACTACTGAACCATCTCTCCAGCCCCATACTCACCTCTTTTTGTCTGCCTCTTTCTCTCTCTTAAATAACTAAAAATATTTAAAAACTAATGAAAAATAAATAAAAATAAAATAGTGGACAGTACCTGAGAAATGAGACCTGAGGTTACTCTGCATATTCACACACATTCATGCATGTATCCCTGCACATGCACATGCACTGCAAACATAAACATACATATGCACACAGATAGAAGGAAACCCTGCTTGTATCTCTGTGTAAACGGAGTATGGCTCTCGGGAGGTATTTTTATATGTACATGCTGCCCTTCAAAATGCTCACTTTGGGGCGGGCTGGACAGATTGCACAGTGGTTACACTGCTTGCTTGCAAAGTCTAACAGCCCAGGTTCAATTCCTCAGTTACAACATAAGGTCAGATGCACGCATTTGGAGTTTGTTTGCAGTGGCTGGAGGCCTTGTACATCCATTTTCTCTTTCTCTCTCTCTCTCTCTCTCTCTCTCTGCAAATACATAAATAAATACTTTTTTAAAAGTCTGGTTTGGTAAATTCCAAATGTCCCACTTGATTCTGCTTGGAATGGACTATGTGGGTTTTTTGTTTTGTTTTTGTTTTTGGAGGTAGGATTTCACTCCAGTCCAGGCTAACCTTGAACTCATAGTGAACCTCCTATCTCTGCCTCCCAAGGGCTGGGATCAAAGGCATGCCAGGCATGGGTTTTGCATTTGGATAGGCTCCATCCTAGGAAAACATCCTGAACTGATGAGAAATGACTCCTCACAACCCCTTCCTGGTACCTGTTGTCTGTGTGACTCTTTCCCAACATTTGCTCACCTACAACTGACCAGAGGCCCTGGTTGCTTCCACCCTACACCTTTGTCCACTGTCTCCTTTGTGCCCAATGTCTTCAGATTGTGGATTTGGACCTTTTGGTGGTGCTGAGAATTGAACCTGGGGCCTTATGTAAAATAGAGAAGTGCTCTACCACTGGGCTACATCCCCAGCCTAATTTTATACATTTTTTTGAGAGAGACACAGAGAGAGGGAGAGGAAGACAGATAGAGATGGGCGCACCAGCAGCCTCTCAGCTGCTGCGAATGAAATCCAGATGTGTGTGCCCCCTTGTGGTCAAGTGCGGCATTGCGCCCTTGCATCACTGCATCTGGCTAAACGTGGGACCTGGAGATTGGAACCAGCATTCTTAGGCTTAGGAGGCAGGCGCCTTAACCACTAAGCCATCTCTCCAGCACAATTTTATACTTTTTGTGGATATTTTGATCACATTCTATCCTGATGTTTCCATGTGTTTGCTTACTTTGGACCAGGTCTCAGGATGTAGCCCAGGCTGGCATTCTAGTATTAGGATCAGGAGCATGTGCCACCACACTAGCTAGGATAAATGTTCTTTTCTCAACATGAAATTATCATGACTTGAAAAAGAAATTATCAATGTGGGTCATTGGCTAGTACTCAGGAAATGTTTCTGTCCAAGGATTATTTTGCAGTCAACAAGAAATGAGAATGTAAGATACTGAAACACGGCAGAGGTGCTAGAGAGAGGGCTCAGCAGTTAAGGTGCATGCCTGTGAAGCCTAACCATATGGGTTCAGTTCCCTAGTACCCACATGAAGCCAGATGCACAAAGCTGCTACATGCATCTGGGGTACGTTTGCAGCGGTTAGAAGCCCTGGTGTAACCATACTCTGTCGTGAGTGTGTGTGTGTGCGTGTGTGCATGTGTGGGTGAGTGCGTATGTGTGTGTGTGCATCTGTGTTTGCAAGTAAGTAAAATATTTTTTAAAATGTTTGAAAATAATTCTTGCCTTGTCTCTGTTTCATTCTTTCTATCCTTCACAATCTAATGAAGAAAAGTCAAATTATGAGAAAGATCAGGGCTGGAGAGATGGCTTGCAGTTAAGGTGTTTGCCTGCAAAGTCAAAGGACTTTGGCTCAATCCCCCAAGACCCACCTAAGCCAGATGCATAAGGTGGCACATGGGTCAGGAGTTTGTTTGCAGTGGCTGGAGGCCCTGGCATGCCCATTCTCTCTTTCTCTCTCTCTGTCTGCCTCTTTCTCTCTCACTCTCTCAAATAATGAAAGAAAGGAAAAAAGAAAGAAAGAAGGAAGGAAGGAAGGAAGGAAGGAAGGAAGGAAGGAAAGAAAGAAAGAAAGAAAGAAGGAAAAAAAGAACTATCAGCATAAAATTTGCCTGTTCCTAGTCTCTTATCAACAAATGTCCTTAAAAAAATAAAAATCTAACGTTGATTTTGGTGACCTACACCTTTAGTCCCAGCAGTTGGAGGATAGAGGTAGGTGGATCACCATGAGTTAAAGGCCAGTCTGGGACTATAGAATGAGTTCCAGGGCAGCCTGGGCTAGAAGTGAGACCCTTCCTTGAAAAAATACAACAAAGGATAAAATGAAATAAAAATCTAAAACTACCAGAATTGCTTTTCGTGTGGTGGGCATAGTTATATGTGACATTATAGAACAATTCTTTATAAATATGTGCTCAGATTTTTGGCTAACTTCTAGAATTATACTACAAAGGAGAACACACACACATGTGCACAATCCCAGCATTCCAACACACAGAATGATAAAGTGATGAACCAGGTGTGGGAGTTTGAATGATGGCCCCAAGGTATTTAGGATTTTCATATAGTTTGTAATGTAGATCCGCAGCCACCTGGCTGGAGGAGTGTCCCTGTGGGTGGATCCTAGGGTTCAGCCCTAAGGTGTGGGGTGGATCTGGAATTCCAGTCTAAAGTATGCATGGCTCTTGAGCTCTGCCTGGAGTTCTTGAAGTGTGCTTATGTGTACTGGTGTTGGTGGCTTCTGGCTCTTTCTCTCTCTGCTTGGACCTGTGAAAGTGGGCCAGCTTCTTCTGCCATTACGGAACTTCCCCTGGATCTGTAAGCTTCACATAACCCTCTTCCTCCATACCTGTCCCTCGTTTGGAGGCTCATCCCAGTGCCCTGAGGCTGACTGCTACACCAGGCATGGTGGTGAACACTTGTGGTCCCAGCACTGAGGCTACATGGGAGGATGGCCATGAGTTCAAAGCCAGCCTAGGGTTACAAAGGAAGTTCAAGATCAGTCTAGGCTAGAGTGAGAAGTGAAGGTACATAAATTCAAAGTTAGTCTGGGCTATTAGGTAGTTCCAGGTCACCCAGAGCTATAGTGAGACTCACAAAAGAACAAGAACAACAACAACAAAATGGTTAATAAAAATAGTGGGGCTGGTGAGATGGTTCCGTAGTTAAAGGCATCTGCTTGCAAAGCCTAATGGCCTGGGTTCAATTCCCCAATAGCCACATAAAGCCAGATAAACAAAGTCGTGCTTGCATCTGGAGTTTGTTTGCTATGGATAGAAGCCCTGGTGTGCCCCTTCTCTCTCTCTATCTGCCTCCCTCTCTCTCATTGCAAATAAACAATAATGATAATAATAAAATGTGTGTGAGAGGTGCGTGTGTACACACACACACACACACACACACACACACACACTTATGTATTTATTTGATACAAGCCTGGCTTTTCCCAATGCTGTGAACACCTTGAATGCAAATGATAATGTCTGTTTTTTTCTACTCATAAAACTAATTGCTCAGTTTAGTGCCTGACACCCAGAATGTTAAAACATTTACCAGGTGCCAGGCACACAGCTCAGTTATAGACTACTCACCAAGGGTGCATCAGACCCTTTTCATCCATAGCACCAGAGGAGAGAAAATTGGTTTGAATGAATACACAAATTTTTGAAGAAAATGACCTTTCTTCTCTTGATCATAATAAACTTTCAAAAAGGATAATTCTGAGACCCTCAGAAATCTCAACCTTCGCCGGTGACTATACATTATGATTGCTGAGCTATTTATCTCCTTTGCAAGGGAAATAGCCTTGAAGCTAGCAGGTCATGGAAGACTACACCATCCAATTGTGAGTCTAAATGGCTACATCACAGTCATGATTGTAGGCAGGAGACCTCGCTGTGTGTCCCTGAAAGCCATGATTTCCACAGACCAGCTGTGCCTGCAGCGTGGCCTGGCGTCTGTTTGCAGTGTGCAAGGCGGTGATCTCTCTGGTTTCTAATTGCAGGTGGGAATAACAATCTGCTCTTGCAGCCTGGCATCTAGGCAGGTAATTTACCACTTTACCATTCTGCTGGAGTTTGTGTTCAGGTGCACAGTACCTGTGTTTCCAACGTGTTCTGTAGACTTCAGACTCCAGCATGCACATGGTGGGAACCCAGCAGGGCCCACGAACCTCCATGACCACATTTAATTTTGTGGATTGTTAAAGGTCAAACATGATGCATGTGGACATTAAAAGTAGTTATAGCTCGGTTTTGAAGAGTAGGGGAGTACCATGGGTTATTGTCTACAATTATGGAAGTTGTCAATAAAAAATAAATTTAAAATAAAAATAAATAAATAAAGACTAACATGTTCCAATGTGTTCTAGTTAGTCTAGTAAATTAAAAACCTGTTCTTGGGGGGAGGGAAATATCATGCTTTTTTTGTATGTAAGTATAGAAGTTGTCAATAAACAAAAAAAGAATGACAGGAAACAAAAGACATACTTTTGTAAACTGTCTATATACATATAACCTGAGATATAGTACACATTTAAATTATGCTTCATTGACTTCTTTCCTGGTCATAAAAAGTTTTTGAGATGTTAATATGCCATAAATTATCATTCATAAATATTTCATCTCTCCAAGTGAAGTAAATGAGAATGAACATAAACACTTTGGCAACACTTTTTTGTCATCCATTGTCGTTATTACATGCAGTTATTTTATAGCAAAGTCTCAGATATAAATGAATATCATGTGTTTTTTAAGAATTGTAAAATAAATTCAAAAAAAAAAAAAACCTGTTCTTAAACCGGGTGTGGTGGTACAAATTAATCCCAAATTGGGAGGCAGAAAGGATCAAGTTCAAACCCTGGGAATTCAAAGTGAATTCCAGGTCAGTCTAGGCTATAATAAGACCCTACCTCGAAAAACAAAACAAAAACAAACAAACAAACAAACAAAAAAACTGTTCTTGTGAGCCGAGGAGATAGTTCAGTGGTTAAGGTGCCTGCATGCATAGCCTGATGGCCTGAGTTCAATTCCCCAGTACCCATGTAAAGCCAGATGTACAAAGTGATATGAGTCTGGAATTTGTTTGCAGGGGCTAGAGGCCCTGGCATGCCCATTCTCACTCCTTTCCTCCCTTCCCCTTTCTCCTTGCAAATAGATAAATAAAACTATTTTTTAAAAATCCAGTTCTCTTTAAAAGAATAACTCACATATTTCAGAACAAAAGTATCATTTTCTCAAATAGGAAAATAAATCTGACAAATAATTAAAATGGAATAGGTATAGCTAAAATATGACAAAAATCTCAGCAAAGATCATTAAGAAGTGGCCATTTTGTTATTTGTTTTGTTTTGTTTTTTTGAGGTAGGGTTTCACTCTAGTCCAGGCTGACCTGGAATTCACTATGGAGTCTCAGGGTGGCCTTGAACTCCCAGTGATCCTCCTACCTCTGCCATCTTATAGAAGTGATTTGAGCATCCCAGGATTTGGGAGGAGAAACTAAAAGCAATTTCCACTGGTACTGAAAGAATGTCTGTGTAACACACACATACACACACACACACACGTGGAGAGACGAGAGAAAGACAGAGACTAATAAGGAAGAAAACTAGGTTCCAGAGAGATGGTGAAATATTTTTGTAAATGTGTCTAACAGTTATCTTCTCATTGCTGGACAAACACCTAACCAGAATCAGCTTACGGGAGGAAAGGGTTGATTCCGATGAAGCTGGTTCATTGCATTAAACATCTGTAGGAGGGAAGAAGGGAAGGCTGGAGAGAGAGAGAGCAAGAGCAAGTGGATTCTCTACACACAGTGGGCTCGCCCCAATGCCCATCCCCAGTGACTCCTCTCCTCCAGGAGGCCTCCACCTCCCAAAGACTCCACCAGCTGGGGACAGGTAGGAAATTTAAATTCAAACATTTGAGGCTATGGGGACATTTATATTCATACCGCCACAGCACAACATTCTGTCAGGGAACAAGTCTATATCTTGAAATGGGTAAGAAGCTGTTATGGGGAAACATGTGGCGATTTAAAGAATGAATTTGATGGGTTGGGGAGATAGTTCAGTGGTTAAAGGCACTTGCTAGCAAAGCCTGGCAGTCCAGGTTCGATTCCCCAGTGCCCACATAAATCCAGATGAACCTGGTGGTATGTGCATCTGGAGTACCTTCTCTCTCTCTCTCTCTCTCTCTCTCTCTCTCTGCTCTCTCTCTCTCTCTCTCTCTCTCTCTCACACAAATAAATAAATAAATAACTATGAAAGCTTGCGGTGTCACCCTACCTGGCCATACTTCTTCAGCTGTGGAGTGTGTTTTTGTTCAAAAGCAATGCTGGGTGGTATACTTTGACAGAGGACAGAGCAGCATTATAGACACAAAAGTCACATCCATACTCAAGTATTTATCCAAGTAAGAATGAAATAATGCTCTTTTCCAAGGGATGGAAGTGTTTCAACAGAGACAAATGGACAACGTGCCACCAAGTCTCTGGCTGCTCACCCTAGGCAATGACGCCATATTGAGGTCTCTGTTGTTCTCTGGAGCCAACAGACTTGGCACTCAGCAGCAACTACAGCCAGAGCAACCCTGGTAAACATGACCCAACCTGCATATTACCTCCATCATGTCATGATGACCACTTTGTTCATGGACCCATTGGGCAGTGACAAGAATGTCTGGGGGAAGAACATGACCATTATCCATAAAACAGATTATCCTATTTACTTGATTACTGAAGGTATCTTTGATCCACATTTACACAAAGCACAAGTATTTTTTTTTTTTTTTTGCATCCTTTGCCCATCTGGAGACATCTATCCATATAAGCCTTCCCCAAGTGTCTTTCTTACCAATTTTCCAATTGTTCTTTAAGTCCAAGACCATGACCAAACCACTGGCCATAACCTATGAACCAGCATGTTGTTCAACATCTGACTTTTTATTTGTCAATCAAAATGTGTGACCATGTGTGCTGCCAGGAGTTCCTCCCACTGAAGACTTCCCTTCACTACTGTCCTTCAAGGTTATCCCAGAAAGGGGTCAGCCTGGAATCCCTAAGTTCTTACCTCAAAAACAAAACAAGGGCTGGAGAAATTGCTCAGTGGTTAAGACATTTGCCTGCAAAGGCTAAAGACCAGAGTTTGATTCCCCAGTGGCCATGTAAAGCCAGATGCACAGTGGTGCATGCATCTGGAGTTTGTAGCAGTTGGAGGCCCTGGTGCACTCATTCATTCTCTCTCTCTCTGGCTCTCTCTCTCTTTGTCTCTCTTTTCTCTCTCTCTCTGTGCTTGTAAATAAATAAATAAAAATATTTCTCAAAAAAATGACCTTGACATAGGTTTTTAAGCCGGGTAGGGTGATACTGCAAGCTTTCATCTTTTCACGGAAGATTGTTTTGACCATTGGGCATTTTTCTAGCATATACAAATTTACAGATTTATTTTTCTCTTCCTATGAAAAATGGTATTGGGTTTTGCATAGGGTTTGATTGAATCTGCAGATTACTTTGGGTAGCGTAGGCATTTTATCAATAATAATTCTTCCAATATATAAACATTGGATGTCTTGCCCTTCATTTTCTAGTCTTTCAATTTTTTCATCAGTATTTTATAGTTTTCATTATATTAGTTTTACACTTTGGATAAATTGGTACTTGGATTTGATTTGCTATTGTTATAAATGGAATTTTTATAATTTCATTTTACATAGATTTCTAATGGTAATACTCCTACACTACTTCTTTTTTATATTGATTTTTTAATACTACAACTTTACTGAATTCTAAATTCATAAATATTTTATTTTTTTCTTTATTTGAGAGACAGAAAGAGGCAGAGAGAGGGAGAGAGAGAGAGAGAGAGAATGAGCACACCAGGGTGTCCAATGGGCACACCAGGGCTTCCAGCCACTGCAGATGAACTCAAGACACATGTGCCCCCTTGTGCATCTGGCTTATGTGGGTCCTGGAGAATCGAACTGGGATCCTTTGGCTTTGCAGGCAAATGCACTAACCACTAAGCCATCTCTCCAGCCCAATATTTGCTTTTTAATATAAGATGCTAATGTATAAAGAAGATAGCTTTTTTATTATTTCACACATTGTCAATTCATTTTTAAATTGTGTGTGTGTCTGTGTGTGTGTCTGTTGCCATTGCAAATAAGTGCCTATCTAGTTTTATGATGAATTGAAACTGGGCAGTCAGGCTTTGCCATCTCACCAGCCCCAAAAGATACTTTAGAATCTTGCTATCATTATTGTTCAATGTCTTTATAATATGCTTTTTGATTATTAGCTAGAAATATGTGGATTATTATTAAGAATGCTTTATAGAAGATGTATTTAAAAGCATGTTTAATATGCTGATGACTAAGGCTATAGGAGTTTAGAGAAAACTCTGTTTCTCATACAGAACACACAGTTACTCAAATTTGCAATATGACTTTTGCTTAAAAGATGTTCTAGTAACACTGGTTTAAAAATAAGCAAACAACTATATAGTCTCAGGGTGGCCTTGAACTCACAGCGATCCTCCTACCTCTGCCTCCCAAATGCATATATGTAAGTAGAAGAACTGATTACAGGGAGGGGAATGGCCTAAGCGAGGCCATGGGAAGAGAATGCATAAAAGAAGGGCAGGGGGAGGGTCAATCTAAATTCAAGATATTGTGAATAAGACTTATATAAAATTAGTTTTTTTGAATAAGGGCACATCTAGAAGCTGTAGACTGTTACTAGAAAATTTTCAGTACCTGGGATGGGATACCTTCCAGTGAGTTGTTGGCCAAGGAGGTCCTGGTAGCCTCCAAAACATTAAAGGCTTTTGCCAAAGCCCTTGATTTCCCTTGAGAAACAGATAGTAAGACCCTATTGCTGAAGACATCTCTTGCCTGAGAGGCAAGGTAACTGAGAAAGCAAGCTGGTGTGGAGCAGAAAACCTTCTCCCTATAGACCAGCCAACTGAAAGCTGGAAAAAGTTGCACTGCACGCAGCGTATTGGAGACAGAAGTCATCAGCAGTGAAAACAGTGGACGCTGAATATTCAAGCTTGGCCAGACAGGCCCAATGACTGAACGGGTGCAATAGTGGCATGTCTACTCTTGGGGTAACCAACTGCTCCATAATTGGACTGAAGGCCCTCTCTACGGGAGGGAATACATGCCTGGTACTGAAAAACCTAAGCAAAAGTCTATGGTAGGTAAGGTCATGAGCCTTAGAGGTATAAGCCTGCTCTTGTCTGACTAAATGTGTATATTATTCCCACCAAGCTGCCCTGAAAGCACTACACTTAATGTCCATATTCACATATTAACGCTACTCTCACTTCTGGTTAGAGAAGCTTCTCTTTTCAGATGGTGATGACCACTAGGATGACCCAAAAGGCAACATAGTGCTGAGAAGAAGGGATGGAGGAGTGCCCAGCACTGAAACACCTCTGTCACACCCTCCAAGGCTCAGGGACCATTGCAGAAGAGGGGGCGGATAGAATGGAAGAGCCAAAGGAAGGGTATGACCTCTTACTATGCAGCTGCCCAGACAGAAATTGGCCTTGATATCCATCACCTTGCAGTGCCTAGCAATACCTCCGCAAGACCCTCAAAATAGAAGAAAAAGATGATGACATCAAACTAAAAGAGAGACTAATGGAGAGAGGGAGGGCATATGATAGAGAGTGGAGTTTTAAAGTGGAGTGGGGGGAGGGGAGGGAAATATTAGGTGGGGTTTTTTTTGTATGTAAGTATAAAAGTTGTCAATAAAAAAAAAGAATAATTAAAAAAAAAAAAGAGTATGGTTGAGCAGAAAAAGAGGCAAGTGAGAAGAGACCAGGCAAAGACACCACCCAAGACTTGCTTTCTGTTACTTACTTCCCACAACTAGGTCCTGACTCCTAAAGTTTTCCCTATCTCCCAAAATAGCACCACCAGTTTGTAACCAAGCATTTGACACATGGAGAACATCCAAACTCAAACCATGACACTAGTTTATGTTGAAAACTTGATCAAGGTGTGTGTTTCATGCATACAACATAAGAATACTTTCTCTCTGTTAAATAAAACATTTTCTAAGGAAACAAAAATAAGCAAACAAAAAGAAATTCATCCCATTAACTACAATGATATCAGAAGGGAAAGTGAAGAGGAAATGAATAGTAAGGATAGACAGCTATATCGAATACATTTGTAGCTTCTGAGTCACTTGTCTATGTGAATAATTCTGGGCCAGTTGGCTGGATTGTTGGGTATGAAAGGAGAAATCTCGGCACAGTAGGAAGGACCTTACAGCACTACTTCACACACATTGGCATGGTTAAAATGGCTCATGTTTCTGGATTTAATGTGATAGCACTTAAACTTGACTGCAGTTGAACAAAGGGTAAAATGTACAAATTTTTAAAAAATTATGTAGGCTATATAATAGTCTGTTTTCTAGTAATACAACGCCACAGACTGGGTTGGTTATAAAGAAAGATTCATTTTGGCTTCCAGTCTGGCAAGTAAAAAGTTGAGCAAATGTATCTTGTGAAAGCCTTTTTGTGAGGCAGAGTTCTGAGGTGTCAAACGTACTCCATGGCAAGACACAAGTCTGTGTGTCTGTCTGTGTGACCTGCTCTGTCTCTTCTCTTATAGCCAAGAAGAGAAAAGCATTGGCTTCTACCCTGATTACCCCTAAGACTAATAACTGCCCAAGGCTCAGCCTCTGAATGTTATAGTTGAGTTAAGCTTCTTAGCTGGGAGTTGAGTTTCAGAATGCATTTAAGGTGTGTGGCGGGGGGGGGGGCGCATATTCATATTGTAGGAGCTGAAGGTCTTCCAATACTTTACATAAAATATGATAAGGTCATTTAGCTGTGCTATAAAAGTATGAAATAATCTCATTGAAAATGATTGGGTTAGGGGGAAGGTGCTGGCCTCCAGTGACTTTGGAAATGAGTGAAGTCTGTAAAATTGGAGGTAATGGATATTTAAGTATACTGTATGCTCGTGAGAGTGTTGTGTTGCATGCATATATAGGTTAAGAGTTTTTTTTTGTTTGTTTTTTTGTTTTTTTGTTTGGTTTTTCGAGGTAGGGTCTCACTCTGGCCCAGGCTGACCTGGAATTAACTATGTAGTCTCAGGGTGGCCTTGAACTCACAGCGATCCTCCTACCTCTGCCTCCCGAGTGCTGGGATTAAAGGCGTGCGCCACCACGCCCGGCTTAGGTTAAGAGTTTTTAAACCATTATTTTATGCATACTAGAATTGAAAAATAACCCATAAAATAGGGCTGGAGAGATGGTTTACCAGTTAAGGTGCTTGCCTACAAAGCCAAAGACCCCAGGTTCAATTCCCCAGGACCTACATAAGCCAGGAGTGCAAGGTGGCGCACGTGTCTGGAGTTCGTTTGCAGCGGCTGGAGGCCCTGGCATGCCCATTATCTCTCTTTACCTGTCTCTCTCATAAATAAATAAATAAAATATTTTAAAAACTCATAAAATAGATGGTAGATTGGGGGTGGTAGAGGGTGAAATTAGAGGTAAATGGAAGATGGGGGAAGGGTAAAATTCTCTGTGGTAATGGACTTGGACATAACATCACATGGCCTTGTTCGGATTAATATAGACAAGATGGTTAAGAACCATCTTACAGATATGTGTGATCTTTTGGGTTAATATGTATTACATTTTGTTCTCTGTCAACCAAGACAGAAGCAATGCAACTCTAACAAAATGACAAATGAAGCACCTAGAACTTTGTTTCCAATACCCTGCTACCAAAAAAAAAAAAAAAAAAAAAAAAAGTAAGAGGTCTGGAAAGATGGCTCAGCAGTTAAGGTGCCTGCTTGTAAAACCTGATAGCCAAGGTTCAGTTCCCCAGTAAAGCCACATAAATCCAGATGCACAAAATGGCTTATGTGTCTGGAGTTTGTTTGTAACAGCAAGAGACACTGGTGCGTCCATTCTCTCTCTCTCTCTTTCTCTCTCTCTCTCTCCCTCCTTGCAAATAAATAAATAAAATATTTTTTAAATATAAGAATCTTTGGATAAATGTCTCTGACTCTAGGACTCAAGTAGTCCTATGAAATAATAGTGCCAGGAAGTAAGAAGCAAAATTAAAGTAAAATGCTGGAATTAGACCAAACATCAGACCAACTGAATGGATCCAAACGATGGAAGTTACAGGAATTTAAGCCATATAGTGCTCCATTAAATATATAGAAATCCTTGATGGTACAGAAATGATTAAGTAGCTGGGCATGGTGGTGCATGAGGCAGAGGTAGGAAGATTGCCATGAGTTTGAGGCCAGCCTGAGACTACAGAGTAAATTCAAGGTCAGCCTGGGATAGAGTGAGGCCCTACCTCAAAAAATGGGGAAAAAGGAAGATTAAGTAAAATAATAATCTCTACAGTAAAATAATGAGAAACAATTTGCATGTATATTTACCTGCCAAGTGTGCCATTCTTGAAGTATGGGCAGTACACAGTGACTTTATTCCAGAAAGCACAGTATTGGGGAGCAGTGGGGAGAGAGTAGTTTAGAATGAGGAAAGCAACAAACATTCCCTTAGTCAGGTAGTGAAGATTAACAACAGTGGTAAATCATGCTGCTATGAGTCCATAGATAATGTGATTTGATTACATTTTACCCTTAGAATTTTCTTTCTAAAACTATCTAAATCCCACCTAATCAAAAGGGTACATTAAATAACTTCCAATTCAGAGACAGTTGGCCAAAACCTGAACAGTACTTGAAAACACTACATGCCATAAAAATATAGTAATATCGGGCTGGAAGATGGCTTAATGGTTAAGGTGTTCACTTGCAGCTAAGGAATGGGGTTCAACTCCCAGCACCCATGTAAAATTGGATGCACAAAGTGATGCATGTGTCTGGAGTTCATTCTCAGCAGCTAGAGGCCCTGGCATGCCCATTCTTTCCCCCCCTCTCTCTCCTCTCTGGTAGCAAATAAATAAAATATATTTTAAAACTTTTATTTTTAGTTTTTATTATTGTTTTGGAGAGAGACACAGAGAGAGACAGAGAGAGACAGAGAGAGAGAGGAAGACAGAGATGGGCGCACCAACAGTGTCTCAGCTGCTGCAAACGAAATCTAGATGTGTGTGCCCCCTTGTGGTCAGGTGCGGCATTGCACCCTTGCATCACTTTGCATCTGGCTAAACGTGGGACCTGGAGATTGGAACCGCTGGAGATTGGAACCAGTGTTCTTAGGCTTAGGAGGCAGGCGCCTTAACCCCTAAGCCATCTCTCCAGCCCATAAAATATATTTTAAAAAAGAGTAGACAGGCTTGGTGGTGCGTGTCATCAATCCTAGCACTCAGGAGGCAGGTTTAGAAGGATCGCTGTGAGTTCAAGGCCACCCCAAGACTGCATAGTAATTCCAGGTCACCCTGGGCTAGAGTGAGACCCTACCTTGAAGAAACAAACAACCAAGCAAACAAAAAAAAAAGGAAGTCACCAAAAAACAGTGATTTTTGCAAGATGGAAGAATAAGAGTTCTCTGCACTGTCCCAGTGAAATCCAGCTATCAGCTATCACAAGCAATTAGTGGTTAAGATGCTTGCCTAGATCCACCCCGCTGGCTTTCTCGTCTTCTTGTGCCCTCTCTAACAGGCCTCAGAGGGTGGCGAGGATGTCTGGGCATAGGTTGGAGCTGGGGGAGGATTATGGGGAGGGCCTTCCCAGGGAGGGGCGAGGCTGCCCGGTGCAGGGCTTCCGGGCAGAGGAGCAGAGCAAAAAACAAAAAGAAAAGAAAAACAAAGAAGACGCTTGCCTACAAAACCTAAGGACCCAGGTTCAACTCCCCAGAACCCACGTAAGCCAGATGCACATCGTGACTCATGTATCTGGAGTTCGTTTGCAGTGGCTAGAGGCCCTGGCATGACCATTCTCTTTCCCCTTCTCTCTCATAAGTAAATATATATATATTTTCCTTTCGGGCACAGGTAGGTGAGTCGCAGAGAGATTGAAATAATTATTTTTTAAGAGTATCTTTATTGTTTTCTGGCTTTGGTTTTCATTTGCAGCGCTGGGGGTGAGCCAAGGGCTCACACACAGGCTTGGAACGCATTCTGCACTGAGCTGTCCCCTCCACCCTCTGAGAAGAGCGAAAAGTGGTGTTTGGAGGGTTTGGGGAACAGTTAGTTCTCTGATGATGCATGTTGCTTCCAACTGACCGTGCAGTGCACACACGAGTCCCTGGGACCTGTGACCCATGGTTTCTATAGTGAGAAGAAGGGGCTGGAGATAGATGTCAGATGCTTCGCGATTCTGGGGTCTTTTCCAGAAAGCTCTACTCCTGTGTCATTCCATGATAGCTACTGGGAGACTCTCTGGGGACAGACACTCCTTTAGGAGGAAGAGACAGTAACAAGTCTTGCAGCGGAGTGCGTGATCTCGGTGGCTGCTCTGTGTTCTGGTCAAAGGAAGTGACTCAGAAAAGAGACTAACCCGGCATGGTGGCTCAGGCCTTTAATCCCAGCACTCAGGAGGCAGAGGCAGGAGGATGGTGGGGAGTTCAAGGCCACCCTGAGACTACATAGTGAATTCCAGGTCAGCCTGGGCTGGAGTGAGATCCTACCTGAAAAACCAAAAGAAGAAGAGAGAGACTTAGCCAAAGGCAACCTGTCACAGGAAACAGTGCCCAGGCTTATGGGATTTGGGTCCCTGGCCAGATTTCCCATGTCAGCCTAGTGCTCTCAACTGACCTCAACTGACTTTGCCAGGATGGGAGAAAAACTAAAGATTGGTCAGAGAAGCCTCCTGTTGGTAGTGGGCTGTGGTTAAGGCACAGACTCTTAGCTAGCCAAAGTTCTGAGATAATAAATGACTCTTGAGCATTCAACCCTACACAGGACATCTTTAGAAGGGAAGAGAGAGAGGAAAGATTATAAGAGCTGGAGGGTGGGAGCAGGGGTATGAAATGCCACCTTCTGGATAAGACATAACCCCACTATCACGAAAAGCCAGCAGCTGTGACTTCCTGCATAAGACAGACGTGCACCAAGAAGAAAAGGTCACTCAGAGGAAAACTCAGAGACATCTGGAGATAGAGTCACATCAGATCAGATTGATTTTAAGTCAAAACCCATAAAATATTAAGGACATAAGAACGTAAGGGAGTAATTTGCCAACAGAACACAAAAGTTATAAAATTATCAATATATATGTATAATTAAAGCTACTTAACTGTGAATCATTAAATAATATAAAGAAAGAGAGATCATGCAATATTCTAATGACCGAGGACCTCCATGTCCCACATTTCATTAGTGGACAGATTATCTGGACAGAAAATCAATATGGCAACATTGGAGTTGAAGTATACCTCACACCAAATAGACTTAGACATACAAAGAATATTCTACCCAACTGTAGGAAAATGTATATTCATCTTAAATGTACATGAAACGTTCCCCAGACAGATTATACATTAGGCCACAAAGTAAATGCCAAGGAGCTGAAGTCCTATCAAGTGTCATCTTAGGACACAATGGCATGAAACTAGCCATCAATCACAGGAGAAATCTTAGCGCATGCACTCACGTTCACAAGTAAAATAGGTTCATAAATAAGCAATGCATCACAAAAGAAAAAGTTTAAAGGGTATATATATATATATATATATATATATATATATATATACATACCTTGAGAAAAATGAAATGTAAGTACAATGTACAATAACTTATGAGATGTAACAGAAGCAGTTCTAAAAAAGAAATTTGTACTGACAAAAATCTTTATCAAAAAGGGAGGGAGGGGCACTTAATAAGATGGTATTGTATATATGTAAGTAGAAGAACAGATTAATGGGGGTGAAGAGGCCTAAGTGAGGTCAGGGGAAGAGATTGAGTAAAGGAAAGGTGGAGGGAGGGCTAATCAAAATCTAATAGGATATAAATAAGTCATATGGAAACCTACTTTTCTGGACAATGGAACACTGTGAGGCAATAGATTGTTACTAGAAAATTTTCAGTGCTAGGGATGGGATACCTTTCAGTGAGTTCTTGGCCAGGAGGTCACAGATACCCCCAAACAATATAGGCCATTGCTGATGCCCTTGGTTTCCCACCAGGCATAGATGGTAAGACCTATTGCTGAGGACTCTACATACTTGGGCTTCAAGGTCACTGAGAAATCCTGCTGCAGTTGAGCTGAAAGCCTTCGCAATGTGGACCAGCTGACAGAAAGCTGGAACTGCATGCAGTTCAATGGGACAGAGAAAACACCAGTGAAGGTACTCAACAGTGAACACTAAAAGGTTTAAATGTGGCTAGCCAGGCCAAATGAGCCAACGGGTGCAATAGTGGCATGTCTGTTATGGGGGGAACCAACTGCTCTGTAATTGGACTGGAGGCCCACTCCATGGAAGGGAATACATCCCTGATACTGAAAATCTACAACAGGGGTAGTCATGAGCCCAGGGATGTAACAACTGCTGGTGTCTGGCTAAATGTATATACTATGCTCACCAAACTGCCCAGTAAGCACCTCTCTTAATGTTCATACCCTTATATTAATGCTACTCTCACCTTTGGTTAGAGAAACTTCTCTTTTCAGATGGTGGTGACCTTGGGATGCCTCAGAAGGCTCCATGGGGCTGAGAAGAAGGGACAGTGCTCAGAGTGCTCAGCACTGAAACATCTCTAACACACCTTCCAAGGCTCAGGGTCCATTGTGGAAGAGGGGGCGGAAAGAATGTAAGAGCCAAAGGAAGAGTAGGACTCCTTACAATGGGCTCCTCCAGACACAAAATGGCCTGGATATCCATGACCTCACAGTACCTGCCACTACCTACACAAGACCATCATAATAGGAGGAAAAGATCATGACATCAAAATGAAAAGAAACTGATTAAGAGGGGGAGGGGATATGATAGAGAGTGGAGTTTCAAAAGGAAAGTGGGGAGAGGAAGGGAAGTACCATGGGATATTGTCTACAATTAATGAAGTTATCAATTAAAAAAAAAAAAAAAAAGAAAGAAACTGTTAAAGGACAGCCAGGTGTGGTGGCACATACCTTTAATCCCAGCACTCTGGAGGCAGAGGTAGGAGGATTGCTAGATTGCTATGAGCTCGAGGCCACCCTGAGACTACATAGTGAATTCCAGGTCAGCCTTGAGATAGAGTGACACCATACCTGGAAAAAACCAAACCAAACCAAAATAAAACAAAACAAAACAAAACAACAACAACAACAACAACAAAAAAAAACGGAAAGAAAAGAAGAAACTGTTGGAGGGAAGCTGGCCAGCAGATGGATCATAAGGACCCCCTCACAAAGTGATGCCATGGGCTAAATCATGTCCCTTCTTCCAATCCACATGCAGGAATCTTAAAACTACACACCCTAAAGTGAGTGTATCTGGAGATGGGATCTTTAAAGATTTTTAAATTTAATTAATTTATTTGCAAGCAGAGATAGAGCAATAGAATAGAGACAGAGAGAGAATGGGTACACCAGGGTTTCTAGCCACTGCATACAAACTCCAGATACATGTGCTCCTTGTGAATTTGGCTTATGTGGGTCCTGGGGAATAGAACCTGGGTCCTTTGGCTTCGCAGGCAAATGCCTTAACCGCTAAACAATCCCTCCACCCCAAAAGAAATCATGAGGTCATTAGCATGGCCCCAACACAGAGGAAAGGCAGCATAGGAAACAACATGAAGGCTGCCATTTGCAAGAAGGCAGAATGACCGCAGACAGAAACTTGATCTTGGACTTCAAGCCTCCAACGCTGAGACAATAAATGTCTGTTGCTTGAAAAAAAAAAAAAATGTTATGTTCAGCCAGGCGTGGTGGTGCACACCTTTAATCCCAGCACGTGGGAGGCAGAGGTTGGGGGATCACTGTGAGTTTGAGGCTACCCTGAGACTACATAGTGAATTCCAGGTCAGCCTGATCTACCTTGGAAAACAAAAATAAATAAATAAATAAAAACTTGTGGGGCTAGAGGGATGGCTTAGCAGTTAAGGCATTTGCCTGCAAAGCCAAAGGACCCAGGTTCAATTCCCCAGGACCCACGTAAGCCAGATACATTAGGGGGTGCATGCATCTGGAGTTTGCAGTGGCTGGAGGCCCTGGTGCACCCATTCTCTCTCTCTCTCTCTCTCTCTCTCTCTCTCTCTCTCTCTCTTTATCTCTGTCAAATAAATGAGTAAATAAAAATATTTTTTAAGCTGTGTTCATGTGCTGGAACTTAAATTTAGAGACTTTACCTTACCACTGAACTATACTTTCGGGCCCCCACAAAATTATTGTATTACATCCTAAGAGGCAAAATAGAGAATAATGTGGCCAATATTAGGATAATGAAGAAAATTATGAGGATAATTGTAAAATTTATTAAAGTTATAAGGATAAAAGCAGAAATAAAGACCAGAAAAAAAAACTGAATAAAATTCAATGAATCTGAATTGGATTTTTGAAAAGATAAATGAAGTTAAAAAGCCTTACTTGGACTAGGAAAAAAAGATATGTCAAATAAATCAGTCCAAAATGGGAAGAGGAGACATTGCTATGAATGTTACATATATATAAGAATCATTAGCTGGACATGGTTTTGCATACCTTTAGCCCCAGCACTAGGGAGGGAGGCAGACACAGGAGGACACTGTGAGTTCAAGGCCAACCTTAGACTGCATAGTGAATTTCAGGTCAGCCTGAGCTAGAGTGAGACCTTACCTTGAAAATAAATTCATTACGAACATATGCCAACAAACTAGATAATCTAGAAGAAATGAACAGATTCTAAAACACACAACCTATCAAGATGAATGTTGAGGAACTAGAAAATGTAAACAGGGGGCTAGAGAGATGATTTAACAGTTAAGGTGCTTGCCTGAGAAATCTAAGGATCTAGGTTCAATTCCCTAGTACTCACATAAGCCAGATGCACAAGATGGTGCATACATTTGAGTTCCTTTGCAATGTCTGGAGGCCCTAGTGTGCCCATTCTCTCCCCCCCTTTCTCTGTGACACAAAGAAATAAACAAATATTAAAAGAAGAAAAGAATATTTAAACAGAACAATAGACTTAATATCAAATAAGAGAGTTCAATCAATAATTCCTGGGTAGGACAATTGCACTACTGAATTCTACAGGACATTAGCGAATGAACACCATTTCTTCTTAAACTTTATGCAATCAAAATGTAGAAGGAATACTTCCACACACATTGTATGAGTCTAGCATTTCTCACATTTAATTCAGACAAGGCACTATAAAAAAATTAAAAGACTGTCCAGCATGGTGGTTCACACCTTTAATCCCCGCATTTGGGAGGCAGAGGTAGGAAGATTGCCTTAAATTCGAGGTCAGCCTGAGATTACATAGTGAATTCCAGGTCAGCCTGGGCTAGAGCAAGACACTACCTGGAAACAAACAAACAAACAGAAAAATGACAGGACTGGAGAGATGGCTTAACAATTAAGGCACTTGTTTACAAAGCCTGCTGGCCCAGGTTCAACTTCCCAGGACCCACAAAAACCAGATGCAATAAATAGTGAGTGCATCTGGAGTTGGTTTTGAGTGGCTAGACACCTGTCATGCTCACTGTCTCTTGCTCTCATTGCCTCTTTCTTTCTCTCTATCTAATAAATAAATAATTTTTAAAATAAGATAAAATAAAATTTAAAACAATTCCAGGCCAATATTCCCAGTGAACATAGATATAAAAATCACAACAAAAAAAAAATTGACAGATGAAGGCTCAAGAGATGTCTCAGTGGTTAAGGAGTTTGCCTGAAAACCCTAACTACCCAGGTTTGATTCCTCAGTACCCACATAAAGCCAGATGCACAAAAGGGGTGCATATATTTGGAGTTCATTTGCAATGGCTGAAGGCCTTGGTGTGCCCATTCTCTCTCTTTCTCTCTCTCTCTCTGCTTTCAAATAAACAAATAAAAATACTTAAAAAAATTGGCAGATGAGGGCTGGAGGCATGGCTTAGCAGTTAAGGTGCTTGCCTGTGAATCCTAAGGACCCAGGTTTGATTCCCCAGTACCCATGTAAGCCAGCTGCAAAGGATGGAGCATGTATGTAGAGTTCATTTGCAGTGGCTGGAGGTCCTGGTGTATCCATTCTCTTTCTATCTGCCTCTTTCCTCTCTCATTGTCTCTCAAACAAATAAATAAAAATAAAAATAAATTATTTAGAAATACTGGCAGAAGAAATACACCAACAATCGAAGTCATTCCTTATTATCAAAGAGGATTCTCCATGGGCAACAGGATGATTCAAACATGTGCCAATCAATAAAAGGGACATATCTCAGGAACAAAATGAATGATGAAAATCATACAATTATTTTAATAAAAGCAAGAACACATTTGAAAAAAATCAAAACACTTTGGTAATTACAACAAAAAAACTCTCAACAGACTAGCTATAAAAGAAATAAAATTATATATAACAAACCCATAGCTATCAACAACCTGAAGTTGTAAACAAGATAACAATGCCAGCTGTTACCACCTCTTATCAACACAATATTGAAGCCTTAGCTAGAGGAATTAAGCAAGAGAAGGAAACAACATCTGAACAGGGAAGGAAGAAGTGAAATTGCCTCCTCGTGTTGAAACCATACCCTGCAAATATCTATCAACAACCAAAGGTTTATAATTAAAGGAGAATTTATATCAGTTCTCAACTTTTCCAAGCAAGCAAAATAGAGGGAATATTTGTAAACTCACTTTAGAAAGCCAGCTTTCTGTAATATTGAATTTAGAACTCACAGGGCTGGGGGGATGGCTTAGCAATTAAGACACTTGCTTACAAAGCCAAAGGACCCAGGTTCAATTCCCCAGGACCCATGTAAGCCAGATGCACAAGGGGGCACATGTGTCTGGAGTTCATCTGCAGTGGCTAGAGGCCCTGATGTGCCCATGCTCTCGCTCTCTCTCCCTCTCTCTGCCTCTTTCTGTCTCTCAAATAAATAAAAAATAAATTTAAAAAATTTTTTTAGAGAGAGAGACACAGAGAGAGACAGACAGAGAGAGAGGTAGAGGGAGACAGATAGAGAATGGGCGTGCCAGCAGTCTCTCAGCTACTGTGAACAAAATCCAGATGTGTGCACCCCCTTGTGGTCAAGTGCAGCATTGCGCCCTTGCGTCACTTTGTATCTGGCTAAACGTGGGACCTGGAGATTGGAACCTGGTTCTTAGGCTTAGGAGGCAGGCGCCTTAACTGCTAAGCCATCTCTCCAGCCCCAAAATAAAATCTTTTTTTAAAAGCAAATATTGAGACTTTAATAGAAACTCACTCACACAGCAAGTAATCTTTCTTTATAACCACCCAGTGTGTGGCACTGTATTACTACAATCAGAAAACAGACTATTATAGCTCCTATATAATTTTTCAAAATTTGTTCATTTTATTCTTTGTTCAGTTGCAGTCAACTTTAAGAGCTATCCCATTAAATCCATAAATCACATTAAATCCAGTCACTTCCAACTGAACTGAACACATTTCCCTCATACTGGCTTGGATGCAAAAACTGACAAGATGAACACCTGACTATTAGTTCATTTCCCCACACTGAGAGAAAATTCATATTAATATGTGAGAAACAGAGATGATAAACTACCTTTCTAATTTTAAAAAGTATTTTATTTGTGAGAGAGAAAGAGACAAAGAAGCAGAGAGAGAGAGAGAAAGAGAGAGAGAGAGAGAGAGAATGGGTGTGCCCGGGCCTCCAGACTACACATGTGCACTTTATACAGACACGTGTACCACTTTATAAACCTGACTTTACCTGGGTACTGGGGAATTGAATCCTGGTCATTAGGCTTTGTAGGCAAAGGCCTTAACTACTGAGCCATGTCTTCAGCCCATCACTTTTTATTTAAATTGCAAGCGATCCATTGTTTGACACTGTGTGGTTCTATAGCCCCTTACTTGAGCTGTGGCTTCTTAACAAATCCACCCTGAGTTCAGTGGGTTGTACATTGTGTTTGCAAGCTTACAGAGGTTTTCAAACTTTTCCTGTCGCCACCCCCCAAACACATTCAGGGAGTAAGGTCTGGATATCAGTAATTTCCAGGGGGTTTTGGGCTCAATCCTAACTTTTGGCACTGCCAAGTATTATTTCTAAAGCTGTGTTGTATTGAGGAATGGGTTTCCTACAGTGCTGGTGGTCTGGCCGCTCATCATGGCTGGGACTTCATAACTGGTACACAGCAAATGCCATTGATGGGGAAAAACTGTCCTAGCAATTTGATTTAACCAGGAATAAGCCTGAAAATGCAAATAAGATGAGTCTAATTACTTATTCTATTTTTATCTCCTTCAAAGCGTATTAATTCTAAAAGGTATTGTAGGACTGGAGAGATGGCTTAATGGTTAAGGTGCTTGCCTGCGAAGCCTAAGGACCCAGGTTGGATTCCCCAGTACCTACATATGCCAGATGCACAAGGTGGCACATTCAACTGAAGTTCATTTGCAGTTCATTGCTAGAGGTCCCGTCATTCTCTCTCTTTCTTCTCTCTCAAATAAAATAAAATAAAATTTCAAAGGTATTGTAGAAGATGAATGCTGATTTTTAGATCTTTTGATTTTGGATCTGATTTTGGATCTTTTCTGTTGTTGTTTGTTTTTATTTATTTATTTATTTGCAAGGAGAGAAAGAGAGAAAAACGAGAGGGTGAGAAAGAGAAAGAATATGAATGGGAATGGGCCTCTAGCCACTGCAAACAAACTCCAGACTCATGTGCCACTCTCTGCATCTGGCTTTATGTGGGTCCTGGAGAATAGAACCGGGGCTGTTAGGCTTTGCAGGCAAGCGCCTTAACTGTGGAGCCATCTCTCCGGCTCTGCATGGATCTTTTCTAAAAACTATTTTACTTGTTTACTTGAGAGAAAGAGAGGGAGAGAGAATGGGTATGCCAGGGCCTCCTCCTGCTGCAAATGAACTGCAGATGCATCTTTGTGTATATGGCTTTATGGCTTTACATGCAAGCTTTGCAAGCAAGCACCTTTAACCACTGAGCCATCTCCCACCTCACAAGTGAGTATCTTTAACCTCTGAGCCATTTCTCCAGCCCCTATGCATGCATCTTTACTTCCCTAGAAACATACTTGTAGGAGGCCTGTGTATTTTGGGTGACAAATATTCATGTGTTTATTCTAGTTTCAGGATCTAACGAGATCTGTTTTCATTTATATTTTAAAACTAACTATAATATCCAAATAAAATGCTTATAGCCACTCAGCCATGTGGGCAAACTTTCCAGAGAAATAGACCTTATGAGGAGTGACAGCAAGCCTGGTCCAGGACAGACCTGGTAAGAAATGTCACTTTCTGTTGTTCTTGAAATTGCCCAGATTTGAAAAGAGGACCGAAAGCTGACTGTACAGGCTTATTCCAAAGTTTATAAAATGATTTAAAAATGTTTCTAGGTCAACTTAATTAAAATATAAAGGCAGTTCAGTTAATATATTAAGCTTTGTTTTGGTTTAATTTAATTTATTTATTTGGCTTTTTTGATGTTAGGGTCTCATTCTAGCCCAGGCTGATCTGGAATTCACTATGTAGTCTCAGGCCAGCCCTTGAACTTATAGTGATTCTCCAACCTCTGCCTTCCTAGTTCTGGGATTAAAAGCATGCTTCACAATGCCCAGCTATTATGGTTTATTTTTAATTCCTCTCTACTTAATATTTTTTATATTCACACATCCTTATAACACCATAAAGGAGAATGTCTTGGCAGAATTAAACAAATAATACATGTAGGAAGAGTGATTATCAGGATAAGATAAAAACCAAATGTCTTCACTCAGCTGATAGACATATAGGACCTTGAACCCAGCTTTTTTGTTGTTGTTGTTGTTCAAAATAAAGTTAAAAGATTAGGAGAAACCTTTCATCCTGGCAAGGTCCTAACACAGTCAACAGAGCCAGGACTCCTTGGATGTGGGAAGTTCTCAGAAATATTTGTCCACAGTCTTCCATCTTTTCATCATCTGGATTTCATATTTTTGAAGGAATTCATTTATCATATTACAGTTAGGGATGAGTAATAACCCATGGTGGAGGTTAATTTTTTGTGTCAACGTGGCAAAGTCAGAATACCCAGATATTTTAATCCATCTCTGGTCTGGAGAATCCGACCACATTTATTTAGTCTTTTCTGTTCACCTGAGTGATACTGAATTATTTGCACCAAAGATACATATTTTATGAAGAAGAGAGAACGAGGGTGTTTTCAGCAACTCCCATTTTAGTTTGAAAAAAAAAATATATATATAAAATCACGTGAGCAAGTAGTATAAGTAGTATGGAGAGTGAGAACTCAAGGGCATAATAAAGTCTCAAAAATTAATAGTCAAGGTCTGGAGACATGACTTAGTAGTTAATGTACTTGCCTGCAAAGCCAAAGGACCCAGGTTTCATTCCCCAGTATCCATGTTAAGCCAGACACACAAGGTGGCACATGCATCTGGATTTCAGTTTGCAGTGGCCCTGGTATGCCCATTCTCTATCTATCTTCACCCCCTGCCTCTCTAATAAGTAAAATAAAATCTTTAAAAATGGGGCTGGAGAGATGGCTTTGAGGTTAGGTGCTTGCCTGCAAAGCCAGGGGACCCGGTTTGATTCCCCAGGACCCACGTAAGCTAGATGCACAAGGGGGCGCATGCATCTGGTGAGCCTGGAAAAATCATAGAGAGGACATGAAAGAAAATACAAAGAGCTCTTTCCATGTAGAGGGCAGGAGGGGGTTAAGAGCCCACGAGGAAAGGAAAGGTTGGGGGTTCTCCCCTCCTCTTGTCCCAGGCGAAATTCACCAATGGTCGTGCAGCCCAGAGAGCTTGTCCTCCCCTCATAAACATATTTATAACATTATGGTGGTGGGCCCTACCTTCCAGCTCAGGTAAGCCAGAGAGACAGCCGATTGGTCTGGGCTGGGGGCTGTCCCGGGAAGTGGATAGAAATGATGCCAAGTTCTGGGGCTGAACTTGACCAACAACAATGTTAGGTTGTTTGTGGAAACACAGATCCAGAGAAGAGATAAGAAGTCAGAGCATACTTTGACGTCTAGCAAAGTGGAGACTGTAAGAACAAGCCCAAAGACATTCCTGCTCCTTACCCTCAGGGGCCCAGCCACCCTCACTGCCTGACAAAGCTACCTGATTCCATCTCATCTTGTTTCAAAACAGGTCCATGAACTCATCTGGACGCAAAGACCACGCAGTGACTAAGACAAACGTTTAATCATGCAGAAAAGAATGACCAGGTTATTTATTTGTGTTCAATGAGCCAAGATAATATTACCCTTCTTTCCATATCTTCCAGAAAAAAAGAAAAAGACTTTTTTAGGCCCATTCAAAAATGGAATGCCTTTCACACTCACTCTTTTATTTTAAGGGCCTCGAAAGAATGTTTGAGTCATCTTAATTTCACAGAAATGTTCCTGAAAGGGGAGGAATGTATCTCTTGCCTTTCATGTCCTTGGCCTTAAATGTTCTTGTGGGTGCGAGCATTTGACAGCTTTTGTTCTAAACTTAGCCCTCAGTCTCTATTTCAGACTCAATAGGGGAAAGACTGAGCTGTTGTAATTAATACCCAGGAAATTAACAATTGGCAAATAGGAGGATAAAATGGGTGTGTGGATGGAACTTCACCTCCCCTGACAGGCAAAAGCCAGTGAGAGGCCGCAGGAGGACCCAGTGCCAGAGCCAGCCCCACTGTTCAGCTGGGTCTGTTTCTTCCGGGGCTCAGCTCAAGTCTCAGAAATGTGAAAGTAGGCCTTATTTTTTACCACTGTGCCTCGGGCTATTAATTCAGGAGCTGTTTTTGTTTTTGTAGTTACTTCATTTCTTAGTTTTAGAAAAGGGATTGGTGGTTTCTGCTTTGTTTTCAAGCCTTCTGGTCAACCAGTTAGCTTCTTGATCAGAAGTCAACCATGCCCTTGTCCTCCTGCCATAAGTGTGGCCTAGTCGTGGCTATGGAGGAGTCAGCTGTCCTTTAGAGAGCAATCGCTTCAGAAGGAACATGAGCAGGGCCTACAAGGACAGTCAATCTGTAGAAGGAGTTATACTCGTTGAGGAGGATAATAAATCATTAATTGACTTCATGATTTGTAGACATGAGAAAAGAAAATGAGTTTATATCATGATAAATTTTAAATTTCAAATATTGTTCCTATAAAATCTTGGTGATAAAGGTTATCATTAGTGTATAAATTTATATAATATATATATATATAAACATATATATATATGTATGTATATATGGATTAAACTCTCTCTCAAATGTTCTATCTCTAAATTCCAGGCCAATGTTAGGATATTTACACATTTACCTCTTATGTGTATATGTGCTCAGAGAGAGGAAAAACTGAGTATGTGCCACCATTAAAATATAGGGCAAATAAGGCTGGAGAGATGGCTTAATGTTTTAGATGAATTCCTGCAAAGCCAAAGGACTCAGCTTTGATTCCCTAGGACCCATGTAAGCCAGATTCACAAGGTGGCACATGTATCTGGAGTTTGTTTGCAGCTGCTGAAGGCCTTGGTGCACCCATTCTCTCTCTCTCTCTCTCAAATAAATAAAACAAATTAAAATTTAAAAATTTATGTGTGTGTGTGTGTGTATCAAATAATCCAGCATGCTCAGTGTCATCTGCTTCATTGGGGGCCTAGAAAGTTCCTTCTCTCCCCTGACCTTGCCCAGTAAGCATGTCCTCCATGAGCATTTCGAGACCTGAGTGAGATTATTCAGCCAAAAGCCTTCATGACCTCTGTGGCACCTTACA
Source organism: Orientallactaga sibirica (assembly GCA_036365145.1). Classification (NCBI taxonomy): domain Eukaryota; kingdom Metazoa; phylum Chordata; class Mammalia; order Rodentia; family Dipodidae; genus Orientallactaga; species Orientallactaga sibirica. The sequence goes on from JAEOAD010001317.1 coordinate 6,923,039, forward strand.
TTTCTCCATTGTTATAGAGGCATTGACAGCCCGGGTCGGGCCCTTTGCCTTGAATCTCAGGATAAACTTTCAGGGCCCCAAACAAACCATCTCCTCTGGTTCTTCTGCCTGAAGTTCATGGCCTGTCCCTGGCTTTCCAACCTGTTCACATCCCAGGTCTGCCACATTCCCTTACATTGCCTCCTTATTCCTTTAGGCATTTGAGTTTCCATTGTTTTCTATTAGATGTTCTTATGATAGTCTCTATCTGTACTGCACAGACAATAAAAAACCTTATTCCTAACAATTTTTGCAGTAACACACTTCAACAGACAGACTGCAGATGACATATTTTATTTTATTTTTTAAATATTTATTTGAGAGAGAAAGAGACAGACAGAGAGAAACAATGGGTGTACCAGGGCCTCTAGCCACTGCAAATGAACTCCAGACACATGTGCCACCTAGTGTAACTGACTTTACGTGGATACTGGGGAATCGAACCTGGGTCCTTAGGCTTCACAGGCAAGCACCTTAAGCACTGAGCCATGTCTCCAGCCCCAAGATGGCATATTTTAATAAGTGTTTTTGAGAAAGTAATTTAACTTCTCTTTTGAAAATTTATTTATTTATTTACTAGGAGAGGGAGAGCAAGAATGGACACCATAAGGCCTCTAGCTGATACAAATGAATTTGAGATGCATGCACCACTTTGTACACCCAGCTTTACTTGGATACTGGAGAATCAAACCCTGTCACTAGGCTTTGAAGACAAGTACCTTAACCACTGAGCAATCTCTCCAGTCCAGCTTCTCTTTTTTATATATATTCTTTCTCTCATATGAAATTGTTGGACTGGATAAGCCTACCTCACATTTTAGAAAGCACAGAACAAACCCAAATATTTTGGTTAAAGGCTGCATGCCAGGGGCTGGAGAGATGGCTTAGTGATTAAAGGAACTTTCTAATGGCCCAAGTTCCATTCCACAGTAGCCATGTAAAGCCAGTGGTAAGAAGTGCCACACACTTTGGGAATTTGTTTCCAGAAGTAAGAGGCTCTAGTGTGCTTAATCTCTCTCCCTCTTTCTTTCTTTCTTTCTTTCTTTCTTTCTCTCTTTCTCTCTTATAAAGAAACAAATAGGGCTGGAGAGATGACTTAGCAGGTAAGGCACTTGCCTGCGAAGCCTAGGACCCATGTTTGACTCTCCAGGTCCCACGTAAACCAGACACACAAGGGGACACAAGCACGCAGGTTGCACCTGCGCTCAAGGCGGCATATTTCTGCAGTTCAGTTGCTGTGGCTGGAGGCCCTGGCACACCAATTCTCCCTCTCTCTCTCTCTCTCTCTCTCTCTCTCTCTCTTGCATAAAAAAAGGCCAGTCTGTTGGGCTTGCCTCAAAAAAAAATAAATAAAACAAATAAATGTTAAAAATTGAAGTCTGCATTCCAATGCCTAGATTGTAAAGTTGTAATTTTTGTTGTTGTTGTTGTTGTTGTTTTATAAGGTAGGGTCTCACTCTAGCCCAAGCTAACCTGGAGTTCACTATGTAGTCTCAGGATGGCCTCAGACTCACTGTGATTCTCCTACCTCTGTGTCCCAAGTGCTGGGATTAAAGGTGTGCGCCACCACGCCCAGACAAGTTTTAATTTTTTTAATATGTTTATTTACTTAAGAGAGACAACAAGGGAGACAAAGAAAGGGAGGGAGGGAAAGAGAGAATATGGGCACAACACGGTCTCTGGGCTGGCAGCCTCTAGCCACTGCAAACAAATTCTAGAAGCATACACCATGTTTTGCATCTGGTTTTACCTGGGTACTGGGGAATTGAACCTGGGTTCTTAGGCTTCGCAGGCAAGCTCCTTAACTGCTAAGCCATCTCTCCAGCCCCACAGTCTTCTTATAATGGAATATGAATGCACTAGAAATAGGCTTTGTGTAATTTTCCTTTGAATCTGGGTGAGTTGTGATCCGACTGTTACTTCTAGAAAAGTGTATCTGGCTCCTGGAACTTTGGGGATGCTTGCTCTAGGAAGCCAGACAAGTATATATGCGGCAAACACACAAATCACGAAGCCAGATTACTTAAAGCAGCTATGTATAAGGATATTGTGGTAGTTTGAATGGATGCCCTCACATAGACTCAGGAGTTTTAGTAACCTTGTAACTCGGGTCTCCGGCTGCCTGGCCAGAGGAGTGTCATCAAGGGAAGAGGATTCTGAGGTCCAGCACTGCGGTGTCACTGGGGGAAGATCTGAATTCCATACCAAAGGTGTGCAGAGCAGCCTAGCTCTGCCTAGGGCCCTGCTGCTTGCTGCTGGTTTGCACGTGCTCCTTTTGGTCTTTGCTGGCTGTTTGGTCATTTCTCCCTGCTTGGAGGGATGGAAGCAGCTTCTTCCCCCACTGATGGAACATCCCCCTGGATCTGTAAGCTTGAAACAAACCCCTTTCTCCCCTAAACTATGCCTGGTTTGGACGTTCATCCCAGCAACATGGAGCTGTCTACAACAGATATAGACCAATAACCCTACCATAGTGCTCAGCTAGGACCAACTTGCCAGTCAGGTATATGTGCCACTCTGAAAACGACTCCTCTGGGCCCCTCTCATACCTCCCATTCAATCTGTGTGGACCAGGAAATCTCTGCAGCCAGACCCTCCCCAAGCATTACCTTTGCAAATTAAGAAAACGATTATTGCTGCTCTCAGTCATAAAGCTTTGAAAATGGTTTGCCTTTTAGTATCAGATAATTGAAAAAATATCTAGATATGATTAAGTCTGAAAGCCAGATCGAATGGCCATGAGCTGTGAAGTCAGACAGGTTGGGCATCTGTGGTGTCTTTTGCTATTAGCTACCACATGTTATGTTTGAGTTGTTAAAACTCTGTGAGCCACAGAGAATATTTAAGTCATGACAATATTATCATCTACCACCTGGCCGACTTGGAGATTTGCAGGAGGTAGTGACTAGGGAACTGCACAGACTTTCATTCATGCACACAAGTAGAAATACATACAACTTGCCCACTGTTCGAGACAAAAGCCTATTTTTAGAGACTCTATGCTTTAAATATGAGGTGTGTGGGCATTTAAATATCCTTAAGCATTGTTTCAATAAAGAAATTTTATTTCTTGGTACCAAATATGAAAGATAACTAGATGGAATGATGCCCAAGGAAGGAGTTTATGATTTTTTTTTTATATTCAACACAAAGCCTAGTGGAATTGAGGCTAGAAAAATCTTATAGAAGCATAAGAATTGGAAAATAAGTAAATTACTCTATTTGCAGATAAAAGATATGGCCTAACCAAGACAAAGCGTGTTAGAGCTAAGTCAAACAATAACATAATTAAGCAAGGGATTAAATAATAGAATTGAGGGCTGGAGAGATGGGTTAGCAGTTAAGACTCTTGCCTGTGAAGCCTAAGGATCCATTCTCAACTCCCCAGATCCCACGTAAATGAGACACACAAGATAACACATTCGTAAGGTTGCACATACACACAAGGTGCCATATGTGTCTGGAGTTCAATTACAGTTGGCTGGAGGACCTGGTGCACCAATTTTCTCTCTCTGTCTCATTCCCTCTCTCTCATTAAAAAAAAAAAAAAGAAAAGAAAAGAAAAGAAAAGAAAAGAAAAGAAAAGAAAAGAAAAGGCCAGTCTGTTGGGCTTGCCTCAAAAAAAAAAAAAAAAAAATGGAATTGAGATTCCCCAAACCAAGGCTTTCCTATTTTAAAAGAATAAAATATTTTTCTACATTTGTTCTAGGACTTGAATCCTTCTTATTTCTCTGTTTTACATATGAATAATTTATCCTGCTATATACCATGAGGAGAAAATACTGACCCAAGGTGACACTATACTGAGACATATCCATGCTCATATTTTTAAAAATATTTATTCATTTACTTTTATTTATTCGAGAGAGTAAGAGAAATAAGCAGATATATACAGAGAGAAAATGAGCATGCCAGAGCCTCCAGCTCCTTCAAACAACCTCCAGACCTTATGCATCTGGCTTATGCAGGTATTTGGGAATCAAACCTAGGTCCTTAGGCTTTGCAGACAAGCATCTTAACTGTTAAGCCATTTTTTTTTCTAGCCCCATATCCATGTTTTTACAGCTTTTGTTTTTGAGTCATGAGTTCAGTTTGCCTTGCTTTTTAACAGCTTTGTTAAGATCCACTTGATGTTTAAAAGCTGCCCAGATATGAAGTGTTAACATAGGTCCATTTCAACTGTCACTCTAAATTAGTTTGCTGCTTCTAGAATAAATACATATAAATGGAATCCTACATGAATACGATCATCTTGTCTGGCTTTCTGTCATAGGCTTCATTTTTACAGGTGTCATAAACTCTTACTGCAGCATTAGATGCCAATAGTAACACCTGGGAGACACGCAGGAACCGCTGAGTCGTTATTGCGCAAGTACTGTATAATATGTGATTGTGGCAAAAGGCATCAAATGAAACAAAAACCATTTAGTGAAAAGTCTATGGGAATTACCTTTTCTTTAAGTTTCAGGCTGTACTCTCCAGACTCCTAATTACTTAAAGGAGAAGTTTGGGGCTAGAGAGATGGCTTAGCAGTTAAGACACTTGCCTGCAAAGGCAAAGGACCCAGGTTTGATTCCCAGGACCCACGTAAGCCAGATCACAAGGTGGCGTACACGTCTGGAGTTTGTTTGCAGTAGTTGGAGGCCCTGGCATGCCCATTCACTCTATCTACCTCTTCCTCTCTCTCTCTCAAATAAATAAATAAAATAGTTTTAATTTAAAAAGAATATATACATATATATGTGTGTGTGTATATATGGAAATTTCTTTTATAAGGAAGGGATGCAATAAACACCACAGAAACTCAGAACTTGATACAAACTTATGAAGTGAACTGGTCTTATGTTCCTCTGATGAAATGGAGAGAAAAGCAAATGACATCATCTATATTGTGGCCAAGAAAGTGTTCCTATTGAATACCATCATGAGGACAAAAGCATGCAAATCCTAGTGGCTGCTGTGTTTTACAAGATAATTAGCTATGCTAGGTGCTAAGAAACAGAGGAGGATGTATGTGTGTGTGTGTATACATATGCATATATATAATATATACATACATATATACAGACACACATATATACATGAGAAGAAGAGAAGAGGGATAGGATACATAGGAAGTGATATACTAGATGTTCACAATTTTAACTCTTGGAGAACAAACATGGCATTCTTTCAAACTGTCTGTAGACATTTTTAAATTATTAATTAAGGGTTTGGGGTCTGGAGAGATGGCTTAGCAGATAAGGCACTTGTCTATAAAGCCTAAGGACCCAGATTCTATTCCACAGTACCCATGTAAGCCAGATGCTCAAGGTGGCACATGCATCTGGAGTTCATCCCTCAATGGCTAAAGGCCCTGGCACACCCATTCTCTCTATGTCTCTCTCTATTGCCTCTCTCTTTCTCTCTCAAATATATATATATAATTTGAGGTTTTTTTCTTTCTTTTTCTTTTTTAAGATTCAGATACACAGAGATTCTGGTTATATCCTTGAAAACTGTGCCTCGCTCTGATCTTTACCTGTCCTGGATCCTGCAGTAGGAAGAGGCGGGTGGACAGCCCTGCTTCCTGGTATAGAATTATGTTGAAGCAGTCTCAAGAAATCCAGCAATCCAGTCATAGTTCTCACTGAGGATATATAAATTGTGCTGAAATATACTGATTTTAATTAATGGCAACTGCAGGAGGTCACTGCCTCATCAGCTCCAGGCCTGATTTTCTCACGTGAGAGTAACCCTACTTCACAGGGCATAATGCAATTCAACAAGAAATATCATACAAAGCAGATGTGGTGGTGCACGCCTTTAAACCCAGCACTTGGGAGGCAGAGGTAGGATGATCGCCGTGAGTTCGAGGCCAGCCTGAGACTACATAGTGAATCCCAGGTCACTTTGGGCTTGAGTGAGACCCTGCCTGCTACAATGCTTTTGAATAAACACGGTATGGGCTTGGCTTCCTTCCCCTCGACTTCATGGCGATACCCAATGCTCCCTACCTCCTATGGGTACACTTGTGTCATGAACTCTAGACACTGGATTTGTTTCCTAAAGTCCACCCATCTCTCTGTTCCTCATAATGCCTAGATCAATGCTGACTTATCAAAAGTGCAGTCAGGGTCTTGGTTGAAATCATTATTAAGTCTAGGGTCATGCCCTAGAATCCTAGCTCTCCCAACATTCCTGATTCTTTATTTGGAACACCTGAAATGGCCATGATTTTTTTAAATATATAATGAGACTCTACTGAAGCTTAGAAAACCTTTTGTCTCCACGCATGGACTGTAAAAAGAAATGAAAATGGGAGCAAAGTAAAATAAGCCATTTATCAGTACACTTGTCATCTTTTCCTGTGCCTTAATTAAAATTAATCTCTGTTTTGGCCTAACTTTAAAGCTTACTTTTTCTAACAATTTTCTCTTTGATGGAGAAAAATGTGTGCCTGGAGTTCAAATATAATATTTCATTTCTCCCTGCCCCAAGCTTATTTCAGAGCATTTTCCTCATGTTTTGAAACCTTGGCACAGCAAACAATTACCATTTGGAACTTTGCCTCTGTGGAGAGAAACTTCACCAGTAAAGAAGGGCTTTTTTTTTTAATCTAGTTGAGCAAATGCGGGAATGAACCATAAGAACAAACCGGGGATGAATTATGAGAATGAAATACGGGAAAGAACTGTGGGTATATTTCTTCTGGACCTTACAAAGAACTTTCTGAGATTATTGCTGTAAGCTGCTAAATTCCTTACTTATAGCTTGCCCTAAAGTTAACCTTACAACTATGTAATGCACGTGCTTAAAGCAATAGGACTAGGTTTCCTCTGTCTTGGTGTACCTTTGACATGAACAGAAGAGATGACAAATATTGACAAGCAGTGTTGAAAGACTGATTTTATGGCAGGCTCGTTGCCTAATTTCTTCAGTGACCTCGTTGGGCTTTCTTTTTTTTAAAAAAATATATATTTTATTTATTTATTTATTTGAGAGAGAGAATGGCATGATGTCAGGGCATCCAGCCACTGCATACCAACTCCAGATGCATGCACCCCCTTGTGCATCTGGCTTATGTGGGTCCTGAAGGTTCAAACTGGGGTCCTTTGGCTTTGCAGGCAAGCGCCTTAACCACTAAGCCATCTCTCCAGCCCACTGGTTGGGCTTTCTGTTTCGAGCAAACATACATGTGTAAGAAGTGCTGATCATTGCATTGAAGACAACAAGGTCAGTAATTGTGGGCCCACAAGTCTGTTGAAGACAATTGATGGGCTTAGTGTAATTGCTCTTGTGATGGGGTGTTGTGTGCGTTCCGGATCAGCAGAGTCCAGCAGGTCACACCCTTAAATTCCTTCCTTTAATAAATGCTTAAGGATTACCTAAAGTCAAAAGTTCCTTACCCTGTGCTCGTGCAATGTGCTACTCTTTCACTGTTACTGCTTTGGGGCTGTTCAATAAAAATGCCAGGGAGGCCGGGTGTGGTGACACACAGCTTTAATCCCAGCACTTGGGAGGCAGAGGTAGGTGTATTGCCATGCGTTGAAGGACACCCTGAGACTACATAATGAATTTCAGGTCAGCCTGAGCTAGAGTGAGGCCCTGCCTCGAAAAAAAAAAAAAAAAAAAATATATATATGGAGAGAGAGAGAGAGAGAGAGAGAGAGAGAATATGCAGGCGTTTTTTAGTTTTGATGGCAAAAACTGAGTACACGTTCCTCATTGCTATAACCAGTACCTGACAAGAAGCAGTGTAAGGGGGGAAATGGTTCATTTTGACTCGCAGTTAAAGGGGTACAGTCAAGCACGCTGGAAGTCATGCCAGGTAGTGCTGGTCACAACGTACCCACTGTCAGGAGCAGGAGAGAGGAAACAGGAAGTGGGGTCAGGCTCTACACCCTCAAGGCCCTCTCCAGTGACCCACTTTCCTTTCCAAGGCTCCACTCCCTAAGGGTTCCACAACCTTCCCCAATAGAGCCACCAACGAGGGATCAAGTGTTCAAACAAATGAGTCTGTTGGGGACATTTCAAATCACAGTACGCATCCCTGGAGCTCACATAAGATACCCACAACTTCAGAGCTGCAGGAGTTTAAGAAGCTTATGTAGAGGCAAAACCATAAATAAGATGGGAGAACACAATCTTTCCATCTAGTCAGACACTTGTCAATTGGGAAGTCATTTTTTTTTTTTTTTTTGCTTTTTAAAAATTTTACTTATTTATTTCCAAGCAGAGAGAAATAGATAAGAAACAGATAGAGAATTGGTGCCCCAGGGCCTAAAGCCACTGCGAAATCTGGATTTACAAGGGCACCAGGGAATTGAACCTGGGTCATTAACCTTTACAGGCAAGCTCCTTGATCACTGAGCCATTTTTCCCATACCAGGTTGAATTTTTAACAATGGAATTGTATTGAGAAGCAGGCATCGCTCTAGACTGAGGATGCAACTTGAATGAGTCCATTCTCTTTCCTTTAGATGCTGGCTGTAGGGAGTGCTGTATTCAAATCTCATCTTGCTTTATGTTCTGAGTAGGAAGGTAAGTTCCTGAATAAAAACTTTACAGGCTGAAACCCATTCAAATGTATCTGAACGAATGTGGAAAAGATGTAGTGCTTAAGGGCTCTTTTTGGCTGCCATTATTGGGATAAAAGTCAAAAGTGATACTGATGGAAAAGCCAGCTTATCCCATGTTGCCAACATGGGAAACTGGGTGCCAAGGATGGCCTTAATAACCTGCCAAGAAGGCATTAGGCCACATTGCTTATGCATCTGGGACTTAGAGACATGCCAGGTAAGTTTCAGTACCATGGTTCTTACACGATGGTAAGAAACTTGTATAGAAGGAATCTGTGCCTATTGAGAGCTGACAATAGTGAATGATTAACGCCATCATTAGAGGTGATTGTCTAAGCTCACCACTCATTCCTCTTAAGAGTTCCTCTTCAACAAAGGAATTCAGACACTATCACTGTGTGCTACCAGCTTTAAACAGGTGTCTGTCTATAACTGTCCAAACATCCTGTCCTTATTTATTTGCTAAAGAGAGTGAAAATAATCTTGGGAGAAAATAAAATCTTTTGGTATTTGAACTGATCTACTGCACGAGAGCAGACTCTCCTATCTGCCTAGTGGAACTGCCTGGAACTCGTGCAGTGTGCTCCAGTGATGCGGCTTCCAGGAGTTGTCACCTATGTTAAGGAGGATTTTTTTTTGTTTGTTTGTTTTTCAAGGTAGGTCTCGCTATAGCCCAGGCTGAGCTGGAATTCATTCTGTAGTTTCTAGGTGGCCTTGAACTCATGGTGATCCTCCTGCCTCTGCCTCTGGAGAGCTGGAATTAAATCATAAGCCACTATGCCCAGCGAAGTGGGCTTTTTGGTGGTGCAGCTGCCTTTGAGCCAGCCACACTTCAGTAAGTAACCCCTCAGCCATGCTCTGTAAGGAACTCCAATAAACTCATTGGTTCACTAAGCCTGGTTTTGGTGTGGTTGTGCTTCGGTCTGTTGTTTCTGCTCCAGGGTTAATACATGTGTGTTCACATGTTCCTAGAGAAATTGTTTCATGTGACAATACCCTACCCTTCAGTGGTTAAAAATATGTACTATAGAACAATTAGGTAGACAAACCACATACAAAAAATTGCAAGAATGCACAGTTACCAAGTAATAATATGAGATTAAGGAAAGGATTTTATATGGGTTGAGCACTAGAAAAGAATAGTTAAAAAATTTTTCAAGCTGGGCACAGATGGTGGCACGTGTTTTTAATCCCAGCACTTGGGAGGCAGATGTAGGAGGATCACCTTGAGTTTGAGGCCACCCTGATACTACATAGTGAATTCCAGGAGCAAGCCCCTACCTCAAAAAAAAAAAAAATGCAGAGACAGAGAAACACATTACAATATATAATTGGCTAAGACACAGATATATAATATATTTATTTTAAGAATAGTCTATTTTGAAAAATTTTGTTCTCTTATAAGAGAGTTATACAAGTTACTTTAAAATTTTGCTTCTTGATAAACCACATATTTATATTAATTAAATATTTTATGTGGGGCTGGAGAGATGGCTTAGTGGTTAAGGCACTTGCCAGCAAAGGTAAAAGAATCCAGGTTCAATTCCCCAGTGCCCACGTGAAAGCCAGATGTACAAGGTAGCAGATGCATCTGGAGTTTGTTTAATGTGACTAGAGGCCCCGGTGCACCCATTCTCTCTCTCTCTCTCACACACACATAAATAAAAATTTATCTGATTTTTTAAAATTTATGCTCTTAGAATGAATTCAGGTAGAAAAAACTAAACAAAGGTAAGTCTGCTAAGTAACACAGAGAAAAGGAAAGAAAGAGGAAAACTCAGGTACAACTCCGATTGTTAGGTACCCAATCTTAGTAACAGATGTCAAAGTTAAGACCAGCATCCAGCAAATGATTCAACCCTTGTGCTGACTGCCTGGGACTCGTACAAGAGCATTGTCATCAATCTCCTGAGCAATTTCACCTGTCAGCTGTGCTGACTGACATGATACGGTGATTCTTCATCCTTGTCTATGGGATGGAGAGGGCTTGATTTCATCTATGAAAGGGCCTGTGGGTTTATTTATCCAGCCAGAGGAAAAAGAGACAGTTGGGACACCAGCCACCCCTTCATTATTTATGTTCTGGGACACAAGGACATCTTTTCCGAATACTTTAGAAATCCACTGGGGCTGGAGAGATTGCTTAGTGGTTAAGGTGCTTTCCTGCAAAGCCCAAGGACCCAGTTTCAGTTCCCCAGGACCCATGTAAAGCCAGATGCACAAAATGGTGCATGCATCTGGAGTTCATTTGCAGGCTGGAGGCCCTGACATACCCATGCTCATTCTCTCTCTCTCTATCGCTCCCAAATAAATAAATAAATAAATAAATAAATAAATAACATTAAAAAATAAAAACAAAATCCTATAAACTAAAAAGGAGGTCCTTGAAAACATATGCGTAGATTAGAGTAGGTGTGACTGAACACTGGGATTGGAGTTAAGCAAGCCGAAGACCACCAGGTTCTCACAATTACTAGGTAGCAGTTCATTTGGCAATGCAGCCTGGGATGAACAAGTACTGTGATGTGGTAAGTGTCTCAGTGAGTGAAGGGTTCAGACAAAGATGGAGAAGCTCAACTGGACCAGATTATCCAGCCCCTTCTTATAACTGGTGTACAAGTTACTTTTCTCATTGCTCTGACAAAAAAAAAAAAAAAAAAAAAGGAAAACTTGAAAGCTTGGGTTGGAGAGATGGCTTAGTGGTTAAGGTGCTTGCCTGCAAAGCCTAGGGGATCCAGGTTCGATTCTCCAGGTCCTACATAAGCCAGATGAACAAGGTGGCACATTCATCTAGGGTTTGTTTGCAGTGGCTAGAGGCCCTGGAGTGCCTCTCTCTCTCTCTCATAAATAAAATAAAAATAAATATTTTTAAAGGAAAACGTAAAGGAGGAAGGTTCTATGATTATTAATATTATTATTTGTGTTCATGTGTTCATAGCTTTCAGAACACTATTGCTTATTCAGACTATCCTGGTGGCAGAAGCCTGTGCTGGAGGAGTGTCTCACCTTGCACTGGACAAGGAATATAGTCAAGCCATAGTGGAAGCTAGAAGAGTAAGATAAAACCCAGGGACATGCCTCTAATGATCTACTTCCTTCACCCTGTACCCAACTTCCACAGTTTTACAACCTCTCAATAGCCTATTCAAATTTCAATATTTTATTTATTTATTTATTTATTTATTTATTTATTTATTTATTTATTTATTGTCACACACAGAGAGACAGACAGAAGAGAGTTAGGGAGACAGAGATCACAGGGGCCTCTAGCCACTACAATCAAACTCCAGAAGTATGTGATACTTTGTGCATCTGGCTTTCCATGTGGTTACTGGGGAATCAATCTCAGGTCACTAGGCTTTGCAAGAAAGTGCCTTAACCATTGAGACATCTCTCCAGCCCCTGTTCGAATTTTGAGTCTGCCCATGGCTAAACTATTCATTAGATTAGAGCCATTACAGTCTAATCAGCTCTGGATACTCCCTCCCTGTCACACCTACAGGTAGGCTTTACTAATCTCCTAGGGAACTTCTCAGTCAAGTTAACAATGAAAATGAGTGCTGTAGTTTGGATCTGAATGGTCCCCTACTAAAGGGTCATATGTTGAATGCTTGGTGTCCAGCTGGTAGATGCAATGGCTGAGATGTTACTGGACTACAAGGACTCTAACATCATCAACGAATTCATGTATTCATAACTTGATGGCATTATTGGAAAATAGTGCAAACTAGGAAGTGAGAGCCTGATTAGAGAAAGTGGCTCATTAGGGCATGAGTATAAGGGCATATTTTGTTCATAGTCTATTCTTCTTTCTGTATTATTTCTAAATACAAGGCACAACTCTGTGACAATATAAAAAATCATATAACAGGTGTTATGGGGCACTTCTGTCATTTCAGCAGTCTGAAGGCTGAGACAGGAGGATTTCACATTTGAGACCTCAACAAAACTCCATTGAATTACATGTTTTGAGTGGTATAATGCATAATATGCATATTACATATCAATAACACTACTTATTGAAGATTTTATTGAAGTATCTGTGTGCTATTTGATTGCACGTAATATTATTTGAGCTGTGAGTTTATTTGACAAAGTGACAGGAAGATAGATAAAGAGAGAATAGGCATGTGCCAGTGCCTCTAGCCACTTTAAATGAACTCCAGATGCATATGCCATCTTGTGCATCTGGCGATAACCTTTCCAGCCCTGAAAAACATTATCTTATTAAATGATATTATTAAAAAAAAACACCTCAGAGCTGGAGAGGTGGCTTAGTGGTTAAGGCACTTGCCTGTGAAGCCTAAGGGCCTAGGTTCAATTCCCCAGAACCCATATAAGCCAGATGTACAAGGTGACACATGAATCTGGCATTCCTTTGCAGTGGCCCTGCCATGCCCATTCTCTCCCTCTATTTGCCTCTTAATCTCTCTTAAATAAATAAATAAATGCTTTCTTTAAAAATAACTGGGCTGGCTTGAGAGATGGCTTAGTGGTTAAGCACTAGCCTGTGAAGCCTAAAGGACCCTAATTTGAGGTTCAATTCCCTAACACCCATGTTAGCCAGATGAACAAGGTGGTGCATGAATCTGGAATTCATTTGCAGTGGATGGAGGCCCTGCCCCACCAATCCTCTCTCTCTCTCTGTCTTTCTCTCTGTGTGTCTCTGTATCTCTCAAATGAATAAATAAAAGTAAAATACAAATATATATATTTTTGTTTTAGATTTGTTTTATTTATTTTAATTTTATATTCATGTTGGTGCCTCTGCTAGCCTCCTCCCTGTCCTCACCCCCCTAAAGGGACCCTCCTCATTGGGTAATATGGGCTGTGCATTATGGGGGTAGCCAACAGTTATGGGGGAGAGGCAAAGTCTCTGTGCATAATGACCCAACTTGTGGCTCTAACACTCCTTCTGCCCCCTCTTCCATGAATTTCCTTGAGCCACATTGGTTTCATTTGAGTTCTACTTCAGTGATGAGTTCTTGGGAGCCTCTGTGTCTCTGGATATCTGGTTTAGTAGGAGTTGAGTGTTCTCTGTATTTATCTCCTTCAGCCTTGTTCTGGTGTCAGGTTCACCAAGAAAGCTGCACTCTTGCCCATTTCCCCCATTACTCTATGGTTTTAGCTGGGGCCCTGGTGAGGTGCAATAGGGTGGTCCTCCCTTCAGATTTGGTGTCCATCTGAAAAAGAGAAGAAAATTCTCCAATGGAGGGAGAAGTCAGTACCAGAGAGATGGGATGGTCATTGTTATTTTAGAGAGAATTTTATATGCATAGTCCCTCTTATAGCCCACGATTGGTGGGAGCTTGATATTGGAGAATGGGCTCATTTTTTGGGCATGGTTTGGACTTGTTTCCCAGTTCCATCTATGAGTTCCATTCCACTGAGTGGATCTGTTAGCCAAATCAAGAGCAGTTGGTTACCCACCATGGCTGTGTGCCACCACTGCATTTGTTTGAGCATCACATCAGGTTGTTTACTGCTGAGTAGCTTAGACTATGAGTTGTTTGGACAGATGTTGGTCATTTTCCCCCAGTTGCTCATGTAGCACCCTCTGGCACTAGACAAGCTAACTGTCTGGGGACTGGCCCTCTTCCAGATTCCAGCCAGGTCTCTCCCATGTTCCATCCCAATAGCATATGGTGTCTTCGGCAGTGGGGTCTTACCATTAACCTTTGGTGGGTCATCAAGAACTCTGACAGAAACCTGTCTTCTTTCAGGAAACCTTATAGGTCTCTCTGATCAACAGCTCATTGTGAAAGTTAATTGCATGCTGGTAGAAGGAGTTACAAGTCAGCACCAAGGAAGAGGAAGGAAGAAAAAGATAGGTAATATAAAAGAGAAAGAGAGCATAGAGAGGAGAAGGAGAGAGAGAGAGAGAGAGAGAGAGAGAGAGAGAGAGAAACAGGAAAAGATTAAGGTTAGTCTTCATGATGTCCTCTCCAGGTCCCTGTGGTTCAGGTGTTCCCTCTACAGGCCTGCTGAAGAATCAATGTTTTAGCGTGTTGTTCAGAATATAGGATTTTATGGTACCATTTCCATTTGGGTACCTATTTGTGTCCCCCCCACCTTTACCATCCCTCCCACCTTTACGCTCCTTTGAACCCTTACCCTCCCCTCCCGTACTACCCTCCCTATTGTCTGGTCCTCAAGGTACTTATTAGGTATGAAAGCATATCAGGCGGATTCAGGTTAGGAGCCACAGATGAATGAGACCATGCGACAATTATCTTTCTGTGATTGGGTGAGCTCACTGAGAATAATCTGTTCCATTTTCGACCATTTTTCTTCAAACTTCATTGTTTCATTTTTCCTTACAGCTGCATAGAATTCCATAGTGTAGATATACCACATCTTTGTTATCCATTCATCTAATCATGGACATTTGGGTTGATTCCAGCTCTTAGCTATTATGAATTGAGCAGCTATAAACATGGTTGAAAAAACCTCTCTGATCTGAGGCTTGGAGCTTTTAGGGTAAATGCCCAGTAAGGGAATAACTGGATCTGTTGGCAGGTCTCTAGTCATCCTTTTCAGGAGTCTCCATATTGCTTTCCATAATGGTTGTACCATTTTACATTCCCGCCAGCAGTGAAAGAGTGTTCCTATTTCTCAACAGCCTCGCCAGCATTTGTTGTAATTTGATTTTTTAATGTTAGCTATACTTACTGGGATAAGGTGGAATCTCATAGTTGTTTTAATTTGCATTTCCATGATGATTAGGGATGTTGAACATTTTCTTAAGTGTGTGTTTGCCATTTGTATTTCTTCCTCTGAGAACTACCTGTGCAGTTCTCTGGCACATTTGGTGAGTGGGTTGTTTGATATATTGTTGTTTAGGCTTTGGAGTTCTTTGTAAATTCTAGAAATTAGGCCTCTGTCAGTTGTATAGCTGGCAAAAATTTTCTCCCATTCTGTGGGTAATCTGTTGGCTTTGGTTATTGCATATTTGTCAGTGAAGAAACTTTTCAGCTTCATGAGACCCCAATGGTTGAGTGATTGTTTAATTTCTTGAGCTGCTGGGGTTTTGTTCAGGAAGTCTTTTCACACTCCTATATCATGGAAGGTTCCTCCTATTTTTTCTCCCAGTAGTAGCAGAGTTTCCAGTTTTATATTGAGGTCTTTGATCCATTTGGACTTGATTTTTGTGTGGATCGAGTTTCATTTTCCTACATATGGTTGTCCAGTTTGTCCAGCACCATTTGTTGAAGATGCTGTCTTTTTTCCAGTCTACAGTGATAGGGCCTTTGTCAAATATCAAGTAGCTGTAGTTATTTGACCCAAATCTGGGTCCTCTATTCTGTTCCATTTGTTTATATTCCTGTTTTTATGCCAGTACCATGTTGTTTTTATTATTGTGGCTTTGTAGTATAGCTTTAGATCAGGTATGGTGATGCCTCCAGAGGAGTTTCTTTTTCTGAGGATATGCTTGGATATCAGAGGCCTTCTGCCATTCCATATGAATTTTGACATCATTATTTCTATGTCTGTGGAGGAAAGAAGTTGGGATTTTTAATGGTATTGTGTTAAATCTATATAATGCTTTTGGTAAGATTGCCATTTTCACAATGTTAATTCTGCATATCCAGGAGCATGGGAGGTCTTTCCATTTTTGCAGGTCCTCCTCAATTTTTTCTTGAGTGTTTTTATGTTTTCATTGTATAGGTCTTTCACTTCCTTGGTTAATGTTATTCCAAGGTATTTTATTCTTTTTTGTTGTTGCTATTGAAAATGGGCAATGTTGCTTATTTCTTTTTCTGTCTCTTTGTCTTTTGCATACAGAAAGGCTATGGATTTTTGTGCATTGATCTTGTATCCTGCTACTTTGCTGAAGGAGTTAATAACCTTTAGGAGTTTTGAGATGGAGCTTCTCAGGTCACTTATGTATAGAATCATGTTGTCTGAAAATAGGGCTAACTTAACTTCTTCCTTTCCAATTTGTATCCCTTTGATTTCTTTCTCCTGTCTTATTGCTTGAGCTAGTACTTCTAGTACTATGTTGAAGAGCAGAGGAGAGAGTAGACACCCTTGCCTTGTTCCTGATCTCAATAGGAATTCCTTCAGTCTCTCCCCACTAAGTATTACTTGGGCTTTAGTAGCTTTATATTATATATTTTTAATATTATATTTATATTTTATATTTAGTAGCTTTTATTATGTTGAGATATAAACCATTCATGCCTATTCTCTCCAGAATTTTGATCATGAAGTGATGTTGTATTTTGTCAAAGGCCTTTTCTGTATCTATCAAAATGATCATGTGGTTTTTGTGTTTAAGATTGTTTATGTGGTGTATTACATTGACAGATTTCTGTATATTGAACCACCCCTCCATTCCTGGGATGAATGCTTTTGATGTACTGTTGAATTCGGTTTGCAAGGATTTTGTTCAGGATCTTTGCATCTATGTTGATCAGGGAAATAGGCCCACAATTTTCTTTTCTTGTGGTATCTCTGCCTGGTTTTGGAATTAGGGTGATACTAGCTTCATAGAAGGAGTTGGGGATCTTTCTCTGTTCTCTGATTGTGTGGCACAGTTTGAGAAAAATTGGTTTCAGTTCTTCCAAGAAGGTTTGATAGAATTCAGCTGAGAAGCCATCTGGTCCTGGACTCTTCTTTTTGGGAGGTTTTTGATTATTTTTTCAATTTTTTTTTTATGTGATATGTTTTTTTATTAATATTATTCTAGGTTTACATTCATAGTATTGGTTCCATTGTCCTCCTCCCTTCCTCCCACTTTCAAAGGGGCCCTCATCAATGGGGAATGTTTATCATGCATTGTGAGTTTGCTCAAGAGTTCTGGTTAGGCCCCAGTCTCTGTGTGCATAATGCCCCAACATGTGACTCTAACAATCTTTCCGCCCCCTCTTCTTCTTTGAGTTTCCCTGAGCCACATTGGGGTCATTTTAGTTCTGCTTCCTTGATGAGGTTTTGGGAGCCTCTGTGTCTCTGGATATCTCTTTGACTTTGGATGTTCTCTGTATTTATCTCCTTCAGTTTTTTCTGGTGTTGTTTCTGCTCTGAGCGCTGTATTCTTGCCCTTTCTCGTTGTTCTATGGTTTCAGCTGGTGAGGTGTGGTTAGCTGATCCTCCCTTCAGGTTTTTTCCACCTGAAAAGAGATAAGCAAATTCTCCAATGGAGAGAAGTTTTGATTTAGATAGAAGGGATAACCATATATGTTTTGGAGGGAACTTTATATGCTTTGGCTGTCTTCTAGCCTACTTTTGTTGGCCACTAGATCTTGGAGACTGAGCTCATTTTTTTGTACATGGCTTTGACTTATTTCCCAGTTCCAGCAATGTTCCACTCCACTGAGTGGATCTATTAGCCAAATCAAGAACAGTTGTTACCCCCATGGCTGTTTTGCCACTACTGCACTTGTATGAGCATTACGTCAGATGGTTTCCTGCTGGGTATCTTAGACTGCAAGTTGTTTGGACCAATGTCAGACATTTTCCCCCAGTTGCTCATATAGCACCCTCTGGTACTAGACTAAAGCTAACTTCTGGGGACTGACCTTCTTCAGAAGAAAGTCTCTGTGTCTTTTCATGATTACATTACTATGTTTTATGCTGTCTTGTTTTGTAGGGTCTTACCATTAACCTTTGGTGGGTCACCAAGTACTCTGACATGGAGTCTGTCTTTTTGGAAATCTTGTAGGTGTTTCAGATCAACAGCTCATTGTCTTAACCCCTTGCTTAATTTTTGGGAGTTATAAGTCTTTTTTTAGGATTTTATTTGAGGAGGGAAAAGATATATGTTAATGTAAAAGAGAAAGTGAGTATAGTTTTTAGAGAGAGAGAGAGAGAGAGAGAGAGGAGGAGAGAGAGGAAGAGAGAAAGAGAGATTACTTTTGGCAGGACAAGTTTAATTTTTGGCCTTCATCATTTATTCATCCAGGTTCCTGTGGTTGTGTATTCCCTTCTTGGGCCTGCTGAAGGATCACTGTTTTAGCCTGTTGTCCAGAGTAAAGTGGTTTTGTATTATTTTTCCCTTTTGGGTCCCAGTTTTTTATCCATCCTGTTTGTTATCCCTCCCACCCTCTGATTCCCTCCCACCATTACCCTCCCTCCATCCCACCTTCCTAGTGTGTGTATTAATCCTCAGATGTTTAGTAGGTTTGGTGGGTTTTTCCCATGTTTGTTTAGGTTTGCGACAGATAAATGAGACCATGCGACGATTATCTTTTTGTGCTTGGGTGAGCTCACTGAGGATGATCTGTTCCAAGTTTGACCATTTTTTCAAATTTCCTTATTTCATCTTTCCTTACTGCTACGTAGAATTCCATAGTATAGATATACCACATCTTTGTTATCCATTCATCTAGTGATGGACACCTGGGTTGATTCAGCTCTTTGCTATTATGAATTGAGCAGCTATAAACATGGTTGAGCAAATGTTTCTGATCTGAGGCTTGGGGCCTTTAGGGTAAATGCCCAATAAGGGAATTGGAACTGGATCCACTGGTAAGTCTATGGCCATCAGATGGTTTCAATAGTCTCCATATAGCTTTCCATAGTGGTTGAACCATCACCCATTCCACCAACAGTGAAGACTTGTTCTGAGAAAATTTCTCCACAGCCTCTTCAGCATTTGTTTTCATTGTTTTTTGGATGTTAGCCATCCTTACTGGGGTAAGGTGGAATCTCATTGTTGTTCAATCTTGAAGGGTGTGATATGTTTGTTTAGGAGATTAATCTGCTCTGGGTTTAGCTTTGGTAGGTGTTATGTGTCTAGGAATTCATCCATTTCCTCCATATTCTCCTGTTTTGTGGAGTAGAGGTTTTTGAAGTAAGTCCTGATGATTCTCCCACTTTCACTTATGTCTGTTGTGATATCTCCTTTTTCATTTCTAATTTTGTCAATTTGAAGTGTCTCTTTTTTTCACTTGATCAGATTGGCCAGGGGTTTATCAATCTTGTTAATTTTTTCAAAGAACCAGCTCTTTGTTTCATCAATTTTCTTAATTGTCTTCTTAGTTTCCAATTCATTAATTTCTGCTCTGATCTTAATTATTTCTTTCCATCTGCAGCTTTTTGGGTTGGCTTCTTATTGTTTTTCCAATGTGTTTAGGTGGATGGTTAGGAATTGATTTTGGAGATCTCTCTGTTTTTGTTATGAAGGCATTTAGTGCTGTGATTTTTCTCATAAGGACTGCCTTCATTGTGTCCCATAAGTTTTGGTATGATGTGTTCTCATTGTCGTTCAATTCTAGAAATTTTGCAAATTCATTTTTTCATCCACATCCCATTTATTGTTTAAAAGTGTGTTGTTCAGTTTCCAGGAGCTGGAGGGATTCCTGGGGTACCTTTTGTTGTTAATTTCTAGCATTACAGCATTGTGGTCTTATATCATGAAGGAGATTATACAGATTTTCCTAAAAAATATGGAGGCAGCCTTTGTGGCCCAATACATGATCTATTTTAGAGAAGGTTCCATGGGCTGCTGAGAAGAATGTGTAATCTGTAGATTTGGGGTGGAATGTTCTGTACATGTCTGTTAGGTCTAGTTGCTCTATGGTGATGTTTAGCTCTCTTACTTCCCTATTAATTTTCTGTTTGGATGATCTATCTATTGCTGATATAGTGGAGTATTGAAGTCCCCAATGATGATGGTGTTGGTGGTTATTTTTGTTTTGTTGTCAAGTAGGTTTTGTTTTATGAATTGTGGTGCACCTGTGTTTGGTGCATAAAGATTGATGATTCTGATATCCTCTTCTTAGATTGTTCCAACAAGATAAGTAAGAAGTGGGCTTCTTTGTCTTTTTTGATTACTTTTGGCTGAAAGTCTATTTTATCTTATATTAGTATAGAAACACCTGCTTGTTTCTTATTTCCATTTTCTTGGAATATCATTTTAAACCCTTTTACCCTGAGAAGGTCTCTATCTTTAATGGTGAGGTGGGGTTTCTTGAAGACAGCAGATGGAGGGGTCTAATTTTCTGATCCATCCTGTCAGCTTATATTTCTTGATGGGTGAATTAAGGCCATTAATGTTAAGAGTAATAATGGTGACGTTTGATTTTTTTTTTTTTTTTGGACTTTGAAGGGTTTTGTTTGTTTGTTTGTTTGTTTTGTTTTGTTTTGTTTTGTTTTGTTTTTAGTGCCTTCTCTGAGTTTGGTTACTGTGATCTGCTTCTTGTAGGTTCTTGAAGTTGGTTATTTGATTCTTCTATGTGGAAAATTGCCTGAAGTACTCTCTGTAGATTTGGCTTTGTGTTCATATAGTTGTACAGCTGGGTTTTATCATGGAAAGTTTTTCTTTTACCATCTATTAGGAGGGATATTTTTGCTGGGTATAGTAGTTTGTGTTGGAAGCCATAAGTTCTTACACTTTGCAGTGTTCTATTCCAGGCTCTTCTGGCTTTGAGTGTTTCCATTGAGAAGTCTGAAGTAATTCTGATGGAGTTACCTTTATATGTAATGTGTTGTTTCTCCCTAGCTGCTTTTAGAATTTTCTCTTTGTTATCAACATTTAGGGTTTTAATGATAATATATCTTGGAAAATTTCTCCTTTGGACCAGTCTGTTTGGAGTTCTGTTAGCTTCTTATACCTTGATGGGACTTTCTTTTGAGAGTTTGGGAAAGTTCTCTTCAATAATTTTGTTGAATAAGTTCTCGATTCCTTTGGTCTGAATTTCTTGCCCTTCTGGTATTCCCATGATCCTAATGTTGGAATGTTTAAGGCTATTCCACATTTCCTACATGTTCTGTTCACAAAAATTTTTGAACTTATTGAAATTTTTGGATTCACATGCTGGTTCTTCTGCTCTGTCTTCCAATTCTGAGTTTCTATCCTCCACATGGCTGACTCTATTCTTGAGAGCTTTTATAGAGTTTTGGGTTTGTTCAATTTGGTTTGTATTTTCTACTGTTTTTTTATATATAGTTTCTAATCCTCTGTCAAGTTCCCTTTTCACATAATTTTTGATTTTTTTTAGTGCTTCTTGGAATTCATCCTTG
The DNA here is from genome assembly GCA_036365145.1 of Orientallactaga sibirica. Classification (NCBI taxonomy): domain Eukaryota; kingdom Metazoa; phylum Chordata; class Mammalia; order Rodentia; family Dipodidae; genus Orientallactaga; species Orientallactaga sibirica. The sequence continues at coordinate 6,944,605 of JAEOAD010001317.1, forward strand.
CATTTATTTATGTCTTCATTGATTTTCGCCAGCTGGTTATTGAGGTCCTCTCTTTTTTCATTCTCCTTCAGGTCATTAAACTGTTTTTGGAGCCCTTCCTGGTTCTTTTCTATTAGGTCTAATCTTGTGAGACCAGCATTCATACAATTATTGGCCCTTTGTTGATTTTATGCACATTGTGCTATTTTCTTGGTTAGGGTTGCATTGCTTATATCTTCATTTTGGGGTTCTGATCCTATTATCTCTTCTGTTTTGGTTAGAGACATCCATTGTGGAACTGGGAAGTCTTTTTGGATTTACTTGCATTTGATTTTTCATGCTATTTCTTTTGTGCTGTGGTCTGCCCATCACAGTGAAGGAATCTTGTTAACTGTACCAGGAAGCTGTAGTTTACCTTGAAGTGTCTTCAGTGATTATTCCCTTTTATGTTTACTTTGATTAGGCTTCTGATGGCAATGGGGCCTGCCTGCTCACAGAGCGGGAACCCATAAGGGTCTGAAAGTCTGATGAACGGGCTTGTTCTTTGGTGGTTCAGGGTATGGGAGTGTGTGGTCAGGTGGCCCGAGGGGCAGGGGGTGGGGGGCAATGGGTCAAATCAGACCCAGTGGGTGAGGTTCCCTGCCAGCACGGTGGGGGGGGGCAGGATGGTATGGGGACCTGGTGGGTGAGATTCCCCACTGGCACAGAGGGTGGGGCAGGGCGGCATGGGGTCCCAGTGGGTGAGGTTCCCCACCAGCACAGAGGGTGAGGGTGGGATGGCATGCGTGATGGAGCTTGCTTGTGGAGCTCCATGGTGGGGGAAACCTAGGGCCGGTGAATACTAGCCTGCTTGCTTGGGTCTGCTTATCTAGTACAGGAGGCATCTGTGGCTGGGACCATGGCTAAGGTGGCTGTTTGAGGGGGAATTGGGGGACTGGTGGGTCCCCTGAGAGTGTGGGAATCTGAGGATTCCCTGTTTTGGTCCCCAGTGCCTCCCCATCCCTAATGAACCCTAAAGGTCTTGCCTTTCCTTCTGTGCCAGGTAAGGTATGTTTACACAGATGCCATCTTGACTGTCAAATAAAATAAAATAAAATAAAATAAAATAAAATAAAATAAAATAAAATAAAATAAAATAAAATAAAATAAAATAAAATAAATTTAACAGAGAACTGACATTGGAGGCTGGGGCTTAATGGTTGCAAGCACTTGTTTACATAGCCAAGCCTAGCCCATGTTCAGTTCTTCAGCTACCCTATATACATACAGCTGGAGGCAAAAAGTGATGCAAGCTTCTTTGTGTTTATAAACTCTGATGGGATCATTTACTGCCTCCCACATACACTGGTGCAAATTAATTTAAAAAAGTAAAACAACTCATGTCTGACTTTCACCCAGCCTCTGGTGCGTTCACATTCTACAGACCTAAATAGCTCTTCAGAGGTGAAAATGTGTAAGGCACGTTTCTGCCTATCTCAGCTGCTGAAGTAAAAGCCTTCCATAGCTTCCTGAGTCTTGATGGTAGAAGAATTAATTACCCCAGGAACACATCCATTGGAGTCTGCTCTCTTGCCTTCCTAGGCATATCTCAGTGCATGGTGAATTTCCAGAGATATTTTATTTCCAGTGAGTTCTGGACATAAGAAACATCTCATCACTCATTCACGTTGCTCATGGTAACCGGCTGGTGCCTCACTGCTTCTGACTCAACTCTGAAGCCTCCTCTGATTCTGCTTCTTCCTGCCACAGAGCTGATCACCAGTGGAAGGTGCCAAGTTCTATGTCAAATCCCAGTGCTTGTGAGATGTGCAGGTCCCATCTCCAGCCCAAACTCACATTTTAATTGTATTGTATATCACCTTACTGAAAATTTTTAAATTTCAAATATTTTTATTTACTCATTTGCAGACAGGGAGAGAAGAGAGACAGACACACAGAGAGAATGGGTGTGCCAGACCCTCTAGCTACTTCAAGCAAACTCCAGACACTTTGTGCATCTGGCTTTATGTGGGTACTGGAATTGAACCTGGGTCATTGGGCTTTGCAGGCAAGTGCCTTAACTGATGAGCCATCTCTCCAGCCCCAAACTTTCTGAAATTCATCTGACCATGCTTTATCATATCCTTTCAAATTTTTTATTGAATTATGTTCTTTTAAATTAACATGAAAGAACCACTATAAGTCAAATAGTTAAATCTTGGCATTATCATATGTTTTGATTTAGTAGAATAAAAATGCTCAACTTGGTACTTCAGCTTGGGGTTCAAAGGTCTTTCTATTTTTTTAACATTAAATTTTTTTTTTTTTTTACAAGCAGAGAGAGATAGAGAGAAGAGAAACAGACAGAGAGAATGGACATGCCAGGGTCTCTAGCCTCTGCAAGCGAACTCCAGATGCATGCACCACTTTGTGCCTCTGGCTTTACGTGGGTACTAAGGAACTGAACCTGGGTTGCTAGGCTTTGCAGGCAAGCTCCTTCACCGCTGAACCATCTCTCCAGCCCTCTTTCTGTTTGTATAAATTAACAAGTTAAACCGAGGACATGAATTCTGAATCTAGTCCTGCCACCTCATTACAAGTCTACCTTTTAAAATTATTTCTACCTACAATCTTGAGTTTGTATTCAGTTTTAAAGCTAAATAAGGTCACATAGTTTGTACTTTGTGAGTAAAATTAGTATTGGAGTGAACTAATTTATAAACTGCTCCAATTCACAGTGTGGCCTAAGAGATGTGGCTGCGGGTAAATTAGGAACCTGCATTTACGCATGTGGGATGTAATAAGTTATTGGACTAAAGAAGCTTGTTGGAAGACAGAACTAGCTGGCTGAGTTATTTCTTCCCTTGGCATCTAATATGTACCTGGCTGGGAGTCATAGTTAAATAAATCCATCTGACCCCAAACCAGACCTTCCCAAACTGGCGGTATTTTAAAACACTAAAGAAAAACAAACACGAATCATGAGGTTTCAAATGAGGGAACAAGATATACTTTGAAGGAGTCATTACATTCTTGAAGGAGGGAAAAATCTACTTTAGCATTTAATTAAGAGTCTAGTTGTTCTTAACTAAATCCCACCGCTTTACTGGGAAAACACTGACCCAAATAACTGTCCCAGATGAAACAGACAAATCCTGCCTGGTGTAAGGAGTTTTGGAAAAGTTTGGCTTCGCTTCATATGCTTTTAGCTCTTTATTTTTAGATGGTTTCAGAACTGCAGCACCATTGTAAAAATAGTGCCGTGTTCCTGTATGCCCTCTCCAAGCTTCGCTAATGGACATGGCTTGCTTAACTATAGTGCAATTATTAACACTAACAAACCAACACTGTAAGGATGCTACTTTTAACAATTTGATACTTTACTTATTTATTTGCAAGCTGAAAGAGAGAGGAGAGAGAGAATTAGAAAAACAGGCACACCAGGGCCTCTAGCCACTGAAAACAAACTCCAGATGCATGTATCACTTTGTGCATCTTGCTTTACGTGGGTCCTGGGCAATTGAACCTGGGTCTTTAGGCTTTGCAGGCAAGCACCTTAACGGCTGAGCTATCTCTCCAGCCCACTATTTTTAATGAAACTATAAGTCTTTTTTTTTTTTTTTCAATATCTCATCCTTTAAAAAGAACTATTGATCTTTTTCTGTTCCAGAAAATAGACTTCATGTCTCCTCGGTTTCTCCCAGTCAGTAATTATTTCCCCAAACATCCTGAAGCCTTTGACCTTGAGACTTTGGAAGCGTGCTGAATGCTAGTCTGCAGAGTCCCTGGTGTGCTTGCCTGCTGCTTTCTGACTGCATTGTGCTTATGAATGGCTGAGAGGGATAGGGCAGGGATGATGTGTTTTTCTCAACACATTGTGAAGTCAGAAGGTTTTGTTACTACTGATGTTAACTTTTATGCTGCTGGGCTTTCTACACTACAAAGCTGTTACTTTTTGCATTACATAAATATTTAGTTTAGAGTGATGTTTTGGGACTGTGAAAAAAAAAAAGCTTATCTTATAAAAAATTTATAGCCACTACTTCAGTCAGCTAACAATGGTTGATGGCTCCCACAACTACTATGGTTGGATTCTACTGATAATGTTCTATTTCTCTTATTGCTCATTCATTCTTTCACTTACATAAGACTGGAATAAAGGATATTTACTTTATTTTAGAGTTATAACAAGATATAACCATTTAAAAAATATTGTGGCTAAAACTTTTCAGTCAATAACAATGAGGATTTTTTTTGCTGTTGATTAAAATAAAATGTCATTCTCTATGTTTCCCTGTTTGCAAATAAATGAATAAATTTAAAAAACAAAAAAGGCTGGAGGGATGACTCTATGGTAAGGTGCTTGTCTACAAAGCTTACCTACCTGGATTCAGTTCCCCATACCTCTGTAAATCCAGTTGCACAAAGTAGTGCATGCATCTGGAGTTTGTTTGCAGTGGCTTGGAGGCCCTAGCAAGCCCATTCTCTCTATCTCTCTTTGCTTGCAAATGAATAACAAAACAACACTGTAAGGATGCTACTTTTAACAATTTGATACTTTACTTATTTATTTGCAAGCTGAAAGAGAGAGGAGAGAGAGAATTAGAAAAACAGGCACACCAGGGCCTCTAGCCACTGAAAACAAACTCCAGATGCATGTATCACTTTGTGCATCTTGCTTTACGTGGGTCCTGGGGAATTGAACCTGGGTTCAATAAAAAAATATAACATGCATATAAAAAATAACATGCATTCCTTAGAATAATTTTCGATTTATAGATAAATTTTTAAAATAACTTTTTAAATTATTTATTTGTAAGCAAAGAGAGAGAGAGAGAGAGAGAGAGAGAAAGTGGCTGCACCAAGGCTTCTGTCCACTACAACTGAACTGCAGATGCAGTGCCACTCTATACATCTGGCTTTATGTGGGTACTGGGAAACTGAACCAGGGTGATCAAGCCTTGCAAGCAAGTGTGTTTAACTACTACACCATCTCTCCATCGCCATTTATCAACAAATTAAAAAAAACAGTAAACAGAGTTCTTATATTCTTCCCATTTTTCTGTCATTAGAACCTCTCATTAGTATGGTACATGTGTCATAATCAGCAAACCTCTAATTTATAGTTATATTGTCCAATATCCATAGCTTAGAAAGATTTTTTTTTTTTTTTTGGTTTATACCTAATATCCTTTCTGTGTTCCAGAATTTTCCATAGTATACCATAACTATTTGTCATCTCTTGTTGGAGTCCTGTAACCAGGACTGTGTTCTGGCTTTGCTGGGGTTGTGATGGCCGTGGTGCTGCTCTGCAGGGACTGCCTGACGACATCCTTATAGTTAGGGGTTGTGAGACTTGGGGAGAAACCAAGTGTCAGCTTCCTCCCATGCAATCAGGAGAACATACCACAAACAGAGTCTATCACATTTCATGTCGATCTCTTTTTTAAAAATATTTTTATTGATTTCTTATGTTTGTGTGAGAGAGTGAGGGGGAGGGAGAGGAAGAAAATGGGTGTGCTAGGGTCTCCGGCCATGGCAAACGAACTCTAGATATATGTACCACCTTGTGCATCTGAGTTTAGATGAGTACTGGGGAATTGAACCTGGGTCCGTTGGCTTTACAAGCAAGCACCTTAACCACTGAGCCATCTCCCCAGCCCTCATGTTCATTTTATTGCCTGGCTGAGGTGGTGTTTATCAGGTTTCTCCAATGCAATTCTAGTTTTTTATTTTTTTTTTTTTTTCTTTCTTTCTTTCTTTCTTTCTTTCTTTCTTTCTTTCTTTCTTTCTTTCTTTTTTGGTCCTTTTTCATACTCACTCCATGGACAGAAGACTCTGCACATGCATACCCACTCAGCTAATGGAGAATTCTCTCTGAGTTCTGTGAAGACAGAGCATCTGTATAAATTATGTGGAATTCTGTTGTGAAATGGAGCTATTCATTTCACTTAGTTATCCATTCAACCATTTATTTGCATTTTTATAGAACCGTAGATAATTATTATCTATTTCTATTGTGTTTCTCTGTGCTTAAATCTTTTCAGGTTTGGCCACTGGGAGCTCTGAAAGTCCTGAAACCTGAAGCTGGTTGTGCACATCTTAGGTTTATGGTCTCAGATACCTGGCTTGCTTTCAGAGCTTGCTTTCAGACACGAGATGGTCGTGGACACTTGTATATCTCTTGTTCGATCCTGGAATCAGCCCTTTTCCCAAAGAGCAGCTGTGGTTCTCTTTAGAAGAAATTATCTGGATTAGAGGTACTTTGGGGTGTCATTGCTTTTAGGGCCTTTTATCCAACAATAAAATATGTCTATCCAAACTATGTATATGAGCATATCTATAATTATTACTACATGTACCCGTCATATCTATTTCAAGCTCAACATGAATTTGTGCAGATGTCTTCAATTTAGAAAAAATACTATTATTTATTTGCAAGCAGAGAGAGATAGAGAGAAGAGAGAAGGCAGAGAGAATGTCAAGGCCACTTTGTGTCTGTAAGACTGTATTGCAAGCATTCCTCCCTCCCTTTGGCTCTTAGATTCTTTCTGCCACCTCTTCCACAATGGTCTCTGAGCCTTGGAGGGTTCTCACTTAGTGCTGAACACCCCTCCGTTACTTCTTCTCAGCACTTTGGTGAGTTTTGAGTCATTCCAGCGGTCACCACCATCTGAAAAGAGAAGCTTCTCTAACCAAAGTGAGAGTAGATTTAATATATGGGCATAAGCAGAAATGTTTAGAGGGCAGTTTGGTGTCACCACCATTTTGCCTACAACTGTCTATGACATTATTTCAAGCATTCATAATGAAGTTTATATTTTCTTCTCATAATCTGCATGCCTTCTTGGACTTTCTGAACTCTTATGTGCCTTTAATAACCTGACACATACAGGTTGGAGAAATAGCTCAGCAATTAGGGCACTTGCCTGAAAAGCCTAACGACCCAGGCTCTATTCCCCAGTACCATGTAAAGCCAGATGCACAAAGTGGCACATGTTCATTTATAATGGCTGGAGGCCCTAGCATGCCCATTCTCTCTCTCTCTCTCCTCTCTGTCCTGGCAAATAAGTAAATAATTAAGAGCTGGGTATGGTGGCACATGCCTTTAATCCAGTATTCCAGAGACAGAGGAAGGAGGATTACCATGAGTTCAAAGCCACCCTGGGACTACATAGTGAATTCCAGGTCAGCCTGGGCTATACCGAGACCCTACCTCAAAAAAAAAAAATTAAAATATTCTAAATAATAAAAATAATTTGTACACATGTCTACTCTCCAAACTATAAAGCTCTAAGGGTTTTGACAAATAATGTCATGTGTCCACCATTAAAATAATAGACACAAATAATTTTACTACACAAAAGATACCCTGTAATTCATGTGTTTAAATCTTTTCACCTTACCCTATCCTGATAAAAATTACTCATTGTTGTATAATCTCTGTAAATTTGTCTTTCCCAGAATCCCTTATAAATGAAGTCACGTGACATACAACTTTGGTTGCAGGCTCTTATTTTCATTTAGCAAGTTTATTTAAGTAACATCCTTGTACGATTGAAGAACTACTATTTTTACCAGTGAGAAATATTTCCTTATATGAACATACCACAATTGCTTTTCTGTTAAACTATTAAAAGGCAACTGAATACTTTCAGTCTTGGAAGTTATTTATAAAGATGCTATGTACACATTCACATAAAGGTTTTTGTGTCGTTATAAGCAAGATTGATGTGTGTTTGGAAGACTGTAGCTCCACAGGAAATCATGAAGTTGGCTTCCGAAATGGCTGCATGGTGTTGCACACCCATGAGCAATGCACAATAAAGACCATTTCTTTATGTTAAGCTCTTACCCTTTCTAGGCGTGCAGTATATCTCAATGTCGTTTTAATTCACTATTGCCTAATGATCTATAATAGGAACACCTTTTTCTCTTTCTTTTTTTTTTTTATGTAGGGTCGCACTCTAGCCTAGGCTGGCCTGGAATTCACTATGTAGTCTCAGGCTGGCCTTGAACTCATGGAGATCCTCCCACGTCTGCCTCCCGAGTGTTGGGATTAAAGCTGTCTGCCACCATAGCCAGCAGAAACATGTTTTCATATGCTTACATGCTATGTGTTGACCTGTTCAGAACTTTTGACCATTTTTTTATGGGATTACAGTTTATTATTGCATTTTCAGAGTTCTTGTACCTTTTAGAAACAAACCTCTTATCAGGTATGTTTTGCAAATATTTTCTCCAAATGTATGGCTTCCGTTTTATTCTCTAATAGTACAGTTTATTAGAAATACGTTTTTCAATTCAAGTGATATCAAATTTATTAATTTCTCTGCCATAGATTATATTTTAGGTGATATTTATACTCAAGTTGAGATCATTTCTTTTCTCTGAGAGTATACACAGTCTGAGAAACATATGCTAAAACTATAAGTATATGGGGCAAGCAACTTTTCATACAGGTTTTTTTTTTTAAATTAAATTCTATTTATTTATTTATTTGTTTGTTTATTTGAGAGAGGGAAAGATGGGCAGAGAGAGAAAGAGAGGGCCTCCTACCACCATAAACAAATTGTAGAAGCATGTGCCACTTTGTGCATGTGGCTTTATGTGGGTACTGGGGAATCCAACCCAGGCTGTCAGACATTGCAAGAAAGTGCCTTTAACCACTGAGCTATCTCACTCCAGCCCACATACAGTTTTTTTAAAATATTTTATTTATTTTATTTATTTTTGGAGAGAGACACAGAGAGAGACAGACAGAGAGAGCGGGAGAGGGAGACAGATAGAGAATGGGCGCACCAGCAGTCTCTCAGCTGCTGTGAACGAAATCCAGATGCATTCGCCCCCTTGTGGGCAAGTGCGGCATTGCACCCTTGTGTCACTTTGCATCTGGCTAAACGTGGGATCTGGAGATTGGAATCAGGTTCTTAGGCTTAGCAGGCAGGTGCCTTAACCGCTAAGCCATCTCTCCAGCCCCCATATACAGTTTTAAAACAAGAAATCAAAGACCTATTTGATCTTTGGGCATATTATCATATACAGATCTATAAATACCCGAAAGAACTCGGTTCCAAGTCAGTAACACCAAGCTACAAAGGTCTGAAGAGGGATCATGTTGGCCATTTGTACGAGCAGGAATTAGAGCTCCGAGGAACCATTGGACGCTCTGCCCATACAGAAGGTAGTGAGGAGAAAGATTTCCCCAGTCCCTCAGTACTATGGAGAACTACTGGACTGGGTTGATATCATGACATTGAACTAGTGAATGTCCTACACCCTATTCTCATCTCATACTGCCTATACCCAAGGGATACTGCCTAAAAAAGAGAGAAGGCAAACTTGGAGAATTGAGCTAGAAATTTATTTCAGGGGAAAAGAGTCATCACTCAAAATTCACACATTACTATTATGAGTTAGTTAACATAAATCTGAAATCTTGGAATATACCCCAAAAGATGCTTCTATGGTTTCCAAGACTAAGAATTTATTTTAATTTTAATATTTCTAAAAGTTGCTGACCTGGGGAGATGGCTCAGTATTTAAAGGAACTTGATTGCAATGCTCTGACAACCACAGAAAGCTGAATGCACCAATCGGTAGATGCATCTGGAGTTCATCTGCAGTGGCAAAAGATCTTGCTCACCATTCTCTCTCTTCTCTCTACTTGAAAATAAATAAAAAGTATATATTTGCTAGGTGATAAGTTACATCAACATGGACTGGCTTTAAATCACACTCATGCCTGTTGGGAAGTGTGGGTTATTGAAACCATCAAAGACTAGCATTTTGATTCATTCTTTGCTTTAGAAACAAATCTGTTGACAAGAGGGTTAATGGACTGGGTCAGAGAAAGGCCTGAGAGTTAGGATACCAAGAGAAACACTGAACAAGCAAGAATATGAATACAAAATTCTAAACCTAGCGACTAGAGATAGCCAGAGTGGTTAAAAGCACTTGCTTACAAAACCTGCTGGTCCAGGTTCAATTCTCCAGTACTCACATTAAGCCAGATGCACAAAGTGATGCATTCATCTGGAGTTTGTTTGCAGTGGCAAAAACACTCTGGTATGCTCATTTCTCTCACTCCTTTTCTTTCTCTCCCCATCACTTCCTTTCTCTCTTGATCTCTCTCTGCTTTGAAACAAATAAAAGCTTTTTTTTTCTTTTTTCTTTTCTTTCTTTCTTTCTTTTTTTTTTTTTTAGGTAAGGTTTCACTCTAGCCCAGGCTGACCTGGAATTCACTCTGTATTCTCAGGGTGGCCCCAAACTCATGGCGATCCTCCTACCTCTGCCTCCTGAGTGCTGGGGTTAAAGGCGTGCTTCACCACGCCTGGTGCAAATAAAAGTATTTTTAAAAGTCTAAACCTAGATTGATAAGTATAATCTTAAGATGATCTTTTAACATGGGAACAGCAATAATGGATGTATATTTCTTTAAGTCAAGTATAAGCCTAGTCATCTTTTCTTTGTCTATCCCTCAAAGCATGAAGAATCAGTATTGCAAAGAAAACTGGATAATCCTGACAATATATTCCCCAAATTATTGTTGTCTCCTTTAATTGTTAGTTTGGATTACCACAGCTATTTTTGTATTTTGTTTTTCTCTGACATTTAATCCAATAAATTTAATCTATCGCGTATCTAGCTGATCCAGGAAAGTACAAATTGACCTCAAAACTGAGAGATTCTTTCAAAGCAGACAGACTGACCGTACAAAGAATGACCACTGTGGTGTTGTCTCGAGGACTCTCACAGGAGGCATCCTCTGAAAATCTTCTTTAATCAATCACCAGCCAAAATGGAAAAGAAATGATCAGCTTCTGAAGCTTAGGTGACAATTCTCCTAAGCCGTGTGGGTGATGGCTGAGCAAGAAGCATTCATTACTGAGCAACCAATTACAACTCAGGAATGAGCATTTTGTTGATTCGTAGCCAGCTTCCTGTCATCGGTGGTGAAGGTACTCTTTTTCTAAGAATGAATTGGTTACACTTGATAATGTATTTTAGAGTTTTTTCCTGAAAAAAAAATATATTTAGGGCTGGTTCTTAACTAAGTCGTTAAGGGTTGCCTGCAAAGCCTAATGACCTGGGTTCAATTCCCCAGTACCCATGTAAAGCCAGATGCACAGAGCGGCACATGCATCTAGAGTTCATTTGCAGCGGCTGGGGTCACTGGTGTGGCCATTCTCTTGTCTGTCTCTTTTCTCTGTATCTCTCTCTGCTTGCAAATTACTCCTAACCCTATTTTATTTATTTATTTGTAAGCAGAGAGAGATAGAGAGAAGAGAGACAGAGAGAATGGGTGCACCAGGTCTTCCAGATATATGGGTAAATGTACTGGGGAATTGATCTCTGGTTGTTAGGCTTTGCATGCAAGTGCCTTAACTGCTAAGCCATCTGTCCAGAACCTCTTATGGCTTTTTTATTGTGTCTTTTATATGCGTTTACTGTCCTTGGAAACACATAATGTCTTTCCCATGTATCCTTTTTGTGCATTTTAATTCATTTTCCTTCTAAAACAAGATACTTGTCTTGTTAGTATTAGACTCAATAAGATCCAGATTTCACATACTAGTGGGGCCAGACACACACACACACACACACACACACACACACACACACACACACACTCAGGAAGAACTGAAAATCTCATATGATACTCAGATTAATGTCAAAGAATTCTGTGGTTACCCACAATCAGGAACTGTTATGGATGAATATTGAAGGGTCCAAGTCTTAAGAGATTTGGCATTGCTGCTATTATTTTTAGAATTTCCATAAGAAAATCTGTTGTATCACAGAATAATCAAACCTTGAATTTGTATTACATAGAGAACTTCATAGAAATTACATGTCTTGAAAGTATCAGCATTTAACGATATATAAATTTTTACACTAGAGAAAGTACTGGCAAAAGCAAGCCTGACATGATTTTACACACCTTTAATCCTAGCACTCAGGAGGTAGAGGTAGAAAGATCGCTGTGAGCTTGAGGCCAGCCTGGGACTACAGAGTGAGTTCCAGGTCAGCCTAGGCTAGAGTGAGACCCTACTTCAGAAAAGAAAAGGGGATGCTGGAGAGATGCCTCAGCAGTTAAATTGCTCACTTACAATGCCTAATGACCCAAGTTAGATTCCCTAGTACCCATATAAAGCTGAATGCCCAAAGTGGCACATGCCTATGGAGTTCCTTTGTAGTAGCAGGAGGTCCTAGTGTCCATTCTCTCTCCTCCCTCTCTCTCTCTCTCTCTCTCTCTCACACACACACACACAAACACACACGCACACGCACACATTGCTTGTAAATAAAAATATTTTTTAAAAAATAGTCAGACTGTAATGTAGACATGAAACTGCTGGAAGAAAATATCTCAAGGTACAGGCATAGCAGGGACTTTCTGAAAAGGACTTTCCATGCTATAGCTGGAGAAATAACAGCAGGAATTAACAAAGCATTTGCAGGAAATCAAAAAACTGCCTTACAGGAGAGAAAAGCATGGAGTGAAGACAATCTGCCAGGTACACTTACATCAGAGGAGAACTATCAGACCTGCTCGGAGAATCTGATGGTCTTGCCTAAGTCCACCAGGAAACACTAAGCTGAGACCGAGAGCAAAGCAGAAGAAAGAGAAGCCGCCTGGGGTGGCGCATGCTTTTAATCCTGGTATTTAGGAAGCAAAAGTAGAAGGATTGCTGTGAGTTCAAGGCCAGCTAGGGCCTACCAAGTGAGTTCTAGGTTAACCTGGGCTGGAGTGAGACCCTACCTCAAGAAACAAACAAAAACAAAACAAATAAAAAAAGAGTAACAAGCACAGATGTGAATAGAATTTGGTATGAATGAAATGTCAGATGATGACAAGTTGACTTTTATATTTATATATTTCTTCCTTTTTACATCATGTATATTTTGGATTTTTGGATTTTCCTGCTTCAGACAATGTATAGTTACTAAAAATAATATAAAAATTATTAAACTTTTGCACTTGAAATAATGGCATTCCAGGAACCTATTACAGCATGTATCATGAGGCAGCCAGAGAGGATACTTAATTGGACCTTGCATGTTCAGATAGCTCCTGGCTGAGGCAAGATAGTGAGTAACAGAGTATTTCCCAGAGCGGAAATTATAATTATGCAAAAGTTTGGAGGTGACAGATTTCAGCCTAAGACGATGTCGTAGTCAGCTTCACGTTGCTGGGATGAACTTCCAAACTCGGCATAGTTTATGGGAGGAAGGGATTCATTGAAGCTTACAGATCCAGGGGAAGTTCCATAATGGCAGAAGCTGGCTCCCTTTACCAAACCCATGCAGAGAGAAAAGGCCACCACCAGCCCCACTAAATGCAAGCAGGAACAGCTCAAGCACTCTGCATGCTTTTAGGATGGCATTCAGATCCACCGCCAGTGATGCGCCCCACAGCAGGAGTCTGCCTGCTAGGGGCAAAAGCTGTAAACTCAGTTTTAATAACACTATTAGGGGCCATAGATACAAACTGCCACAGATGAACGTGGTGATTGCGATGTTGAGCGGCGCTGAGGGCAGTCAACTATGAAAACCCAAGAAGAAGCTTGAATATGTGTCCTGGAGGCAATAGGAGGTTGTCAGGTCATCATTTAATTTAGAATGCTTACCATGGTCACAGTGTAGAGACTGGAAATGGGCCAGGCGTCCCCCGCCACAGGAGGCAGAGGGAGGAGGACAGGCCTTGTGTTGGAGGCCAGTTTGGGACTACAGGGTGAATTCCTGGTCAGCTTGGGCTAGAGTGAAACTCTACCTCTAAAACAAACAAACCAAAAAACAGAGAGAGAGAGAGGACAGTACTTGAGAATGAGAGACACCATACCTAGGAAGAAAGAAACACACCAAGATGAGGTAATTAATGTAAGTTTGTGGTACGTTGCATTCAGGAGAGGCAGACAAACTTGAGTCACATGGGGACCTACATGGACATGACTTTGTGATGGATTCCATGAGCAGGAAAACAGAATGTGATCTGCTTTGATGCTGAGAGTTTCACCTTTTAAAACATATGTTTGTTCATTTGCAAGAAGAGATAGAGAGAGAGAGAGAGAGAGAGAGAGAGAGAGAGAGAGAGAATGGGTGTGTCAAGGCCGCTAGCCACTGCAAACGAACTCCAGATGTGTGTGCCACCTTGCGCATCTAGCTTTACATGAGTACTGGGGAACCGAACCCTGGGTTCAGGTAGGCTTTGCAGGCCAGCGTCTTCACTGCTGAGCCATCTGTCCATCTCTGAAGGTTTCATCTTGAATACCCGGTTTTTAGTCTCACTCAGCTAAGGCCTCAGACACAAGAGCAGAGGAGGATTAATAGAAGAGAACAGGAATTGAGTTTCAGAAGTGTTAGGAGATTGACCTCTAAGTGGAAATGCCTTAAGTAAGCACTTGGAGGAAGTCCTTGTGGACCTCAAAAGAGAACCATGGGCTGAAGAAGTAGGTTCCTCATCAAATGAAGACAACAGTTAATAAGGACATCAGAAGCTCACTTATCACTTACAATGTTCTAATGTTTTATGTATAGGAATGCTAAATCCTTATATAAGCCTGTGTTATATCTACTAGTGTCATTTCCTACTCTCTTTCTATAGATGATCAAACAAAGTCACAGAGGTATCAGTTGGAATGCTGCGTTAAGACTAAAGCCAGGAGCTGGAGAAATGGCTTAGGTTAGGGCACTTGCCTGTGAACCAAAGGACTCAGGTTCGATTCCCGAGGACTCACATAAGCCAGATGCACAAGGTGGCACAGATGTCTGGAGTTTTTTCAGAGTGTTGGAAGCCATTCTCTCTCTCTCTCTCAAATAAGTAAATAAAAGATTAATTTTTTTTTATAAAAAATAAGATTCAACCCAGGCAACCTGACCATGCTTCTAACCACCATGGTAACTGGAAGAGTAACATGCACTCCAAGGAACACACACACACACACACACACACACACACACACACACACACACACACACATCTAGAAGTACTGTTAGAAAAGATCTAAGGAAAAAATAAAACTTCAGAAATAGGAAGAAAAGTGCATGCAAAACAGAGATTGGAAAATGAAATGAAAGTTGTAGAGATTCAGGAAGGTAAGAATGTCTGTATGATCAAAACACTTACTTATTTTTGATCAGAGAAAATGGGCACACCAGGGCCTCCTGCCACTGCAAACGAACTGCAGATTCATGGGCCACTTTGTGCACATGGCTTTACGTGGGTATTAGGGAATTGAACCTGGGTCATTAGGCTTTGCAGGCAAGTGCTTCTCCAGCTCTGGAAACCCTTTTGAAGTCATGAGGAATAGTCAGCATTCACAGCATCCTGCTCAGAACATCAGCCCCAGAAACATGCTCATGGACACTGCAAAATGTAAGACCAACTGTGTGAAGTTTTCACTTCATGACAAGGGTCCTACTCTTGTCCTGTGACCCAGCGATGACCTGCCTGTGTACTGCCAATCAGAAACCCCTAGTGCATCCAAAATAAGTAAATCCATGTTCCTCAACCCAGGCCAAATGACTCCGATATTCTTGGATTGGAAGGTAGCTCGTACCCTGTCTTAAACTCTGCCAAAAACGCTGATGCCCATCCAACATTATTTATTTGTATTTATTTTTGTTTTTTTGAGGTAGGGTCTCATTCTAACCCAGGCTGACCTGGAATTTTGTATGTAGTCTCAGGGTGGCCTCGAACTCACAGCAATCCTCTTACCTCTGCTTCCCGAGTGCTGGGACTAAAGGAGTGAGCCACCATGCCCAGCTACTTATTTTTATTTTTATTTGTTGGTTTATCGGGATAGGGCTCCACTCTAGCCCAAGCTGACCTGGAATTCACTGTGTAGTCTCAGGCTGGCCTCAAATTCATGGCGATCTTCTTACTTCTGCCTGTGAGTACTGGGATTAAAGGCGTGCGCCACCATGTCCAAGAGACATCCAACATTTATTATAATCAGCATCGTGTTCACTGAAGAGTCAGTGAATAAGCAGACCCTGGAGGCAAGAACATCGTCACACCACGGTTTAGCAAGAGTTCTTTGATCCAACCTCATCAGCAGGGTGAGTAAAGAAGAGAGCAGACAATAGCTCAGCGTTCTGAAGACTAGTATTGGACAATTTTGAACCTTAACAGAGAGTTTATGCTACTCTTTGAATAGATTTTCCTTTTTTGAGGGAGATTCTAATGTATACCTAATACTTCAGTTACTGTTGTATTCAAAACATGAAAAGGCCTTTCATGGTGAGCTTGAAAATGACCGGCAATTCTGCCATTCAATAATTCTAACAAAATCCTAGATAGAGTTTCAGATAAAGGGCTTCTTTACACTGTGTTACATTGATTCAAAATAATGCTTTAACATGTCTTTAATTCTAAAGACACTGGGAGATGGACTCCAACAGAAAGCATTTATTTACTTATTTATTTAAAAAAAAATGTTAGCGAATGGAGGGGAAAGTACATTGTTTCCTTTCTTTTCTCCGGTTTTTAAGAGAGGCTTAATTGAACACAGCTGTGACATGGCACAGACTAAGACAGGAAATGAGTGTTTGGATAATACTACATTTCCAAAGCACTTAGACGCCATGGTGAAAATATCAACAACAATACCTTCTGAGATTAACTGTGAAGGGTAGAATTTAACTCACCAAGCTATTTCAGGAGGTCCTATTTTCAAAAGATCACGACAAAACTTCCCTTTTCTCTAGGCTATCAGCATATACCAAAAATAAAAATAAAAGAAGCTAGAAAAAGGTTTTTTTTTTTTTTTTTTTTAATAGTGAGTGCACAAAACAGAGGAAGAAGGTGCTCTTCCAAGAGACTTGTTCTTCCCTGTGCTGTGACTGCCAAGAACAATTTCACATTTTTTGATTTAAGAGGAGTTTTCGTGGGATCACTTCTTCAGCAGGAATGTGGCCAGTGATGAAGGCCTGGGCTTACCGACAAGGTTTTTAAGCACTTTACAATGATTCACTGTGGGGAAAAGTTTTCTTAAGATTTCCAGTGTCATGGGCTGGATAGATGGCCTAGTGGTTAATGTGGTTGCCTGCAAAGCCAAAGGACCCAGGTTCAATTCCCTAGTACCCACATAAAGCAAGATGCACAAGTTGGCACATGTGTCTGGAATTCATTTGCAGTGGCTAAAGGCCCTGGCATTGCCCATTTTCTGTATACATCTGATTATCTCTCTCTAGGTAAATAAATAAGTAATAGCTTTGAAAACATATTTTAAGGGCTGGGAGTAGTGACATACGCCTTTAATCCCAACACTCAGGAGGCAGAGGTAAGAGGATCACTGTGAGTTCGAGGCCACCCTGAAACTACATGGTGACTTCCAGGTCAGCCTGGGCTAGAGGGAGACCCTACCTTGAAAAAATAAAAATAAAAAACTTAAAAATATTTCCAGTGTCAATTGTTAACACAATGCAGCCTTGTATCACTCTATGTCACACATGCCCTCAGCTCTATGTCACACACATCACACACTTCCCTTTTCTTTTTGGTGTGTGTGTGTGTGTGTGTGTGTGTATGAATTTGGATGCCAGAAGTTGACACTGGTGCCCCCCTCAGCAGCTCTCCTTACTGAGGCAGGGTCTCTTACTTAAAGCCACAGCTCACCCATATGCATAACCTAGCTATCCGGCTTGTTGTCTCAGCCAACCCTCCCCTGGCACTGGGTTTACACTGGTGAGCTGCCATGGACACCTAGCTTTGATGTGGGTGCTGGGAGTCAGATTGCCTGTCCTCGTGCTCACAGAGCAAGCGCTTCTGCTGAGCCAGCTCCCTATGTCACAACAAGCTTCCTCAGCTCTCTCAACCCTGTGCCACTCACATCAGCCCTGTGTCCGCCATGACCTCTCTGCAGGATATCGCGCATGTCCTCTCCCAACATTACCTACCCCTAGTTCAGTACAGGATTGAGTGACGTCATTGACGGACGGACAGCCCTCATTCAGTACCTTATTTTCAACGTGAGAACACTTGGGCTTTTGGTCACGTAAACCTAACATTCTTGGTCACAGATCATTGCTTCGGCATCAGCCTCACAGTGTGTTGAAAACTGTAATGTTTGTATGCCTCGTTTTTCAAGTAGCCTTCATCAAGTAAATAAAATAAAACTGAAGGACAAGCGGGTGTGGTGGTGTATCCCTTCAATCCCAGCACTTGGGAGCCAGAGGTAGGAAAATCAATGTGAGTTCAAGTCCACCCTGAGATTATATAATGAATTCCAGGTCAGCCTGGGCCAGATTGAGACACTATCTCAAAAAACAAAACAAAACAAAATTTGAAGAACATATAAGGAGGTAAACATATCATGAAAAAAATAGCATATAACAAAAATGTCTAACGTCATTTTGTCTATAAACAGGGCTATATAAAATTGTCAACAGTGGACCTTTTTTTTTTTTTGGCAATTCCACAGGACCTACTTTATATGATAAAGCATACCTTGTGCATATATTTTGAATGACTGGGATCTTACTATAATGTTAAATGAAATGAATAGATGAAGAAGCAAATTATATTTAGGAATATCTCATCAGAAAGATGAATTTTGCTTCATATAAGATAAGGAAGAACAGAAAGAATGAAAAGATTCCAAGTAATATAATAAAAATTGTAGCCTCAATTTCCATAGTAAATGTCAAGGTATGTGTTCAGCATATAGCATGTAAAGTTGAGCCAGTATCTTGCACCTTATAAAGCTAAACTAGAGTTTACACTTACAGTACAATGTGGAAGACTTAATCAGAGAAGTGACCAGATGTGGTTTATTTTATTTTATTTTATTTTATTTTATTTTATTTTTGATTTTTCAAGGTAGGGTCTCACTCTTGCCCAGGCTGACCTGGAATTCACTCTGTATTCTCAGGGTGGCCTTGAACTCACGGCGATCCTCCATTCTTGAAAGCTAGCATCGTTAACCTCTAGCCATTCCATATGATAACTATTTGGCAAATTAAAATTAATTCCTCAGGCTGGAGAGATTGCTTAGTGGTTAAGGTGCTTGCCTGAAAAGCCTAAGGACCCAGGTTCGATTCACCAGAACCTATGTAAGCCAAATGCACAAGGTGTTGTGTGCAGCTGGAGTTCATTTGCAGTTGCTGAAGGTCCTGTTGCACTTGTTCTCTCTATCTGCCTCCCACTTTCTCGCTCAAATAAATAAGTAAACTATAAAAAAAAAACTTTAAAAATTCATTTGGGGCTGGAGAGAGGGCTTAGTGGTTAAGGTGCTTGCCTGCAAAGTCTAAGGGTCCATATTTGACTGTCCAGGTCCCATGTAAGCCAGATGCACTTGATGATGCAAGCGTACAATGTCACATATGCACACAAGGTGGGTCACATGTCTGGAGTCAGTTACAGTGGCTGGAGGCCTTGGTGTGACAGTTCACTCTCTCTCTCACTCTTGCTGTCACTCAACTGCTTAAAAAAAAATAAAGGCTAGTCTGTTGGTCTTCCCTCAAAAATAATTTATTCTTCTATTAAATCACATCCATTCCATACATTGATAAAATTGTTTTATGTACTGACTGTGAGAACAAAACACTTTACTGGGGCTGGAGAGATGGCTTAGTGGTTAAGGCATTTACTTGCAAAACCAAAGGACCCAGGTTCTATTCCCCAGGTCCCACGTAAGCCAGATGCACAAGGTGGCACATGTGTCTGGAATTTGTTTGCAGTGGCTATAGGCCTTAGTGTGCCCATTCTCTCTCAAATAAATAAATTTAAAACACTTTAATGTCTTCTGCTGGAAATTTGCCATAATCAAAGTAAAAATTGAGAATGCCTGCCCTGTGAATGGCACCTGTGAGGGGCTGTATATCTATACTAGTTATAAACATGATAAACATAATTTGGAAAACATCACAGGGTCAATAGTAGTGAGAAGTGTAACACTGAATGAAGTCAGGAAGCTTTTCTAATACTCTTATTGTAGGTAAAGGATGATGGAACGCAAGAACTTGGGAGTGTTCTACTGTGTTTTTCCTGGGCATAACATGAAGCCACCTTGAGGGCAAGAATACTTTGGCCAGGTAGCTATGGCAACTTTGTAGCAAAATAATAAGGTGGTACAAGATCGATAGTAATTGTAATGGAGCTATTGATAACTCCCTGGTGGATGGAAGAAGGTGGGTTCCAAGACCCTCATCTGAAGTTATGGTAATAGTTCCTGACGGCTTCCTCCACCCCCACCTGCAAGTGACCTTGGGAAAAAGCTAGATTATATAGGAGGCAGACGATTAACTAGAAGTGGGATGCCGTGATGTGGCTTTCATATGAGGCAGGCTGGGGAGGGACTCTGTGGTGACGCAGCTCTCCTTGAGTACCCATGCTCCTTTAAGTAACCCCTCACCCTGCTCTGTAAGTAATCCTAATAAAAGTAGTTTACAAAACTGGTTTTGGTATAATCATTCTTTGGACTGTTGTCTGTGCCCTATCTGGGGGAGAAGATGTTTTATTCATGTCTCCCAGGGAAAAGTTTTTCCCAAGACAGGGAGTGATTACAATTACACAATCTCTGTGTGATGTTGATAGGAAAAAGCAAGATTGAGAACTCACATGTGATTCTGAGGATTATATCTGAGACAGCTGTATGAAGAATACTGCCTTCTGTTGTGAGCAGAAATGCAGAGTTATATAGAATTTGAAGACTTAAATTTTGAACATGCTAAGTTAGAAATAAGTAGGAGGGCTGGAGAGATGGCTGAATGGTTAAGGCACTTGCCTGTGAAGCCTAAGAACTCATGTTTGAATCTGCAGGTCTCACGTAAGCTAGACATACAGTGATACAAACGCACAATGTCGCACATACGCACAAGGGTGTGCATGTGTCTGGAATTTGTTTACAGTGGCTAAAGACCCTGGCACATCCATTCTCTCGGTCTCTTACTCTCTCAAAAAAATAATAAATAAATAAAAGAAATAAGTAGGAAACAGACAACTGCCAATACAGGTCTAGAACTTGAGATGGGGAATCAATGACATTCTCATGATGGTTCAGAATATTAAAAAATTAGAAATACTGGGACCAAAGAGAGCAATCTAGAAGAACCATAAAAAATTAGCAGTAAAAAAAAAAAATTCAAGTAAAAGTTCCAGAGGAAACCAGATTGAAGTCATTATATATTCAAAAAGACAAACATTTCATGAGGAATAAACATGGAATCAATCCTCTGAGAGTAAGTTAAAGAGCAGCTAAGATGTGAAAGGTCCGCATTGAAGGTTGCAGTTTGAAAGGTTTGGCAGAGGAATTAATATTGCTGGATACAGAGTGAAGGTGAGAAATGAAGATCAGAAAGCTGGATAAATTAGCCTCTGTCAGTAGGGTCTCACAAAACACACGTGACTGCAGACTAAAAGATAGAAGAAGAATTTGTGGGTGGAATGTTTAATTTGGGTTAGAAATGGAAAGAGATAATATTTGAGAAAATTAAATACATAATAAATAGTTGAATGCATAATACTTGGAAGATGAGTGAGAAAGAGAAATAGACAATGAACCAATTGTTAAAGTTTAAAGGCTGACAAAAGAGTGTTTAAAAGTGCATAGGACCAATTGCTGAGCGGACAGTCCAGACTGGAGGTGTTCTGGATTTCGTGTTGTTAGAATTTGTCTTGTTTTCTTCATCTGACCATAGACTTTCCAGAACTTCCAACACATACCTCACAACAGTGTTGTTGGGGTAAAAACTTGCTAACTAAGGGAAAAGGAAGAAGAAATAGCATTTTCCACAGGGCAGTAAGGTTTTCAGAGGGAGGTGAGCCAGCAGCTATTACAATTTGGCTTTTCTAATGCTTCCTGGGTAAAAGTAGATGAAGGTCCCTTGCTTTTCAGTACCTCATCTTGGGTCTGAGAATTACAAAAACACCTGAAATGAAATCATTCATATTAAGTATTCTTTCTCCACACATGGATTCTTTTCTTAAAATATTTAATTTATTTGAGTGTGAGAGAGAATTGGCATGCTAGGGCCTCTACCCCCTGCAAAAAAACTCCAGACACATGCTCCACCTTGTGAAGCTGGCTTTATGTGGGTACTGGGACACTAAAACTGGGTCCTTTGCCTTCACAGGCAAGTGCCCTAACCACTAAGCGATCTCTCCAGGGCCCACACATGGATTCCTAATGGGCTAATATTAAATCATTTAAAATGGTGTGGGTTCTCTTTCTGCTCTCCCCTGTATCCCCGGACACTATAGTCAATAGGACTACTTGCATATGCTTAGATTTTCAGGGCAGAGGGTTTGCTCTGCAGGCAAGATGTGAGCAGGTTTCTTTTTTGTGATTAAATAGAAGCAGTGTTCCATCTGACATGCGTGCACACAGGTCTTCTTCTGACAACCAGCGACAGGAATCTTTTTCTCTATTACTCGAGCTGGTCCTCGCTGGTACACAGACAGCGGTCTCCCTCTAAATCTCAGAGTGGATGACTCCCTCCACTATCTTAGCGAATACACTGTGTGGAGTCACTCGAAGTTCATCTGGGCTCCAATCAGAGCCACCGGTGGGAATCTGTCATCCCGGCCTGCTGAATGCACCTTCAGGAATAAGTGACTCCCTCTCACACTGTGACTAAACCATCAAAAAGTGTCTTAAGGGCTGGAGAGATGGCTTAGTGGTTAAGGCGCTTGTCTGCGAAGCCTGAGGACCCAGGTTTGATTCCCCAGAACCCATGTAAGCCAGATGCACAAGGTGGTCCATGCATCTGGAGTTCATTTGCAGTGGCCGAATGTCCTGGCACACCAATTCATTCTCTCTCACTCCTTTCTCTCTCATAAATACATAAAAATAAAAATCGTTAAAAGTGTCTTAAGTCAGGTCGTCCAGAGGAAATACTCCTATAATTTAATCAGACAGGCTGACTAGGAAAAAAAGCCCAACTTCTGTTTTATTTTGGGTAATGGGATACAGAGAGGGAAACTTCAGCTTAACATACCAAGGACCCCTAGTGGATGTTCAGAACCGAGGTTCAAAAGGTTGGGATCATCTGGTGTTCAGGTCATGAGCAGGGGATTAGGACATGCATCGAGGCATAATTATAATGTGACTTCAGTGGCATCACAGAGCATTGACGGCAAAGTATGACCTGCTGGGAGCTAAAAGCCAACATGTTCTAGAGGCTGGAGAGAGCAGCGACAAAGATCTCCCTACCATGGTGTTTGTGTCTCCTAGATTCTTCAGCCACTTCACGAGCACTGCAAGTTTCTGTCAAAGCTAAACAGCTGACCTCTTTTTACTCCCATTCCATCAGTGGCTGGCTCTTTAGAAGGCAGCAAGGCCGCCATTTTCAAAGCCCAATACAATTGTTCATACTATACAAAGTCTGTGGAATCCCAATTGAGTTTACATCATTGCCCTTTGCAAGTGCTACCATGTTTTAGGAGGAAAACAGAAAATTATAAATATTTCAGTAGACACAAAACATCCACATGTACTAAGTAAGTCTTCCTACCACAGCCCGTTGTTAACACTGGGGTACCTGTGGATGTGTGCAAGGACTTTTGATGATCGTATTTTGAGAATTGTAGATTTTCAAACTTCACTGGGGCTACTTCTAGGACCTTCCTCCTTTTGGCTTTGGCATCAACCAAAATATATGCTCAATTGTCTAGGAAAAAAAAAATGCATACCTGAGATTACATAGTGAATTCTAGGTCTGTCTGGACCAGGGCAAGACCCTACCTTGAAAAAAAAATGCATGATAAGGAAAAAGGAAATAATATCAGGTCAGTGGGCTGGAGGGAGTGCTTAATGGTAAGGCATTCGCCTGCAAAGCCAAAGGACCCAGGTTCGATTCCCCAGGACCCACGTTAGCCAGATGCACAAGGGGGCACACAGGTCTGGAGTTCGTTTACAGTGGCTGGAGGCCCTGGCATGCCCATTCTCTCTCTTTCCTTTCTCTGTCAAATAAATAAATAAATAAACAAAAATAATATCAGGTGAGGAACAAGTTTTAGTGACACAGGATTTGTAATTGGTCACCGTGCAGGGAGCTAGAGTTTCTGATTGGCTTTCATTTCCTGTTGTGTGAAATGAGTGGTGATTTCTATTACTGAGATAGGAAGAGACATGTCTGAGCAGGTTTAATATGGAAACCAATGGATAGGTAAGTGGTCTTTTTAAAAAAATATTTTCTTTTTATCCCTTCTATCTAGTACTAACTTCTATCTCCATTGGAGAATTTGCTTATCTTTTTTCAGATGGACAACGAACCTGATGGGAGGATCAGCTAATCGCACCTCACCAGGGCCCCAGCTGAAACCATAGAACAACGCAGGGGAAGGACCAGAATACAGTGTTCATGGCGATCACAACACCAGTAAAAGGCTGAAAGAGATAAACACAGAGAACATCCAACTCCAACTAAGTCAGATATCCAGAGACACAGAGGCTCCCAAAACCTCATCACTGAAGCAGAACTAAAATGACCCCAATGTGGCTCAGGGAAACTCGCGGAAGAGGGGGCGGAAAGATTGTTAGAGTCACAAGTTGGGGCATTATGCACAGAGACTGGGGCCTACCCACCAGAACTCTTGACTAACCTCACAATGCACAACCCACATTCCCCACTGATGAGGGTCCCTTTGGAAGAGGGAGGACAGGGCGGAGGACAATGCAACCAATACTATGAATGTAAAATCAGAATAACATAAATAAAATAAAAAAATATGTTATTTGTGAGAGAGAGAGAGAGTTGGCATGTCAGGGCCTTTAGTTACTGCAAATGAACTCCAGATGCATGTGCCACCTTACACATCTGGCTTTACAAAGTAGGTACTGGGGAATCTAAGGAGTCGAACCTGCCTCCTTTGGCTTTGCAGGCCAGTACCTTAATAACTGAGACATCTCTATTGCAGGGTAAGTGATCTTTACCTTGTGCATGAATCTAATTTATACTAGGAACTTCCACGTCAAAAATGGTATTATGTACTTGCTTGTCTGACGGCAATGAAACAGGAAAGATGAAAATATATGTGTCAAGATTCATAACTTTTTACCTCAGAATTTTCTCTGTAGGCTTGAAGAGTCAAGAATGAAGGCAAATATTTACTACAAAAAGTTGTTTTGATGATTATACATTCTGTTCTCTGAAGAGAGGGTTCAAAATATTACCATTAAAAAAAAATCTAAAAGATAGAGGTATTAAATAATGGAACTGTTGCAAAAACACCATTTTGGCAATGAAACCTGTTATCCCAAATGACTCATATTTGATTGTACCAAATGAGTAATGCTTGTGAATTAATGTAAATTACTTAGGGAAATTCTCATGCCTCCCTTTGGTCACCGCTTGTCAGAGAAGAATGGGCCCCTGCAGAACTCTGTTCTCAGATTTCTGTCAGGGACGTTTTAAATGACTCGCATAATAATGCATATGCATCTCAGAGCAGGCGCAACTGGGGCCTCAGAAAACCCCGTAGTGAAGACACACCATGGGCATGTCTTGTCCCCGGGGAAGAACTCCTCCTTAGCCCCTGCTTTGGTGGGACCCTTGTCCTGGAAGATGGAATGGGGCTCTTGGGAATATGAACTCTGTGTTTCTGACATGTAACATTGAGCTTGTTTATTTCTCTTTCATTCTCTCTCTCTCTCCCTATCTCCCTTTTTTTTTTTTTTTGAGGTAGGGTATCACTCTAGCCCAGGCTGGCCTCCAACTCACAGCTATCCTCCTACCTCTGCCTCCCAAATATTGGTATTAAAGGTGTGTGCAACTATCACCAGCTTCTCTTTCATTCTCCTTTACTCTTAGTCTGAGCTTACAGTTTCATGGTGGATGTAGGCAAGACCATCAGATTCTCCCAGTAGCTCTGATAGTTCTCCTCTGATGTCAGTGTACCTGGCAGATTCTCTTCATGCCATGGTCTCCTTTCCTGTAAAGAAGCTTTTTGATTTCCTGCAAATGTTTTGTTAATTCTTGCTGTTAATTTCTCTAGCTATAGCATGGAAAGTCCTTGCCATGCCTGTAGTTTGAGGTATTTAATTCCAGCAATTTCATGTCCACATTACAGTCTTTAACTGATTTTTAAAAATATTTTTATTTAGGCCAGCCGTGGTGGTGCATGCCTTTAATTCAGCACTCGGGAGGCAGAGATAGGAGGATCACTGTGAGTTCAAGGCCACCCTTAGACTATATAGTGAATTCCAGGTCAGCCTGGACTAGAGTGAAACCCTACCTTGAAAAACCAAAAAATATATATATTTACAAGCAGAGAGAAGGGGAAGAGAGAGAATGGATGCACCAGGGCCTTTTGCCATTGCAAACAAACTCCAGATGCATGTGCCACTTTGGGCATCCAGCTTCATGTTGGTACTGGGGAATTGAACCCTGGTCATTAAGCTTTGTAGGCCAGGATGTTAACCATCTCTCTAGCCCTTTGACTTATTTGTAATTGATTTTTTTTTTTTTTTTTTTTTTTTTTTTTGCACAAGGTGAGGCAGGTGGGGAAATAAGTAGGTGCAGCCACTTTGGAAATTTCAGGATGGAAGGTCCTCAAAAACTTAATCATATATCTCAGTGTGGTGGCGCACACCTTTAATCCCAGCACTCAGGAGGCAGAGGTAGGATTGCCATGAGTTCAAGACCACCCTGAGATTACAGCATGAATTTCAGGTCAGCCTGAGCTAGAATGAGACCCTACCTTGAAAAAACAAAAAACAAAACCAAACAAACAACAACAACAAAAACACACCTTAATCATGGAATTACCATGTAATCTAGCCAGTACCCACATAAAGCCAGATGCTGGAGTTTGTTTGCAGTGGCTAGAGGTCCTGGCATATTGTCTGTCTCCCTCCCTCCCTTCTCTCATCTTGAAAATTAATAGATAAACATCTTTTAGAAAGGAGGTCAAATTCGAGCCTGCATTGACTAGAGGCCCTGGCATGCCCATTCTCTCTCTCTCTCTCTCCCCTTGCAAATAAATAGAAACATATTTTTTAAGGATTCAAAGTCATACTCAGCTAAATAAAGAATCTGAGGCTAGTCTCAGCTACACGAGATTCTAACTCAAAATAACAGCAACCACAAAACAAAGCAGAACAAAACAAAACAAAATAAAAATAATCACATGATGCAGCTATACCACTCTTGAGTGTATACCCAAAAGGCTCAAAATCAGTATTCTACAGAGATAATTGCATAGCCATGCTTCAGACCACTGTTCATAGCAGGCAAGAAATGGAACCATTCTAGATGCCTAACCACTAAAGTATCAATAAAACATGACATATATACATAATGGAGTTGTATATAACAATGATGAACAAAATTATGTACTTTGCAAGGAAATGGAAGAAAAATGGAACTCTTTATGTTAAGTGAAATAAGCCTTGGAAAAAATATTGCACATTTCCTTTGACATATAGAGACATTTAGAGGAGGAGGGAGACTTCAGAGAGTAGAGGCTGGGAACAAGAGAGATTAATAGGGCCCGGCCATGGTGGCACATGCCTTTAATCCCAGCACTTGGGAAGCAGCGGGAGGAAGATCACCAGGAGTTTGAGGCCAGCCTGAGACTACAGAGTGAATTCCAGGTCAGCCTAGGTTAGAATGAGACCATATCTCGAAAAACAACAAAAGGGGCGGGGGACAATAGGGAAGAGAAAAAGAGTAACTTTCAAATAGCATCTCTCAAACCCTGAATGTAGATCTAAACATACATTTTATATATCACAAAAGCAGAAGTGAGGCTCGATTTTTTTCAAAGCATCTCTAACATTGAGATTTTTCTTCTAATTATTTTATAGCCAATTAGATGAAGGCACTATCTGATGAGATATATGAAAGTTTTTATGCATTGATATTAAAAGAAAAGTGATTAAGAAAAATAAAGATATATATTTCAGAATTACTGATTAGTCTTTTAAATATAAATATTCATGTTCCAAATGATGAAAGGACGTGTGAAGCTCAACTCTACAAAATTGCAAAATTCAAGCAGAACCACGAACAAAATGAATAGTAAGATGTTTAAATCTCGACTCTAATTCTGTTTTTTGTTTGTTTGTTTGTTTGTTTGGTTTTTTTTTTTTTTTTTGAGGTAGGGTCTCATTCTATCCAGGCTGACCTGGAATTCACAATGTAGTCTCAGGGTAGCCCTTGAACTCAGGGCGATCCTCCCACCTCTGCTTCTAGAGTGATTAAAAGCGTGCCCAGCTCGACTCTAATTCTGAAAGGATGCTTCTATTCCATAGCTCCTTAGAAAGCCTGCTTTGCTTGCAAACGAAGTCTTCCTTTCCAAACCTTTGGTTGCATTTAAAGGTTTATTCTCAGACCTTAAATTGTCTATCTCAGCTTTAATTGCCATATTAACATTTGTTTTGTGAGTAAATTGCTGGAACAATTCTCATATTTGTTCTTGGATGTTTATTCACTCAGAGCTGCTGTCTTGTCTAGCCCATGCTAGAAGGTCTCACCGCGTCGCAGGACAATCTAGTTTTACTGTGTTCTGCATTTAACAGTGGAAATGGGTGAGAGCACAGGGATACCCCAGCTGTTTCTCATCGCTTTCTGTTGACTTTTTCCAAGTCAGTGACTCCACTTGTCTCTGCAGCTTGACTTTTCAGAGTTAGGTTAACCATAAAACACATTTCTTTCCTGTCATGGTGCTGTCCACTGGAAGCACATGTTTCTTGTTTGAGGAAGTGAGAAGCAGACAGAATGAACGTCCTGAGAGATTTCTGTATCAGCCTCTCCTTGAGTTCCGCTTTTACTCATGTTAGGAATGAGACCTGAGCAAGGGACGTGTTCAAAACTGTCCACGTCGATGGTATTATTTACTGCCCATCTGGTAGAGATAAAAGAGCAACGATTCTGACAAATTAAAACTCCTGAGGAGTTAAATGCATTGCTGTATTGTCCAGATAACACTGTAGGTGCCTAGGAGTGAACTCCGAAAGAGACATTTTCAGTTTCAGAAGAAAATCAGATAGAATATCATCAGATATGTTGTAACACCTCAGGTTTGGTGTTAAGTAGCTTTGGAATCTTGTAAGGCATGCTGCTTCTTGAATTTCAGCATCTTCATATCAGAGAGAGAGAGAGAGAGAGATCCTGTTCCATAGAAGTCTTGGGCTCATATGAGAGTTGCCTAGTAGGACCTGAAACATAAACATGCTTTTAATCCCAGGAGGTAGAAGTAGGAGGATCACTGTGAGTTTGAGGCCAGTCTGGGACTATAGAGTGAATTCCAGGTCAGCCTGGGCTAGAGCAAGACCCTACCTCGAAAAACCAAAACCAAAGACAAAACAAAACAATCTGGAATGTAGACTACATTGCTGAGACATTTTCAGGGAAATTCCTTTAATGATTATATAAATTAATAAAAATATTTAAATATAAATTCATTTAATTAACTAATTAATTTATTTGTTTTCTGGTTTGACACAGGTTAACCCAGGATGGCCTAGGACTAACTATGTAGCCCAGTCTGGTCTTGAATTCATGACCCTTCTGCCTCTGCCTCTAAAATATGTTATATTACATTATATTATATTATGTTATATTAATTATATTATTTACCTTTCACTAGGAACTCTAACTGTTCTTGACATCGGTACTGGGAAGGTGGGGAAATACTAAAGAGTCAAATAAATAAAATGCATATTTCTCCATTGTCCCCTGCCTCATGACTTCAAGTCACCTTTGACAATGTCTATATATCATGATTGCGTGTGTTTCCCACCCTGACCCCAAAGTATGAGTATTTTCTTTTGTCACAAAGAAGCAGAACTCCCTGCTTTTCTTTCTTCTAAGCAAACTTGGAGTTTGTTGTATAAAAGATTATAATATAGCATTAAGAGTTAAGAGAGAAATAAAACAAGCTTCAAAAAGACAGCTGTAGGAGCTGGAGAGATGGCTTAACAGTTAAGGCACTTGCCTGCGAGGACCCAGGTTTGATTCCCCAGTACCCACATAAGCCAGATGCACATGGTGGCGCATGAGTCTGCAGTTCATTTGCAGTGGCTAGATGCCCTGGTGCTCCATTCTCTCTATATATCTGTCTCCCTCTCTCTTTCATACTTCCTCTCTCAAAATGGATAAATAAAAATAAAAATTTTAAGGAAAAGGCAGGTGGAGGGGGCTGGAGAGATGGCTCAGTGGTTAAAGGCACTTGCTTGTAAAGCCTGATGGCTCAGGTAGGATTCCTCAGTAGCCACATAAAGTTAGAACCACAAAGAAGAATGTGCATTTGGAGGTCATTTGTTTGCAGTGGTTAAAGATCCTGGTGTGCTCACTGTCTCTCTCTCTCTCACTCTTGCTCTCAAATAAATAAATAAAAATATTTTTAAAAGAAAAAGACAGTTGTAGATACTCAAGAAATGGGAGTAAGCTTTGTGAAATAAGAAAAGAGATAGTGAGGGAGAGAAAAAATAGAAAAGAGGGAGAAGAGGAGAAGAGAGGAGAGGGGGAAGGAGTGAAAAGAAAGGAGGAAACAGTCAGTTTTAAATATTTATTTATTTATTTATTTAAGAACTAGAAAGAGGTAGATAGAGAGATAATGGGCATTCCAGGGCTTCTAGCCACTGCAAACGAATTCCAGATGCATGTGCCACCTTGTGAATCTGGCTTTACATGGGTACTGATGAATCAAAGCCAGGTCCTTAGGCTTTTTAGACAAGTGCCTCAACTGCTGAGCCATCTCTCCAGGCCCAAGAAAGATTCTGTTTTTAAAAACATGGCTTCCTTTTTATATCTGGTAGACTCCTTATGTATGCATTTATAATAATGAAAGCAATTGAACTGCTCCCACTTTATTTAAGGAACAGATAGAATGAGAAATTCATGTCTAAGACATGGCTGATTGGATTCAGGGAGAAACATGATACTAGTGACAAATATCCTCTCCGATCCAGATTTATGTTGCTGCAGCCTGAGGATAAGACAGAATGTCTGCGTGACACCAGGCAGGTAGCAGTCCTAGACTTTCATGTCTGAAGATTGTCTTTATACCAATAAATTTCAGAAGAGTTTCACATCTCCTTGGCAAGCCTAAGCGTATAAAGTTAACTACTTACCAAAAGCTATATATCACATTTTAAAAATGATTACTCTCTATGAGGTAAACCCATTGTTATGTGCATATAAGCTTCAAAATCCCTACTAACTGAAAACATGTTAAGTTCACTTCCTCACTCCATTGCCAATAGAGTAATAATATGTCCAAAAGATGGGTCTGGTATGTCTCAACATCTCTGCGGTTTTGTCAGTGAGAATAAAACTGGGAATTGTTTTTTTTTTTTTTTTGTAACTACCACTTTATATAAAGAATGGTTCAGCTTCAGGCAGGAGGAATCTAATCATTGAATCCCCCCTAATATCTCCATGTTCATTCCTTTCTCTGAGAAACTGAACAGTCCGCCAGTGGTCTGGCTAATTCGGTGAATTGCCGTGTGCTAGTCCTCAAGAAAGTCCCGAACTGTCGTAGAGATTACTCTGCTCTGTGCGAGAAAGGGAATCACCTTTTGTGTTTGTTTTGCACTGTTGTTGGAGATGGGCTTCCCTTAGAAAGTTCAGGCGGATATTACAGGTCTCCTTCCCCATGTCCTGCTAGAGAATCACCTTTAAAAATTCTAGAGCAGGGCTGGAGAGATTGCTTAGTGGTTAAAGTACTTGCCTGCATAATCTTAAGGACCCAGGTTCAATTCCCTGCTACCCCCATAAAGCTAGATGCACAGTGGCACATGTGTCTGGAGTTTGTTTGCAGTGGCTAGAGGACCTAGCATGCCCATTATCTCTCTCTCTCTCTCTCCTTCTCTCTCTTAAATAAATATATATTTTTTTAATTGCTAGGGCATAAGTACAGAGAAACAGAAGGGAACATGAGAGAAGGTTTAGCACTGATAGATATAAGCCTAAGTGGCTGGTGTCTCTCCCAGCAGACTTCTGTGTAAAAAAAAAAAAAAAATGATGCAGTGTCTAACATTCTGGGATAATGAGGCAATTTAGGAACAACAGGACTCTGGTTTTATTATTTATTCGATTCCTCGGTACTCACATAAAGCTAGATGCACAAAGTGGCACATGCATCTGAAATTCATGTGCAACAACTAGAAACCTTGGCACACCCATTCTCATGCTCTCTCTTTCCTTGCAAATAAATAAACAAATAATAACTGAATAAAATCAGTCCACAGGTATTTCAGTCTTTCAATCTTGTGAGGCTGAAAAAGAATGAATTGACATGAGTTTTCTTTGCCTACTGATTTTTATAGGGCTGCACTTTCTTAGCTATAGTAACTGATAGCTAAGAATATTTGCATAATTATAAGATGTAATTTTCTTTTAAACATCAGCAAGATGTAGAGTAGCAGCATACTCTAAAATTTATCAACAAAAAAAGTTGCCAGGCACAGGGATGCACACCTTTAGTCCCAGCACGCAGGAGGCAGAGGTAGGAGGACTGCTGTGAGTTTGAGGACAGCCTGGGACTACAGAATGAGTGCTGAGTCAGCCTGGGCTAGAGGGAGACTTGGAAACAACAACAGCAAAAAGTTAAAGACTGGAGAGGCTGCTCAGTGGCTAAGGGACTTGCCTGCAATGCCTATTCCGCAGTGACCCCATAAAGCCAGATGCCCAAAGTGATACATGCGTCTGGAGTTTGTTTGCAGTGTCTAGAGGCTCTGTACAGCCATTCATTCTCTCTCTCTCTTTCTTTCCTTGCAAATAAATAAATGTTCAGGAATGATTAAGTCAATGAATTCATGCCCCCAGCATTGGACCTTGGATGAGGAGAAGATTCCAGGAACTAGGTTTTAGTTCTGCCTTTCCACTCAGGCTATGAGCCCTTGCTCAAGTTACTAAGCCTTCGAACCTACACTGTCCAATCAGACATAATTTAAGCCACAAAGGTCTTTTTAGTAGCCATATTAATATGTTTAAAGATTAATTTTGAAAATATGATTTACCTTAGTCCCAAATATATGAAACATTTTCCATGTTGACATGCTATCAATTTAAAAATCATTATGTCTTTGGGCTGGAGAGATAGCTTAGCATTTGAGGTGACTTGCCTACACAGCCTAATGGCCTGGGCAACCCCTGTTCAATTCCCCAGTACCCACATGAAGCTGGGTGCATGGGTGTTCATTTGCAGTGGCTGGAGGCCCTGGTCCACCCATTCTCTCTCTCTCTCCCTCCACCCCTCCTCTCTGCTTGCAAATAAATAAATAAAATATTTAAATCTTCAATGTGCCACTGAACAGTGGGTTCTCCATACTACATATGCAACATTCTTCATGTATTTTCTACTTAGGATATCTCTCTTTTCCAAATGCTCAGTAGTCACATTTGGGTTCCTCATCTGTCAAAGGAAAGACTTGGATAGCACAGCTCACCATACCTCAAAACAAAAACATATTTAGTCCTCTGCTACTGCTTTCTGTCTGGCTTCATATGAAATAAGCTCAAGCACAGTCAAATGCTTCTTTCTTTTCAATGAAACCAAATGTGTTACATAAACATGTCAAGATTCACTTTTTATCCCAATGGAACACAAATATCCAACATTGCATTCCTGACACCTGCAAGTTCCACAATGACTCATGGCTCTGGTAAGCAGAAGCCCTGGATGGTCTGTTTCTCAGGAAATGTAATTATAACCTCAGCACTTTGTTCTTCTGTGAGCAGAGAGCAGCTCTCAACCCAGTCTCATCACCTTTATGTGGACTTGGAACCTAGGCAGAGAGGTTCCAGGATTAGTGTGGGTAGAGGGTTTGTGTCATAATGGGGCTTCCCCAGAGAGAATGTTCATTTCCTCTCACCACCTGCTTCCCGAACCATCCCTGGATATTGTCCTTCGGAAGACTGGCTTCTTAGATTTTCCTTGGATTTGAAGAGATTTGCTGTAGCTTTCATGTAAGCTCCCATTTTTTGCACAACATGAATAATGTCATTTGCTGACAAACTCACTGACTAGACTACATAAAAACCATAAAAAAAAAAAAGTATCTCTATGGGGCTGGAAAGATGGAGAGATGGCTCAGCATTTAAGGTTCTTGCCTGCAAAGCCCAACAAACTAGGTTCGATTCCCCAGCACCCATGTAAAACGATATGCACAAATTGGTCTCGCTCTCTCTGTCTCCTTGCAAATAAATAAATAAATAATTTTTTAAAGTGTCTCTAGTCATGAAAACCCATCCTTATCTGGCCACACTTCCAGCCTAGTTTTCTTCGTTCAACACTGTGGATGGGGTCTTTCAATTTACATGGGAGACAGGGAGACTTTCCCCTCTTTATTTGATGTCTGCTGTCAGTATCTTGCTTTTGTATTACAGTGTACATCATCACACTAATTGCTCACAAGTATCTACTTAAAGGTAACTTGACATTTAAATTCTTCTCAGCACTAACTAAATTTCAAATATTTGTTTCAGTAAAAGCTACTGGATACTGACTGTATCATTCAATCTGAAAGCAACCTTTCCATCCCATTTGGGAGTTCTACCTAGACTGAGAATTTACCAGAACACTTGTTAAAATAGTCACTAAAAGCTGAAATAAGGATCTGGGGAGATGGTTCAGTCAGTAAAATGCTTGTAATGCAAACACAAGAACCCAAGTTAAAATTCCATTGTCTGATTAAAAACTAGGCATGGGCTATAATCCAGAGCTGGGGACATGGAGACAGAAAGATAGCCTGGAATTGTTGGCTGGATTGTCTGGCTATAACAGTGAGCTCCAGGTTCAGCAAGAGACCCTGTGTCAAAAAATAAGGTAGAGGGGCTGGAGAGATGGCTTAGTGGTTAAAGGAACTTGCTTGCAAAGCCTCAGGGCCCGGGTTCTGTTTCCCAGTGCCAACGTAAAGTCAGATATACAAAGTGGCAGCACATGGGTCTCGAGTTCCTTTATAGCAGCAGGAGGCACTGGTGCGCCCATTTTCTCTGTCTCTCTTCTAACTCTCTCTGATTATAAATAAATAAATATAATATTTTTAAAAAGGTAGAGAGATACTGAGGAACACACATGTACACACATACCCACACATGTGAGCCCATACACATGAATATGCATACCTTCATGCATAATACACACATGCACACACACGAAACAGCTGAGATATTTCTGTGAAACATTTTTGATTAAAATAAAAGGTGTCATATAACAATGAAAATAATTATTACTTGAAGCCCAGGGCTTAAGTGTCTTTTCCACAAGGATAGGACAAATAAGTAAGTAAGCTACATTAGAAGTTTTTTTTTTTTTTTTTTTTTTGGTTTACCAAAGCCCAGGCTGATCTGAAATTCACTATGTAGTCTCAGGCTGGTCTCAGGCAGGCTGGTCTCAAACTTACAGTGATCCTCCTGCATCAACCTCCTAAATGCTGGGATTAAAGGCATGCTCCACAATTCCTTGCTAAAGGAAATATTTAATGGAGGATAATTCTAATAACTTAAAAGAAGTATGTGTTGGGCTGGAGAGATGGCTTAGTGGTTAAGGTGCTTGCTGTGAAGCTAAGGACCCATGTTGGACTCTCCAGATCCCACCTAAGCCAGACTCACAAAGGCGAGGTGAGCACAAGGTCACACATGCCCACTAGGTGGTGCAAGCATCTGGAATTCAATTGCAGTGGCTGAGGCCCTAGAGTGCCAATTCTCTCTCTCTAAAACACTAATAATAATATAAAAAGAAGTACATGTATAGAAATTAGTAGACATCCAATATTTTAAGTTTTCCTTTGGGGAAGGGTTAAGAGCCTTTGCCCCAATCTCCTATTTGCACATTGAGCTCTTAAATTACCAACAATGAGTTCCCTACATAACACAAGTGACTCTCCAGTTGTGCTCACTTACTTGGGAGATGAGGGCTGTCTAGATGGCAAATGTCACTTTCTGGGTCACACAGCTCAATTACCTGCAGAAAGAGCAGAGTAACTGATCTCCTGAAGGTCTGGTCCAAGCAGTTGTTCTGTGAGATGAGGCATATTGGGGACAGCTGCCCAAGAACCCTTACTGTGACATTCTCTCTTCTAAAGATATTCAAGCCAGGCAAGGTGGGGCACACCTTTAATCTCAGCACTAGGGAAGCAGAGGTAGGAGGATCGCTGTGAGTTTGAGGTCACTCAGACTACAAAGTAAATTCCAGGTCAGCCTGGGCTAGAGCAAGACCTTACCTCAAAAACCAGAAAAAAAAAAAAAAAAAAAAAAAAAAAGATATTCATGCCTGATCCTTCCTGAAGCCAGCCTTCCTCACCTCGTAGGAAGCATGCAGTCATACACCTGGCATTTATTGGTCTTATTACTGAAGATGGATTTCTGAGTTTCTCTAAGGACCAGAACAGGTAAGTTGCCTCCCAGGTATTCAGTAACTAAAATTGACCTCTGGGCCGGAGAGGTGGCTCAGCAGTTAAGGTGCTTGCCTGCGAATCCCAAGGACCCAGGTTTGACCCCCAGTACTCACAAAAGCCAGATGCGGAAAGTGGCACATGCATCTGGAGTTCATATATAGTAGCTAGAGGTCCTGGCATTGCATTCTCTACCTGCTTCTTTCTCTCTCTCTTTCAAATAAATAAATTAATTAAAAAAAGATTGACCTCCAACTGTTTTCTTTTCCCATCAAATTTTTATTTATTATTATTTTTTTTTATTGACAACTTCTATACTTACATACAAAAAAACCCCTCCAGTTTATATCCCATTCTTTGGCCTTTAGAAGTCCTTATTTATTGTCCCAAGCATTTTGGGACATTAACTTATCTTTTTGCTCATATGTTTTATTTAGTAAAGGTATTCAGAGCTAAAATAAGTGTGTTGAGCAGGAAGGAAAAAAAAGATACAGTTGTATAAACTTTTTATTGCAAGCCAGAACTACAGAGAACATCTCCTACCATGAAAGGAAAGATGTATATGTGGAAAGGCAAGACTTCCAAGCCTACATTGAAGTAGGTCTGCTTCCAAAGATTGGGTTCACACACATGTAAATAAGCGTATTCTGACTCTGCTAGCGCTGGAATTCCTGGACCATCTCAGGACAGCCTTACATATTACATTTCTTTAAGTGCTTTCTCATTGGCTTGTCCAAAGATTTCCTGCCTGCTTGCCAAGACTCCCCATGTCATTCATTTGATAGCTTCCTTCTGGGGCATGCTGACTTGTTTTTGGTCTGGCAAATGAATTAACAGTCCAGCAGCACTCAAGTGAATTCTGGATAATTGATATACAGTTGACATATCCATGAATGCATGTGTTGAGAGACATGTACTTTTAATGTATGCTCGTATTGTCAGTATTGTCTGCAGCCTTTCACAGCTCTCCTCTATAAGCTTTGTGTAATAACGAGTGTTTCCACTCTCGGTAAATCCAGTCCTTTGCTCTCCTCCATTGTTCCTTCTTTGATTCCTTTCCTAATGCATTCATTGATTCTAAAGTCAACCACCAGTGGCCATTAAGCAGCTCGCTTGACCTGATGCCTTATTATATAAATTCTCCCCTGAACACAGTAAGCTAGAACCGTTCTCTGGTTGGAAAAAAGAGTCACACTAGAGATATGCAGTGAATGGAAAGACTTTATTACAAGGGTTAATTTTTCAATACATTTTTTTGTAAGCAGAGAGAGCTACAGAGAGGAGAGAGGAGAGAGAGAGAGAGAGAGAGAGAGAGAATGAGAGAGAGAGAGAAAATGGGCTTTGCAGGCAAATGTCTTAACCTCTGAGCCATGTCTCCAGCCCCACAAGGGTTAATTTATTTTCTGAGGGTTAATAGAACCAAACTTAACATTACTTTTTAAAAAAGACTTTTATTATATTTATTTTGAGGGGAGAGAAAGAGTGGTGGGAAGAGAATGGGTGTGCCAGGGCCTCCAGCCATTGCAAATGAACTCCAAATGCATGTACCACTTTGTGCATCTGGCTTACATGGGTCCTGAGGAAGTGAACTTGGGTCCTTAGGCTTCGCAAGCAAATGTCTTAACTGATAACCCATCTCTCCAGCCCAACGTTTTTTTTTTTTTTTAACTGATGACGGTTGTTTATTTATTTATTTATTTATTTCCTAGAAAATAAGTCATGTGAGGTCATTCTTCATTCAACTAAACCCAAATCCAAAACCAACAAAAACCTATATGTTCCCAAATCTACCTCTTTGCTTCACCTATAAACATACTATTCTCCAAAGAAATTTAGGTGGAATCAGCTTTGGATATCATTTAGTTAAGTTTCCTGAATATCTTTGGTTAAGTCTTACACATTAAATCTTTCTATTTTCTGAAAATTAGGCTTTCTTTTTCTGCAAGTCCTTGGAATACCCTGATATTCCAGCAGGGCAGCTGCTGCAGCTAGCAGGGTGAATAGCAGGGCATTTCCCTGTCCACCAGGGCAGCTCAGTCTCAAACAACAGCTCCCCTCCAAAGATGGCACCTGGCTACAGCTCAACAAGATATGGGGAGCAGGCTGGCCAACTCTCTGGCCTGCTCTTTGAGACTGAGCGCCCGCCTGCCAATCCTAAGAATGCCCGCTCAATTCTCCAGGTACCACGTTTAGACAGACATAAAGTGGCGCAAGGGCGCAATGCCGCTCTTGCCCACAAGGGGGCACACACATCTGGAGTTCATTCACAGTAGCTAAGAGGCTGCTGGAGCATCCATTCTCTCTCTCTCTGCCTCTACCTCTCTGTCTCTGTCTCTAAGAAGAATAAGAAGAAGAAGAAGAAGAAGAAGAAGAAGAAGAAGAAGAAGAAGAAGAAGAAGAAGAAGAAGGAGGAGAAGAAGATATGTGGAGTGATGAAATGGATTTCTTCTGCAATGCTGGTGTTCTGTGAGGGAGGAGTCACCATTACACTATACCTTGATTTATGGTTGGCATGGTCAATAGGATTGTCTCTATGGCCAGTTCTGACAATCTGCCGCCACCCGCTTCACAGCTATGCTTGTGTGTAATACTCAACATCTCCTCTCAGTGGTGGACGTAGACTGTGGCTTCCTCTTTGCTCTGCGCTGCCATTTTCTTTCTCTGGGATTTTCAGCTGGCCTCTCACCTCTCTCACCAGAGATGGCCTCCCAGTATGCTCTCTCCCTCTCCATCCCCTCCTCTTCCCTCCCCCTTCCTCCCCTCCCCTCCCCTGTCCTTCCCTTCCCTTCTTTCCTCCCCCTCTCTCCTCTTCCCCTCCCTTTCTCCTTCCTCTCCCCTCCACTTCTTTCTCCCTCTTCTCTTTCTCTTCTTCCTCTCCCCTACTTCCCCTCCTCTTTACCTCTCTTCTGCTGTCTCTCCTCCCCTCCCTTCTTCCTCTGCTTTTCTCTCTCTCCTTGTCTGAACAGTCTCCCCCTTATTCCCTAACTCTTCTCACTCAGACTCACATGGCAGAAACTTCTTAATCTGCAAAGTTCCTTGAACCACAATCTTTTATTACTCTTAAATTATGGCTCTCATAAAATGCAAATGTAACATATGGAATTGGATGTTGTACATTTTTATATTTTTATTTATTTATTTGCAAGGAGAGAGAGAGAGGAGAGAAAGAGAATGGATGCACCTGGACCTCTAGCTGCTGCAAACAAACTCCAGTTGCAAGCACCACTTTGTGCATATGGTTTTACTTGGGTACTGGGGGAATCAAACTCAAGCCATTAGGCTTTGCAGGCAAATGCCTTAACTGCTGAGCCATCTGTCCAGTCTGGATTTTGTACATGTTTTGATCTAGAATTAACATTTTAGAATTAATTGAAAATATTGGAGTCAGGTTTGTTAGAGTTTAAAACTGTCTGAAATGCAGAAGATGTGTTGATTGACAAAAAAGGGTCCAAGTGGATTAAAATGCAGATAAATATTAAAAAATCCATGTACAAAGGGGCTGGAGAGATGGCTTAGCAGTTAAGGCACTTGCCTGCAAAGCCAAAGGATCTCATTCGATTCCCCAGTACCCACATAAGCCAGATGCCCAAGGGGACACATGTATCTGGAGTTATTTGCAGTGCCTGGAGGCCCTGGTGTGCCCATTCTCTCTCTGTCTGTCTTCCATCTCTCCCCCCCCCCTTTCTCTCTCTCCTTGCAAATAAATAAATAAAAATTAAAAAAAAAATCCAGGTACATGAACCATGGCTTTAACTTGATGGTGCATGTTAAATATTTGAAATGTTTCAGCATGTGAAAATAAGTTGTTTCTGTTTATATATTTAAAAAATATAGTTATTATTATTATTTTATTTTTTAGACAGAGAGAGAGAGAGAAAGAGAGTGTGAGAGAGAGAGCCTATTTCTTCCCATGCTTTTTAGCCCAGATCCCAAATGTCCTACTCAGCAGTAAACTATGCATATAAATTCTTTTGGGGTCTTAAAAATACATACTCAAATATATAAGCATATACTTGTATTTTCCTACTTTTTCAAACACAGCACATGGTATATTCTTGTCACATCACTGTACATTGTGTTTAATAATACGTTTTTAAGTTCATTACACATACATACATCAAGAGACTTCCCATTTTTATTGTTTATGGATCATAATTCCATTATATATATTAAGCTATAATCCTATTAACAAACATTTGGGTTATTTTTATCTTTGGCCATTCCAAAAAAACACTGCACAGATTAACTGGCACATATATAATTTTATACTTGTGGAAGCAGGTTGCAGAATAGTTCTCTAGAAATACAATTGTTGGGTAAAGAAAACAAACCTTTAAAATATAACTAGATACTGCCAAATTGCCTTTTACAGTGAGTTTTATTGATTTATTTCCCATCAATTCTATGTAAGCTTTCCTACAGCCTTGCAACCAAAGTGAAGTGGGAAACTTACGAATTCATATCAACTGCATTAATGACAATGTATCTCAGTAGATCAATTATCCATTGCTAAGTGGCCACCGCTCCCCTCCAAATAAGCATGCTGACTGAAAAACAACCATGATTTAGTTCATTCCATTGTGGGCAGGGGGCAGGGGCGCCACAAGATTCTGCTACACTTTTCTTGGGTTTGCTCATTTGCCTGGAAGGATAGCTAAACTAAGTCTCTGTGCATTCTTCCTCAGAGAACCACACTGGGCATTTTCATAGGGTGTTATCAGAGCTCCCGGTACAAGCGGCACTGTGGAAGCTTGTGTCATGTTTCCTGATGGCCTGGCATGAGCATGTCATGGACAGGGCCGCACAACCTCTCAGTGCCTGGAAAGGTAACAGCTACATCCTTCAATGCAGTTTGCAGCAAGCCCCAGTGTATAAGCTGGTCTCATGTTTCCTCATGGCCTCTTTCTTGTGAGGCTGGGCCACGTGACATGCTCACACTAGCCCTGAAATGATGATGTAAGATGGCTGCTTGGGTAACAGCTACATCCTTCCATGCATCTTATATATGTATGTATGTATTTATTTATTTTTGATAGGGTCTCACTCTAGCCCAGACTAACATGGAACTCACTCTGTCATCCCAGGCTGGCCTCAAACTGTGATCCTTCTACTATAATCTGGGATTAAAGGCCCGTACCACCACTCCTTAATGCAGTCTTTAAAAATGTTTTTATTTATTTATTTGCAGAGGGAGACAGAAAAACAGAGACACTGGGCATGCCAGGACCTCCAGCCTCTGCATATGAACTCCAGATGCATGAGCCACCTTGTGCATCTGGCCTTACCTGGGTATTGGAGGATTGAACCTGGGTTGTTAGGTGTTGCAGGCAAGCGCCTTAACTGCCAAGGCATTGCTCCAGCCCCCAATGCCAGTTTTTTTTTTTTTTCTTTTTGCATTTTTGTTACTGTAGTTTGAGAAATTTGATCGCATATTCAAAAGTTTAGTGGCATTTTATAATTTTTTTGGTTGTTAGAAATTAGTTAATTTTAATCAATTTGACATGGTTTTGTTGATCTTTTCCTTCTAGGTTTTCAGGAATTCCCTGTTAGGAAGAGTGGTCACTTTCCTATGATCTGGGTTACAGAATTTTGCTTTTACCTTTTTTGTAGACAAGTTTTAAAAAAATGTTTTATTTATGTATTTGAGAAAGAGAGAGAATGGGTGTTCCAGGGCTTCCAGCCACTACAAATGAACTCCAGATGCAAGAGTCACTTTGTACATCCAGCCATATGTGGGTACTGGGGAATTGAACCTGTGTTGTTAGTTGTTAGGCTTTGCAGGCAAGCACCTTAACCATTGAGCCATCTCTCCAGCCCTTGAGGATTTTAAGTTAATGTCATGACAGTATTTCTTTGCAATCATCACTGAATTAAGATGTATTTCTGTAAGCTTGTATTTTACTTTCCTTTTTGGCTTCTGTGTGTGAGAGCACAAGTATGTGTGTGCATGTGTGTAATGCGGTGGGTGTTGTGTGCGTGCATAAGTACATGCCCTTGCAGTGCCCCATAGACTCACCTGTAGCAGTCAGAGTGGAATATGGGATATCCAGAGCCATCATTATGCACCTAGTCTTGTTGTGAGCCAGAATCACTTTTTACTGACTCCAGAACATGTGGGGAGCCAATGATGTCCAGGTGCCCCTGGACACCCCTAGATGTTTTACATGGGATCTGGGGATTTGAACTCAGGCCTCTGTAGGCCCTTATACTTGTGCAGGAAGCACCTTAACCACTGAACCATCTCTTCAGCCACAAAGTAGGATTTTACATCTTCCTGTGACTTCATATTTCTACTTGATATGTCTTCTGGCTTCTATATACCAATCATGCTAGTCTCATTGTCTTTGTACTTTTAAGACACACTCTTGGCCTGGAGAGAGGCCTAGTGTTGAGGCACTTACCTGCAAAGGTTAATGACCCACATTCCATTACCTAGTATCCATGTAAAGGCAGATGCATAGTGGTACATGCATCTGGAGTTTGTTTGCAGCAGATGGAGGCTTTAGCACACCCATTCTCTCTGCTTCTTCTTTCTATCTCTTTCTGCTTGCAAATAAATAAAATAAAATAAATAAAAATACATTTTAAAATAGAAGCACCCTTGTGTTGTACCAGTATAGTTTTCTTCCATTATTGCCAGTTTAGAGAGACTTCCCTGTGACAGGTAGTTCTTGGATTTTCTTGGGGTATAGGGAGATGGCAGGAACACTCAATAATAACAAAACAGTCTCTCTCTCTGTGTCTGTCTTTTGTTGTTGTTTTTTTGAGGTAGGGTCTCACCCTAGCCCAGGCTGACCTGGAATTCACTATGTAGTCTCAGGCTGGCCTCGAACTCATAGCAATCTTCCTACCTCTGCCTCCCGAGTGCAGGGGTTAAAGATGTGTGCCACCACACCTGGCCAACCAAGTCTTTTTTAAATTTTTAAAATTTTATTTATTTACTAGAGACAGAAAGAGGGAGAGAAACAGCAAAAGAGTGAGAATGGGAGTGCCAGGGCCTCTAGCCACTGGAAACAAACTTTAGACACATGTGCCACCTTGTGCATCTGGCTTACATGGGACCTGGGGAATTGAATCTGGGTTCTTAGACTTCACAGGCAAGCATCTTAACTGCTAAGCCATCT
Organism: Orientallactaga sibirica; assembly: GCA_036365145.1. Classification (NCBI taxonomy): domain Eukaryota; kingdom Metazoa; phylum Chordata; class Mammalia; order Rodentia; family Dipodidae; genus Orientallactaga; species Orientallactaga sibirica. Next base: position 6,987,977 of record JAEOAD010001317.1, read on the forward strand.
CTCCAGCCCTGGCCACAAAGTCTCTTATAAAATACTTCCTGGTATAGATTCAGATTGCTTCCTATAAATATGACTTTTTTGCACGATTTATTTAAACCATATTTGCCAATACAAATATGGAATGTCATTTTAAATCTCTTTCCAGAGAATATATCTATTTTCTGATAATGTTTGAGTTCTAGTGTGGCTCAGTCCTTTTGCTTCTACTGTGTTTGAACTCTCCGCCTACCCCTGCATCCTCTAAATCAAATCTTTTGGGTTTTCTCCTTCTCTTTGCCAGATTTCATTTATTTAGGAGTGATCTATCTATCTATCTTTCTTTCTTTCTTTCTTTCTCTTTCTTTCTTTCTTTCTTTCTTTCTTTCTTTCTTTCTTTCTTTCTTTCTTTCTTTCTTTCTTTTCTTTCTTTTTTCCAGGTAGGGTCTCACTCTGGCCCAGGCTGACCTGGAATTCACTATGATTGTCTCAGGCTGGCCTCGAACTCATGGCCTCCTGAGTGCTAGGATTAAAGGCATGTGCCACCAGGCTGAGCCTTTTTTTTTTTTTTTTTTTTTTTTTGAGGTAGGGTCTCACTGGGATTAAGGAGTGCACTACTACACCAGGCAGACAGATAAATAGAAAGAGAGAGGATTCAGGCTGACCTAGAATTCACTATGTACTCTCAGGGTGGCCTCAGCCTCACAGTGATCCTCCTACCTCTGCCTCCTGAGTGCTGGGATTAAAGTTGTGGGTCACCATACTTGGCTTAGACTTTTTTTTAAATTAATTAATTTTATTTATTTATTTATTAGCAAGCAGAGACAGAGAGAATGGGTGCACCAGGACCTCCAGCCACTGAAAACAGACTCCAGATACATGCACCACTTTGTGCATCTGGTTTTATGTGGGTACTGAGGAATCAAACCTGGGTCCTTAGGCTTTGCAGGCAAGTGCTTTAACCACTGAGCTATCTCTCTAGCTCAAATTTGACTTCTTAAAAGGTAGTGGCACTTGTAATTCCATGAAAGTCTTTCATGATTAAAAACTTTCTATAGGGGCTGGGCTTAGCGGTTAAGACGTTTGCCTGTGAAGTCAAAGGATCCCGGGTCCATTCTCCAGGACCCACGTAAGCCAGATGCACAAGGGGCACATGCATCTGGAGTTCATTTGCAACGGGTAGAGGCCCTGGTGTGCCCATTCTCTCTCTGTCTGCCTCTCTTCTATCTCTCTCTCTCTCTCCGCTTGCAAATAAATAAATAAATAAAAATTGAAAAAAATCTTAAAAAATATATCTAAAAAAACTTTCCAAATATTAGAAGTAGAGGGAAAGGTTATCTTTTAACGTGGAACAGGAAAATTAGATAGTTTAATTTCATAGTTTAATAGTTATAATTTAATGGACATTTCATACCTCAAAAGATGACTAGGCCATAAATAAATATTATTTTTCCATACGTGGACATTTATATTGCTTTTAACTCTTTAGTAGTATAGTAGTAGATTCAAGTTGTCACATGGCTAATAACATCTTAGACTATGCGTCTACTTAGAACAAAACGCATCAATGTTTCTACACTTCTCTGGATCAAATGATGTAAATACATTTAGTAGGCCACGTTTGGATCTGTTTTGGGTTCAGATCAGATTGTACAGACCATACGTAGATTTTCTTTCTGTTTCTTCTCGTGTATACACAGTGTCCTCCCCTATCCACCCCCAACTCCCAACTGCTCTAATCAATCAACCTGTATATGGTCTTACTGACATTTATATTCAAAATATGCATGTGAAAAAAGCATTAGCAAGAATAATTTCAAGTTTATCACGTTAGAAGTGAAGAAAACCATTCAAATAAACATGTTTTAGTCTACACTTTACAATTTGCTATTTTGAGGGTTTTTTACACTTTATTTTTCTTTTCAAAACTATAATTCCAATGCATACACACAATCAATTTTCTGTCAACACATTTCTACTTCACAGTTTCTGTTTATGTCCAGCTGTTTTAATTGAGCTCTATATTTGTGAAAATTACAGGAAGATAAATTTTCATTTTCAGTAAAAACACTTCTATAATTTACATCTACTGCTTAGTAAACAAGACCATAATCTAGCTAGGTTAAAAAAAAAAAACACAGAAACTTCACAAATTTTGATTTTGAATAAAAAGTAAAATAAAGACTGGTATAGTCTTTGAAATAAATACATATTTAAAAAGTTGCCCAAATTTAAAAGGCTACTATATGATCAGTTTTAGAGACAGTAAAAGTACTTTCTTTCATGCACATAACTTTGAATTTAATCTATTATTTTTAATTTGCAAACTAAGCATATATTAATCAACCTCGTATGGGATAATGACATTCCAGGAGTGGACAACATTCTTATGCAATTAATGAAGAGGAGAGAATGTCTAGAACAAGGTCAGAAACACATCAATCTCCATAGAGCCGTCTAGGTGCATGCAAGTGAGGAAGTAATTATACCTGAATTTGAGAAGAGGAGCAAGGTCAATCACTATTCCAGTTATTTAACCTCAGAGAATTACCTACATATCCAATAATTCTGGAAACTCATTTAAAGACCTCATGGATTCGTTTCTCTGAAATTCAGGCAGGAAATAATGGGCTAGCAAGCAGCCGCTATGACATGGCGAGCCCTAATTAAAGGAGCTGTTCCTATGATGGGAGAGAGAATTGACTTGGAAAACTGAGTGGTCTTGTTAAGCACAAGAAGCTGATGGACTGGTTTTGTCATCTCTGTTTTTCTTCCTAACTGGTAAACTACCAAGTGTTATGCTGGGAAGTTTACACCGTCACTCACAGGGCGCACATACCAGAATTCAAGCATACTTTTCCTGTTTTATGAAATTATGAGATTAAAAGAAAACGGAGGACTAGGGAGATGGCTCAACAGTTAAGCTGTTTGCCTGCAAAGCCTGATGACCCCAGTTTGATTTCCCCAGTACCCATGTAAAGCAAGATACACAAAGTGGCACATGCATCTGGAGTTCCTTTGCAGTGGCTGGGGGCCCTGATATGCCCATTCTCTCTCTCTCTCTCTTTATGTCTTTCTCTTTCTGTTTGCAAATAAATAAATAAACACAAATGAATGAATGAATGAATGAATGAATGAATGAATGAATTTTTAAAAAGGAAAGGAATTGACCACAAAAGTTTGCTAGGAAGAAGAGACTGATTCCATTGATTAAAGTAGGGCATAGATGTAGCTCAATTCAAGTTCAGGTCACAGGCTACTAACAGGTTTGTGGGTGCTTTGTAAGGAGACTCAAGTGGTGTGTCCTGGGTCCTGGGTTCACAAAGCTATTCCTCGAGCTTGCCTATCTCAGAGGTGGTGGGTAGCAGGACTTCCAGGGCCTTGTCACAACTAGACTCCTATAGCTCTCACTCTTGCCTTCTTTAGCTGCAGACTACAAGAAAGGGTCCATTCCTCCACTACCTCCAAGCCCGCTGAATAGCTGGCTAGCAACCTAGCAATTATCCATCACTAATTTCCATGGTCTCCTACACTGCTGAATCTTGGAGTTGGAGGAATGGGGAGGGTAAAGCCATAATGCAGGTTAATGACTAAGGCAAGAGACTAAGTCACTCAAAATATAAGCTTTGTGCAAGGGTAAATGCAACCGGGCTTTTCAAATCAAACACAGCATCTCTAATTATGGTGAAGCTTTCACCTTGGTAAATGATAGCAGCTTAACCTTCTCCTTTGATTTGGCTATCTCAGACTAATGGAAGCATGGCCTACTGAACTTGTGCTTACCTTCAGGCTGGAGAGATGGCTTTGTACTTAAGGCGTTCTCCTGCAAAGCCAAAGGACCCCAGTTCAATTCCCCAGTCCCCATGTAAAGCCAGATGTGCAAAGTGAACATGCATCTGGAGTACCTTTGCAGCAGCTGGAGGCCCTGTAAGTGCCCATTCTCTCTGTTTGCCTCTCTTTATCTTTCACTGCTTGTAAATAAATAAGAATGAAAAATTTAAAAAAAAAAATGACTTGGTAGTACAATTCAATATAGTTAAAATTACTTTGGAAATATTCTTTAGATTCCAAGGTAGTAGAATGTATATGATTTTCTGTGTGTATTCTTTCTTTATTGAGATTTGTATTTAGAAGCAGAAACAGAGATAAAGAGCGAAAGAGAGAGACAGAGAGTGAGAATGAGTGCACCAGGGCCTCTTACTATTGCAAACAAACTGAACACATGCACCACTTTATGCATCTGGATTTATATGGGTACTGGAGAATTGAACCCGGGCCATCAGGCTTTACAAGCAAGTGTCTTTAACCACTGAGCAATCTCTCTAGCCCCTCTTTATGTATGTATTCTTGGTTTTTTTTGTTTGTTTGTTTGTTTGGTTGGTTGGTTTTGAGGTAGAGTATCACTCTAGCTCAGGGTGACCTGGAATTCTCTACGTAGTCTCAGGGTGGCCTTGAACTTACAGTGATCTTCCTACTCCTGCCTCCTAAGTGCTAGGATTAAAGGCATGCGCCACCATGCCTGGCTATGTGTGTATTTTTAATGCAGAGTTAAGTTTGGAAATAGTCCCAAAAAGGAAGTTAACAGAAAGACATTGTGCCGCTGTCTGCACATTTAAACAACTCTGACTTTAAGAAAAGATTCTTTATTCTGTTTAATATCAAACATATGTTAGGACAGATAAATAAAATAGATAGACACTTTTATATCTGCTCCACAACCTCTCAGGTGTGAAAACAACAACAGAGGAATAATATATATATATTTATATATAATATATATATAGTTTTTTTGTTTGTTTGTTTTCCTTCCTTGGCTCTGTTCTTGAATAAATGTCTCCCTCCAGTTCAAGTCTTATCATGTAAAAGTGTGGATGACACATTCAGTTGGTCATTGTCCCTAAATAGACCTCATCAGTTTCCCCATATTTCCAATGAAATTAGGAAGCAGAAATTAGATAATGGATTCATTGACAGTTTGCCAAACAGGAGAGGAATGAAGTCTAATTTCCTCCCTGCTGTTCCTCTGGTTGCCTTATACAAAGGCAGGAGAAAAAGGCAAATGCATATGTAAATTAGTGAATTTAGCTGTGAGGCATTCCATCTTCAAGATCCCTCATTTTCAAAAAAAAAAAATACTGTATGGCCTATTGTTTTTTTTCTTTTCTTTTTCTTTTCTTTTCTTTTCTTTTCTTTTCTTTCTTTCTTTCTTTCTTTCTTTCTTTCTTTCTTTCTTTCTTTTTTTTGGAAGTCAGCTTCAGGCTGGAGCTCTTGCATGCCCACTGAACAACTAAATTTGCAAGAGAGAAAAGGTGACAATCAAAGGGAGAACACCAGGGTCCACTCTCCTTAGAACATCCTTCCTGCCAAGGCTCAGCATGAAATCATGGTTACAAACAGAAATAAATGGGAAACGGTTACAAAAATGATTATTAATACCCCTTTCAAAATATTCTTATTCATTAAGTCAAGAGAGGAGGTCACAAGCATACACTAAAAAAAAGTCTCCCAATGAATAGAATCATTAGCCCATTTAAAAAAAAAAAGTTTATTTGCAAGCAGAGAGAGGAGAGAACAAGAATGGACAAGCCAGGGCTGAGTGCTATTGCAAACTAACTCCAGACACCTATGTCACTTTGTGCATCTGGCTTTATGTGGGTACTGGGGAATCAAACCCAGGTTGCGTCAGGCTTTGCAAGCAAGTGTCTTTAACTCCTGAGCCATGTCCTCAGCCTTAGCCCATTTAAAAAATATATTTTGTTTTATTATTTATTTGCAAGCACAGAGAGAGAGAGTGTGAGAGAGAGATCATGTGTCAGGGCCTCTTGCCACTGCAAACAAAATCCAGATGCATGCAACACTTTGTGCATCATGTTTTACGTGGGTACTGGGGAATAGAACCTGCTGGGCCATCAAGTTTTGCAAGCAATTTTGCAGGCTTTAACTGCTGAGCCATCTCTCCAGCCCTACTTCAATTCTCATAGTATTTGATGTAGGAGATTCAGGGAATGAATGAAAGGGGAAATGATGTTAGATCTTGGGCTTTGTATCTTCAGAAAGCCAAGACCCTCTGTCAGCAGGCTTCTATATGCTATCACCAGATTGCCATCCTGTCAAAACCTGACAGGAAGGGACACCTGCCTAATCAGTCTTTGACGGTCCTTCAGAGCTGAGGTCCTTCAGAGCTGAGGACGGCCACACCCCCTGTCTGAGCAGCAAGCTACACAATTCATTTTATTCATGTGGCTGCTGGCTGAGATACATGCACTTCCACAGGGAGGAGGTAGGGAAGAGAAAAATTGGCAGACAACTATAAAATTAATTCTCTTTGAGCTGTGCAGCTCCCTGCCTGGAATATCTCTTCATTTATCAGATAGACAAAATTATTTTGATATTCCTTTTCCTTTGCAACAAAAATTTAGAAGGACAGGAAAGAGTTTTTCTTTTCTTTTACCTATCTTCCCCTTTGCCTAATTTTTCTTCCGAGATCAGACAAGATCGGGTGCATTCAGGGTGGTATGGCCGTAGACTAATTTTTCTTCCTACAGGAAAGGATACACTGCCCCGACCCCACACAGAAGACATTCTCCTAACTTCCTGCCACATATACTCAATTTTTAAAAAGTGCTTAAAGATAATTTATCATTTGATTTATTCATGCAAAACATTTCATTATGCCAAGCACTATTTAATAGCAAGTATTTTTTAATTTTTTTGTATTTTATTTAGTTATTTGTTTACTTGAGAGAGATAGAGGGAGACAGAGACAGAGGAAGAGGCAGATAGAAAGAGAGTGAGGATGGGCACACCACAGCCTCCAGCCACTACAAATGAACTCCAGACACATGCGCCACTTTGTGTATCTGGCTTATGTGGGTGCTGGGGAATCGAACCTGGGTCCTTTGGCTTTGTAGGCAAGCATCTTAACTGCTAAGACATCTCTCCAGCTGAAGGTTTTTTTTTTTTTTTTTTTTTTTTTAATTAAGTATATACTTTGTACGGACACGTTATGTGTTCGTACCATCATTTCCCTCTTCCCTGCCCCCATTCCACTGAGGACCCTGCTCAGCGGGGTTGCTGGTATTTCCCATGGGGTTTTGGGTTATGAAACCTACATGCTTCCCAATCTTTTCAACACCAACACGTTGAGGATTCAGTTTTAATATCTGAGTTTGGGGGCGTGATAGCATTCAGGCCACAGCGCAGCAAGCAGTCTCTTGAAGCAACAGATTTCATGCTAGATGGAATGGCGGAGTAGAGAGGCCTCAAAGAGAGTTCTCACACTGAGGTCTTTCCTTTGCCAGCCAGAGCACAGATGGAGGGGAGGCAAAAGGAGTACAGTGGGAGTTCCATATGAACGTTTTGGATGGCAATAAATGGGAATGCTAATAAACACATTTATTCCTGACTTCACTGCAGCTTTGAGGCTGACCCACTGACAGTTTAGCATCTGCTGGAGTAGCATGCACGTCAGCTGCAGTCACCGCGTTCTTCCAGAAAAAAACTGGACTGAAGTAGGAAGATCCGTAGGGCATAAAAACCTTTTTTACTGAGCACTGTTTTGCAGTGTACTTATGTGCAAATTTACTACCTTAAGTCACTGCTTATTGTCTCAGAGTATTTTTTTTCTAAAGCAGTTGCCTGGTTTCAAAGTGGGGTGTATGTGTGTGCATGTGCTCATGTGTGTTCTTTAGTAGGGACTCAGGGTAAAGGGTAAATAGAATTATCATGCAATGTTATTATAAATCAGAGTTCTAAGTGCAAAGAGACAAGGCATTCTAGCAGGTTTCTTCACGCACTATTTTTATTTTTATTTAATTATTTGCAAGTATAGAGAAACAGATAGAGAGTATGGGCATGCCAGGGCCACCAGGCGCTGTAAACTCCAGTGTATCTGGCTTTATGTGGGTACTGGGGAATGGAATCCAAGTCCTTAGCTTTGCTCCTTAAACGCTGAGCTATCTCTCCAGCCTGATGCACCATTTTTAGTTTACTCTTTTCACTTCAATTTCATAATGAGATATAGTGCTCAGTACCCATCTGTTATGTGCCAATGCATCTTGGCAGAAATTCATGCTAAAGTCAGTCTTGGTATGAATAATTACATTTGTTGCAAAGATGAACCACATGCTACAATGCCAGGCTACTTACTGTTAAATGTATAGTAAATTGTCAATGGAGAGTAGTTACTGCTTTTATTTGAGTCATAAAAACCTAGACTGGTATCTCAGGAGAGTGGTTTGGAGGGTTTCTCTTAGATTTTCAGGGCTCCAAGGTATTTCTCTCTAACATGAAGTCATAAGGTTTTGGGGAAGGGTTGAATCTTCTTTGTAATTTCACATTTTATGGTTTAAGGGAAGAGAAATCTTAAAGATCACAGAATTTTTATGGTCATGATCCAAAATCCAGTCAAATGTAATAAATATTAGAAGTAAATGGGCTGGAGAGATGGCTCAGCAGTTAAGGCCCTTGCCTGCAAAGCCTAACTACCTGGTTCAATTCCCCAGTACCCATGTAAAGCCAGATGCACAAGGTGATGCATGCGTCATTTGCAGTGGCTGGAGGCCCTGGTGCACCCATCACTGCTTTCTCTCTCTCTCTCTCCTTGTAAAGAAATAATAATTTTTCTTTTCTTTCTTTCTTTTCTTTCTTTCTTTTTTTTTTTTATAAAAGTAGAATTTTCCCACAGATTCTTTTTGCTTGTTAACTGAATTGCTTGGTTCAAGTGTCCGTGCTGTGAGGACTTAATAGTCTGCTGAGTTTGTGCACATTTGCAAAGACTCATTGGGTTTTCAGGGCAGTTGCACAGGCCCAGAGCTCCCATGCTTTCAAGGAGGAACTGTCACGACTCCTAAGCCAGTGACCTCCTTTCCTGATGTCTGTCTTCTCTCCTTTAAGAAAATGATTCTCGTCGGGAGTGGTGGTGCAAGTCTTTAATCCCAGCATTCAGGAGGCAGAGGTAGAAAGACTGCTGTGGGTTCAAGGCCAGCCTGCGTCTATATAGTGAATTCCAGGTCTGCCTGGGATACAGAGAGACCATACCTAAAAGAAAAAAAAAAAAAAGTGATTCTTCAGCAAAATTTACATCCAGTATTATTTCTTGGAAGACAAATTTTCATTGATTATAAATTAACTTATTTTTTCTCCACCAATTTGGGTATTAGAAGATTTTGGGCACCATGAGCTTCACAAACATGAACAACTATTTGTCACCTTAATGAACTCAAGAACCACAAATAGGCAGACATAGCTCTCCAGGAATTCATAAATCTTGGGTCGACTCACTTAACGTTAGAGAAAAAGGATACTGAGAAAATAATATGAAATGGATATGTGCTTTTTACAATTCATAGGCTCTATTCAATCAAATCAGAAAGACCAAAACATAACAAGTGCCGAGTTGAAATAATATGGTAGGGAATGACAGGCATGGGGGCACACGCCTTTAATCCCAGCACTTGGGAGGCAGAGGTAGGGGCTCCTATGAAATGAAGGTCAGCCTAGAACTACAGAGTGAATTCTAGTTCAACCTGGGCTAGAGGGAGACTTGACCTCAAAAACATACAGACAACAAACAGGCAAACTATATATATGGATGATGAGTGATTTCTACATCTGGCCTCCTTTCCATTCAAACATTTATCCAAGCATTCATTTAAAATTCGTTGTTAAGCACCGAGTATTTGCTAAATATACTACTGAAGACAATTAACAATTTCTCCTACCGTGGATTGAAACTTTAAAATGGGATGGCAAGAGAAGATATTTAGACTGGAGAGTGCTTGCTACTATTACAGATTGAGAGGTGGTGGATCAGAAGTCAAAGACATCTTCATAGACGAATAAAAATATATCCCAGGAGCTGGAGAGATGGTTCAACAGTTAAAGGTGCTTGCTTGCAAAGCCTAACAGCCCAGGCTCGGTTCTGCAAAGAGAGAAAGAGAGATCTCTCTCTGCTTACAAATAAGTAAATAAAAAAATTTTAAAAGCCAGGTGTGGTGGCGCACACCTCTAATCCCAGCACTTGGGAGACAGAGGTAGGAGGATCGCCATGAGTTCGAGGCCACGCTGAGCCTACATAGTGAATTCCAGGTCAGCCTGAGCTAGAGTGAGACCCTACCTCAAAAAACAAAACAAAACAAAACAAAAATTAAAAAAAATTCCAGCCAGGTGTGGTGGCGCCTTTAATCCCAGCACTCAGGAGGCAGAGGATCACTGTGAGTTTGAGGCCAGTCTGAGACTACATAGTGAATTTCAGGTCAGCCAGGGCTAGAGTGAGATCCTACCTTGAAAAGCAGATAGATAAATGAATAAATAATTCACAATGCCAGAAATAGAAATTATCTTTCCCCCTTTTCCTACTCCTCAGTTACTCTCTTCATCCTCCATCCTAGTAATCTTACCTTAGCCAACGAATGACACCAAGACCCCCGGCAGAAACAGTCCCAGTCTCTCCCTTGACCGTCTGATCAACTAGTCACGTCCAGTCTCTGCATACTAACAACTCTCAGAATTGTCTCCTTTTGAAATCCCACCCATTATTCCGCCTCCCCCCACCCCAGACAACAATTAGGCTACTACATTAGTCTCCTAATTGGCCTCACTGTGTTTGATGCATTTTCAGAACTGTATTTTGACTGACTACCTTTAATATCCAGATCCAAAACCATCATTTTTGTTCTGCCTACAACCCCTCCTAAGCCCTGCATGATGACTCTGCTTTTGTTAGCAGCCTCGTTTCATGCCATTCCGATCCTCCTTAGAGGTCAGATACCACTTATTGAACACCATGTTTTTCTTCTTTCTTGACTCTCTCCTCTTCCGCATGACACAAAGCTAGCCTCCTTGCCTTTCCTTCAGTCACCGACCTCACCTGATCTGATTATCAGATTCTGACATATATATATAGAGAGGGGGATGGGTGGGCTGGGTGGGCTGGGGCCTCCTGCTACTACAGATGAACTCCAGATGCATGTGCCATTTTGTGCATCTGGCTTTATACTTGGGTACTGGGGAATCCAAACCCAGGCAAAGCACCTTAACCACTGCGCCATCTCTCCAGCCCCCATATTGTGAGCTTATACGTACATCTTACTGTCAGGTGAGGGCCTCCAGCAGGCATTCGGTTTGAGTTCAAAGCTCCAGGAAGACTGGGGAATTTGAGACTTCAGAGTCGTCATTATAGCAGAAATAACTGAAGACAGGGAAACCCCAGGGAAGTATATGAAATCACCCACTGAGGATCTCCCACAGGGCTTTAAATAATATCACTAGATAATATTTTTATTGATTTCTTTAATTTCAGAAATTTCCAAGAAGTGTTTTAACAATGCAGCCTTCTCTCCAAGAAGTGGCAGCAGGAGGTATGCTCTTAAGTAGGAATAAAACTTCCCACTGGGTTATTTTCCTGCCCCAGAGGCAGAGAGATTCCTGGAGTCACTTCCTGTGCTAACTTGCTGGCTGTTTGGGCTTCCTTTCCTGCTTCAAACACTCCAGATCCTGAACATGGCATCCAAGATGGCATGATATTTTTCCTGTGTAATTTGTTCCTGATAATTTATTTACAACATATAACTGCTTCCTTTCAGATGAACAAAAAAGAATTCTTCTTATTTTGATTCCTCCACTTTATAAACAGATTCCTCGAATTAAACTCACATCATTTGAGACCACAGGCAGGGTTCTTGTGTTCTGACTGGGTATTAATGCTATTCGGAGCTCCTGCTAATGACAGAGAACTAGGACTTCCAGTCAAGATGGCAGACTCATCACCTTGTCCATCTGGCTTATGTGGGTACTGGGGAATTGAACCTGGGTCCTCTGGCTCTGCAGGCAATTGCCTTAAGTGCTAAGCCATCTCTCCAGCCCAAGGTGGCAGACTCGTAACCACACTGGAACTCTGGGGAGAAATAAGAAGGCAGCGAGAAATGAGGATGACCCAAATCTATCAAAGAGATAAATTCCACAGAGGAATTAGCAAAATGAGCAAGAATGCCATTTCCACCTCGAGCCTGACGATGTATGCCAGGGTGATGGAGACAGACACTAAAGAGACTCAACATGTACTAAAGCAGAAATCCAGTAGCTCCTGAGAGCACAATATTAATGTAGACTTAAAGCACTCCCATGGCCCAGGGAACTTTGAAGAAGAGAGGCCAGAAAAAATATAAGAGCCAAAGGAGTGGGAGGGAATATCCAGAGGCATTGCCCCTCCCCCCACATTGACTGACTGCTGCTCTCACAACTCATAACCCACAACCCCATGGTGAATACCAGCAATTCCACTGAGGAGGGCCCTCAGTGGAATACAGGCAGGGAGGAGGAAAATGGTACCAACACATGATGTGTCATACAAAGTTTCTACTTAATCAAGAAAAGGGGGGGGAGTTGGCGATATGGCCTAGTAGTTAAGGTGCTTGCCTGTAGAGCCAAAGGACTCAGGTTTGATTCCCCAGGACCCATGTAAAGCCAGATATACAAAGCGGTGCATGTGTCTGGAGTTCATTTGCAATGGCTGGAGGCCTGGCATGCCCATTCTCTTTATCTTTCTCTCTTCTATCTCTGCTTGCAAATAAATAAATAAATAAAATAAAATAAAATAAAATAAAATAAAATAAAATAAAATAAAATAAAATAAAAATAAGCACCAAAAAATCAAGAAGAATAAAAAAAAAGAGAACTGGACTTGTGGGTAACAATGGGGTAGTTCTTGGGGAATTTGGCAAGAACAATTTCAGTGTAAAAGTGCTATACTGCTGAAGGTTGATTTTAATTAAGTCCAGAAAGTAAGGGAAGACATTTTCTAGAAGTTTGAACATGAATGGGAAGATAGAGAGGACATAGTGTCCTATCCTGTCAAATAGGGCAGCCCATAGTTAACCTGTAGTTATTGAATTGTGATTAATCTGAATTTAGATGTGTTCTAAGCATAAAATGAATTTAATGAATTCCAAAGACATAACATTAACAAAGCGAATATGTCAGTAAGCTTCATATTGAATATAAGTTGAAATGGAAATATGGTAGATATAGTACTAGATGTATAAGATGTATAGTATACATATATAATAGATATACCATATTATGATAGACTTGTATATTGGTAGAATAGAGTAGATTATTACATATTTTACATATGTCCGGTCAAATACCATAAATTAATTCAACATATTTGCTTTCACTTTTGTTTAATGTAATGTCTTGGTGTGCTTTGGGCAGTTATAAAAATCACCATGGCAGGGCGTGGTGGCGCAAGCCTTTAATCCCAGCACTCAGGAGGCAGAGTTAGGAGGATCACCATGAGTTCGAGGCCACCCTGCGACTACATAGTAAGTTCCAGGTCAGCCTGGACTACAGTGAAACCCTACCTCAAAAAACTAAACAAACAAACAAACAAAAAAAGTCACCATCAGGGCTAGAGAGAGGGCTCAGCAGTTAAGGTGCTTGCCTACAAAACCTAATGACCTAAGTTTGGTTCTCCAGGACCCACATAAAGCCAGATGCAAAATGGTGCACGCATCTGGAGTTCATTTGCAACAGCTCTTGGCTCTAGTACACCCATTTCTCCTCTCTCTCTCTCTCTCTCTCTCTCTCTGCCAGGCATGGCAACACATGCCTTTAATTCTAGCATTTGCGATGCAAAGGTAGGAGGATCACTATGAGTTCAAGGCCAGTCTGAGACTTCATAGTGAATTCCATGTCAGCCTGGGCTAGAGCAAGACCCTACCTCAAAAAATGGAAAAAAAAAATCACCATGATCTAATTGGCATGTAAACAACAAGAGTGTGTTTTCAGAGTTCTGGGGACTGAGTCAGTATCTGGGGAGGGCTTGCTTCCTGGTTTATAGATGACTTGTCTTCTCATGGTGTCCTCACATGGAATACGACCGAGGCAAGTCTCTCTTAAAAAAATCCCATTCATGAAGGCTTTTCCATTTCTACATAATTACCTCCCCAAGGCCTGACTTCCTAATACCACCATACTGGAGGTTAGGATTTTAACGGGGACTTCAGGGGCACATGAGCATTCACTCTATGGCATTCATAGCTAGTTAGGAAGTCTTAAATCACACAGTGGCTTGGCCAGTGTGGTTCTCCTATACTATGACTGAAATAGCTTATAATATCACAGCCCTCTCTCTGTGGCCCAGCCTACTTGGCACCTAGTTTGACAAGTTAGGACCTTGTCATAGTCAGCTCCACCCTGCTGGGATGAACCTCCAAACAAGACACAGTTTGTGGGAGGAAGGGATTTATTTGAAGCTAACAGATCCAGGGGAAGTTCCATTGATGGTGGAAGAAGCTGGCTCCCTTTCACAGATCCAAGCAGAGAGAGACACACACCACAAAGCCAGCAACACAAGTAAGAGCAAAACTGGCGGTCAAACAGCAGGGATCCCAGCCAGAGCTGACTCTGCATACCTTTAGGCTGGACGTCTGATACATCCCCAAACATACCTTTGGGCTGGACCCCAGGATCAGCATCCAGTGACACCTCGTCTATCAAGGCAGTTAGAAATCCAAATTACAAGCTTGGTAGGGTTTCACACTAGTCCAGGCAGTCTTGGAGTTCACTGTGCAGTCTCAGGGTGCCCTCAAACTCACAACGATACTCCTGCCTCTGACTCCCCAGTGCTGAGATTAAAGGTGTGCACCACCACACCCAACTCAAGTTATAAGCTTTAATAAAACTCATGAGTTTATTGGGGGACATAAATTCAAACTACCACGACCTAAAAATTGCATTCTTTAATGCATTCTTGCATCAAAACAAGCATAGCTAAATAGAAAACATTCTACTTACTCCTGATGCTATATTTAGATGAAGGGAAAAAAATCTCTGTGTTCAGGAAACTCTTGAAAAGACATTTGAGGGTATGTACTGAACATGATGAAGTTTTCTCTAAGGAAAGTGGCTGTCTGAGGAGTCGCAGGACAGACAAAAGAGAAGAGACTAGAGACACAGGCCAGATGGAGGACGTTAAGAAGCGTGCTGTAGAAGGCTGAAAGGAGCCACGTGAAGGCATTGTGCTGGTCAGTCTTCGCTGGATTGAGAAGTGCTTAGATCAATAGGACACATCTCTGGGTGTCTGTGAGGGTGTTCCCAGGAAAGGTGAACTACCCAGTAAAGACCAGCCTTGGATGTGATAGCATCATAGCTTAGTTTGGGGGTCCAGAGGGAAGAAAAATGACCATAGCAAAGAGCCTGTGGCACAGGCATTGTCGTGGGCAACTTCTCTGGGATGACGTGAACATGCTTGTATTCCCAGATAGGGCACCGACCAAAGGACGAACCCCCTTGACCCCACTCTAGCCCCTCACATGGCAGGGTATCCCAGACTGAGAGTTTCTTCTCTTTCCTCTCTAGATCTCTTTACATTTCTTCCAGGCCTACAACATGGCCGCTCAAACCCTGTGTGTGATTTTATTTTCCTTCCATGGTTCTGTACTTCCCTCAATAAATGTGATCATTTAATAATTATCATTCTCAGTTTGGTTTACCCAATTCTTTGGTTAAAATACAAACATGAACTCAGGGTTTGGGGTTCAAAGACTCTATTCCTGAGCCCCAACAATATACTGTATCAACATGATGCTGGGTTGTCAAGGGGCAGAAATAAACATAAATAATGCACCCAAACATCCTTATTCCAAACACGTCGTGAAAATCTACAAATTGGAGGCTTGATGGTAATGGACAGTAGAAGCAAGATGGCTGGCATCCCCAGTAATCAAGTATTTAATCCCCACATCCGTGTCTTCTAATATGATGCCATTCTCTAATGATGATAAGCCAAGGCTGCCTGTGCACACTGCACTGGAGGTGGGTTTAACATTTAAAGGCTCAAGGGCTGAAGTCATCAAAACTAACAATGAAGACACTTTAATCCCAACACTCAGCACTCGGGAGGCAGAGGTAGGAGGACCACCATGAGTTTGAGGCCACCCTGTGACTACATAGTGAATTCCAGGTCAGACTGGGCTAAAGTGAAACCCTACCTCAAAAAAAAAAAAAAATCTACAGTGATAGCAACATCCCAAGGAGAAACCAAATTCCTTTATCCCACAAAATAAGATTAAAAATATCTGTCACCAGAATACTGTGAAATTACATAGGACCCGATAAGTGAATGAGCTTTTTATTACAAGAAAGCCTCATGCCAACACCACATAGAGCATTTTCAGTAGCTTCCATTTCAGTTTTACATATACAGAATTTTTGCCTCCAGTGGAAATATGAATATTTACAGAAGTGAATTTTTAATGAATAGTTTTCTAAATCATGGTGAGGGAAGGAATTTTTGAGCTACGGAATCTACTAATTGGTCACCTGCTCCCCACCCCCATAATGAACATGTGAGGATGTTGCTGCATGCGTAGGGAGGTGGAGATGTGGACGTGTTTCAAAGTCAAGGTGTAGAATGAAAATATCCCAGCTTGCAAAAAGCACAGAGAAATTTTACAAAGCAGCTTCTACAATGAACCTTACTGATCTGTTTATAAACCCAAAACAGTATAAACACACACAGTTGCTCTCATTAATTTTTGATAAGCAACATGATTATAAATATTTTACTTCCAAGCATATGTTGTCTGTATTGGGCCTCAGCGGTACATATGTTTTGACATACGATGTACCATCTTGTGCAAATGCATGCAACTCATATCTGAAACAATGGCTAATCTACATGGGCGCATCTCATAGGCTGTTTAGCTTAATCACATGCAGCGATTTTTGAATAAGACAGAGACAGCGTGCACACATGTGTGTGAGTACATGTGTGTGCGCACACACAGAGAAAGCTTCAAATTCCTGATTTGTGTTACCTCAGCCACTTTTGTAAAACCAAAATAGAAACCAGTAGATTGAATGTCTACCGAGTATAATTTGAGTTTGAGATTTCTTTTTCCTCTACAAAACCTATCTTTCTTTATCTGACAAATGGAGTCCTAGTCTGGAAACATAATTATCAAAGTTCTTTTTTATTTTTAAGCAGTCCAACCAAATAAAGCGTCTTGTCTGACTTTTTAAAGGCACCAAAAGAAACCCAGGAGAGAAACTGGTGAGATGGACCCATTAAGCAAGTCACTATTGTATCGAAACATAAATGGGGCTGGAGAGATGGCTCAGTGGTTAAGGCACTTGCCTGCAAAGCCTAATGACCAAGGTTTGATTGCCCAGTACGCACATAAAGTCAGATGCACAAAGTGGTGTGTGCATCTGGAGTTTGTCTGCGGTGGCTGGAGGTCCTGGCCCATTCATGCTCTGTCTGTCTCTCTTTTCTCTATCTCTCTCTGCTTGCAAATAAATAAACATTAAAAAAATACATAAATGCCTGTGTTATTCTGGGGAAAGTAGAGGATTCTGCTGCCAACTGTCATCGTTGTTAGGATGTGAAATGTTTCCCCAGGGGCTCATGTGGTTGAATGCTTGATCTCCAGCTCCTGGTACTGTCACAGAAAGGTGTTGAGCTTTTAGGAAAGGGGCCTTACAGGAAGTGGGTCACTGGGGGTGGGCTCTGAGGTTTTTTGTTTTTTTTTTTAGATTTCGACTTACTCTAGCTCAGGCTGACCTGAAATTCACTGTATAGTCTCAGGGTGGCCTTGAACTCTTGGCAATCCTCCTACCTCTCCCTCCTGAGTTCTGGGATCAAAGGTGTGCACCACCAAAGCCTGGCAAGGGCTTTGAGGTTTTGTAACCTGGCCTTATTTCCTTGTTCCTTTCTGCCTCCTGCTGGTGGTTGCAGTATGACCAGCCAGTTCCCTGCTGTCATGTCTTCCTTGCCATAATGGAGAGCTATAATCCTCTCAGAACTATAAGCACTTTTCTTCCTCAAGCTATTTCTTGTCAGACACCTTATTATAAAAGTAACTCTTACAGTCTGTTTGCAGTCAGGTTCGCATTGCTGGCAGAAATCACCCGACCAAGAGTAGATTTTGGGGGAAAAAAAAAAAAGGTTTATTTTGGCTGACAGATTCAAGGGGAAGCTCCACGATGGCATGAACAAAGGGTGGGCATCACTCCCGGGCCAACATAAGGTGTTCAATAGCAACAGAAGAGTGTGCCAAACACTGGAACGGCTACAGATTTTGAAGTGGGATTTTTTTCTCAATGTTATATGAGGACCTAATCTTCAGGAAATTGACCTGCAGGTATAAGACATGAAAAGTGACACCCAGACATCCGAAATCCACATGATTCTTACCAGTTGCAAGCAGAGATCTCACCAGATTAGCATATGCAGAAACGGATATGAATTAATAACAAGGGGGCTGAAGAGATGCCTCGGTAGTTAAGGTTGCTTGCTTGCAAAGCCTGTCAGGCTAGTTTTGATTCCCCAGGACCCACGTAAAGCCAGATGCCCAAAGTAGTGCATGCATCTGGTGTTTGTTTGCAGTGGCTGGAGGTCCCGCTGTGCCCATTCTCATTCTCTTTCTGTTTCCCAAATAAATTTAAAAAAAATTTTTTTAAAGAATTGACAAGAAGTGAAAGCTCAGGATAGAGAGAAGAGAGAGGGAGAGAGAGAGAGAAAAAATGGGCATGCCAGGGCCTCTAGCCACTGCAAACGTACTCCAGATACATGTGCCACTTTGTGCATCTGGCTTTACATGGGTACTGGGGAATTGGACTCAGGTCATTTGATTTTGCAGCCAAGCACCTTTAATTGCTGAGCCATCTCTCCAGCTGTTATTCAGAGGAGTAACGGGAGGCTTAGGGAAGTGACGAGAATGGTCAAGATTCTAAACCGTGTCTGCCTCACACCAAACCCAAGCATGCCACTGATGAGCTCCCATTATACCAACATCCGGCAAAGGAGTTCAGGAAATGCCACCCCAAAGTGTCTCTTTGCTTTGGCATGCTGATGGCTTCAAATTGAGGGCACCTGGGGACAGCTAAAGGCAGGAGATGCTTTTCCCAAGTCTCCCTTGTCTGACAAAAGAAAGGTCTGATCCGCCAAAAGCACTGACCCTAGGGAGTCAGTCCAGCATGCTAGGAATGCTAGGACAGTCCCCCACCAGTGATGCACACCAGCAGCCCACTTCCTCCTGTTGCCTGGGCATGTTACAAATGGAGAAGATGAAAATGAAGCACAGCCCACCACTTGGGAAGCAGAGGTAGGAGGATCCCCATGAGTTCAAGGCCACCCTGAGACTACACAGTGAATTCCAGGTCAGCCTGAGCTAGAGTGAAACCCTACCTTGAAAAATCAAAAAAAAAAAAAAAAATGCATTAGAGGAGACCAAATTGAGCAAAGCAGGAAAAATTTCAAGGTAAATCAGAACCTTCCGCTTTATAGATTACATTTTTAAAAGGTCACATGCTGGGCTGGAGAGATGACTCAGGGGTAAAGTGCTTGTTTGCAAAGCCTGATAGCCTCGGTTCGATTTCTCAGTACTCACGTAAAGCCAGATGCACAAAGTGGCACATACCTCTGGAGTTTGTTGGCAGTGGCAGGAGGCTCTGGCATGCACATACTCTCTCTCTCTCTCTCTTCCTATCTTGTTCTCCCTCTTTCATATAAATAAATAGTTTTAAAAATCACATGCACACACACATATGCATACACTTAAAAGAAACAGAAGCACATCTTTGCAGCAATAATTGCTATTTTTAAACATTATTATCTCCCAATAAATTATCTTAACTTTAGGAGGAGTACAAGTCTCACAGTTACTAAAAATTAAATTTATTCAGAACCACAAATCACCGTTTGCTTAGACAGAGAGGCTAATTGGGCTTGCAGTATGCCATGGGGGAAAACAGCTGACAAGTCAACTTTGTAGGAAGCACCAGTGCTCTGTGCTTTCCTTCTTAGATTCAGCTTGGCCTCACACTCCAGTGATTTTGCCTAATAGCTTCTCAGACATGCAAGCAACCAGGGGCAGAGGAATCTGAATTTGTGGAGCTGAGTTAATAGACCCTTGAGAGCCCAAGTTCTTCAAGGTGAGGCATTGGTGATGTTTTAGTTTCTCTCTATATATATAAGTACTACTTTTCACCCTGCTGTGATTCTGGGTCCATTTTGGAGAGAACAGAAATAAAGATTTAGAGCCAGGCGTGATGGCGCACAACTTGAATCCCAGCCTTTGGGAGGCAGAGATAGGAGGATCCTGTGAATCTGAGGACAGCCTGAGACTGCATAGTGAATTCCAGGTCAGGCTGGGCTACAGTGAGACCCTACCTCGAAAAATAAAACAAAACAAAAAGAAATAAAGCTTTAGGAAACACCCAGTTAAAAATAAATAAATAAAAGACAAAGAGGAAAGATCTGGAAATGTCTCACTGCTTCTCTGTGGAGTCATGTCATTGCTCCCTGGAGAAGACAACCGTGAGAAACATTCTTTTCATTCAGAGTCTGGCCGACTGCTTCACAAGCTCATTTATTTCAGGGATATTGCGCCCATAAAGGAGAGCTGGAAGTGTGGTTCTCATTCAGAACAACTTGGAAACCACAAGAATCAAACTGACTATAAATTAGAGAAAGCTAAAAAAAAAAAAAAAACCTTTAGTTATAGCCAGCCAGGTATCTGGCTCCCCTGAGGTTTTCAAGATAGCAGGGCGCTGTCTCCTGGCAGAACTTTGCTGTTCACAGTAGTATGTTGATTCCTGACATGCTAACTCCTTCAGCAGTGCTGAACAAAAGGTAAAACAGGGAGTTATGGGTTCAGGAAAGTCCTTGGACCCCAAACCCTGGGTTTGTGTTTGCGTTTAGCCAAAGAATTGGGCAAACCAAACTGAGAAGGCTAATTGTTAAATTATTATACTTATTGAGGGAAGTACAGAACCAAGGGAAGAAAAATGAATATATCTATGTGGTCTGAGAGCCCATGTGGTGGGCCTGGAAAAAACCATTCAAGAAAGAAAGTACAAAGAGCTCCTGCCATGTAGAGAGCAGGAGGGGTAAAGAGCCCATGTGGGAAGTAGAGGTCAAGGGGTTCTCCCCTCGTCTTGGCCCAGCTTGGAGGTTACAAGTAATGACTGGGCCACCAAGAGAAGAGGCTTGTCCCCTTGCATGCATCTGTTTATAACTTTATTGTGGTGGGTTTCACCTTCTGGCTCAGGTGAGTCAGAAAGACAACTGATTGTTCTGGACTATGGGCTGGCTCAGGTCATGGCTCATGGCTCACGGCTCACGGCCAGCCATGACACCAAGTTCTGGGGCTGAACTTGACTAACAACAATGTTAGGTTGTTTGTGGAAACACAGATCCAGAGAAGAGATAAGAAGTCAGATCACACTGTGACGTCTAGCAAAGTGGAGACTGTAAGAACAAGCCCAAAGACATTCCTGCTCCTTACCCTCAGGGGCCCAGCCACCCTCACTGCCTGACAAAGCTACCTGACTCCATCTCAAATGCAAGATAAAGTAGAAAAGGTTTTCTTTGGCCATGGTCCTTGTTTTTAGATCTTGGTTTTATATAAATGACTCATGTAAGGCCACTTAGAAAGATCAAACTCAAGCCGGGCGTGGTGGTGCACATCTTTAATCCCAGCACTTGGGAGGCAGAGGTAAGAGGATCACCGTGAGTCTGAGGCCACCCTGAGATTACAGAGTGAACTCCAGGTCAGCCTGAACTAGAGTGAACCCAAATGGAACTGGTACCATAAAATCTCTCACTAGGACCTTAGAGGAAACACCTGAATTGAAGAGTCCTGGAGAGGGTAAGATGAAACCTAACCTTAATTTTCTCCTGTTTCTTTTTTCTTTCTTTTTCTTTCATTCTTTTTATATTTTCTTCTTTCTTTTCCCTTGGTGCTGGCCTGTAGCTCCCAATACAAGGATGCAGTTAAAACCCACAATGAGCTGTTGATTAGAGAGACTTCTGTCAGAGCACTTGATTACCCACCAAAGGTTAATGGTAAGACCCTACTGTTGAGGTTACCGTATGCTGTTGGTACGGAACAAGAAGAGTCCTGGCTAGAATCGGGAAGAGAGCCAGTCCGCAGACAGCCCATCTAGTGCTAGAAGGTGTACATGAGCTACTGAGGACACGGAGCACCTGCCGAAGCAGAGATCCAGAGGCTCCCCAGAGCCCATCACCAAAGCAGACCTAAAACGAATCCAATATGGCTCAGGGAATTTTGCGGAAGGGGGGCAGAAAGATTGTTAGAGCCACAAGTTCGGACATTACGCACAGAGACATTGCCTCTGCCCCATAACTGACCGCTGCTCCCGCAATGCATGATCCACAGTCCCAGGGGGATGACCAGCATCCTCAACAAGGAGGGTCCCTTTGGAAGGGGGCAGGGATGAGGGTAAGGATGGTACCGACATGCGCTGTTTGCATGCTGAGTATGCCCATAACTAATAATGTATATATATATATATGTGTGTATATATACACAGACTCACATTGGGAGTGGCTCATGTGTGGTGAGTAGGCTCTGGCTCCCCAGTTTCCACTAGTGGATGGAAGAGAATAGTGGGAAGAACCAGGACATATCCAAACATCAAGAAGAGAGAGCTGGCTGTCTACCATGAGATGGGTCACCTCCACCTCAACTGCCTTGGCCCAGAAGTCATTACAGAGAAAGTGGTCTCATGGCCAGGCTGAAGACCAGTTCCAGGGACACTGTGGTCACTCAAACCTCATTAAAACAGAGACCCAGAGGCTACAGAGAAAGTAACCTTAAAGCAGATCTCCATCTTGCCTGTCAAGGCTCAGGGAACACTGTGGAAGAAGGGGCGGAAAGACTGTAAAAGCCTCAGGGTGGGTGGGACTAGCTTGAAGTACCGTGTCTCCCCCAACTCACAGAGACTGACTGAGGTCCCTTGGTCCCCTCAATGACTGCCAATAACCCCACTGAAGACCCTCGGCAGAATGTTTGCACATTCCGAAAGGTTTCACCTAACAATCCCAAGGCTGGTGAGAGGTCAAACACAGAGGTAGGTCATGATGGGCTACTGAGAAGGCTAAAAATAGCCCAGGATGACTTTGTTTCAGGCCTGCAACATTCCAACTGTTCACAACCACTAGAAGTTCTACTCAGTCAATCAAATATCTATAGAGTTTGTCTCTAAAAGTAAAGGGTCAAGAAGAAAAAAAAAATTGGGCTGGAGAGATAGCTCAGTGGTTAAGGCACTTATTTACAAAGCCTAATGATGGAGGTTTGTACCCACATAAAGTCAGATGCACAGTGGAGCATGTATCTGGAGTTCATTTACAGTGGCTGGAGGCCCTGATGTACCCATTCTCCCTCTCTCTGTCTGTGTGTGTGTGTGTGTGTGTGTGTGTGTGTGTATCTTCTCTCTCTCTCTCTGCTTGAAAATAAATAAAATATTATTTTAAAAAGTCTCTGTTGTCTAGCAGACAGACCCTGACTGTTTGCTACTTGGCCAAATGACTTGTGACATCCTATACGAATAATTACAACCTAACTCCTTGTTGTACTTACCTTCTTGTCGCGGGGAGAAAACTCTCGACCAGAAGCAGCTGATGGGAGGAAAGGGTTGACTTTGGCTTACAGTCTTAAGGAGAAGCTTCATGATGGCAGGGGAAAGATGGCTGAGCAGAGGATGGACGTCACCTCCTTGCCAGCATCAGCTGGACAACAGCAGTAGGAGAGTGAGCTGAGTTAGCACTGGCAAACTCAAGACCTGCCCCTAATGACACACCTCTTCCAGCAAAGGTCTCCCTCCAGGGACCAAGCAAACAAGAACACACACATTTAGGGAGGAAGTCTCATTCAAACTGAGAGGAAGCCAGGTAGCTTTGTGAGGTGGTTTAGGGTGACTGGGCTCCGAAAGTTAAAAGCAGAAATATCCTTAGGTCTGCTCTTGCAATCTCCACTTTACTAGAGATCAGAGAAGGATCTCTCCTCCCCTTATCTCTTGACTAATGGGGTTACCTTGATCTGTTTTTCCATTAACAACCTGAGCCCCATCCTGGGAGGGCACAGCCCTTTCCTACAATTTAAACCTGATCCTATCATTCTGCTTGATTAAACTTAGGCCCAAAACTGGCCTCTTCATGTATCAGCCCCTAGCCCAGACCAATCAGGCCTCACTCTGGCTCACCTGAGCCTGAAAGTAAGACCTACCACAAGGAGGTTATAAGGAGATGCTTCCCAGGTGGACAGGTTTCTCTCTTTTTGCTTGTTCATCTCTCCTGAGCTGGCAAGTCTCCCCACCCCCCCTCCTCCATTATATGCTCTCTCCCCCTCCTGCTCTCCACGTGGCAGGCGCTCTCTACACTTTCTCCTCTTAATCTAATAAAGTCTCTCTAAATTTTACCCTCTGGTCTATGAATTTTAATTCTTTAAATTCATAAGACAAGAATCCAAGGTACCCTAAATTCATTGGTGCATTGGCATATTGGTGGATTGGCAAGGAACCCCAAAATTCTTGTTTCAAAACCACCACATTCATCATACCTCCTGGCAATCACCCAAGTGGTCACTGTTAGGAAGGACGAGTGGCTTTATACGCTTTATTATCTAACATGATAGTGAGCTGTCTAGTGCTTATCTAATCAAACATGACATGACACCTATAAATAGCCCGGGAGCAGGGCTAGGTAATTTCTTAACTTCTGTAAAAGGACCCCACTCCTTAGGAGATAATCTCTCTGAGAATTCAGCATCTCTATTTGTTTCTGTCCACAATGTCTGTTTTGTTGTTGTTGTTGTTTGTTTGTTTAATTTTGGCTTGCTTTTGGTTTTTCAAAGTAGAGTCTCACTCTAGCTCAGGCTGACTTGGAATTCACTATGGAGTCCCTCACTGGCCTCAAACTCACAGCAAGATCTAAATCTGGCTAAATGTGACAGTAACCCATGCATGGAAAAGTGACGAGCACAAACGTCTACACTGAGCTGTCCAGATGATTATAATGAGCTCCCATTGTTAAATACTAGGTGAAGGGCTGTGATCAAACCTTACTTTCAATATAGATATATCTGGAGCAGAGAACCTATTATCTCACTGTTGCAGAACACCCAAAGCTTATGGGAGGCAGGGCTATATTCCAAGCTTATAGATCCAGGGGACATTCCACAATGGCAAAAGAAGCTGACTCCAATTCATAAATCCAAACAGAGAGAGAAAAACCACCAAGCACAGCCAGAGCTCAAAATCTTTCTGCATACTTTTAACTTGGAATTGAGATCCACCCCACTGTTACAGGAATCAGCCTGCTAGGGGGCTGAAGTTGCAAACTCAATTTTTAAAATTAAATTAAATTTATTTATTTATTTATTTAAGAGAGAGAGAGAATAGGTGCACCAGGGCCTCTAGCCACTGCAAACTCCAGATGCGTGCACCACCTTGTGCATCTGGCTTACGTGGATACTGGGGAATCAAACCTGGATACTTAGGCTTTGCAGGCAAGTGCCTTAAACACTAAGCAATCTCTCCAGCCTATAAGCTCAATTTTAATCAAACTCCTGAGTCTATGGGGGACATACATTCAAACTACCACACTAACCCAGAGTTTCTTTACATTTGCTTTAAAACAAATCCATGTTATCACGTATTGGGCATGAATAAAAGGGAAGTATAACATTATCTTATCAGGTCTTTGATTAAACAGTCTCCATATTTAATTGCTCTAGAATGTGTTAAGAACTTAAATGAATATTGTTACAAGCGTCTCTAGTATGTATATGGTAAGTCCATAAGGACGAAGGACAGAGACTTCAGGTGAGAGGTGAATGGAGGAACATTCTCCTCCCAAAACTGTCTGCTTGGGTTGGAGAGAGCTGAAAACATTAGGAAACCAGCCAGAGACTGCATTAGGCCAGGACATCACAGCAGAGCCATTCAAGTGCTGGCGACCCTCAGTTCTTTAGCAGTCAGCTCCATGATGCTGGGAGGAACTTCCAAACCAGGCACAGCTTAGGGGAGGAAGGGATTTATTTCAGGCTTACAGATCCAGAGGAATTTCCATCAATGGCTCCCGTTCATAAACACAAGTAGAGAAAGAAACCACCACCAGGCACCAACCCCCCCAAAAACAGCAGGCACAAAACTGACAGCAAGGGATCCCCAAAATGTGAACCTTTCTGCACACCTTTGGACTGAAAGTCAGATCTGCCTCCAAACACACCTTTGGTCTGAACCTTAGCATCTGCCCTCAGTGGCACCTCCTCCAGCCAGGCAGCTGGACACCCAAGTTACAAACTTGAATAAAACTCCTGAGTCTATGGGAGACACACATTCAAGCAACCACACTCAGTCAGTCTTGAGCATGACCCAGCTTTCCATACATGAAGACCCTAATTAACTTCAGCCATCGGTGAACAGACTGTGTGGGTGCTTTGCAGTGGGAGGGCCAGAGACAGTACAATAGGGAGCTAAAATAGTCATCAATAGGCTGGAGAGATGGCTCAGCAGTTAAGGCCCTTGCCTACAAAGCCTAATGACCTGGCTTTAGTTCCCCAGTATCCACTTAAAGTCAAATGCACAAAGTGTACATGCATCTGGACTTCCTTTGCAGGGGCTGGAGGCCCTGGTGCACCCATTCTCTCTCTCTCTCTCTCTCTCTCTCTCTCTCTGCTTGCACATAAATAAATAAATAAGTAAATAAATAAATAAATAAATATGAATAAAAACATTAAAAAAAAAAACAGTCACCACATGCAGGCTCAGAGAGTATAGGAAAGGCCTCCCTAGTAGAGATGTAGTCTGGAAAAACAGCAACTCTGTATGGAGCAGCTTGTGGAAATTCCCAGAAGCAGGGCCTTCAGAAAGAAGGAAAGAGGTCACTCTGTAAACAATGCCAGTTATGACGAATCGACTTCATCTAAGGAGCTAGACAATTATCTTCACATTGGCCCTGGCTATCACAGGACACTATATCAGTCCTGAATATATTTATTCTTCATTTAATCAAAAGATACTTGTTAGACAGTTAAAATGATCTTAATTGGAGTTCTGAAAACTATAAAAGAGAATGAATAATCAAGGTCAGTTCAGACAAACTGCAAACCATCTGCTTTGCCCATTGGTTGAGAATTCTAGCCTAAGATTCAAACTTGCTCCGTTTTTATTAAAAAAAAAAAAAAAAAAATTTCCCACCTTTAATCCTGGCACTTGGGAGGTAGTGGTAGGAAGAACGCCATGAGTTCAAGGCCAGCCCGAGACTACATAGTGAATTTCAGGTTAGACTGGGTTAGAGCAAGCCCTACCTCAAAAAAACAAAAAAACAAAAAAATCTATTTTATTTGCACGTGTGTGGGTGTCTATGGCCTCTTGTCACTGCAAATGAACCTCAGACATTTGTACCACTTTTTGAATGCTGTTTATGTGGGTAGCTTGGAAATTGAACCTGGATCAGAAGGCTTTGCAAGCAAGTGCTTTGGACCACTGAACCATTTTTCCAGCCCCCAAATTGGCTCCTTATAGAGAATTATGAATGGGGTGAGAGCATAGCTCAGTGGTATAAGAGTACTTAGAATACACAAAACCCTGGGGTGAGCCCCAACACACACACACACACACACACACACACACACACACACTTAAACTTTGTTGAAGGATGATTTGATTTATGTATGCTAACAGGGATTGTCACTATCACTTCAATTAGTTCAGGGAATATTCATGAACCACCCAATTAGTTATAATCAGGAAAACTTAAAGATGACATGAATCATTATTTTTAATATAAAAGGAATTTTCCTCAACTTTTCTAATTTTGATCATATTTTTTCAAAAATAGTACCTAGTATTTACATGCTAGGTAAAAAAAAAAAAAAAAAAATCATGTAAGAGTAAAGTTCTCTAAAAAAAACACCAGCAATGACTAAAGCACTTTCTGTGATCAGGGACTTTCACCCCTGCTCCCCTTTTATAGTCATAAAAGTCATAAAATATTCTTTTTATTATTTAATTTAATTTATTTATTTGAGAGAGAGAGAGGTAGATAGAGAATATGTGCATCAGGACCTCCAGCCACTGCAAACAAGCTCCAGACATATGTGTCATCTTTGTGCATCTGGCTTATATAGATAGGGATTGGGGAATTGAACCTGGGTCCTTAGGCTTCTCAAGCAAGTGCCTTAACTGCTAAACCATCTCATCAGCCAAACACTCTTTTAAAAATATTTAATTTATTTATTTGTTAATAGAGAGAAACAGAGAGAGAGAGAGAGAGAGAATGGGTACACAGGGCCTCCAGCTGCTGCCAACAAACTCCAGATGCATGTTCACTTTGCGCATCTCACTCTGCTTGCAAATAAATCAACAAAAATATTTTTCTTTTAAAAAAAAAGGTCATGACTTAATGAAGTAGAGAGCAAATCCAGTCACCTTTTCAAACCACAGTCCCAGCTTCCAGGAAAGTGCTGATTCACTGAGTCAGTGAATATAGATCACAACCTTAATGCTCGCTCACTGCAGAACTGTGTCAACTCTTAAGGACTAAAGGAGATCCTGAACAGAGCTTGGAGCAAGCTTCTGCTATCGTAACAATAGGTACAGCCGGCGAAAACCACTGATTGCCTACTGTGTGCGCCTGTCTTAGCGTGCTGAGCTCACACAGCACTTACTGCTTCAGTGGCCCGTCAGATGTTCGGCAAATGAGAATGTCGATTCCTCACCTATATTTACACAGGTAGGTCACTGAATCAAAAACACTTAAGCCGTTGTCAACTTGAGATCTGAGAATGAGAGCTTCCAGCCGCACAGAAGTTGAGTGCTCATTATTTATTTATTCATACATATTGTCAATAACAAACAAGATTTGTTCACCTATTCAATACATACTGAGTTCTTTTTTAAGATTTTATTTCTATTTATTTATTTACTAGAGACAGAGAGAGGGAAAGAGAGAGAGGGAGAGGGAGAATGGGCATGCCAGGGCCTCCAGCCACTGCAAACGAACACCAGATGTGTGCGCCCCCTTGTACATATGGCTTACATGGGACCTGGAGAATCGAACCCCGGTCCTTAGGCTTCACAGGCATGTGCCTTAACTGCTAAGCCATCTCTCCAGCCCTCTGAGTTCTATTTTAAAAGAAATTATTTATTTATTTGCAAAGAGAGAGAGAGAGAGAGAAAGAAGAAGGGGCATGCCAGGGCCTCTTGCCACTGCAAACAAACTCCAGGTGCATGTATCTCTGTGTTTCTGTCTTTACATGGGCACTGGGGGATGGAGCCAGAGTCAATTACACTTTGAAGGTAAGCACCTTAACCACTGAGACATCTCTCCAGGCTGAGTTCTTCTTTAATACCAAGGAACCTTCTATGTTTGGAGGATTTAATGATAAGCAAGATAAACTTTTTTCAAGAGGAGGCTTCCAGGAAAGGGCAACCACAAAGTCAAAGGCCACAAAGTACAAAACAAGCTTTGTGTGGTGCCATAAGGCAGAGGGGAGGGGAGTGTGGAAGCGGGAGATGAATTTAGGCTAATGACACGGAAATCTCTGGTGCCTGAAAATACAGCAAGGGAAATGGTGAGAAATAAGCAAAATTTTCAGGTCTGATCTGAAATTAACATAACAGGTTGATAGTCTGGCTTGGGTGTGAAATGCCCTCCACAATGGCTTGTGCACTGAAGGCATGGTCTCCAGTACATGACATGATTTGGGCACCAGGCCTGGCAAATTTGGGGAAGTTCTGGAAATGTTAAGAGGTGGGACCTGGCTGGATGAAGGAAGTCACTGAGGACTTGTTCTTGGGGACAATTTCTGGTCTCAGGCCTTTTTCTGTCTCTCTACCTCTGTCCAACGTGAAGGGAGCCAGTCTGCTCAACCCTGCTTCAGTATGCATGGACCCAGAAGCAGTGGAACTAAGGGATCGCAAACTGGGTGTGTCGGTGCGCTACTTTCATCTGAGCCCTCAGGAGGCTGAGGCGCAAGTTCTAGGCCACCCTGAGACTGCATAGTGAATTCTAGGTCAGCCTGGCCTGGAGCTGGACCCTACTTGAAAAACAAACAAACAACAACAACAAAAAAAAAAAAAAACAGAAGTTATATTGCCATCTACTGTAGTCAATTCTACGTTTCTGGGGTGAACATCTAAACCAGACACAGTTTATGGGAAGAAGGGTTCTTTTTACAACTTATAGATCTAGAGGAAGTTCCATGTGTGGAGGAAGAAGCTGTTTCCGTACACCCAAGCACAGAGAAAAAGTGAAGCAAGCAAAACACCAGAAGCAGCACACACGGACAGACAGCAAGCAGCGGGGATCCAGAGCTCCCCGTGTGCCTTTGCGCTGGAATTCAGATCCGCCCCAAACACATCCTAGGGCTGGACCCCAGGATCTTCTCCCAGTGACACCTCCTCCAGTCAGGCAGCTGGAGACCCAAGTTTCCAACTTTAATAAAACACCTGATTCTGAGCTGGAGAGATGGCTTAGTGGTTAAGGTGCTTGCATGCAAAACCTAAGGACCCAGGTTCCACTTCCCAAAATCCACATAAGCCAGATGCACAAGGTGGTGCGCTGTGTCTGGAATTCGTTTGCAGTGGCTAGAGACCCTGGCACTCCTATTCTCTCTCTCCCCCTGTCTTTCTCTTTCTCTCTCTCTTTCAGGTACATTAATAAGTAAACTTAAAAAATGTTTAAAAAAAAACCCTGAGTCTATGGAGAACATATATTTAAACTACCACACTATACAAGTAATTTCCATATAATATTTGAAGAAGGATCATTTTCTATTCTTAGGGTTTTTTTTTTGTCTTTTTAAAAATATTTTATTTATTTACTTATTTGAGAGGGGAAGAGAGAGAGAGAGGAGAGAGAGAGAACGAGCGAGCAGAGAATGGGCTTGCCAGGGCCTCTAGCTACTGCAAACAAACTCCAGACACATGCACCACTTTGTGCATCTGGCTTAAGTGGGTCCTGGGGAATCAAACCTGGGTCCTTAGGCTTTGTAGGCAAGTACCTTAAACACTAAGCCATCTCTCCAACCCCCTTTTTTGTCTTTTTGTAAAGCATTTGTGTAAAGAATGAGAAAATATTTTTCTTCTGTAGTAAAGAAACCAACAACAAAAAAAAGGTGACCAGTGCCAAAAGGCCCTGGACAAGGGTCACTCCTATCAGAATGTAGCATGCTCTTTCCCAGACTCTTTTTTTTGTGAATTTTTTTTTCATTTACTTTTAATTTTAATTTTATTTTTTAATTGTTTTTGGAGAGAGACACAGAGAGAGGGAGAGGAAGACAGACAGAGAATGGGCGCGGCCTCTCAGCTGCAGTGAACGAAATCCAGATGTGTGCACCCCCTTGTGGTCAAGTGCGGCATTGTGCCCTTGCATCACTTTGCATCTGGCTAAACGTGGGACCTGGAGATTGGAACCAGCGTTCTTAGGCTTAGGAGGCAGGTGCCTTAATCACTAAGCCATCTCTCCAGTTCTAGTTTTTATTTTTTTTATGGGGGGGGGCAGAACTGGCATGCCAGGGCATCTAGCCACTGCAAACAAACTCCAGACGTATGAGCCACCGTGGGTCTGGATTATGTGGGTTCTAGGGAATCAAACCTGGGTCCTTAGGCTTTGCAGGCTAGCACCTTAACCTCTAAGCCATCACTCAAGTCCTTTCTCACACTCTTGACTCAGAAGTCACGTATCTGTCTTCCTGTCACTAGAATCCTTTTATTTTCACATCTCCCTCTGCAGAATCTTCCAGTATCAGCTTCTGATATTCACCAAGCCAACTTGCTGACTCTGCTTTTTGCACCTGAAATATCAGAATTAAAGTGAAGGAAATTTAGAAAGAAAGTGGAAGGTGCATATGAATTGAAGGCTGGCTGCCTGTCACCTCTTGTCCCCTGAAATCATCCATTGCACTTGTCTCACAAGTTCCACAATATTAATCAGGTTCCTGCAGTTCTGTCTGGTGTCAGAAATGTCCAGATAGGTCATGGGTGAAGGATGGAAGTTGGAGACCCAGTGAACTACCAGGCGGTGCCCACTAATGTGAATGCCAGAAGTGTTGACTCTTGTTTGATTTTCCTTAGGGCTTCATAGCTTCACAGCTCATTCCAGCTATGTCACATGAGTGCTGGTCTCCTTTAGCAAGGTCAGTATGAATGTGAGATTTTTCTTTTTTTTTTCTTTTTTCTTTTCTTTTCTTTTCTTTTTTCTTTTTTCTTTTTTTTTTCCCCTTTCTTGGTATATCCAGCTCACTCATTTTCCTCTAGCATTCTTCAATGAACATTTTCTGCATGCTTATCACACTGAAATTTGATTGGTAATATATTTGTATCCTCCATTAGACTAGAAAATCTATGTGGGAATGAAGTGAATTGTGAATTTAGGAGCCCCCCCCCAAAAGCTAAAATAGAGGGATTCAACAACAGAATTTAACAAGAAGAATTGGCAAAATGGAAGTCATTTGAAATTATAGTTAAATGAGAAA
Source organism: Orientallactaga sibirica (assembly GCA_036365145.1). Lineage (NCBI taxonomy): Eukaryota > Metazoa > Chordata > Mammalia > Rodentia > Dipodidae > Orientallactaga > Orientallactaga sibirica. The sequence goes on from JAEOAD010001317.1 coordinate 7,020,247, forward strand.
AAAATTAAATATAATGGAAAAATGATTAAGGAAATATGCAGGCAAACATAATATTATGCTGGTAATGTGAAAGATATTTGTTAAAGTGTTGATTTTAAAAGACAGGAAGCACAGAATGTCTATAAATCTATGTTAGCTAAAGAATAATATGAAAATATGCAATTTTTGGAATTGATTACATAATGTTTGGGCAAACAGAGATGCAAAAGATGATAGTTTATCTGTCTAACTAGAAAAAAGTTATTCTCCATTTAAAATAGGTTTCCATAGGTTTAAGGTGTTTTATTGACACACAAAATGTTCACAAAGAAAATGTTGATAGTATATACACATGTGTAGTGTGTGTGTGCGTGCGTGCATACACACACACACACAAACAAGAAGCAAAAACATCACTACTGGTCTGGAGAGATGGTTTAGTAGTTAAGGCACTTGCCTGTGAAGCCTAAGGACCCAGACTTGATTCTCCAGGTCCCATGTAAGCCAGACGCACATGGTGGCACATGAGTCTGGAGTCCTTTTGCAGTGGCTAGAGGCCTGAGGTGCCTATTCTCTATGTCTTTCCCTCTCTCTAATATATAAATATAAAAACAAATCTTTTAAAAAATATTTTAAAAACATCAGTACAAAAATATTCATGAAGCAGAAAGGTCAGTCAGTAAAAAAGGTGTTATATAACAATTTTTCTCAAATTCAAATACCCCCTTCCCCCACGAAGGGAGGAGGAAGTCAAAGACACAAATAAGTCTGGGAAAAATGTAAAACTTGCCAGGCATGGTGGCGTATACCTTTAGTCCCAGCACTCGGGAGGCAGAGGTAGGAGGATCGCCAAGAGTTCGAGGCCACCCTGAGACTACATAGTGAATTCCAAGTCAGCCTGAGCTAGAGTGAGACCCTACCTTGAAAAACCAAAAAAAAAAAAAATGTAAAACTCTCCCTAAGGTGATATAAATGTAAACCAACTGCTTGGGAAGAGATTCTCTGACCAGCCATGCTGCCTGCAGTTGTGCAGTGAGCTCCAGAGATGCAGCTTCCGTGATGCGTCACCTATGCAGAGATGCAGCTTCCGTGATGTGTCACCTATGCTGGGGTGCGCTTTCTGGTGATGGCTTTGAGTCACCCACTCTCCTGTAAGCAACCCTGCACCATGTTTTGTAAGTGACCCCCAATAAGCTCATTCGTTCACTAAAACTAGTTTGGGTGCAATCATAGTTTGGTCTATTGTTTGAGCCCCATCTGAAGTGAGTGAGTAGAGATGTGTTCACGTCTCCCATGGGACAAAGTTTCCCATGACCACAGGAAAGGAAACATATGAGACATACAGAAATCTATAAAAGAATGGCAGCAGGAACCCCTTCTGTGGTAGTTTAAATATATGTCCCCCAATATATTCAGTGTTTTATTAGTTATAGTTTGCATCTGCAATCACCTTGCTAGAGGCAATGTCACTGGGGGCCGGTCTTAAGGTGTGGTGATGGGTTTGAGATTCCATTGTAAAGATATGCAAAGTGTGCCTGGCAGGAGTTCCTGAAGTGTGCTGTGGCTTTTGGGCTGTAGTTTTAATCTGTGTGCTGTGTGCCTGGTTGGATTTTTTCTCTCTCTACTTGGCCCTGTGAAGGCAGGCCGCTTCTCCTGCCATTATGGAACTTCCCCTGGATCTGTGAGCTTTAATAAATAATATCCCTTCCTCCATAACTGTGCCTGGTCTGGAAGTTCATCTCAGCGAACCTGAAGCTGTCTGCAACACCTTCCAGTCAGTAACTACTTTAAATATCTTTGTTTATGTATTTGCAAGGAGAGAGAGAGAGAGAGAGAGAGAGAGAGAGAGAGAGAGAGAGAGAGAGAGAGAGAGAGAAAGGGCATGCCTGGGCCTCCAGCACTACAAACTCCAGATATATGTACCATTTTATGCTTCTGGCTTTGCGTGGGTACTAGGGAATTTAACCTGGGTCATTAGGCTTTGCAGGCTAGTGCCTTGACCACTGAACAATCCCTCTAGCCCCCAGTAACTACTTTATTTTTAAAATTTTATTTGACAGAGAGAAAGAGGGGGAGATAGAGAGGGAGAGAAAGAGAGAGAATGGGTATGCCAGGGCCTCTAGCCACTGCAAATGAACTCCAGACATGTGCGCCCCCTTGTGCATCTGGCTAACATGAGTCCTGGGGAATCGAACCTGGGTCCTTTAGCTTTGCAGGCAAACACCTTAACCACTAAACCATCCCTCCAGTCCCCCAGGTACTACTTTAAATATAAATGGAGTAAATGCCTCAAACCAAAGGTAGAGATTGGCTGAATAAATAAGAAAACAAAACAACTATGTTGTGATTACAATAGACTCATGCATTCTGAGGGTATGCAAGGTAAAAAATTCAAAGCTATAACAAAACAGGTCTCGATTGGGAATGCTTATATTAGAGCATATGTAATTTGAGTCAAAAACTTCCACAAGAGAGAAACAAGGATATTATATCATCACAAAAAGTTCAATTCCTTGGGAAGGTGTAATTATAAACATGTATGTACCTACCATGTTAATTCCCACATATATAAAGCTAATGTTAACAAAAGTGAAAATAGAAACTGAAACAAAAGAGCAGCAGGAGACTTGAACACCCCTGTTTATCTGTGAATAGAACAATTAGCAGAAATCACAAGGGATGTAGACAACCTATAGTCTAATTGGACCAAACTAACATACTCAGAATATGACATACAATCGCAGCAGGGTACACATTGCCCTCAAGAAGACATAGAACATTCCCCAGAATGTTCCCCAGAGCATATCTTAAGTTACAAAACCTAGGTCACTGGCTGGACAGATTGCTCAGTGGTTAAGGCACGGTTAAGGCACTTGCCTGCAAAGCCTGCCACGCTGGGTTTGATACCCCAGTACCCACAAAAAGCCAGATGCACAATGTGGTGCATTGAATCGGTAGTTTGTTTGTTTGCAGTGACAAGAGGCTCTGGCAGACTGTTACTCTCTCGCTCTCAGAGAAATAAATAAAAAACATCTTTAAAAACCCTAGGATGGGCTGAGAGATGGTTTAGTGGTTAAGGCACTTGCCTGTGAAGCCTAAGGAGCCATGTTCAACTTTCCAGGCCCCACGTAAGCCAGATACGCAAAGTGACCCAAGTGGGCAAGGTGGCATGTATGCACAAGGTGGCACATACACCTGGAGTTCAATTATAGTGGCTGGAGGCCCTGGTATACCAATTCTTTCTCTCTCTCTCCCCACACCCTCTTCTTGCTCTCTCTCTCTCTCACATAAAAAAAGACATCTGGGGCTGGAGAGATGGCTTAGTGGTTAAGGCGCCTGCCTGCTAAGCCTAAGAACCCAGTTCCAATCTCCAAAGTCCCACGTTTAGCCAGATGCAAAGTGACTCAAGGGTGCAATGCCGCACTTAACCAAAAGGCAGCGCACACATCTGGATTTCATTCATAGCAGTTGAGAGACTGCTGGCGCGCCCATTCTCTATCTGTCTTCCTCTCCCTCTCTCTCTGTCTGTCTCTCTCTGTGTATCTCTCCAAAAATAAAAAATAAAAAAAAGACATCTGTTTTTTTTTTTTAACCTAAGTCACAAGAATAGATGGAACATCAAACAGAGTATGTGCTGTGATCTGAAGGAAATGACACTAGAAATCAAGAACTGAAGGCAAATCCTCACACCCTCTAACTCATGTGAATGAAGCAACATACTCGCAAATAAAGCGATGGATCAAAGGGAACAATCCAAGAGAAACAAAATCATTTTAGAAAAAATGAAAGTCACAACATACCAAAGTTCATGGTATACAGCAAAATATTACTGAGAGAGAATTTGATGCTGGAAAATTCTTGCAGCAGGAAAGAGGAAAGAACTCAAATTAGTACCCCTACTTTACACTTGAAAGGATTAGAAACAGAACAAACCAGAGTAAGCCCAAGGAAGGAAATAAACAATATTCAAACATGAAATATGTGAAATATACAACAGTAAAATGGAGTCCCCCCCCCATCTCTCTCACACACAAATAAATAAATAAATAAATAAATAGAATAAAATTTTAAAACAAAGGAGAAAAGAGAGAATTTCAGACATTGGTTCTATGTATCTTGGTTTAAGATGTGGCTTACTGGAAAGTACTCTCAGCCCCTGCACCACAACTTGTAGAGATGCAGAAAGCCTATGAGTGCAAAGACTGTCTAGACAATGAAGGCAAGGCACTTCCCTTCAGACCGAGCGGATTGAGACCCACGATAGCTTGTCCCTGTGCAGGTGATTCTGGAGTGTTTCGGATTGCTGGTAGTTTGGAGGGATGGCAGCCAAACTCCTGGATCCACTCCTTACTTATCCTCTAATTAGTTCCTGATTGGAGATGCTATTTGGCAGCTCATTGAAATGCAGACATGTGTTCTGCAGGTGGAGCTGTGTGTGCCCTCTGTTCAATCATCTCTGTGGCCTGAGAGGATGACAAACTCCTTAGTGCTTCCCCTGAAGAGAGTGATTGGTTTCCTGTTTGTAGTCTATTGTGCTGTTGGTAAATCCTGGGCTTTTTAATGCACAGAAGTCAGAATTGAAGACATTTGCTTCTGGCTCCATCAGTATTTCTCCTGGAAGGGAGAAGGGGACCCTGGAGAGCTGTTAATCCAATCTGCTGGGTAGTGGATGGTTACGAAAACCACAGCCAAGAGTGGTGGGACTTGATATATGGATCTCACCTACTCTGGAACCAAAGCCGATCATAAAGTTTACAGTTTATAAAACACAGGTTTAAAATATTTATGTGGCTCTGTAGGTGAATTGGATCTGTTTTTCTCTGTATGCCATTCCCTAAACCCTGACCTTTATAAAAGCTAATAATGCACATACTAAGCTGCCTCTGCCTCAACATAAATTTAATGTTCTACCCGAGTGGGTGGAGATTGTCAAGAGTAAGGAAGGTTAAGAAAGGAGCTTTAGGTGGAGAGATGGCTCAGCAGTTAAAGACACTTGCCTGCAAAGCCTAACAACCCCGGTTTGATGCTATCATACCCAAGTAAAGCCAAATGAACAAAGTGGCAATGCGTCTGGAGTTTGTTTGCAGCGGCTGAATGCCCTGACATGCCCATTCATTCTCTCTGTCTCTCCTTGAAAATAAATAAATAAGAATACAAAATTAAAAATATTTATAGTGGATTTTATAAATAACGAGGCACATGTACTTTCCTTTGACAAATGATTTTCGAGATGGTGTAGGATGTGGGCATAAGAACAGACAATAAAAGGTCACAATGAGAGCAGAAGTTGTCTGATCCTTAGTATACAAGGTGACAAATTCATAACAGCATTTATATTCTTGTGCTGGTGACTGGAATAAAGGCCTGAGGAACAACTAAAGATGGTTCACTTTTCCATTGAAAGATGGGGAGTCACTGGGTGTGGTGGTGCACGCCTTTAATCTCAGCACTGGGGAGGCAGATGTAGGAGGATCACTGTGAGTTTGAGGCCAGCCTGAGACTACATAGTGAATTCCAGGTCAGCCTGGACTAGAGAGATAGCTCACCTTGAAAAAAAACTCAAGTAGAACCCACCAGTAGGTCACCACAGGACAGAGAAAGCTCCAAGCTGACTTCCACAAACCTTTTTTTTTTTTTTTGGTCTCTATGAATCATAGGCCTTTGGCTAACATTCAGGCATATCTTTTGTTTTATAAAAAACAAAAGATGAGAGGTACCCCCTGGCAAGCAGGGCTGAGAGAATGTATTCTACTCACATTTACCCATGCCAGCTAAGAAGATAAATCAGCCCCCATCCTTTGTATGACAAACTTACAGAAATAATGGTGTGTGAGCAAATGAAATGCAAGTGAATTATTTATGTCATGGAGACATTTGTTCTCGTAAATTGTCAAATTAGAAATATACGTCGACATATCGGATTTTCCTAGGGCTGAGCTGTTTTTATTTTCATCAACTTTATATATGATTTATGAAGGAAGATACATCAGGATGAAAAATATAATAAGGAGACTGTGATTATAGAAAAGAACCCAGAGATAAGCTTGAGTCTGGAGACTGTGACTCTAGAGTAACGATGTCAAGTTATCTATCGGGTCCCCATTCTCCCAATGCTTGCTTCATACTTAAAATTCCTCACCAAACCTTTATGAGCATGATACTTCAGTGCTGATTTGCACACCCGAAAGAAATGAGGCCCGAGTAAGGCAGGAGCATATTTGTTTATGTGGTGGCCCAAGGCAAGGGTGAAGATGGCTCGATCTTGTTTTGGGCCCAGACTGCAAGAAGGATTAACCAGAGTCAGTGGAAATGCACCCAGCCTTACTGCACTCAAACTTTGTCTCAGTGACATGCTCAAAGCTTTTTGTCATTCCTGAATAAAACTGGGGACACTCCTAAAAGCTGTGCGAATAAATTATAACAAAACCTACTGAAGAGAGAAAAGCAAGCTGGCTAGGGACGTGTTCCTGAGCATACTCCACACTGCACAGGCACACGACATCCTTCCCTGAGTGAATCATGGGTCAAGGTCAGCCATCTCCAAGGAACCGCTGACGGACACACGCATTGCCATACCCTTCGTCCACGTGCACCTTGAAGAAGGCCTTACTAATTTTTTGCCTCTATTCAGATAACACCTTTTCTAAATATGGACCCACATGTGTTTATTAATTATTAAGTTTATTTTGAGGGAAATAACAAATTGTGGGGTTTATTTAAGGGAGATGGGAATGTAAGCCATTCAAGAGAGCTGCAAGCACATGGAGTTAAGAGAAACTGAGGCCTTTTTAAAAGACACACACACACACACACACACACACATATATATATACACATACATATATATATTAATATTTGTTTGCACATGTGTATGGTTGTGTGTGTGCATGCACACATATGAGTGTGCCAGGCCCTCTTGCTGATGCAAACAAATGTAAGAGACTTGTGTCACTTTTTGTGTATAGCTTATGTGGGTGGCTGGGAAATTGAAGGGGGAGGGACGTAGGCTTTGCAAGCAAGCACCTTTAACCAGTGAGCCATTTCTCCTTTCCAGTAAATATTTTACTTATGGGAGAAATATAATTTTTAAGCAAAGCAGACAAACTTGTGGTCACAAAAACTTAAAATATACATACATATGTCATACACACACACACACACACACACACACACACACACACATATATATATAATTTGAAAGAGGGAGGGGAGGGAGAGAGAGAAAAAGAGGCAGATAGAGAGAGAATGGGCACACCAGGGCCTTCAACCACTACAAATGAACTCCAGGTGCCTGTGCCACCTTGTGCACCTTGCACAGTACATGGGTACTGTGGAATTGAACCTGGGTCCTTATGCTTCACAAGCAAGTGACTTAACTGCTAAGTAATCTCTCCGGCACCACATATTTTATTTATTTTACATAAGGTGGGTGTGATGTGCATGTGCGATATGTGTATTGTGTGGTGGGCATGTGTGATGTGTGTATGTGGTGTGTGTGTGTGTGTGTGTGTGTGTGTGTGTGTGTGTGTGTGTATGAGAATAGAACTGTAATCTAGCTTTCCAGAGTGGCTTCATTTGCGATAGAAGGTATATTTTTCTATATTCCCAGTTCACTACCAATGAGTTACTTTTCTTTCTCCTTTATTCATTGGGAAAATCAGTATATAATTAAGTTATGGAATTTTATAGGATTGGAAATAATAATATCTGACTTTAATCCCAGCACTCAGGAGGCAGAGGTAGGAGGATCACCGTGAGTTCGCAGCCACCCTGAGACTACATAGTGAATTCCAGGTCAGCCTGGGCTACAGCGAGACCCTACCTTGAAAAACAAAACAAACAAACTGTATTTTATTTTTTTGAGGAACTGTATTTTAGTATCACACATACCATTTTCTAAATATGCTTTGAATTCCTTGCCTTTGATAAGCTCAAGATCAAAGTAGAGATAAATAATACCCAAACTGCAGCCTGTGCACAATTTTGAGAGGCTAATGTCAACGGAGAGCAGACCACAAGGACGGAGAGTCAAGCAAACGTCATCGTTCTTCCCCTCTGACTTTGTGGGTAGAGAAATGTCACTGAAACTTTATGTCAGTCATCTTTACTATAACAAAACACCTGCAATGACATACTTGTGTAGCTTACAACTTACAAGGAGGAAAGCTAAGCTGCCTTTTGTCTTTCGTTTTGGAGGTTTTAGTCCGTGATCAATTGGCCCATTATTTTGGGGCCCGTTGGTGGGAAGATGTTGCAGTTAGCTTTGCACTGCTGTCAGAAAACACGCGAACAAGAGCAGCATGTGGGAGGAAAGGGTTTATTTTGGCTTAGAGACTCGAGGGGAAGCTCCATGACGGCAGGGGAAAACAACGGCATGAGCAGAGGGTGGGCATCACCTCCTGGCCAACATCAGCTGGACAACAGCAACAGGAGAGTGTGCCAAACACTGGCAAGGGGAAGCTGGCTATAACACCCCTAAGCCTGCCCTGAACAATACACCAACTCCAGGAGGATCCAATTCCCAAATTGCTGGGACCTAGCATTCAGAACACTTAAGTTTATGGGGGCACCTGAATGAAACCACTATAGAAGTGGATGGTGAAACAAAACTACCCCTCAAATGGTGACTGGTAAACAAAATAAGTGGTTGGAGTCCTAAGATCCCCTTCAATGGTGTCCCCCTAATATCACAAAGCTTCACACTTGTGTCCACCTCTTAAAGGAGCCATCAGCCCCTAGCACCAGTAGCTGGGTAGCAAGTCTTTAACACATAGGTCTTTGATCTGTAATAATGCATGTGACATGATAATTTTTCTTTGCAACAATATCCCAGGACATGGATAAACTTCATAAGCTACATGAGAAATAGGGTAAATGCAATGATCAAACAACTGGGTGTAGTTTAGTGTCTACACAGTGATTGTTTTAAGTTCCCACAGTCCCTTTTTTTTTTTTTAAAGATATTTTCAAATATTCATTTATTTATTTGAGACAGAGACAGGGGGAGAGAGAGATAAAGAGAGAGAGAATGGGAGCGCCAGGGCCTCTAGCCACTGCAAACGAACTCTAGATGCATGCACCCCCTTGTGAATCTGGCTTATGTGGGACCTGGAGAATCGAACCAGGGTCCTTAGGCTTCGCAGGCAAGTGCCTTAACTGCTAAGCCATCTCTCCAGCCCCCCAAAGCCCTTTTAAACATCACGTCAAGCACAAACATGACTTCTGAGAAGTAGACACGAATGGTAGGGTGAAGTTCTTACGGTAATGTTTTCCAAAATGTCAATGAAGGAAAGGAATCCAGTGGAAACCAGGAAAGGCTGAGGCTGGGGATTGAAGGGTTCACCAGCACAGTGACGGTATAGGGAACCATCCTGTTTCTTGTCTTCAAGTGTATCGTCCCAAAGTAGACTCAGAGGGCGGTTACCTATGGAGGCAAGGATGAAGAGTTAAATAGAAAAAAAAAAAAAAAATAGCACAGGGCTGGAGAGATGACTCAGCAGTTAAGGCACTTGCCTGTCAAGTCTAATGACCTGAGATCGATTCCCCAGGACCCATGTAAGCCTGATGCACACTGTGGTGCATGCGTCTGGAGTTCATTTGCAGCGGCTGGAGGCCCTGGTGTGCCCATTCTCTCTGTCTCCTATCTCTCTCTCCCTGCTTGCAAATAAATAAATATTTTTTAAAAGAGAAAAAATAGCATAGATTTTCAATACGGAGAGTCATATGGGGTTTTGGAAGAGGAAAGTTTGGATTTCGTTTGGGGCTGTTTTTCCAGCTTTGTTCAGTATCAAGTAGTCCTGTGGTTAGTACTTTCCCTGCTTTTGAGTCTGTTGGGATTTTCAACACTCCTCCAGCAACACTGGGCATGTTTCTATACCATGGGAGACAAAACTGTGGTTCCAGTGCTATTCCAAACCTCTGCGGTATCCGCTCACTTGTTCATTCTTCTCCAGCTTTAAAACTGGGCCCAAAGTTACCTGACTTCCCTCTCTTCCTGTCAGTTTAGTTCTCAGGATTTGTGAGAAAAATGTAGGGATTGACAACCAAGTCTTACCTGATGTGAACCAAACCCTTACCTTTATTAAGTTTAAGATGCTATGAGGGCTGGAGAGATGGCTCAGTGGTTAAAGGCTCTTGCTTGCCAAGCTTAATGAACTGGGTTAACTCCCCAGTACCCACGTGCAGCCACATGCACAAAGTAGGCCATGTGTCTGAGTTTGTTTGCAGTGGCTAAGGGAGGCTGTGGTATGCTCATTCTTTTTACTCTCCTCTTCCCTCTCTCACTCTCCTCTCATCTCTGTCACTCTTTGCTTGCCAATAAATAAATGAAAATAATTTTTATTTCAGAGAGATACAGACAAAGACAGACAGAAAGAGAATATTTTACTTATGGGAGAAATATAATTTTTAAGCAAAGCAGACAAACTTGTGGTCACAAAAACTTAAAATATACATACATATGTCATACACACACACACACACACACACACATATACACACACATATATATATAATTTGAAAGAGGAGGGAGGGAGAGAGAGAAAAAGAGGCAGATAGAGAGAGAATGGGCACACCAGGGCCTTCAACCACTACAAATGAACTCCAGGTGCCTGTGCCACCTTGTGCACCTTGCACAGTACATGGGTACTGTGGAATTGAACCTGGGTCCTTATGCTTCACAAGCAAGTGACTTAACTGCTAAGTAATCTCTCCGGCACCACATATTTTATTTATTTTACATAAGGTGGGTGTGATGTGCATGTGCGATATGTGTATTGTGTGGTGGGCATGTGTGATGTGTGTATGTGTTGTGTGTGTCTGTGTGTGTGTGTGTGTGTGTGTGTATGAGAATAGAACTGTAATCTAGCTTTCCAGAGTGGCTTCATTTGCTATAGAAGGTATATTTTTCTATATTCCCAGTTCACTACCAATGAGTTACTTTTCTTTCTCCTTTATTCATTGGGAAAATCAGTATATAATTATGTTATGGAATTTTATAGGATTGGAAATAATAATATCTGACTTTAATCCCAGCACTCAGGAGGCAGAGGTAGGAGGATCACCGTGAGTTCGCAGCCACCCTGAGACTACATAGTGAATTCCAGGTCAGCCTGGGCTACAGCGAGACCCTACCTTGAAAAACAAAACAAACGAACTGTATTTTTTTTTTTTGAGGAACTGTATTTTAGTATCACACATACCATTTTCTAAATATGTTTTGAATTCCTTGCCCTTGATAAGCTCAAGATCAAAATAGAGATAAATAATACCCAAACTGCAGCCTGTGCACAATGTTGAGAGGCTAATGTCAATGGAGAGCGGACCACAAGGACGGAGAGTCAAGCAAACGTCATCGTTCTTCCCTTCTGACTTTGTGGGTAGAGAGATGTCACTGAAACTTTATGTCAGTCATCTTTACTATAACAAAACACCTGCAATGACATACTTGTGTAGCTTACAACTTACAAGGAGGAAAGCTAAGCTGCCTTTTGTCTTTCGTTTTGGAGGTTTTGTCCGTGATCAATTGGCCCATTATTTTGGGGCCCGTTGGTGGGAAGATGTTGCAGTTAGCTTTGCACTGCTGTCAGAAAACACGCGAACAAGAGCAGCATGTGGGAGGAAAGGGTTTATTTTGGCTTAGAGACTCGAGGGGAAGCTCCATGATGGCAGGGGAAAACAACGGCATGAGCAGAGGGTGGGCATCACCTCCTGGCCAACATCAGCTGGACAACAGCAACAGGAGAGTGTGCCAAACACTGGCAAGGGGAAGCTGGCTATAACACCCCTAAGCCTGCCCCGAACAATACACCAACTCCAGGAGGATCCAATTCCCAAATTGTTGGGACCTAGCATTCAGAACACTTAAGTTTATGGGGGGCACCTGAATGAAACCACTATAGAAGTGGATGGTGAAACAAAACTACCCCTCAAATGGTGACTGGTAAGCAAAAGAAGTGGTTGGAGTCCTAAGATCCCCTTCAATGGTGTCCCCCTAATATCACAAAGCTTCACACTTGTGTCCACCTCTTAAAGGAGCCATCAGCCCCTAGCACCAGTAGCTGGGTAGCACGTCTTTAACACATAGGTCTTTGATCTGTAATAATGCATGTGACATGATAATTTTTCTTTGCAACAATATCCCAGGACATGGATAAACTTCATAAGCTACATGAGAAATAGGGTAAATGCAATGATCAAACAACTGGGTGTAGTTTAGTGTCTGCACAGTGATTGTTTTAAGTTCCCACAGTCCCTTTTTTTTTTTAAAGATATTTTCAAATATTCATTTATTTATTTGAGACAGAGACGGGGGAGAGAGAGATAGAGAGAGAGAGAAAGAATGGGAGCACCAGGGCCTCTAGCCACTGCAAACGAACTCTAGACGCATGCACCCCCTTGTGAATCTGGCTTATGTGGGACCTGGAGAATCGAACCAGGGTCCTTAGGCTTCGCAGGCAAGTGCCTTAACTGCTAAGCCATCTCTCCAGCCCCCCCCCCCCAAAGCCCTTTTAAACATCACGTCAAGCACAAACATGACTTCTGAGAAGTAGACACGAATGGTAGGGTGAAGTTCTTACAGTAATGTTTTCCAAAATGTCAATGAAGGAAAGGAATCCAGTGGAAGCCAGGAAAGGCTGAGGCTGGGGATTGAAGGGTTCACCAGCACAGTGACGGTATAGGGAACCATCCTGTTTCTTCTCTTCAAGTGTATTGTCCCAAAGTAGACTCAGAGGGCGGTTACCTATGGAGGCAATGATGAGGAGTTAAATAGAAAAAAAAAAAATAGCACAGGGCTGGAGAGATGACTCAGCAGTTAAGGCACTTGCCTGTCAAGTCTAATGACCTGAGATCGATTCCCCAGGACCCACGTAAGCCTGATGCACACTGTGGTGCATGCGTCTGGAGTTCATTTGCAGTGGCTGGAGGCCCTGGTGTGCCCATTCTCTCTGTCTCCTATCTCTCTCTCCCTGCTTGCAAATAAATAAATATTTTTTAAAAGAGAAAAAATAGCATAGATTTTCAATACGGAGAGTCATATGGGGTTTTGGAAGAGGAAAGTTTGGATTTCGTTTGGGGCTGTTTTTCCAGCTTTGTTCAGTATCAAGTAGTCCTGTGGTTAGTACTTTCCCTGCTTTTGAGTCTGTTGGGATTTTCAACAATCCTCCAGCAACACTGGGCATGTTTCTATACCATGGGAGACAAAACTGTGGTTCCAATGCTATTCCAAACCTCTGCGGTATCCGCTCACTTGTTCATTCTTCTCCAGCTTTAAAACTGGGCCCAAAGTTACCTGACTTCCCTCTCTTCCTGTCAGTTTAGTTCTCAGGGATTTGTGAGAAAAATGTAGGGATTGACAACCAAGTCTTACCTGATGTGAACCAAACCCTTACCTTTATTAAGTTTAAGATGCTATGAGGGCTGGAGAGATGGCTCAGTGGTTAAAGGCTCTTGCTTGCCAAGCTTAATGAACTGGGTTAACTCCCCAGTACCCACGTGCAGCCACATGCACAAAGTAGGGCATGTGTCTGGAGTTTGTTTGCGGTGGCTAAGGGAGGCTGTGGTATGCTCATTCTTTTTTACTCTCCCTCTTCCCTCTCTCACTCTCCTCTCATCTCTGTCACTCTTTGCTTGCCAATAAATAAATGAAAATAATTTTTATTTCAGAGAGATACAGACAAAGACAGACAGAAAGAGAGCGAGAACATGAATGCGCCAGGACTTCCAGCCTCTGCAAACAAACTTCAGAAGCATGCACCACCTTGTGCATCTGGCTTACATGGGTACTGGGGAACTGAACCCGTGTCGCAGGCGAGAGCCTTAACTGCCACGACATCTCTCCAGCCCCAAAATTAAAAAAAAAAAAATGTTAGGAGAGGACTGGGGACATGACTCAATAGATAAGACACTTGCCACAAATCTCTGCATTCCTGAACTGAGCTGGAAGTTGAAGCAGGCTCTGGAATCCCCGTCCACACATGGCAAGAATGGCGGCACAGACAGGACACTACATGTGTGAACAACACCATGGGACTCTGCCTCAAAACAAAGTGGAAGGTGAGGACTGGTCCCCACATTGTCGCCTGACCTTCACACTCATGGTCTGGTGTGGGGGTACACACACATGTGCACACATGCACGTCCACCAAATAAACAAAATTTGATAAAGATGTTAGAGGTTTTAACACTCTGGAAATTAAGAACATACTAGGAATATATTTGCTTTCTAGCATTGTTGAAGACATTGTAGTTAAAGCTTTTTATACTGTAAGCTGCAGTGTATCTTTATAAACAGACACACACACACACACACACACACACACACACAGAGAGAGAGAGAGAGACAATACACACACTTATGTTTTTCAAAATGTCGAGAAAGAGGAAAGGGATTCAATAGAAATCAGGAAAGGACGGATGGCAGAGTGAACATCGTGTGTGTGTGTGTGTGTGTGTGTGTGTGTATGTGCATGTAAATGTAAATAAAGATATGAGGAACCAAATTATATGTATGTCATGGAAAGACATATATATATATATATATATATATATATATATATGGTATAGTGAGTGTCTTTTTAAAAAACATTTAAGAATATTTTGTTTATTTATATGAGAGAGAGAAACAGATGGAGAGAGAGAGTGGACACATCAGGGTCTCTAGCCACTAAAAAGGAACTATATAGCCATACCACCCTGAATGAGCCCCATCTTGTCTGAAAAGGAACTCCAGACACATGCGCCACCTTGTGCATCTGGCTTACTGAGGTACTGGGGAATTGAACCTGGGTCCTTAGGCTTTGCAAGCAAGCACCTTAACCATATGCCATCTCTCCAGCCCCCTCCTTTTTAAAATCTTTGGGTTTTTCAAGGTAGGGTCTCACTCTCTAGCCCAGTCTAACCTGGAATTCACTATGTAATCTCAAGGTCCAGCCTTTACATTTTTCTTTTTTTTTTTTTTTTTTTTTTTTTTTAGGTAGGGTCTCATTCTAGGCCAGGTTGGCTGGCACTCACTCTGTAATTCCAGGCTGGCCTCGAACTCACAGTGATCCTCCTACCTCTGCCTCCCAAGTGCTGGGATTAAAGGCATGGGCCACCATACCCACTTTAAAACATGTTTTAAATATTTTATTTATTTACTTGAGAAAGAGAAAGAGGCAGATAAAGAATGGCATACACGTATGTCTTATATAATGATCAAATCAGTGTGGTTCACATATCTAACACCTAAAACATTAGTTATACTTATTTTTTTAAAAAACATTTTCTTATTTATATTTGAGAAAGAGGCAGAGAGACACACAGAGAGAGGCAGATAGAGAGAGAATGACAGCCAGGACCTTCAGCCACTGCAAACAAACTGCAAAAGCATGTGCCACCTTGTGCATCTGCCTTACGTGGGTCCTGGGGAATTGAACCTGGTTCTTTTAGCTTTTCAGGCAAGCGCCTTAACCACTAAGCCATCTCTTCAGCCCTGGTTATACTAATTAATATCTACAATAACATTTGGAAATTCTTAACTGCACCATAAAGATGTTACACTGATGGACACACACAGTGGGACCAGACTATTGACTGCTATTTTTTGTATTGAATTTCAAAGAAAACCCAAGATTTAGGTGGTAATAAGAGCTAGAGCGAACAGCTCCATCCTGTAGAAATGATTTATTTTATGGCTAAAAAGAATATTAGCCCTCATGGTCCTAAATGCCTTTCCAAGTCACTTCTTACTACAGTGTATAAGGTTTGTATAGGAAATATGTAGTTTTTATAATGACCAATGGCTAGCACGTCAATGACTGTTTTGAATATAAGTAGTTATGACTCATCCAGCAAGAACAGTACTTCTCAAACATGCAATAAACTATTGCATGTGCTAGCCACTTAGGGTAAGAAAAAGACAAAGACATTGATCTGATTCCAACTCGGAATCAGTATTTCTCTATATTTTTTTCTCGTATTTAACCTATGAAGTTTTCCTTTATGCAATAGGGATCACCGTGCCCATGTTATGTGTAATGAACGTGAATATTCAGTGTTTAAAGTCACTAGCCTAGAGTCTGGGATTGAGAACTAAGTCTCGTGATAACATACAGGCAAAAATATATACTAAGAGGAAATGTCTATGAATATAGGAAAACCAGGTTACTCACAGCACTGTAACAAATGTGGGTTATAATTATTTAAATGAGAAAACCTAATTCTCATTTATTATGCATGCAAATGTGACTACAGTATTGCATTAGTTTCTTTTAAAATATTTATTTATTTATTTATTTATTTATTTATTTATTTATTTATTTATTATTTATTTGTAAGGAGAGAGAGACAGAGTGAAGGGACACAGACAGAGAAAATGGGCATGGCAGGGCCTCCAGCCACTGCAAACGAAGTCCAGTTTCTTATGGCTACTCCAAGAAATTGCCAAAAAATACCTGGTGGCTGAAAATAGAAGTTTTATTTTCTTCAGTGATAAGATTAAGCCCAGCTTTTCCCAATGCCCGTTAACACTGAGGACATACTGAGCCAGGGTTTTTTTTTTTTTTTTACAGGACTGTTCCAGGTAGCAGAGTGTTATGGTTTGAACGTAAACTGTACCACATGGCTCGTGTGTTTGAACACTTGCTCCCCGGCTGGTAGGGTATTGAAAAGATTGCTGAAACTTTAGAAGTGGAGGTTTGCTTGTCGAAGTGTGTCAATGGGAGTGAGGCAGGATTTATAGCCTGTCCCTACTTCCTGTTTATCCTTTGCTTCCTGACTGACACTGATGTGTAACTGACTGTCCTCCGCCAGCAATGATGGACTGAATCTCTAAACTGCAAGGCAGAATGAACCTTACTTCTCTATAGCAGCTTCTGGGCAGGTATTTCACACACCATCAGGAAACATTAACTAATATGCAAACCCATGCTAGACACCCGAGGGGTCTTGGAAAGAATCTATTCCTTGACCTTCTGGCTTCTGGAAGCTCTAAGAATTCCTTCACTTATTTCTGGATGCTTCCAGCTCTGTGTCTTAAATCATCTTCCCTCTGTCCCAGGTGTGAGGTGTCCTATCACATGTAAAGATGCATGAAATTTCATTAAGGGCCAACTTGAATAATGCAAATAATCTCCTCAATTTTAAAGTCATTACTATTGTCTAAAAACATTTTTTCCCCTAATTAGGTAAAATTTCCATGTTCCAGGAAGTGTAATTATTTGGGCTACAGAAGGTATTTTTTGTGTGTGTGTGTGTGTGTGTGTGTGTGTGTGTGTGTAGTCTTATTGACAAGGAAAAAATTCTCCACCTGCAAAAACGGAGGTCAGGGGCTGGAGAGATGACTCAGCAGTTAAGGCACTTGCCTGCAAAGCCTAATGACCAGAGTTCAATTCCCCAGGACCCGTGTAAAGCCAGATGCACAAAGTGGTGCATTCATCTGGAGTTCGTTTGCAATGGCTGGAGGTCCTGGCATGTTCTCTCTCTCTCTCCTTCCCTCCCCTTTCTCTCCTTGAAAATTAATAGATAAGCATTTTTTAGAAAGGAGTTCAAATTTGAGCCTGCAGTGTTCTAAGTCCACACCCAGAGCCTGGAGCCGGGTGATGGTTCTTTCAAGCCACAGTGAGGAGAGCTACTTGCTCACTTAACACTGCCCCCTCTGGCAAAGCACACACTGGCAGCGGGGATTCCTCATCCAAGCCGGAGCCAACCACAGCCTGACAGGGGACGAAAGGGCAGCTGTGCTGTTCACATAAGAGTCATTTAAAATGTCAACCTCAATGTGTTGCTCGACTTAAGCCAAATTTTTCACATGCCAACCGGACTGTGTACGTAGCTGGTACAAATATTACCACCCACCTGTTTTGTGGATTGAAAATTTAAACCTTAATAAAATCTCCAAATGGTCACATTAATTATAGAAATATGAAAGCTCCATTTGTTTGCTTTTACCACCAGTAGGGTTTTATTGTTTATTTCAAATTTAATTTTTATTAAAAAAAATATTTACTTATTTATTTACTTGAGAGAAAGAGAGAGAAAGAGGCAGAGAAAGAGTGAATGGATGCACCAGGGCCTCTTGCCACTGCAAATGAACTCCAGACACATGCACCACCTTGTGCATCTGGCTTTATGCAGGTACTGGGGAATCGATCCCAGGTCCTTAGGCTTTGGATGCAAATGCCTTTACTGCTGAGCCATCTTTACAGCCCTCAAATTTACTTTTTAAATGCAGGATTATGGAATCCCATAAGGCTGGAAAATGTTTTTCCAAAGCAAGTATCAATAACTCTTCACTGTACCAGCTACCTCTCAAGTGGACACATGTGAATAAATCTGCATGTGTGGGGAGCCGGTACCTGTGTCTGTCTATCATCTGTCATCTATCTGTCTACCATCTATCTATCTATCTATCTATCTATCTATCTATCTATCTATCTATCTATCTATCTGGCATCTATCATATATTGGGGAGTTTTTCAAAGTAAATTCCATGGAAAATATAATACTTACTAAAGGATAGATAACTAGTAGAATACATGGATGTGAAACATACAAATATTATAAAGACTCAACAGGAACTGAATCAATTACCTAAGCTTAGAACTCAGATGTACTAAACACGTCTGGCACAAGAGGCACAGAGTTGGCTGTGTGATTGCTTTTACATTATTTTCAAACAATGCATCCTTATTGCCTGTGCCAAGGACAGAACACTTCTCCTAACTCCCTTCTCATAATTGGTGTTTTCTCAGTTGGATAATTAGCAAAATGATTTACTTGATTATTTAAATAATTACTTGGATGGTTAAGTGACATGTGGATTCTAATGATTTTAAGTAAAACCATGAACAATTATCTATGATCTGTTAGAAAAAGGGAGTGGAAATTAAACATATTTCTTTTTCAACTACCAGATTTTTAAGATCTTTACTTTCAAAAACATCTTTACACTTCAGCATGAAGTTTCACAGGCTTTAAAAAAAAAAACTTGAACTCTTTCCTCCGCAATCTGTTCAGACAAATGTTTCAAGGATAACTCTTGGGGAAACACAGCTGTAATGGAATTCCATTCATTTTATAAATAATATAATACAGTTCACTAGTGCCATTTCTGTTAAATAATGCACTGTAAATTCTAGTATATGCCCAGAGGAAGAAAAGTAATAGAGACTGATAGAGAGAACACACACACACACACACACACACAGAGAGAGAGAGAGAGAGAGAGAGAGAATGAATTAAACCTAGCAAAACAAAATTATTACAACTATATCACCATACCTATGCCTTTTAAATAATTAACTGCAATGGAATCAACAACGAAGTCCCTGGAGCTCAGTGGCTGGCAGAATCAGTGAGCTGTAACGTCATCAAGAGACCTTATCTCAAAGACTAGAGTGGAGAGGGAGGAACACACTTGGCATTGCCTTCTGGTCTCCACATACGTGCACACTTACATGTTTCAACACATTTACAAAGACCCCCACATGCAACATGCAACAAAATAAATTTAAAAATTTAAAAGATAATGGAAATAGATAAAATGTATAGAAATATTCACTTCTAGTTGGAAATCATTTGAATCCAGATAAGCACATTACAACCCTAATCCATTATGTCATGTGACAGTTCTAGTTTGACTTTAAAAAATTTTTTAAAACATTTTATTTTAATAGAAGTTAAACATACAGAACTGAAGTTAACACACATCCTAAAAATTATATTCTTCCATTAATAGGAAGATCCTTTCTCTATGCATGTATTTGGCTTAAACTCAACTTGGATAACTGTGATGC